>OZ012740.1:92905251-94105251 GCA_963859935.3 Lathyrus sativus | reverse complement strand
GTGCTATCAGATTCTTGGGTAAATTGATAGCAGACATGTTGATTTTCATGATCATTGCTCCATGAGTTTCTCCTGCAAGCTCTTTGATTAGATTCACCATCCATGTTGCTTGACATGCACAAAGAGAGACAACTATGTATTCAACTTCACATGATGACAATGCTACAACATGCTCTTTTTTTGAGCTCAAAGCAACTAGTGCACAACATATAACCATATATATATTTTCTATCCTCAACATCACCACACTAACTTGAGCCAGTCTATCCCTCTAGTTTGCATTTCTTTCCTTCATCTGATGCAGGAAACAAAATGCCATAGTCGAGAGTTCCTTTGAGATACCTTAGTATCTTCTATGCGGCTGCAATGTGAGATACCTTTGGCATTTGCATGAAATTACTCATCATACCTACACAGTATGCTAAATCGGGTCTTGTGTAACAAAGGTATCTTAATTATCAAATGAGTCTTTTATACTTAGTTGGATTAAATTCATCTTTGTCTGGATCCTTTGTCAGTTGTAATCTTGTTTCAGCTGGTGTCTAAGTTGCATTGTATTCCTTCATCTCAAATCTTTTGAGTATCTCACTTGCATATCTTCTTTTGTGCATTATCAATCCTCTAATAATCTTATAGAATTCAATGCCAAGGAAATATGAAATGTTGCCCAGGTCATACATTTCAAATTCCTTGCTCAAGTTACTTTTGAAATCTTTAATATCTTTCTTGCAGCTTCCTATTATCAATAGGTCATCGACATATACATATAGTATAAGTCGGTCACTCATACTTCTTCTAACATATATTCTATGCTCAGTTGTGCACTTTATAAACTCTTTCTCTCTTATGAAGCCATGTATCTTTTTATTCCAAGCTCTTAAAGCTTGTTTGAGTCCATACAACGCTTTATGCAACTTGTATACCTTGCTTTCTTAGTCTTGCTTCACAAAACCATCTGGGTGCGCTACACAAAATTCTTCATCTAAGGGGCCAGAAATACACATTTCACATGCATCTGACACTTTTACTAGTTTTTCATGTTTTCTAGGCCAACAACCACCCTGATTATTTCGATCATAGCAACTGGTGTAAAAACTTCATCAAAGTTGATTCCTTTTATCTGAAGAAATCCTTTGGCGACAATTCTTGGTTTGTGTCTGGTTAATTATACTTATGGATTTAGTTTCACTTTTTAAATCCATTTTACATCAGTTTCCTTCTTACCTTGTGGTTCGACTAGTGACCAGGTTTTGTTTACTTCTATGGACTTCAGTTCCTCCATCATGGCTTGCATCCACTTTGAGTCCTTCAATGCCTCAGTTACATTGCTTGGCTCAGTATCTGCATAGGAAACATATTTAATTCCTCGGCTCACTTTCATCATTTATCGTGTTATCTGATGTGATCACACATTCTTGCAGCCTTGGAGGCATGTTTCTTATCTTTTAAGGTGTGCTTGTTCTTGCTTGAACTCCACCTCCTTCTGGTCGACTTCCACTATAAACTTCTCTAGTTGGTTCATCACATAAATTCGCATGGAATCCTGCTTAACATTGTCATTCCAATCCCACTCTTTCATGTCATTTATGCTCACATCTCTGCTTATTACATCTTGCTTGTTCAAGGGATCAAGTAGTTTGTATCCACCAGTCAAGTGATATCCTATCAGGATCATTTAGCTCGACTTGTCTTTAAGTTTCCTTCTCAAGCGATCAGACACATATCTATGTACTATGGATCCAAACAATTTCAGATGACTTAAGCTAAGCTTGACACCATACGATATTCTTCTGGTTTGATTCCTTCTAGCTTCTTTAATTGAAATTTGTTTAAGATATATGTTGTAGTCGACACAACTTCTCCCCATAACTCATTTGATAAATGCCTGTATTTTAACATACTTCTTACCATATTCATGATGGTCATGTTCTTCCTTTCAGCTATACCATTTTTTTTGCAAAGTGTAGGGTGGCATCACCTCATGCACAATCCATCTCTTTTACATAATGCATCAAAGTCTTTTGACACATATTCCCAACCACCATTAGTTCTCAAAGTTTTGATCTTGTGTCCACTTTGTCTCTCCACCATAGCTTTGAACTTGCCAAATACCTTAATCACATCACTTTTCTTTTTGATTATGTATGTCCATAATTCTCGACTGAAATCATCTATGAACATAACAAAGTAATTGTTAACTTTAATAGAATCTAATTGAATATGATCATACATATCTAAGTATATAATCTCAAGGGTTGCTTTTGACTTACTTCCCGCAACTTTGCTGAAGTTATTATTGTGTTGCTTTTCCTGAATACATTCTTCACATACTTCATTTGGAATGTCAATTTTTGGTAAATCTGAAATCATATTTCTTCTATTAAAATTTCTAAAGTATTTGATGTTGAGATGACCAAGTATGTAGTGCCATAGCCATACATCAATGCTAGTTGTAGTTGCCAGACACTTGCGCTCCATCACATCGAGTTCGATCTTGAAAATTCTGTTTTGAGACATTTGTGCCTTCAAGATTAACTTGACACCTGAGTCGAGTACTCTCATCATCTTATCTTCTATCGATACTTCATACTTCTTCTCAATTTTTGCCATTTGTTGAGCAAATTTCTTTTCAAGCAATAAAAGGATAGTCAATTTTCCAAGATAAAAGATGGAAAAATTGTTGAAAATATAGTCACAAATTAGGACTTTTAAAAGAATGTGATTATTTGTCTTAAGGGTGATTTTCCATTATTTAAAGTCTTACGTATGGTGAATTCTGATGAGAAGGAAGCCATGAGCTATATCTATGAAGCAATGGACCAGGCAAAAAAGGAAATACAAACTAGCTGCAATAATAAGAGAAAAAGGTATAATTTTATAAAATACCTTAGATTTATTTATTTGATATAAAAAGTATATTAGTATTTATTTATGAACTAATTTAATCTTTTCTTTCTTAAGCTACCAACCTTTATGCAAAATTATAGATAATAGATGGGACAAACAATTGCATAGGCCTTTGCATGTTGTAGGCTATCATCTTAATCCAATGCTGCATTACAAATTTAATTTCAAAGTAGATAATAAAGTGAAACAAGGAATGTATGCATGTTTAGAAATGATGATGGGTGGAGACATGGATATGGTGAATAAATTTAATTGTCAACTTGAGGATTTTAGGAGTAAAAAAATGGTTCTTTTGGAGTGAAATAGCTCAATATGGACTAGAAAACAAGACACCAACTCAATGGTGGGAATCTTACGGTGATGCACGCCCAGAGTTGCAAAACTTTGCTATTCGTGTGTTGAGGCTGACATGCAGTTCTTTTGGCTGTGAGAGGAATTGGAGTGCTTTTCAGATGGTATGTTTTTAAATTTATCATATATATTTTTTATAGTTACTATATGTTATGAATTTTAATTTAATATTCCCCTTTTTAGGTTTATATGAAGAAAAGAAATCGGTTGAAACAAAAGACTATGAATGAACTTGTGTATGTGATGGTAAATACAAGATTGACCAATAATAAGGATGAAAGGAAAAAACGAGATCTAACAATCGATGAGGTCAAAGATTTTCCACTCTGTAATTAATTTATGATATTGATGTCGTATAATCCATTGTGGCCCAATTTTATTAAATCTTGACATTTGGTTTCGATTAACTAATGTTGAAGTAGCTCGTGACAACTATCCACTGTGATTGTGATCACGGTTGACTTGATTCTTGCCCCACGATGTTATTCATTTCTTTTTCATGCTCTTAACTACACTAGTTTCTGCACTATTTCCATAGGAAATGATCTCGTCCTTGTTGACTGCCATGTCATACGTAGCAATTCTAGATCCTTACCCTTCTCATTCTAGACTTAAGATTAGAGTCATTGTGCTCCCTATTAATTTCCTGCCATGACAATTCACACAGTTTATCCCTTTCCTCCTAGCCTTAGGATCAGGAGTCACCACACTCCTCATAAGTGTTCTGCCATGGATACTTACCTCGCTTTCAACTTAACTTAGACTTGGAGTTGATGCACTCTATATAAGTGTATCCCTATGAACACTTACTTACCCCTGGAACCTTGACCACATTCAAGAGTTCCTCATCCTCGTTGAGGGGAACTATGAATGCTTTGATTCCATTCCCGTCAGAATACGTAGGCACGAGATGTGATGTCTTGACGAGCATACTTAGAAACAACCCCTTAGGTCTCCTTTCAACCCTTCAATAGATAGCATATAACAGATCATAAATAACACAATATGAAACAAGAGGTTCTTGTAGATTACTACAGATGCTTAGGATGCTAACACCTTCCCTAGGTATAACCAACCCCCGAACCTTAGATCTTCTGCATTATTTTTATAGTGCAATCAGGGTTTTTTTTCGTTCTTTACCCTTTCCTTTGGATAAATCAAAGCTCGATGGTGAATATTTAAAGATTTGCGATTCAAGTTAATCAATAACTTGATATCTGATTCTCACTGCAACATAAATGGTGACTTCACTGGGGATTGCTTTCGAGGGTTACCCCTAACTTGTTTGATTTATGTTATTTGATGAGTATCTGTCTGTATGTATATTTGTATGAATGTATCTATTTGAGTTGTTACCTTTGTACAGTGAGGTAAGTCCTATACCCGGACGTGAGTATACTTAAGATAGGAAGGTGACATATTCAACAAGGCTTATAAGGAGTCAATTCCCGACCAAGCTGACTTGGGAGATCACCGCCCAGTTGAGGCCATCTTGAGAATAGTATTGTTGAACGAATATTCATGAAAACATTATTACTCTCGACCTAGGAGCCCGTGACATTGAGGACCTTTAGTTACCTTTTCACTCCACTTTGGCCTTCTTAGGACACAGTGTGATGACTATGAGGGAGTAGTCCCAAAATAGTTGATACGCGGTACTACACTCAAAAGAGGTTCTCTTGAGAATATTGTTAACCATCGAGTATTCGGGAAATTGATAATATCCAAAAGATGAACTGATGACTTTGGTAACCTCTTAGAACCCTTGTTTTATAGGTACAATAACCCCTAGTACACGCCCTTCAGGATGGGTAGACATTGGCTCCACACTTGTGACCCTAAAACCTAGGCTTTTGTTTTACTTATCTGTGTCTGTGAATATTTGTATATGTGTGCTTGTGCATACATTCATCCATTCATGCATCCATGAACAACCTTTGGTTTCAAGGAATTTAATTATTCTTTTCTTTGAAAAATCAATAAAGATCTTAAAATTTAAAATAAAACTTTTTCTGTTTTCCTAAAGTGTTTGCAACTTGCTTTTGAATTCCTTGAAATCTTTGCATTACATTCATGTCCTCACATGGCATTTTCTTGTTGCATCTTTGCTCATTCTGTTGTCTCATCTTCAGTTCTTTCACCCTGAATCCTTTGCGCCCGTACAACACCAGAACTCAAGCTTGTAGAAGGATGGCAGAACATAGTCAAGAACTTAATTGTGTCATCAATGAATTAGAAGACCTTCGGGGAAGTGTGGGACAAATTATGGAGATACTATAAGTTCTGCGTGCGAAGATGGATGCTCAACCCACTGTAGTTTTTGATATTGCCAATACAGTTGTGGAACCTCATCCAGTAGTTGTTACTACAATAAGTGTACCTTCATATGGTTTTCCACCAGGTTTTATGCCTGCACCTACTGCAATTCCTATTGTTCAACAAGTTGTTCCTTTGGTTACTGAAACTCCTCATGTGATTCCAACTTTTGCACCAACTGATGTGCATACCCATGTGCAACCATACTTCAATGAGCATCAACTATTATATGATATCCCTGACATGAAGGAAGATGAAAATGAACGTCATGAGAAACTCATAGAAAATATGGAAATTATTGATAAAAGGTCGAGAATGATGGAAGGAGATCAAGTCTTTGGTGCTGCCGCCAGAGAAGTGTGTCTTATGTTTGGTCTGGTTATCCCTCCATATTTCAAAACTCCTAGCTTAAATCACTATGAAGGAGCTACATGCCCAAAGATTCATCTAATCATGTACTATCGAAAAATGGTCGCTCATGTTGATAATGATAAGCTGATGATTCATTGTTTCCAAGATAGTTTGAAGGGTGCTTCGTCGAAGTGGTATTTAAGTCTAGATCAGTATCGCATTAAGAGTTTCCAAGATCTATCTGATGCTTTCATCAAGCATTACAAATACAACATGGACTTGGCTCTTGACCGAAGGCAACTGCTGAGTATATCCCAGAAGAGTTTTGAATCGTTCAAGGAATACACTCAGAGATGGAGAGAAACAGCTTCGCAAGTGGAACCTCCTTTAACTGAAAAAAAACTAGTTGATTGGTTCATCGACACTGTTCTCCTTGAGTTTTATGAAAGAATGGTTGGAAGTATGACTGCAAATTTTTTCGACATTGTTGTTGTAGGCGTAAAGGTAGAACTGGGTTTGAAAAGTGGAAAAATGTCAATTACTGCTGGTAGTTTAAGCTCCAACAAAGACCATGCTAAGAAGCATTCATTTAGCTATCACAAGAAAAAAGAGGGTGAAACTAATGTCGTAATGTTAAGCAGAAGAAAAAGTCAACCTTGGAAACATCAGCAAAACTATGTTCAACAACAAGGTTACCCTGTTCAGTTTGCTCAACAACTGTATGTGGTTGCTGTTACACCTACTTTTAATCAATAAGTTCCTGCATACCAGCCTGTGCAACTGACTCATGTTTATTAACCTCCTACCTATCAACCACCTCTTAGTTATCAGCCTGCCCAAGCTCCATCCAATTATCAACGAGCGCCCAACGCTCCTGCCTATCAACAACCAAAGAATCAAGTACCCCGCCAAAATGTTCCCAAACGAAGATAGTATAAGCCTCTAGTTCCTCCTATTCCAATGACCTATACCGAGTTGTATCCTTCATTAGTGCAACAAGGTTTTATAACTACAAGGGCTTTAGGTCCACCTCTTAATCCATTTCCACCTAATTATAATCCTAATGCCCATTTTTTATTTCATGAAGGTGCATCTGGCCATTATTTAGAGAGTTGTTATGCTCTCAAGCACCTTGAAAGAGAGCTAATCGAGAAGAAGATTCTGTCTTTTGGTGATTCTCAGCCTAATGTTAAGAACAATTATTTTCCCACCCATGGGTCTGTTAATGCTATTGATGAGGTATCTGACGAGAGTTCAATTCTTGATGCCTCAGAGATTAAAACTTCTCTCCGAGTCTTCCATTCAAAGCTGTTTGAGACAGGTTTGGTGAATGTTTTCCATGATGATTGTACAAACTGTAATGTCAATGTCAAAGGGTGTATGTTGGTTCAGAATGATATTCAGAACTTGATTAATGATGGTTTTCTACAAGTGAGTAGCAAAGTGAAGAAGGATGAAGTTGTCGTGATTGAGCCCTTCTTCAACTTTCTAGAACCAGGTGATAAAGTACCCATTTTTAATTTTCCAAGATCCAATTCTGCAGTACCTGTTTTTAGTGCACCAAAGCCTGTGTTCCATATACCAGAATCTGTTGACGCTTCTATAGTTAATCCTCCAAAGCCGATGAGCATTCAAAAGCCAAGTCCTGTTCATTTCAGAGACTCTAAAGTCGTACCTTAGAAATACGATGTGACCATGATTGACAAAGAATCCGGGAAGGTTATTCCAAGGGAAGAATTGAAAAGAGTTAATGAATATGTGACTATTACAACTGGGGCAAGCAAGATGACACAAAGTGGTCGTATTTATACTCCCCGTTTCTATGAGGCTCCTCCTAAGAAAATTGTTACCACTGTGTCTTCCAAAGACAAAGATAAAGAAGTGGTTGTAAATGATGAAGATGCTGAGTTCTTGAGGATTACCAGAAAAAGTGATTATAAAGTCATTGATTAACTTCACCAGACTCCCTCAAAGATCTCAATCCTGTCACTTTTGATGAGTTCACCTGCTCATCGAGATGCATTGCAAAAGTTATTGGCCCAAGCTCATGTTGCCCAAGATATTACTACTGGCCAGTTTGATAGTGTGATTGCAAATATTACTGCCTGTAATACTCTTAGCTTAAGTAATGAGGAGTTACTAAGAGAAGGTTAGAATCACAACTGTGTCTTACACGTGTCCGTGAAATGTCAGGAAGATAATTTATCAAGGGTGCTTATAGATATTGGTTCTTCTTTAAATGTTTTACCTAAGAGGACTCTTACAAAGATGGCTTACAAAGAGACTGAGATGATACCTACTTCTTTGATAGTCAAAGCTTTTGATGGTTCCCGCAGAACTGTAACTGGAGAAGTGGAGCTACCAATCTTAATTGGCCCGCACGTATTCGATATCATGTTCCAAGTGCTGGATATAAACCCTACTTATAATTGTTTACTTGGAAGGACGTGGATTCATACTGCTGGTGATGTAACTTCAACATTACATCAAAAGATGAAATTCGTGATTGATGATAAGTTAGTAATTATGCATGGTGAAGAGGACTTGATCGTAAGTAACTTGTCTTCATTCCGTTATATAGAGGCTGGCGAAGACGCTTTGGAAACTTCTTTTCAAGCACTCGAGATAGCCAACATTGTCCTGTTGGAAGTTGAAGAAACAGTGGGCAAGAGTAATCTGCCTTTTGCGTCTTTCAAGAATACCAGATCAACAATTGAAGGAGGTGTACCTGAAGGTTAGGGAGAGGTGCTAGGTGTCAAGACAAAGATGGATCGCCATGGGTTAGGTTACAAACCAACTAATGATAGAGTTTCTACATTTGCCAAAGGTCGGCCGAAGAGCTTTCAAGAAGTGTTTGTCAGCGGAGGTTTCCAAATCAACGATGTTGAGGAGGATAATGAAGATGAAGACTTAAGCAATCTGGTATTCAAGTGTGATGCAGCTTTGGAAAATTGGGATGCAATAGAGATCCCAGTGATTTTTCCTTTGTCAAAGTAGTTTATTGTCTTTTATTTGTTGTTTTCAAAAAAATTCCATAGTTATGCCCAAGGCTATTGGATTGCTTTGTAGAGCCCCTTTTACTTTCAAATGATTATCAATAAATGCATTTTGGCAATCTTTCAAAACTAGAAGAAAGAACATCTTCTCTTGCATTTGTCTTTATACATTTAATAAAATAAGTCATTCTAAACATGCAAAATAATCCCAAACCACGTTGAATTCGATGACCCTGCTTTCACTCCTAACTTTGATTTGTCCATTTATCAAGCCAAAGATGAGGGCGGGGAAGATTTCTAAGTTCCCGCTAAACTAGCAAGATTGGTTAAGTATGAGTACACTGAACTTCAACCGCACAGAGAGTAGGTAGATTTGATTAATATTGGCATTGATGAAGAAAAGAAAGAGGTCAAGATTGGTACAACACTTGGGGCTGATGTCAAACAGAGATTGGTCATGCTTCTAGAGGAATATGTTGATGTGTTTGCATGGTCGTATCAAGATATACCCGGTTTAGACACTGATATTTTTGTTTACAAATTGCCGCTTAAACCAGAGTGTCCACCTGTAAAGTAGAAACTTTGAAGAACCAGACCTGACATGGCTTTGAAGATTTAAGATGAGGTTAAGTAACAACTTGATGCAGGTTTTCTAACAGTTGCAAAGTATCCTGAATGGGTAGCCAACATTGTGGCAGTACCCAAAAAAGACGGAAAAGTCAGAATGTGTGTAGACTATAGGGATTTGAACAAAGCAATCCCAAAAGATGATTTCCCTCTACCGCATATTGATACACTTGGGGATAATACATCCCGTTTCGCAGTGTTCTCTTTTATGGATGGTTTCTCCAGTTATAATCATATTAAGATGGACCATGCTGATAGAGAAAAGACTACATTCATTACCCCTTGGGGAACATATTGTTATAAAGTTATGCCCTTCGGTCTGAAGAACGCAGGGGGAACATATCAAAGAGCGATGGTCGCTCTCTTTCATGACATGATGCATAAAGAGATTGAGGTGTACATTGACGATATGATTGCCAAGTCCTAAAATGAGGAGGACCATTTGGATCATTTGCTGAAATTATTTGAATGACTTAGGAAATACCAATTGAAAATGAATCCTGCTAAGTGTACTTTTGGTGTTAGATCTGGGAAGTGACTTGGATTCATCACTAGCTAACAAGGAATCGAAGTAGATCCTGATAAAGTCTAAGCCATTCAAGAAATGCCCGCTCCGCGAACCGAAACACAAGTCCGAGGTTTTCTTAGACGTCTGAATTATATCTCCAGATTCATTTCTAATATGAATGCTACTTGTGAGCCAATATTCAAGTTACTTTGCAAGGATCAGATTATCGACTGGAATTGTGATTGTCAGCAAGCATTTGAGAAGATCAAGGGTTATTTGCAAGAGCCTCCTATCTTGATTCCTCTTGTTCCTAGAAGATCACTCTTCATGTATCTGACTATTCTCGAGAAGTCTATTGGTTGCGTGTTGGGCTAACACAATGAGACTAGACGAAAAGAACATGCTATCTACTACTTAATTAAGAAGTTTACTGATTATGAAACCCGGTATTCACTTTTAGAAAAGACTTGTTGTGGGTTAGCATGGGATGCTAAGCGTCTCAGGCAATACATGATCTGTCACACTAATTTTTTTATCTCGAAAATGGATCCAATAAAGTATATTTTTGAAAAGCCTGCTCAGACTGAGAGACTTGCCTGTTAGCATATGTTGTTATCCAAATACGACATCCAATATGTAACTCAAAAGGTTATCAAAGGAAGTATCTTGTTAGATTACCTTGCATACCAACTGGTTGAAGATTATGAGCCTCTGAAGTTTGACTTTCCTAATGAAGATATTATGTTGGTGAAGAAAGACTGTGAAGAGTCAGGTCCTGATGAAGGTCCCGAGCCAGGTTCTCGTTGGAAGATGATGTTTGATGGTTCTTCTAATTATAGTGGGCATGTCATAGGTGTTGTTTTGATGAATCTTGATGGCGGTTATACCCCATTTACAACAAGGTTAGATTTTGAATGCACAAACAATATTGCCGAGTACGAAGCATACATTCTAGGCCTTGAAGCAGCTATTGACCTCCGAAATAAAATTCTTGAAGTGAGTAGAGATTCAGCTTTGGTGGTCTACCAAGTCAAGGGAGAATGGGAGACCAGAGATGAGAAGTTAATCCCATACAGAGCTTACATTGTTGAAATGATCTAATACTTTAATAGATCACTTTCAAACATGTATCGAGGACTGGAAATCATATTCTCGATGCTTTAGCCATATTAGCCTCGATGTGGAAGGTCAGATATGTTAATGAAGCACCACTCATTTGAATTGAGCGCAAGACTGAGCCCGCCTACTGTAAATTAGTTTAAGAAGAAACTGATGACAAACAGTGGTTCCACGACATTAAGAATTATCTACTAAACCAGGAATATTCGGCCGATGCTATAACTCTTGACAAAAAGACTCTAAGAAGATTAACATCCAAATTCTTCCTCAGCAATGATGTGTTGTATAAAAGGAACCATGACATGATTCTACTTAGATGTGTTGACAGACGTGAAGCAGACACGTTACTTCAAGAAATTTATGAGGGAACGTTTGGAACTCACGCCAATGGTTATGCTATGTCCCAGAAAATTTTGAAAGCTGGGTATTACTGGTTAACCATGGAATCTGATTGAATCCAAAATGCCAGAAAATGCCTCTAGCACTATTGAATGTTTTATCATTGTCGTGGCCTTTCTCAATGTGGGGCATTGATATGATTGGGGCAATCGAACCTAAAGCTTCCAACAGACACCGATTCATTTTGGTTGCCATTGATTATTTCATAAAATGGGTAGAAGCTGCTTCTTAGGCCAATGTAACCAAGCAAGTGATTGCCCACTTCCTTAAGAAAGAAATCATCTGCCATTATGGAATTCCGAGTTGAATCATAACAAATAATGAGACCAGTTTGAATAATAAAACCATGAAGGAGTTGTGTGAAAGTTTCAAGATCGCACACCATAATTCTTCCCCTTATCGTCCTAAAATGGATGGAGCCGTTGAAGCCACGAATAAAAACATTAAGAAAATCCTGCAAAAGATGGTGAAGACTTATAAATATTGGCATGAAATGCAACCATTTTCTCTACACGGATACAAAACCTCAGTGCAGACTTTAACAGGGAAAACCCCTTTCTCATTGGTGTATGGAATGGATGTGGTCCTTCCGATTGAAGTAGAGATATCGTTCTTAAGGGAATTGATGGAAACCAAGCTTGATGAAGTAGAATGGGTTCAAGAAAGATTTGACCAGCTGAACCTTATAGATGAGAAGCGCATGACTGCGATGTTCCATGGTTAGTTGTACTAGAAACGAATGAAGAGGGCCTTTGACAAGAAGGTCCGAATCTGAGAATTCCGAGAAGGGGAGCTTGTACTTAAGAAGATCTTGCCAGTTTATAAAGATATGCGTGGGAAGTGGATGTCCAACTATGAAGGCCCATTTGTTGTAAAGACAGTCTTCTCAGGAGGATCATTAATTTTCACAACGATGGATGGTCAAGAACTTGCATATCCTATAAACTCTGATGCAGTCTCAAAATATTATGCCTAAAAACCCTGATAAGTCGAAAACCTGAAAAGGAGACTTAGAAAAAAATGGGTGTCCCGGTGGATCGAAACCTATAAAGGAGATCCATGCAAAAATTAGGGATGAAAATAAAAAAAAAATAAGAACTCACTAAGCTAAAAACCCGAAAGGACGGTTTAGGCAAAAAAAAAGTGTCTCGGTGGATTGAAAACCCGAAAGGGCGACCCAAGAAAAAATTAGAGACAAAAGGCATTTCACTGCATCGGATGATGTTCATCTTTAGAGAAGATCAAAGCAAGAGTCGAATCCAGCCGCTCTCGTCAGAAGCATGATTTTGGAAAGTTTTAGTTATTAGGGTTAGTAGGTGTCTTTGGATTCAATGTAACTGTTCCCTATTGCCAATTTCAACTGTAATACTCCATGGAGCTTTGCCATTAGCAAGCTACAATTCTTGAATAAAGTCATACTTTTGCCTTTCAAAATTTTCCATTTTTACGCTTTCTCTGCTTTCCCTTGTTATGCAAAATGTTATTTGTTAATAATATTTTTGAAAGTGAAAAGTTTTTGAATTTAAAACTGCTTTTGAAAACACATTGAAAAAGATATAAAGTTGCTTTGACTTGCGGAAAACCTGACGAAAATCACTGTTCCCCAAGAAGATCTTAATGTTGTTGAAGCACTTTTAGACCATTTTTCATCAAAAATCCCATTGAAGCATAAACTGAAAACACTCTTGGAGTAATCCTGTAATCATAAGTGATTTTCAAGACTGCAGAGAATCTCCCCAGTATCCATCATGTGATACATATTTGTTGATGTTGAGGATTCGCTCCCCATTGGAGTCATCTTTGTTCCTCACTGAAGTTACTTTATAAGCTGCCTTGGCTCCATACTTCCCCGATGAAGTGGATATTTATTTTATCCCCTAATAAGTCTCAATTCATAGGTGATTTTTCCCGATGGAAATTGTCTTCCTTGACAAGGAAAATAGATTCATGATGGCAATCCCTCAGGTGAAGTCATGATGTTATATCCCCGAGTGGAATACCTTTCCTCCAGAGAAGTTTAAACCTTGAAGTAAGACTATGGTTTCGCCTATGGCTCTCTATCCATCTCTTGATAGATGTATCCTTCTTGAAGAGGTTGACCGAGTATCCTCATCGAGATGTTTATTTCGTCTCCAATCTACTTTTCTTTGTTGTGTTTTGTTAGCATAAACATAACATGTCATTCATTCATATAAACATACATAGCATCAGCATGTTGGCTAGCTTTTTGTCTTTTGTCGTTTACTTTGGTTGTGTTTATCACCAAGTAACTGGGTTTGTCTTTTCTCTCCAAATAGAGTCGTCAACCTTAAGTATAAAGCGCCTATTCTTTCTAAATTCCCCACAGAGTTTGACCCTCGTGGATAATGGTTATTTCAGTTATCTTTTCAATACTTGGATAAGATGAATCCTCATTTGAGTTCATTCCTTGATGGTTACAGTCTTGTTTGACCGTTTCTTTCTAGTTTGTTTCCTAGATTGAACTTTGGTCCTTGGAGATTATGTTAAACCCAATTAGGTCGCCGAACCTAGCTTTAGTGTGCATTTATTTTACACTATGTCTCTCAAAGAGGAATCTTTTACAAATTTTTATTTTCGGATAAATGGCAGTCTCTCTTGAGAAGCTTATCATTCTTTATCCATTTTATGATAAGTGGCAGTCTTACCTGAGAAGCTTATCATTTTTACCTTTTTTTATAAGTGTCAGTCTCACCTGAGAAGCTTATCATTTCTTTCTTTGTCAGATAACTGGCAGTCTCATGTGAGAAGCTTATCATTTTGTTATTTCCAACAACAAGTGGCAGTCTCTCTTGAGAAGCTTGTTTCCTTTATCTATTTCCGATAATCGGTTGTCTCTCCTAAGAAGCTTATCAATTTTATCCTTATGCCGATAAGTGACAATCTCTCCTGAGAAGCTTATCATTTTTATCCCTTGTTACCTTTGTCAGATAAGTGGCAGTCTCTTTCTTTGAGAAGCTTATCCTTTCTTGGTGGTGTGTAAGTCTCTCTGGACGATCAGTGGCAGTCTCTTTTGAGAAGCTTATCAGGGCATTTCCCCCATGAAGTCCAATTATATTGGCATACAAAAGAGTTTAATTATCCTGTATTCTTTCCTAATGTTTCCTAAAGATCCCGTTTGATCTCTTCATTTAAAGAATTTCCAGAGGTTTAGATTTTATTTCCTATTTGAAAACTCCAGCATTTTGTTTGCATGATCCTACTACTATGTCGATTCTGCTTTATCTTTCGTCCTAGAGTGTCAGCTTGTCATGTTTGAACCTGCTAGTCAACTACTCTGGATATTCCCCAGTGGAGATCGTTTTCCCGGTTCTATCTCCAATAAGGATATTTTGTTGTCTTTCTTTCTAAAGTGTCATCCAGGCACGACTGAACATGTTGATCCATCAATTTAGATTTCCCTAGTTTATTTCGGTTCCCCAGTGTGATGTCATCCCCAATGAGTGGTTACTCGTTGTGTTGATATTATCCCTATTTGCTTTCACTTGCGTCTGCATTGTGCATTTATCATTCCATCATTTTCATCATATTGGAGTTCATTGCATATTAACATTGGTAGGTTAGTCTCTTTTGTCCATAGCATTTCATGTCATTGCATTTAAGGGCAAAAATTTTGGTTATCTAATATTTAAATACCTTTCACCATGATTTCATGAAGATTTTCATCGCTCATGTCATCCGGTGAAGATATTTAAATAGGGGCAACTGTTATACCCCAAATTCTACCCTTAGATTCTTTGATCTTTTGCACATCATTTTAGGTCAACCATCCATGCATAGTTAATTGATTTATTAGATTCTGTTTGTTTCATTTGTGAAGTTAGGGTTTCTACAGAAGATGCAAAGGTCATGAAGGCTTTGTGTGTGCTTCTTGTCCCCTGCAAGTTGTGTTGAATTCTCATGGAAGCATAATACCCTCATTCTTATGGTCGTTTAATCAATACAATGTTATTTCTCCCCAGGATTTCTCAGAGGTTTTCCCAGGGAGGATTAGGTTTTTCTACCTTTTGGGCTCAAGGATGGTTAGTTGAGAATCAGTTGGAATTTTGTGGTGTGTTGCATTACAAATGGTATCTTCACTTACCAAGGATACCTCAAGACATGGTTCATGTTAAATTTTTATCATGGTTTAAAGGTTTACCTGGAGCTTCGTTGAAGCCAGAAGTTTCTGTGAACATATCAGGAGGAATGTGATTGAATTGAGGGAAAAAGAAATTTTGTGAATTCAAAAATACTTCAAGTGATATTAGGGTTTTCGCTTATGATCGAGTTTGTGGACCCATTCAAAATTATGGATACAAATGCAAGCTCAATATTCCTACATCTATTAAAGCTTTAATCCTGAGGTCCATATTATCCAAATTCGTATTCATATCCATGGGCCAAATTCCATCTTTTTAGGAAAGGAATACAAGTTATAATAAGTTCAAGTTAATTACAAAAGAACAAGTTAGTATTATCTCATTCAAGTCATAATAAACAAAGAGGGTTTTATGGAAATTTGCATCGAGTTCTGATTTCAATGTTTAAGGTGCGAACTCATAAGGTTCAAGAAGCAAAATGCAAGTTCAAAATTTATTATGAGGATTAAGTTTGGTAAATATTTAAAGTTCAAGAATGGCAATTTCAAAGAAGATTCAAGAGGGTACAAGGGTTCATCACAAATACAAGAATGAAGTTTCAACATTTTTTTTACTATTTAAAATTCAAGTTTTAATTAAAAATCATAAGTTGGATTCAACAATCCAAAATTTTCATGTCATGTCATGAGAAAAAGGGATCTCAAACCAAGATTTATCCCAACTCCAAGTATTATTCCAAATTCAAGTTCAATGTATTATTGCAAAATCATCATGAAAATTCTAAGAAATTTTCAAGAATCCCAAAATCTAAACTCGTCATTCAAGAATTCAAGGCATAAAGAGCAGGAAGTTTTTGTAAGATTTGCATCAAGCTTTAATTCCAAATATCAAGGTTCGAAACAAGTTTGCATTAGAGTTGAATGTCTTACTAGTGTTTTGACCACTAATTACACGAAATGATCATTCAAAGCTTACCCTTTAAATAATGAAAGTTTGGTAACTAAAATTGGACGCCATAGTGGCAATTATCATTATAATCATGAAAGCTCTAATGTTGTTTGGAGATAATAGAGATTTTGATTTAGGCGACATCCCTAGGATGTGAGTGTAATTATTAAGCTTGGAACACTAATAGATGATTTACATACAAAAGAAAAATCTACATATTCTCAAAAGCTTAAAAAATACATAGTACAATATGTTAAGTTAGCACCAGAAGGTTGCTACGGACGTGGTAAAAGCCACAATTGCAGATAAAAACTTGCCAATAGTGATAAAAGAAAAAAAAACATGATAGTGGAAAGTCGGTACATGTGTTGCATAATTCCAAACTTCCTTAAGAATAAGCTGTCAGTTACAATGGTCTCGCCGTCAAGTTGCCATTTATGTACGAAAGCCTCAAATCTTCATCATTAGCAGCAGATATGTTGTAAATGCTATAATCACTTTCATTTACAGCTCCTCACGATTTCCATAGCATGGTATTATGCAAAAAACTAATGAGAACTATCAGTTCCAAACAAGTTGAACACAATAAATAATCATAAAGACATGCTAAAACATGTTTCAAGCATAATTACAGAGGCATTCAAAACAAAAGATAAGAATTTGAATCACTTCAAAAATAGTTCTCAAACATAATCAATTGAAAAGGAAAGCTTTTTCAAATTGTGAATCCTAAAATCAATTCATTTCCTTTCCAATCCAAACATGTCTAACCTAAAAGGGAATGTCATCATTATTCATCAATCATACAGTATTTTTCCTAAGCTTATATAAAGGAGCCAAACACACACAAGAAGGGGGACCATAGTGAAAAAATCATCACAAATACGCAGTATAGAAAGAACACATCAAGCATAAATTGCAACACACGTACATGGAATACTCGAAAGGGAGAATAAGAGGAAGAAGGACAAGTCGTACCTAAGGGCCAAGCTATCAACCGATGATGATGACGACTCTATCACGTTCAATAACACAACCGCGACAGCTCTGACTTCACCACACTAACTACAACCTGTCATACCCCAAATTTGTCCTACCTGTATATACCTTCATATGTACATCCAGTCACTGACAATTATTCAGAAAAAAAATGTTGCTTCTGCTTGTTGTTCAAGTTCAGGTTATGCAAGTTTGAATTCAAAGTGACTCAAGGCAAGTGATTGGTTGAAGTTTAGTTGTTTTGACCTAATTTGTGGGGTCGGGTCTATTTCATATTTCAAGTCAGAGTGCATTGATTTAGAGGTGTGTAGCTGAGAATCCAATCAGGGTTTATGTGTCAGTTCAAGAAATTTGTGAATGGGCTAGGTTATCAGGTTGTGCTAAGGTCATATACTTCGTAATGAAGAATCATGTAGAACATTTACTTTTCAATTAAGGATTTGGGTACACCTGTAACACAATTCATATCAAGTCAATGTCTTCTAAGCTGTAAGAATTTGGTTCATGGTGAGAGATTGTGGTTTATATACGATCCTAGTGACATTGGTTCGAGATGACTCCATCCTTGTATTCAATGTCATATTCAGATGGATTTCATAATTGATTCTATTTCTCCAAAAAATTTAGTCAAGGTGCTAGTTATTCAAGTGATTTCAAGTTCACAAGTCAAGTTATCATCACCAAAATTGCAAGTTGTGGTTCAAATGGCGCTCATGATAATTTAGGGCCTGATTTAGAACAAGAAAGAATCTAAGGCAAGTAAGGTGTAGAGAATGAGTCCATTTACATGCAAAAGTCCAAAAATAATTTCATGAGAATTCTAGAAAAATAAAATACCCTTACATTATAGAACCAAAGGCCCATTCACAATTTAGAAAAAATAGTCTCCACAAAAACCATAAAATCCATGTCATCTAATCTACCTCAAAAAAGAGGGGGGGGGGATTTCTAAAAATTGTCAAAAATAACAAAGTCCAAAACAACACATGAGTTCATACACACCAAATAATCAGTAACATTTGACTTGTAGTGTGAAAAAAAATGATAATTTCCCCACAAAGAGAAAATTGGTCGTATGATCTGCACCATTACACATCCAACCATATAGCCACTTCCAAATACTACTAGCCTACAACTTCATGAACAACAAGCAATGCAATTCGTAAATGATTCCAAAACCAAAATTAAATAAGGCCACTAGTACCATCTCTTTGGGTCCCCACGTAGTGTCATACGAGCCATAACGTATGCACGAATCACGCCTCCCTCACACCAAGACGGACCCCGTGAAAATGTCACATAACACAATTGGAAAAGAGGTACAAGCCACAAAACTGATACCTACACAATGCCATACTCGTCCCACAATTGGGATGAAGCAGATCGAGATTCCATTGACTTGAAGGTGGGTTGCGATTTGTCCACCGCGTTGCTCGCTTGTTCTTTGTTCTTCGTCCTCGCGTAAGTGGTTTTGAAAAAAAATCAATACTATTGTTGTTATGATTCATCCCTGATCCACTTTTGTGTTGTTCTTCTGTTTTAAAAAAAATTGATGAAGATAAGGTAATATATTTCATGCCTACTGTTTGTGAAGCAGTGTCGCGTAGTTTTTTTTATAAAAAAAATGATGAATTGAATAAAAAGTGGGGCGAATCTCGTCTGGACGGTGATGGGCCTTTGGCCCATATGATCTTCTCCCACTTCATTTATCACCCACCTGATTTCACATACGTTTTTTTATTTTATTTTATTAAATTTGGTTGAATTCTCTAGGGTTTTAATATAAATTTAGTTTGTTATTAGTTTTGCTAAATATTTTTACTAAAATAAATTGATGTTTATTATCATTTCTAAATTACATTTGATTTGATTTTTTTTATATATCACTTTTTTTTATCATTCACTTTGTTTTTTTCTTAGATTTCATTTCATTTCCTTTTTTTGGTCGATGAGACCTCCATAAGTTGTTATCGGTCAAATTATTGATAGATAATAATTTATCCGAGACCACACGCTTTTTCACTTTTCATTTTATTTTTTCATTTTTGATTTTATTTTATTTTTCGAATCGATGAAGTCTTTGATTCACAAACGTTAGTTTTCAAGGTTGTTAAAACCTTCATTATTTCAAATCTATAGAAAATGATCATTTGGATCATTTTTCTATACTTTGGGATCGTGAGAGGTTCCCTTTGATTAATTAACATAAGGTTGGCGATTAAGACGAGATTTAACCTTTTTTCAATTTCATCTAGACTTTACTTTATTTTATCGGTCAGTGAAGTCTTTACATTCGTAAATGTCGACTTATCGAAGTCGATAATCTTCATTATTTCAAATCTGTAGAAAATGATAATTTGGATCATTTTTCTATACTTTGGGATTGTGAGAGATTACCTTTGATTAATCGACACGAGTTTATGACTAAGACGAGATCCCACTCTTTTTGACCCTTTTCATTTAATCAATCATTAATTCTTGACTTTAATTCTTGTTCAATGTATAATTGCTTTACTTTTCAGTCGAATATACCCTTGATTTAATTTTTGTTAATATATCACTATTTATATATTCTTGCACATATTCTTTGTTGATATTATCTTGCTCATTATATTAGTCATCTTATCATTATGGTCCATATTTCATCATGTCATGTTATTCATATATTGTTCATCTAACCCGTCTCTTTGTTTATCTCATTTAAAATACCAAAAACACGATAAAACTATCGAAACCCTTAAAATGTTTAATTGATGGACTGTTGGTCATTATTTGGGATATTGAAGCTTAGACCTTGTACATAAACCCTAGTTTGGATATTTTGTGTCCGAATTCTTGTTCTTTATTTAGTTTAGGAAACTTTGCACACACACGACTTTCTCTTGGGCTACCTGACAATGAGACCATTTATTTCTTGCAATCCCTTATATTTCATATGTATCCCTCTCCCATTACAGTGTAATAGTTTAGTTCTTTTCATGTTTTCTTGCTACTTGTTAAGAAAGATAAAAATGAATTAGGCTAGAGCACGTTTTCAAAATAAAGAACAAACGAGGCTTGATCCAACGTCAAGTCATTTTCAAATTCATTTCAAATTAGACCACTTTATGGTTTCTCCTTCTCTTTCCATATCTCTTGCATCAAACCACACTTACCTTGTATGTTTTCAACCCTTGTAAGTCGATTGCTTCGCGCATCGCCATCAACCTACCATGCTTTATTCATCATTGAAAACTTATTTTCAAACTTTTATCTATTAAGTCTAAAAACCTTGGTCTCGTACTAAGCGCATTTTTAAAACTCTTTTCCTAATAAAACTTGGATGGTCGTGGAGTGGTTAGGCGAAAACCTTGTCCTATCCCGAGGGCTTGACATTACCTTTAGGGTTCACTGTCGCAAAGCACTTACCATCCAAGATCAAAACATCTTTAATAAGAGAATGAAGTTCTCTTTGTATTGAACTAAAGAGAGAGGATTGAGTGCAGACTTCATCCTCTCCAAGTGTCAAGATACTCACTGTAGAGTGTGTGGTCTCGACACTCGTCTTTCAATACGAAGACGTGACTATGTTCGCCACACCATTTTTACACTAAATATTTTGAGATAAACAATTGGGTACTACCCGCAAGGGGTTACTATCCGAGGACCTATTTCATCCCTAAAAATAACTTTCATATATCAAATGTGACATCTTACCTTGATGGCGAAAACTATCTCTTTTCAAAAGGATATGTTACGTCCGTTCTACCGCAAACAGGTAACGCCTAAGACTCCAAAAGCGAGCTTTAATACACTTAACTGCAAAATGCGTATGTTAGCATCGTCTACCAGAACTTCCCAGTCAATCGTAGGCTGAATTACGGCTGCTCTGATTCTTCACTTCTTTTAAGTGAGGATACGTAGGCACAAGGGTCCCAATCCTTGCCGAGCACTTTCTTGTCTTCTATCCGTAGTTCTCCAAACTATGTTAACTATGACTTTCTCATACCCGTTGAGAATACGTAGGCATAGGACCGCAAAGTCCTACCGAGTCCTTTCTCTCCTCCCTCTTTCATCTCTTTTCCCTATTTTTAACCTTTCTCTTTATCCCTTGAAACACTCTTTATAGCAATAATCGTTAGCATATACCTTCACACATAGACAAACAAATGGTTCCCATCGAGTATGATGGATGCGAGGGGTGATAATACCTTCCCTTTGCATAACCGGCTTCCGAACCCTTTTTCTTGGTTGCGAGACCATCTTATCTGTTTCTTTATTAGGGTTTTCTTGATGTTTTCCCTTCCCCTCATGGGATAAATAAAGTTCGGTGGCGACCCTTCTGTCTTTTCGTTTTCGCCTCTCCGTCGTTGCATTTTTGAGTAGCGACACAACCGTGCCTTCTGTTGTTGATCACCCTCAGAGCCACTTCACCACAGCCGCGCACACTGTGAAATCATTGGAGAGTCGTCGTCGCTTTGTCACCGGTCATTTCGCGGTCCTCGTAATGTCACCGTCATCACGATTTGGGTTAATTTCTTACTTCCATTTTGAATCTTTGTTTGCAGTGCTTGTTTGATGATATCTTATGAATTTGTTGAATCACGAGTCGTTTAAGAGAGAGTAGTAGGCAAGCGAGTTTGAAGGAAAGATGGAGAAAGGGCGATCACGAGAGAAATTTCGTTGAGAAAAGAGAAAGGGTTATGCTGCGTTCTTTTCTCTCACAAGATATATTGGAATAGATATGGGCCGGGTAGAAGAGAGGGATTTCGGCCCAACATTGCCAATCCAGTTTTTTTTGTTTTGTTTTTGTTGCTGTTGTGGTTTGGGCTTGGAGTGAGCCCATCCGATTTCCACCCCCTAAACTTATCCTGCACCCCACTTTGAAACTTAATTTTAACTTAATTTTATTTAGTTTTTAATCTAAGTTTAATTAGAATTAAGTTGTTATTTTTAATTAGAATCTGATTTATTTAGTTTTAATCTAAATTGCGATTTTAGTTTATTCAACTTTTAGTCAATCATTTTATTTAGTTTTTTAATTAAATTTTAATTTATTTAACTTTCTATTTAGTTTTTAATCTAATTTGTTTTAATTAGATTTTCTTAAAGTTAATCTTGATAACCCTCATTATTTGTAATTAATTTATGATATTAATGTCGTATAATCCATTGTTTGACATTTGGTTTCGATTAACTGACGACGAAGTAGCTCGTGAACTATCCATTGTGACTGTGATCACGGTTGACTTGATTCTTGCCCCACGATGTTATTCATTCTTTTTCATGCTCTTAACTACACTGGTTGCCGCACTATTTCCAAAGGAAAGGATCTCCTCCTTGTTGACTACCATGTCATACGTAGCAATTCTAGATCCTTACCCTTCTCATTCTAGCCTTAGGATTAGAGTCACCGTGTTCCCTATAAATTTCGTGCCATGGAAATTCACACAGCTTATCCCTTTCCTCCTAGTCTTAGGATCAGGAGTCGTCGCACTCCACATAAGTGTCCTGCCATGGATACTTACCTCGCTTTCAACTTAACTTAGACTTGGAGTCGCCGTACTTCATGTAAGTGTCTCCCTATGAACACTTACTCCCCCCTGGAACCTTGACCACAATCAAGATTTCCTCACCCTCGTTGAGGGGAATTACAAATGCTCTGATTCCATTCCCGTCAGGATACGTAGGCACGAGATGCAATGTCTTGGCGAGCATAATTAGAAATAACCCCTTAGGCCTCTTTCAACCCTTCAACAGATAGCATATAACATATAACAAATAACACAAATAAAACAAGAGGTTCTTGTAGAGTACTACAAATGCTTAGGATGCTAATACCTTCCCTAGGTATAACAAACCCCCAAAACTTAGATCTCCGGCATTGTTTTTATAGTGCAATCAAGGTTTTTTTTTCGTTCTTTACCCTTTCCTTTAGATAAATCAAAACTCGATAGTGAATATTTAAATATTTGCGATTCAAGTTAATCAATAGCTTGATATCTGATTCTCACCGCAACATTATGCTCGTTTTGTTTTGAAATCGATGTTTAAAAGAGGTTTTGGGGGAATTTAGTATAGTTTTCAATGAGAGAGAGAGAGAGAGAGAGAGAGAGAGAGAGAGAGAGAGAGAGGTTTCAGCCGTTGGTGAGATCGATGAGTGAAAGGAAGAGACTAAGGCAACGTCTTTGGCCATGTTGTTGTTTCAAGAAGTGATAGAGAGATAGAGAATGTCGTACATGAGTGAGACAGTGAAAACAGTTTATTTCAGAAGTAGAAGACGACCGACGTGGTTTTTAGGTTTTCATTTATCCACTTTAATCTGTGAACCGGGTTGGGTCTAGACCCGACTACCCATGGCTCCAATGCCCCACTAGACTGTTTTGCGTAGATGAGCTTGATCCCCTTGTAGTTCGCACCTCTGGCCCATTTCTTTTAGTTTTGTTTTATTTATTTATTTTGTTTTGTTTTATAAACTATTTTAGTTTTTTTTTAAAAGGAAAAAAAAGGGGAGAAATACTTTTTGTTAAACAAATTTAATTATCTTTCCTTTTAAAAATATAATATCAAAAATATAAAAATATATAAACTTATTAGATTTTTTTTTTAGAAAATTATAACTACCCTAAAATAATTTATTTTAGAGATATGTAGTAATAGTAATTGAATAAATTATATATATATATATATATATATATATATATATATATATATATATATATATATATATATATATATATATATATATATATATATATATATATATATATATATATATATATATATATATATATATATATATATATATATATATATATATATATATATATATATATATATATATATATATATATATATATATATATATATATATATATATATATATATATATATATATATATATATATATTCTTAACGTTTAAATTTATGAAAAATACAAATTATTTTATTTTTTTAATAATAAATATTCAAAAATATGTTAGTAGTAGTGTGTTTTCATCTTCATATTTTGTTCATGGTTATTTCTGCTTTTATCAATTTGTATGACTTGCTAAATATTACATTTTTATAGCATTTTAACTATTCCCCAACTATTAAAAATGTATCCTTCATCCTTGTGTGTAATCATGTTTGTATTGTCCATGTTAAGGTAGAAATTAATTAATTAATCAAAAACTAAAAAAAATATATAAAATCAATCTTTCAAAAAAATAATAAAATCAAAAACCTTAGTCAACGTCAAGTTTCATTTTCAAAAACATTAGTCAACACCAATTGATTCTCTTCATTTTCATTCCATTACTCAACTTGTAAGTCGATTGTTTCTCGCATCCCCATCAACCTTTTCCTTCCAATCACATCAAACCCTTTCATAATCATGAATAAATATCTATCAACATCGATTGCAGTTTCTCGATCACAACCTCAACATTTAAAAATATTCAAACACTTTTCACTAATAAAGATGAAAAAGCAGCGGGGTGTAGTCAACGTCTCTAGAGAATGAGGATATGAGATGTAGTTCTCGGTTGTCTGAGCTCTCTCATCAATTCAAAACACCTTAATATATCAAACTTTTTTTCTCGCCACCATGCGACCTTTCAAACTCTTTTATAAACGTGAGATATTATATCTTGAGATGACACAAAATATTGTTTCGTCCACAAACTATTTTAGTTGAGATAAGAGGCATTTTTCCGCGAATGTTGATTTGTAAATTCATTTTGTTGTGATACAAACGTCCGCTACTCACCTGTTTTGGATAAAAAAATATTTTCTGTCGAATGCAACTAAATATCTTTCGCTAAAATCAACCAACCAACAAATATTTTTTATCCAAAACTACGTGTGCCTTGATTTCTCTTTTGAGATACGTAGGAGCAGGATTGTGAAATCTTGTCAGATCCCCTAGTAATAAAAACCTTTAGGTCCTCTTTCTCTTTTCTTTCCCCTCTTAATAAATCGAGAAGCCTAACTTTTAAACAAACACTAATACGCACAACTAACCTAATGGTTTTTGTTGAATACAACGGACGTGAAGGGGGATGTTAATACCTTCCACTTGCGTAACCGACTTCTGAACTCAGATATTGGTTGCGATTATCATATCCTTGTCTTTTTATTTTAGGAATTTCATTCAATATTTTTCTTTTCTCTCTATGAAAATAAATAAAGATCGGTGGCAATTCTGTTAAATCTATCCTGCGAGCGTGTGATTGGGTTTTGTGAAGTCGTGTACTCATTTTTCAAGGTACGATAGTGTTTTCATAAATAAAAAAATAATAACATAGGTTAAATGGTTTTGATGGTGTGGTGGTTGATTTAATGCAAGGCTAAGAAATGGTTGAAGTTTTTTCATAATTGGAGGAAAATGAAAGGGAATGTCAATGAGTTCGAGAGAAAACTTCCTCACGCCATATCATTTTCACTCTAAATGAAACTCTAATTTCAAATGAATGAATTACTTTTCTTTAAAAAAAATATTACTAAAAGAGATGTGATAAAGTCAATAATGCATCTTGAAACAACAATCCAAGCGTTGCACTTATCCAAATTCATGAGAAAGTCAACAATACGTAAATTTATCTTAGGTGTGATAAAAAATTCCCTACATGCTATCATAAATTCATATTAAATTCCATCTAAAAACTATAACCCAAAAAAATCCTCATAGGATAACAACATTTTGTCGCTAGCATTAATATAAATACAAAATAACACCAAGATGAGTAGTGATGAAGTTTGGAACCTAGATCTAAAAAGATTGTAACAATACACACATAAAAGAGTACGTAACCAACAAATAAGCTGTGCTATATATATTGATACAAGCAACCTATCAATCATCCCAATTTTCTAAGATTAGATCGTACTGCGTGGTTTGATATAAATAATACTAATGTGTTTGCTTCACGCAATAAATGCAGAAGAATCCATTTTTTAAATAACATACTAAAATAATGTAAAGTAGTAGTTAGAAGAATTCTCTTGTAATAAGTCCTACCTAATTATAACATGTCTTGTAGTTTAGTTTGTGCAACTAGCTATGGCACGATAAGTCTAAAATTTAGTTTTGGATAAAGAACTATGAACAACAAATTTTGTTTTGATTTTTAACTTTTTACGTTAAAGTTTATTGTCTTGATATACATCTATATTAATGGAAATATTGATTGCTAGGAGTATTACCGTTGAATATGATACTCACACATTCTTGCAATTTATATAGATTATAACAATTCAATTAAATAAATAAAATAATTTTATCAAAATATTAATTTATTCTTATCACTTTTTCTATAAATTGAATATAAATTTAAGGTTTTTAGTTAAATTAGTCATTTATTTAATTGACCATTATTAATTGACCATTAGATTAGATTTAATTCAAAAGATATGATTTGATATAAATTAAAAAAAATTACTCTTAAATTAAGTTGATCAACTTACTCCAAGAGTAAGTTTGTTGATCATATATATATATATATATATATATATATATATATATATATATATATATATATATATATATATATATATATATATATATATATATATATATATATATATATATATATATATATATATATATATATATATATATTTCCAAATTCAGGTGACAAGTTTCAAAGTTTTTACTTTACTCCTCTTCCTCGCATAACGAGGGTTGGAGTGTTAACCTTGCAGGTCCCTCCACTCCACTCATTGAAATGAGCAATATGCCATCACCGTCGTTTTCTCTTAATGTTTGGTTTCAGAACGGAACAATGGCGTCGTCTGTGGGAATTGACTTATAATTCCTATGATTTTGACGAATTCACATTCCCCCTCTCTCTTAAACTTTGCAGTTCATAACCTCATCCGATCACCGTAGCAAAAAGATCTGTGATCAAACGTGAGGATTCATCATGTCTTGATTCGCACAAGCATAATCTCAATTTTATTTCTTAAGGTTTCCAGATCCTCAGTTCTTACATGTTTCGGTTGTGGATGGATCTAAGGCTACCAGTTATACCTCTACACGCGAAGCTACTGCTTCTCTAGTAGTAAACTATCCTCCACCTCTTCCTCTCTCAAAAAACACCGTAGATCATGAAACGATTGTTATGTTGCATCCAGATCTGATTTGAGTTTCATTGTTAGCCAAATCTATTCAAATTACTATGATAGAGGCTCATGTTTTGCCTCCGATTACACAACATGAAGCCTTGTCTGGCTTCCACGCTCTACAAGCGAACCTCTACATGCAAGGTGCTCACGAAATACTAAACAACATGTTTAGCATCATCCGAAAACAAAACTAACACAATCTTGAAGTAATGCTTCGATGCCAAAAATAAAGCCTTCACAACGCTCCCTCCCTCGAAAGTAAAATAACTAGAAGTTGCTTTAGGAAAGATTCATGATGGCGCCCCAGAACCAACCAGGATAAGAAGATATGAAGTCTTACGGTCGAAATACCTATTTAGTAGATGGAACCATAAGACTCCCCCTCCGAGTCTCGAGGAAGACCAAATTAGTCATGCTTCTTCCCTAGCTCAGGAAGAAACTCACCCAGAGAAGGTACAACCAAAGCACCCATTTTCAATAAGAATCCTAGATAGAACATTTTTGAAATCCATGGAGAAGTCGCCTACTTTGGACAATTATGACAGGAAATGAGATCTTGGTGAGCATATACAACTCTTGAATGATCGATTGAGTTACTTGAGTGGCGATGATGAATCCAAGTGTAAGTTGTTTACATTAACCTTGGTCGGGTCAACCCGATTGTGGTTCAACAGCCTGCCCAATAAAAGTATTGTTTCTTGCGAGGAGTTCTATGAGATGAGTTCTACATATTTCATTGCCCGAAAGCATCAACCTATAATTGAAGTCGCCTTGAGCGGGTCATCTAGGGAAAGAAAGAGAGTTACATATACCGATTTACACATGTCTCTGTTGAGGTAGAGGAATATTAAGAAGTATTTAAATAATGGATCTTTGAGAGTAATCTTCTTAAATTCCATCGATTCATATAGAAGTTAGGGAAGAACAATGTCAAATATGTCCAAGAATTGTTAACTATTTTGGACCGGCCAAAGGCACAAAATGACTTAGGCCAAATTCATCTCAAATATGCTCCACTTGTCCCAAAGTATAAATCAGTTCACATCTAAGAGCAAGGTACAATCCCTGATCTCCGTTTTTTACTACACTCATATTGAATCTTCAAATGACTTGGGCATCAAAGAGATAATCATGCACGTCCACCATACACCACTGTAAAAAAGATCGGAGCCATCGTTCATGATCATCAGTTTTCCTAGTACATCTATTACTTGTTCCTGAATAAAAAAGTGGTGCGGTCTGTGAGAAACGACAATCTTGATCTGAAAGTAGATTGTAAACACAACAAAAAGACAGAGACAGTAATTTTGGTAGTTATGAATAGAATCATCAATGCATCTTTGGAATCAAACATTCACCAAGTATCACTGACTGACAAAATATGTGATATCACATCACCTCGAATCTATTCTCCATCGAGTTTCCATATACTCATAATTGATGTGGATGTTTAGCGAAGGAATATTGATTGGAATTGGGATTTCAAGTTCGTGATAAGATCAATGGAATTCCAAATGTTTATCTACCTCTAATTCACACAATCATCATTATTGATCTCAATCTAATTGGATTCCCTGTAGATGGTTGACAAGCATATTTGATCTCAATCTTCGTGTAACATCCTCTACAAAGAAAAAATTAATCTGAAGGCATAGTACAAGCATATATAAATTTGTACGGAGGAGAAGATCTATTAGTTGTCATCAATTTGTTAACTTGTTCTCAAGGAACTATAGATCTAACAGTGACTATTGGAGAAGGAGCGTGCAAAAGAAAATTAATCCTCAACTTTCTAATAATATAGTATTGGCGCACCTTTAGAGGTATCCTAGGGTGATCCTTTCTAGAAACTAAATCCAACGGCATCTGTAACACCCCACTCTAAACTCTCGCGGAAAAATAAGAGAAACAACAGAAACAATCAGAGTGCAGCAAAAAAGGTTTCATGACGACCGTCATGGATGTCACGACCGTGGTGGTCATGACGAGCGTCATGGAGTTGTGACGACTGTCACACTCACAAATTCTGGGACGCATAAGAGGTGTCACATTTTCAACTTAATAAAACAACATACACCTGCAACGGATCACTTAATAACATACGTAGCACAGATTCGGATGAACAGACAACGATAATTTGTTTAACATTTTAATCATAAAACGACATGTTATAATATACTTCCAACCATTCACAATAACCAAACTCCATAAAAATTTAGCAAGTAATTATCTTGCATCGATTCATAAAATAACTAGTTCTCGTTCACGAAATCATTACTACCGATTCATCGGTCTAGTGCATACAACCAACATTTGGCACTATCAGAAGCAACCAGTTTGTTAAAGAAAATGCTTAATAAAACTCAGCAACAAAGGAAATTAAAGAAAAGCAATAACATCAAGCGTTCATCCCCCTAAGAGTGCTACGTATCAGAGCGACCAACAACCTTAAACGAAAAGCTACACTTTATTCCGGATTACCTGTAAGTTACCACCAACGGGGTAACATACAACATAAAGGGTGAGATATCAACAATATAACATAAGGCATGATAAAAGTCATGTCAGAATATTATCACAGCATTATAATCCCAGCGGTTCGCAAAAGTATTATCAATAATTAAACCGCAATAATTCGTTATTCATATCCACCACAATTATCATGAAAATTCAGTAACTCATCAATTGCTTGCAGATGCATAACGACACAACTCAACTATGCAATTCAACAAATGCGACTCAACTATGCAACTCAACTGTGCATATGCATGTGGTACCATTTTGGAGCCAACACTCCACAACCGTCGCCAATCCAGGCCAAATAACGCCAATACAGGCACAACCGTCGCCAATCCAGGCCAAATAACGCCAATACAGGCACAATCGTCGCCAGTCTAAGCCAAATAACGCCAATACAGGCACAACCGTCGCCAATTCAGGCCAAATGATATGCTATGAGACGCAACTATTATGGACTACAACACAACAACAGCAACCGTGCAACAAGGCATCAAGCCTACAACCAATTATCCATAACAGAAACATCACTATTTCGCATACATCATGTACTCACCATTTCAACCTGTTCATGTCAGAGACAAATAACAACAACCACGCAACAAGGCATTAAGCCTACAACCGATTATCCATAACAAAAACATCACTATTTCATATAATTTCCTACGAATAATATATCCACAACTTTTAATCTAATTGAATAGGTACACAATAATAATGTAAACACAATTTTCAATCTAATAAAATAAGGACATCAGAACAACCCTCATCAACAAATGAGAGATTAGCGCGTGTTGGCGCCTTTTCCCAATTACACACAGAACTAATGACATAAACACTAATTCAAGCATAGACAAACATTAACCCTTAATATTTCTCAACCTACGGGAACATTTACCCTTAATATTGCTCAGCCTATGAAACATTACTACGGGAACATTACTACGGAAACATTACTCTGGGAACATTACTCCAGGAAGAACATTCCTACTAGGACATTACTACGGGAACATTCCTACGGGAACATTATTACGGGAACATTACTCCGGGAACATTACTACGGGAACATTCCTACGGGGACATAACTAAGGGAGCATTAACCCTTAATATTTATCTACCTACGGGAACATTAACCCTGTGATTCAATTCCCTACATGAAATCGATCATACCCACAGTTATAGAATTGAACCACACCCTTGCCTTAGAATTGAGACCAACTCTACGCTTTCCGGTTCTGGTTCTGTTCTACCATAACTCTCCTGCAACTATCTTCCAATTTCACCGATGGACAATTCTTTTGTTCTTACTTTCTCCACAGCCACGTCCTTTTTCCTCTTTTCTCAACCTTTCTCCTCAATTTTGGTTTTCTGAGCAGTTTATCGTGTTTTTGCTCTTTCTCCCACAACTTCTCTAATAACTCCCTAATTCTCATTATTCCATCCACTAATAATAATAATAATAATAATAATAATAATAATAATATTAATAATAATATTACTACTAATTATTAAATTATCATCATTATTAATTATATTATATTATTATCAAACTATATATTTTATTACATGGCTTTCCTATACTTTAAGGACATCCACCCACGCTCTCAGACACACTCCCACATAAAGGCGCACCAACAATTCATAAATAATTAATTTAAAATGAACGGGTGTTACAAATCTCCCCTACTTCAAAGAATTTCGTCCTCGAAATTACCTCGATCAAACAACTCGGGGTAAGACTCTCGCATCTTGCTTTCCAATTCCCACGTTTGGCTTTCGCCTGCAGCTCCCAACCAGACCACTTTCACCAAAGCAATCTTTTCACCTCGAAGTTGCTTCTTGTTCATCCACCTGAACTAGCAACGCCTCAACAGTCAAATTACCTTTCACTTGTACACCATCCATTCGAATCAATGTACTTCTTCAACTTAGGCACATGCCACATCATGTAAATTCCCACGAGTGACAGCGGTAAAACAGTCTAACCTGCTACTTTTCCCATGCTTCCGCTGCGCCACTCTAGTACAGATCAACAAAACACAGTGTGCTTCCGAGACCTCAAGCTCGACCAACACCAGTTACTATCGTAACTCTCAAAACACGTCTTTCTTGGATCCTTTGGATCTTTTCAGTCGTCTCTTGCACAATCTTAACTAGCTTCAACATAGAATGATTAATCTTCCTTGTTAGGAAAAGAGCCAATTTAGTCATTCTATCCAAAATCATCCAATCGGATCATATCCTCCTCACGGTCTTCGGCAAATCTGACACAAAATCCATGAGAATGCTATCTTCTTTTTACTCTGGGATATTCAACGGTCGCGACAGACCCAACGGTCTCCTACGCTTATTCTTCGACTTCCGACAAGTCTAACCAGCATATACAAACTCAACCACCTCTCTCTCCATCTATGGCCTTCAAAATAGTTTTCCCCAAATCCGGTTACATCTTCCTAGCACCGGGATGGATTCTCCATCTACCTCAATACTCTTATTCCACTTAATAATATCTAGAACACAAACTCTATCACGACATCTCGTGATACTATTTCCATTAATCTAAAAATCATCCCTTCGACTTTAATTCCTCAGATTCAACCAATCTACCAACTCAAATCAGAGTTCTGACCTTATCGAATCTCGTCAAGAATACCCTTAGTAAGGTCCAACATACTAAGCTCAACTCCATAAGAAGTCTCTTCACAACCCAAACTCATATCACAGAAATTGCTCAATCACTCTTAACTCTTTTCACCACTGTCATCGGTATATGCAAGGATTTCCAAATCACTGCATAGGCTACCACGTTTTGCTTCACCCGAATGGTAATTCAATACAAAACCATAATCCTTCAGGAGTCCCAATTATTCTCTGCCTCATATTCAACTCTTCCAACTCAAGCAAATACCTTAAGCTCTTGAGATCCCCAAACCTTTCAAGTCTCACACCAACAAATTGAAGCCTCCAACTCTGGTACAACGACAACAACAACCAAGTCTAAATCACTTGTCAGGTGATTCCTCTTATTTACCTCAAGTTGCCTTAAAGCTTAACCAAAACTCGCTGAAGTTTCACTTAACATATCTCCCACTCATATGAACAAAGCATCACAAAACACAACAAATGGTCTTGTCGGATTCGGCAAAAATCAACACATGATACATTTTCAATTTTCTGCTACAATTGAACCAGGTAAATGCCTCAAAACAATTTTTCCTAGAAAAAGCATCTCGTTATCTTTCCAATGCTTCAAACGGGGGTCAAAACTGACATACGGTTCAAGAGTTATGAACTTTCGAAGTTTTTCCAAAACATAATTTTTCTGCATAAAGACTGCTACGGGTTTGAGCATTTTCGCCCGAAAATCCGACCGATTCAATTATTTTCTTCGAAACAACCACATACTCATTTGTACCAAACATATATTAGTGATTTAGAACCATCAAACGTGAAATCTACGACTTTCGATTTCAATCCGAATCTTAAACTCTCAAATCTCCAAAAAGGCAAAAACTTACAAAAATCAATCAAATTCGATAAAACAAGCATACTCGATCACGGCCTAACATTACCCGACACAACTGTGTAATCTATTCCAACTTTCATCCGTAAAAACATCGATTCCGCAACAAGCTGCGACCTCAGAATTTGACGTACGACAACAATTTCACACTTAGAAGGTCATTCGACACATCGTCAACTCTTGGAATATTTAAAGGTCTAATTATACCAATATTGCGTTCCACATCTTACTTTCTTTAATAATCATCCGAAGTCACTGCCCACTCTCAATATGCTCGACCTCACACTCTGTTGCCTTAGCACACACACCATACACGAATCTCAACACTGCTTAATCAGTTTAATTCCTTGACCATCCAAACAAACATATAATATGGAGCTCTCACTCTCGGACTAGTTTTCCGTAACTAAGTCGGTCACAACATCACTTCACATCTTGGCTGTATATCACTATCTTGTCAGGCTAACTTCCAGACAACCACAATTAATTGGCAAATCGCCAACTTCCCACTTTCATTATAACTCAAAAATTCTCATCAAAATTAAACACCTCAACGTTGTCCTGCGCCGACTCGTCAAAACAATTCTTAGGCACTTAGCTTAACCCAAGATAATTTACTGCTCATGTCATCTAAGCTTGCAAGACACGTCCATCCCATGATGGGGTATAAACCATCCTTACCAAACTATAAGAGCGTTCACCCACTTACCGAGTTACAACTCCACACTTGCAGCATCCTGGAGAAGCACAAGCTTCTCCCCCACTTGAATCATTCTCACTTCTACAGAAAAAGGTTAGAAACCAAACCTGTATCGACAATGTTTTCACACACATTTCGCATACAAGGGAACAAACAACATTAGACAACTTGGCCGGACGGACCGACCTGCTCTGATACCAATTGTAACACCCTACTCTAAATTCTCACGAAAAAAATAAGAGAAACAACATAAACAATCAGAGTGCAGCAAAAAAGGTTTCATGACGACCGTCATGGATGTCACGACCGTGGTGGTCATGACGAGCGTCATGGAGCTGTGACGGCCGTCACACTCACAAATTTTGGGACGCAACAGAGGTGTCACATTTTTAACTTAATAAAATAACATACACCTGCAATGAATCACTTAATAACATACGTAGCACAAATTCGGATGAACAGACAACGATAATTTGTTTAACATTTTAATCATAAAACGACATGTTATAATATACTTCCAACCATTCACAATAAACAAATTCCATAAAAATTCAGCAAGTAATTATCTTGCATCGATTCATAAAACAACTAGTTCTCGGTCACAAAATCATTACTACCGATTCATCGGCCTAGTGCATACAACCAACATTTGACACTATCAGAAGCAACCAGTTTGTAAAAGAAAGTGCTTAATAAAACTCAGCAACAACGGAAATTAAAAAAAAGCTATAACATCAAGCGTTCATCCCCCCAAGAGTGCTACATATCAGAGCGACCAACAACCTTAAACGGAAAGTTACACTTTATTCTGGATTACCTGCAAGTTACCACCAACAGGGTAACATACAACATAAAGGGTGAGATATCAACAATATAACATAAGGCATGATAAAAGTCATGTCAGAATATTATCACAGCATTATAATTCCAGCGGTTCGCAAAAGTATTATCAATAATTAAACCGCAATAATTCGTTATTCATATCCACCACAATTATCATGAAAATTCAGCAACTCATCAATTGCTTGCAGATGCATAACGACACAACTCAACTATGCAATTCAACAAATGCGACTCAACTATGCAACTCAACTGTGCATATGCATGTGGTACCATTTTGGAGCCAACACTCCACAACCGTCGCCAATCCAGGCCAAATAACGCCAATATAGGCACAACCGTCGCCAGTCCAGGCCAAATAACGCCAATACAGGCACAACCGTCGCCAATCCAGGCTAAATGATATGCTATGAGACACAACTATTATGGACTACAACACAACAACAGCAACCGCGCAACAAGGCATCAAGCCTACAACCAATTATCCATAACAGAAACATCACTATTTCGCATACATCATGTACTCACCATTTCAACCTGTTCATGTCAGAGACAAATAAAAACAACCATGCAACAAGGCATTAAGCCTACAACCGATTATCCATAACAGAAACATCACTATTTCATATAATTTCCTACAGATAATATATCCACAACTTTAAAAATAATTGAATAGGTACACAATAATAATGTAAACACAATTTTCAATCTAATAAAATAAGGACATCAGAACAACCCTCATCAACAAATGGGAGATTAGCGTGTGTCGGCGCCTTTTCCCAATTACACACAAAACTAATGACATAAACACTAATTCAGGCATAGACAAACATTAACCCTTAATATTGCTCAACCTACGGGAACATTTACCCTTAATATTGTTCAGCCTACGGAAAATTACTACGGGAACATTACTACGGGAACATTACTCGGGAACATTCCTACGGAGACATTACTACGGGAACATTGCTACGGGAACATTACTCCGGGAACATTACTACGGGAATATTACTCCGGGAACATTACTACGGGAACATTACTCCGGGAACATTACTACGGGAACATTCCTACGGGGACATTACTACGGGAACATTAACCCTTAATATTTATCGACCTACGGGAATATTAACCATGTGATTCAATTCCCTACATGAAATCGATCATACCCACAGTTATAGAGTTGAACCCCACCCTTACCTAAGAATTGAGGCCTACTCTACGCTTTCCGGTTCTGGTTCTGTTCTACCGTAACTCTCCTGCAACTATCTTCCAATTTCACCGATGGACAATTCTTATGTTCTTACTTTCTCCACATCCACGTCCTTTTTCCTCTTTTCTCAACCTTTCTCCTCAATTTTGGTTTTCTGAGCAGTTTATCGTATTTTTGCTCTTTCTCCCACAACTTCTCTAATAACTCCCTAATTCCCATTATTCCATCCACTAATAATAATAATAATAATAATAATAATAATAATAATAATAATAATAATAATAATAATAATAATAATAATAATAATAATATTACTACTAATTATTAAATTATCATCATTATTAATTATATTATATTATTATCAAACTCTATATTTTATTACATGATTTTCCTATACTTTAAGGACATCCACCCACGCTCTCAGACACACTCCCACATAAAGGCGCACCAACAATTCATAAATAATTAATTTAAAATGAACGGGCGTTACAGCATCCCCAGTTCATTTAAAAGTGACTTATCACGACGTAGAAGGAAGGTCGGTCTCAGTGAACGCCGAGGTGGATGAAGCAAAACAAATCAAGGTAATATTCTAAAAGGACCTTTTGGCGTCGCCCATATCATTAAAAGCATAAGCAAAATGGGAGATGAGGGATCTAATGTATTCAGCCTGGATGCTCGTTAAGACAAGGTTCATCTAATGCCAGATGGTGGTTTTGAGTCCATCAAGCTTAGGGGAAATTCGGGCAGGCCAATTAAAGTGGGCATTGGACTTCCTTTGGAAGTAAGATTCGCACTAATTGAATGCCTTCAGGACAACACCGACCTTTTCACTATAATCTCATATGAGATTCCTAAGATTAATCCTAGTGTAGCTTGACATCAGTTAAATATGGATGCGAGCACTTGTTACGTCACCTAGCGTCAACAAAGATAATCTCTGGAAAAAGCTAAAGCCACCACTAACACGATTAAGGGCTTATTAAGCACCCAGTTTATTTCTGAGACCAAGTATACATAGTGTTCATCTAATGTCGTGTTGGTAAACAAGGCCTCGAGGAAATAGAGGATGTGTGTTGATTATACAATCTTACCCGCTCCTAATTATTGATAAACTCGTCGATGATTCAGTGGGATGTCAATTACTTTCATTTATATACGCCTATTCAGGGTATAATCAAATACCTATGTAAGAACCTCACCGGATAAATGCAACCTTCATGACTGAGCAAGCCGATTACCAATACAATGTCATGCCCATTGGATTAAATAATGTTGGTGTAACCTACTAGAGAATGATGAACAAGATCTTCAAAGGGGATATAGGAGATACGTTGGAAGTGTACATGGATGATATGATAATAAATTCTATCCAAGAGGAGCTTCAAGTATGACACCTTTAGCAGGCATTCAAGAGGGTTCGAAAATTCAATATGCGTCTCAACCTGAAGAAATGCACTTTCATGGTAAGGGTTGGAAAATTCTTAGGTTTCTATTTAACCGAGCAAGGGATAGAAACAAACCCAAAGAAATGTGAAGCGGTGATCTAAATGAACTTGCCGACTTCTAAGAAGAAGCTTCAGATGTTAAATGACATTTTGATTGCTTTGAATATATTTATTTTAGAGTTTACATAACATACTTTTCCTTTCTACAAACTGTTAATGAAAAATACTAATTTCAAGTGGACAACTGATTGTGAAGAGGCGTTTAAATCTTTGAAGGAAAGCTTAGCCACACCCTTGGTGCTTACCTGGCCATCTCCAGAAGAAGCCCTATATCTATACTTAATTGTAATTGAAGAAGCAGTAAGCTCCATTTTGATAAGAGAGTTTGATGTCCACTTGAAACTGGTGTACTTCATCTATAAATCCTAGGTGAAGGCAGAAATGTGGTACAAAAAGATTTAAAAAAACATCCTTGGCGTTAGTAACAATATCACGTAAGCTGCACTGATACTTCCTCGCACATTCCATAATAGTTTGGATAGATCTGCTTCTAAAACATTTACTTTACGACCAGATCTAGCCTATCCTAAATGACTCATATACCCTCATAGCTAAATCACACATGGGTAATCTTCACAGACGGGTTGTCCAACAAAAAAAATGAAAGGGCGTCAGTATAATTTTAGAAAACAACTCTGGTTTGGTAGTGGAATTGTACATGAGGTTTGAATTCCCGACCACCAACAACTAGGTTAAATATGAGGTTGTCATCGTCAGGATCACACTAGCAAAATGAGTAGGGTGAATGCATTAAGTTATGAAAACCTTACTAAAACATGCAATTTTTTATACCAAAGTGATCCTTTCAAAGTGTACATCACTATCTAGGGTTTGTTTTCATTTCTCACTCATAAATAGAGAGATTCGAAGCCAACAAGAATTGAGCATAAATCCAAAATCATCAAGAACACTAACCATACTATCCAGAAATGGCCTACACGAGTAGGGCTTCAAGATACACTAAAAATCGTGCATGATGGATGCCTAAACAGAGAGAATTCTTGAAAAAGAGTTTACCTAACGGAGCTCCTCCGTTGGGTCTTGATTTGATGCTTAAACACGTGCAAAACAATCCAGAAACCTTTAATGAACCTCAAGGAAGCTATTGGTAACCTTCAATTGCTCTGAAATTGCTTGATTCTTGATTTCACGATTTTAATTTCTCCTTCACTTTTGCAGCTGCTCTCTGCTCCAATCTTCACCAAATTCACTGAATGAGGGTTTGTTCTTCATCTGGGGTTTATGTATGTTGGATCTAAGATCAAATGGAGGCCCAATTGTGGCCTGTTATGATGAATTGAAAAATCCAAAAATTGAGTTGGAAGCTTGAAAATTACACGTTGAAATTGGCTCCAATGGCTCTGAACTTCATTCAAGCAGCTTCCTTGTCATGTGTAGTGATCCAATGGAGGAGAATGATCCCTTGAAATGATCCCATGGTGGATTTTGTATATGTAACTTACACTTGAAGCAACTTGGATTTTGACATGTTTTTGCTCACCATGAACTAATTATGATTTATGCATCATGTTTGGTATGTTAAAGGGACTCAAAAAATGCACAAATATGTCATGAAATGATTTAAATGGATTCAAACTCAAATCATGGCCTTTAATGTTTTTTTTCATGAAGTTCCTTCACCAATCTTCTCATACAAGCCATACCCATGACAAGTGAATGTTTAATGATGAAATTGAGTTCATTTGATGCAAGTTTAATGTTGGAAAAATTTCCATTTGAAGTTTGCAAAGCCATGAAATGGGCCTATAATGAAAATGACCTGTAATCTTACTTTCCCAAAATACCCCTGCCTTGCAAGCCTCATATATCGAGTTCTAAAAATCATATGAAGAACTTCTATGACTTTTTGGAAAGTTAAGATCATGAGGAACAACTTTAATGTTTGGGTCAAAGTGAGGAGAAACATAATTCTAGGTCAAAAATATCTTGGGAGTTGGATGACTTTTGTTGACCAAGATCACATTCATCTGAGGACCCATAACTTGTCAGCATCATAACTTGAGTTCTAGAAAACCAATGGATGAGTTCTAGTACTCACAAGAAAGTTAGAAACATGATTTACAAGTTTCATGTTTGCATCAAGATGAGATGAAACTTGTATCTTGAGATTTGTGGTCTTGAAGCTAAGCACTAAATAGGGGATTTTACACTGACAAGCTTAGAAACCCTAGCTTAGTAACTTCTCACACTCTTGATTCTTCTTAAATTGATCTTGAAATAACATCTTGGATGCTTTAACATAACTTTCCATGATCACAATGACTTAGAATTAAGTCTCAAACCTCTTCAAATCCACAGTGGATCTTGTACTAGGCAGATGAAACCCTAGGTGTGAAATCCTCTGACTGCCACCTCTTGCACATGATATAACACCTGGGATAAGCTCCACAATGGCTTCAAAAACACTCAATAAGCTCTCCAATCATTTCCTATCCATATCCATGAATGCATGAACCTCTGATGATCTTTATCTGGCCTCCAAGATAGGAGATAAACCACAACTATCCATCCACTCTTTCAAAGAACTTTGACCTCCTCCTGATGATGATAAGCCCTTGACCACTTAAATAAAACCTCCTGCTTAGGCTTAGACCCCTTGGTAACCTTCTCTTGCTATGCACACCTCTCAATCCCCTGCAAATGAACAATGATATGCAAATGCAAATGCTAGAACAATGAAATGAAACATAAACCAAGTTAGAAAAAGGTTTGGCAAATTTTGGGGTACAACAGCTGCCCATATTCAAATGACTTGGACCTGACTGGGTGAAAAGCGAACGGCTCTCAAACAGTCAAGGTACAAGACGGTTGATTACCAACGAACCCAAAAATTTTCCAACCGTAGAAATAAACTGCAAACTCTGATTGGGGATAATAATCTCCGGAAATAACTGAATTGATAGTTGCATTGGCGACAAGCTAACTGATTACCAATCAAAGAGCCTCAACACACGGTCGGAAGAAATATCTACTAACTTGCAGGCAATGATACTAAGTCGGAAAGATCATCTGATATTAACAGGCATCTGTTAAATAAAAACAGGCATCAAACCCGAAGGCCGGATCAACCGAAGCTGGTAGCATCTACTAATCTAAGCATGCATCGAACCCGAAGGCCGGATCAACCGAAGCTGATATCATTTGCTAACCTAAGCATGCATCGAACCCGAAGGCTGGATCAATAGAAGATGATCTTCTGGTCCTCGAAGCAGACATTCTCTAAATAAAAGTGAGCATCGAACCCGAAGGCCGGCTCAACACGAAGTTGAGAAAAGCATCTGACATTGTCACTAGGCATCTGTTAAATAAAAATAGGCGTCGAACCCAAAGGCTGGATCAACAAAAGCTGATCTTCTGCTATCCAAAGCAGGCATTTGCTAAATAAAAGCGAGCATCGAACCCGAAGGCCGGCTCAGCATGAAGTTGAGAAAAGCATCTGACATCGTCGCCAGGCATCTGTTAAATAAAAACAGGCATCGAACCCGAAGGCCGGATCAACTGAAGCTGATCTTCTGCTATCCAAAGCAGGCATTCGCTAAATAAAAGCGAGCATCGAACCCGAAGGTCGGCTCAACACGAAGTTGAGAAAAGCATCTGACATCGCCGTCAGGCATCTGTTAAATAAAAACAGGCATCGAACCCAAAGGCCGGATCAACCGAAGTTGATCTTCTGCTATCCAAAGCAGGAATTCGCTAAATAAAAGCGAGCATCGAACCCGAAGGCCGGCTCAACACGAAGTTGAGAAAAGTATCTGACATCGCCGCCAAGCATCTGTTAAATAAAAACAGGCATCGAACCCGAAGGCTGGATCAACCGAAGCTGATCTTCTACTATCTAAAGCAGGCATTAGCTAAATAAAAGCGAACATTGAACCCGAAGGCCGACTCAACACGAAGTTGAGAAAAACATCTGACATCGCCGCAAGACATCTGTTAAATAAAAACGGGCATCGAACCCGAAGGCCGGATCAACCGAAGCTGATCTTGTGCTATCCAAAGCTGGAATTCGCTAAATAAAAGCGAGCATTAAACCCGAAGGCCGGCTCAACACGAAGTTGAGAAAAGTATCTGACATCGCCGCCAGGCATCTGTTAAATAAAAACAGGCATCAAACCCGAAGGCCGGATCAACCGAAGCTGACCTTCTGCTATCTAAAGCAGGCATTCGCTAAATAAAAGCGAGCATCGAACCCGAAGGCCGACTCAACACGAAGTTGAGAAAAGCATCTGACATCGCTGCCAGGCATCTTTTAAATAAAAACAGACATCGAACCCGAAGGCCGGATCAACCGAAGCTGATCTTCTGCTATCCAAAGCAGGCATTCGCTAAATAAAAGCGAGCATCGAACCCGAAGGCCGGCTCAACACAAAGTTGAGAAAAGTATCTGACATCGCCGCCAGACATCTGTTAAATAAAAACAGGCATCCAACCCGAAGGCCGGATCAACCGAAGCTGATCTTCTGCTATCTAAAGCAGGTATTCGCTAAATAAAAGCGAGCATCGAACCCGAAGGCCGACTCAACACGAAGTTGAGAAAAACATCTGACATCGCCGCCAGGCATCTGTTAAATAAAAATGGGCATCAAACTCGAAGGCCGGATCAACCGAAGCTGATCTTCTTCTATCCAAAGTTGGCATTCGCTAAATAAAAGCGAGCATCGAACCCAAAGGCCGGCTCAACACGAAGTTGAGAAAATCATCTGACATCGCTGCGAGGCATCTGTTAAATAAAAACAGGCATCGAACCCGAAGGTCGGATCAACCGAAGTTGATCTTCTGCTATCCAAAGCAGGCATTCGCTAAATAAAAGCGAGCATCGAACCCGAAGGCTGGCTCAACACGAAGTTTAGAAAAGCATCTGGCATCGCCTCCAGGCATCTGTTAAATATAAATAGGCATCGAACCCGAAGGCCGGATCAACCGAAGCTGATCTTCTGCTATCCAAAGCAGGAATTCGCTAAATAAAAGTGAGCATCGAACCCGAAGGCCGGCTCAATACGAAGTTGAGAAAAGCATCTTGATGAATCACAAGAAGACTCCGCTGGGGAAAAGAGAAACCCAACTAAGTAACTCTGACGAGGAGTACATGATAAGATGAACACATCTATCACAAATCTTCTGTCGAGGTCTGAACACCTGTACGGACTTATAGAAATAAAGACCACAACTTGTTACATTCTGAACACCACAGGGATACATAAATTAGTCATCTGTTGAAGATACATCTGAAAGCAAAGAGGTAACAACCTGGCTTATGTTTCAAATGCATATGTTTGAAAATAACGTAATACTCCATATGAAATGGAAATGCTACGCATTTAGGTAGATGCTATGCACGCATGCAGATGCAACGGAACCAACTCAGCAAAATAAATGCTGGAGATACAGAAACCACCCTGCTGGGAAAAGAAAACAACCCTGCTGGGAATAGTTAGCACATGCCAGTAAATTGGACTTAAGCTGGGGAAGCAAGCCTTGAATAGCTTCCTAAAAGAAATTTATTGAATAGCAACCGAACCTGCTGTGGAGATAGAACAATTTGCCATACAGTAATTCTAATCTGCTGGGGATTATATCAAATCCTGCTGAGGAAAATGCCATGAATGGCCTTCCAGAATACAAACCTTCTGGAGAATATGTGACCCTACCCGGGAAAAAGAACCACACACGGGAACCCGTCTGCTTGATGGGGAATCAACGACTCTACGGAGGATAACGATCCACCTCCCGAGATATAACCTCCCGAGATTAACCACGTTCTACTAACGACGCAAACTGCGAAGACCTAACTTCAATATACTAGGAGTACTCAGCTAGGGAAGAGACGTTTCCCCTCCGGCTCCACTAGGGATAACGTAATGAGGGAATCAACATCAACCTCTGCTTGGGGAGATGAGGAACGGACTCACCAATGACAACTTGACCTCTTAGGGAATACAAAATTACCTACTCAGATTCTGTGGGGATTAAATGTGTACCGACCAACTACCGGGGAACATCCCACCCCTACTCGGTGGAAAGAAATCCTATCCTGACTTGCCGGATAGTGAGCATATATCTGTAATCTGCGGGGATTAAATGTGTACAAACCAACTGTCGGGGATAAATGTACATACTTAACCCCTCACTTAACCTGCGTACAACTCTACTGGGGATAGAGATACAAACTCCAACTGCGGGGGAACGGACTCTGGTTGGGGAGAAAACGAATTTCATCCATACCTTTTTGCCCCAAGGGTAACGACCCTGCAAAAATGAACAAACAGACAAGATATCCTACGCAAAAGGAGTTATCTCGGTTATCATCCGTGACATTGTTCAATTAAATCGAAGTTTTAACAATTATTGGGCAAGGCCCACAAGTTTATGGATGCGCAAATTTATCAAAAACATTGGTCGTTTTTCACAAACGAAACAGTAAAAGTTAAAACAAAGCAGACATGACACTGAATAGTATATGTTTATTAACAAACGGCCTGTAAATAGGCAAATCTTTACAACAGATGCAACCCCTGAAAAGAGGAAGCTGCGCAAAAATATACAGAAATGCACAGAAATATACAAAATGTCGGCAATGTGGTGTAGACGAACACCATGAGCTGATCCCTCTATGACTTGCCTGACTTTGATGCTTTTTCGACGCTTCACCTTCAAAAGAGATTGATTCAGATAAACGGTCCTCAGGTTCTCCCAATCCACTAAGCAATGAAGTTCACACGCAAACCGCAGTCATTTTCTTTTTCAATCCCTAACTTTTTCCTAAATCGCCCTTTCGGGTTTTCAATTCACCGGGATACGCATTTTTGCCAAAGTCGCCTTTTCAGGTTTTCAACTTTGCGGGTGTACATATTTTCATTTATATCCCTAATTTTTTCCCGAACCCATTCTTTTTATGGTTCGCCGGGATGCCCCATTTTTGCCTGGATTTTCGTTTTTCTTTCCAGTGGGTCTCTTTAAGCAAAGTATTTTTTAACTGCGTCAGCGTTCACAGGAGATGTGAAATCCTCACCATCCATGGTGGATAACAACAAGGCTCCTCCGAAGAAGACCTTTTGAACAACATATGGACCTTCATAGTTGGGAGTCCATTTGCCCCTGTGATTTGATTATGGTGGGAGAATCTTTATCAGCACAAGATCGCCCGTCTGAAAGCTTCAAGGAAGCACCTTCTTGTCGAAAGCTTTCTTCATCCGGCTCTGATACAGCCGACCATATGCAATAGACGCTAGCCTTTTCTCATCCATCAGACTAAGCTGATTCAATCTGTTCTTTATCCATTCTGCCTCATTGAGCTTAACGTCAACCAGAACTCTTAAAGAAGGAATCTCGACCTCCAATGGTAGGACAACTTCCATACCATACACCAGCGAGAAAGGAGTTGCCCCGGTTGATGTGCGTACCGTAGTACGATAACCATGCAGAGCAAAAGGCAACATCTCATGCCCATCTTTGTAGGTCACAACCATCTTCTGCACTATCTTCTTGATATTCTTGTTGGCCACTTCAACAGCGCCATTCATCTTCGGCCGATAAGGAGATGAGTTGTGATACTCGATTTTGAAATTCTGGCACAATTCCTTCATCATCTTATTGTTCAAATTCAAACCATTGTCAGTAATGATTCGCTTAGGCACTCCATATCTACAGATGATGTGCTTCTTTATGAATCAGGCTACGACTTGCTTCGTGACGTTCACATATGAGGCTGCTTCAACCCACTTGGTGAAGTAATCAATAGCGACCAAGATGAACCGATGTCCATTGGATGATGTTGGCTCAATCTTGCCAATCATATCAATGGCCCACATGGAAAAGGGTCACGGAGACGCCATGGCGTTCAGAGGACATGGCAGCACATGAATCTTGTCTGCGTAAATCTGGCATTTATGACATTTCTTTGCAAATTTGAAACAATCTGACTCCATCGTTAGCCAATAATACCCTGCTCGCAATAGTTATCGAGACATGGCATGCCCGCCGGCATGTGTACCAAAAGTACCCTCGTGGACTTCTTCCATAAGCAAGATAGCTTCTTTTTCGTCCACACATATCAATAACACCAGGTCATGGTTCCTTCTGTAAAGCACACCATCTGCGTTCAGATAAAAGTTACCAAACAACCTCCTCAGAGTCTTATTATCCTGGGTCAAATCCCCTTGCGGATACTCTTGTTTCTTGAGGAAATTTTGTATATCATAAAACCACGGCTTACCATCAGCAGCTTCTTCAATGACGAATACGAATGCCAGCTTGTCAAGGCGAGAAATGACAATTTTGGGAGCATCATTCCAGAAATTCACTTTGTACATTGAGGCCAACGTAGCCAGAGCATCTGCCGTCTGATTCTCCGCTCTAGGCACGTGATGAAACTCTACCCGATCGAAGAAGGGCAACAACCTGCTTGCATAGTCTTTTTAAGGAATCAGGTTAGGCTGCCGGGTTTCCCATTCTCCTATGATCTGATTAACAACCAGCGCTGAGTTTCCATATACATCCAAATTCTTGATCCTCATATCAATGGCTTCTTCCAACCCCATGATGTACGCTTCGTACTCGGCTTCACTATTTATGCAAGGGAATGTCAACCTGGCAGTGAAGGGGATATGAGTACCATGAGGCATCGTGATAATTGCCTCAATTCCACTACCATATGAGTTGACAGCGTCGTCGAATATCATCTCCCATTGAGAACCCTTCTCTGGACCTTCGTCAGGTAATGGCTCTTCGCAGTCCTTCATCTTAAGGAACATGATATCTTCGTCAGGAAAATCAAACTTCATCGGTTGATAATCATCAATAGGCTATTCAGTAAGGTACTCTGACAAAACACTTCCTTTGATAGCTTTCTGGGACACGTGTTGGATATCGTACTCTGTCAGTACCATTTGCCATCTGGCGATCCTTCTGGAGAGTGCTTGCTTTTCAAAGACATATTTAATCAGATCCATCTTCGAAATCAGCATGGTTGTATGATTCAGCATATATTGTCTTAAACGTTTGGCAGCCCACGCGAGTGCACAACATGTTTTCTCAAGCATCGGGTAACGGGACTCACAATCTGTGAACTTTTTACTCAGATAGTATATTGCATGCTCTTTTCTACCAGTCTCGTCCTGTTGACCGAGAACACAACCCATATTATTCTCAAGACCCGTTAGATACATGATCAAAGGTCTTCCAGCAACTGGGGGTATCAATATCGGAGGCTCCTGCAAATATTCTTTTATTCTATCAAACGCTTTTTGACAATTTTCATTCCAGATGACCGCCTGATCTTTCTTTAGAAATTTGAACATTGGTTCACACGTGGCTGTGAGATGAGATATGAACCGAGCAATGTAGTTCAACCTCCCCAAGAAACCACAAACTTCTTTTTCCGTTTTCGGCGCTGGCATATTTTGAATGGCTTTTATTTTTGCAGGATCGACCTCGATTCCTTTTTCACTGATGATAAACCCCAACAGCTTTCCCGATCTTACCCCGAAGGTGCACTAGTTAGGGTTCAACCTTAACCTGAATTTCCTGAGCCTTTCAAACAGCTTCTGCAAATTGACCAGGTGTTCTTCCTCCGTTTGCGACTTTGCTATCATATCATCAATATAGACCTCAATCTCATGATGAATCATGTCATGAAACAAAGTGACCATAGCCCGCTGGTAGGTTGCCCTTGCGTTTTTCAACCCAAAAGGCATCACCTTATAACAGAACATCCCCCATGGTGTGATAAATGTCGTTTTCTCCATATCCTCCGGTTCCGTATTGATCTGGTTATAACCGGAAAAGCTGTCCATGAAGAAAAACACGGAATACTGAGCAATATTGTCAATCAATACGTCGATGTAAGGGAGCGGGAAGTCATCCTTTGGGCTCACCTTATTCAGATCTCTGTAATCAACATACATCCGTACCTTGCCATCCTTCTTAGGCACAGGTACAATGTTGGCGACCCACGGAGGGTAAGTTGTCACGGCTAAAAATCTTGTGTCCAACTGCTTCTGGACTTCTTCTTTGATTTTTACAGTCATGTCTGGTCTTGTCCTTCTAAGCTTCTGCTTGACCGGAGGACACTCTTCGCGCAATGGTAAGCGATGAACCACTATGTTTGTGTCAAGCCCGGGAATATCTTTATATGACCAAGCAAAGATGTCACTATACTCTCGAAGCATCTCAATCAGTCTTTTCTTGATGTCACTCTGCAGCGCGGCCCCTACCCTGACATTCCTTACAACTTCTTCGGAACCCAAATTAATGATCTCGATGTCCTCCTAATGAAGCAGAATGATTTTGTCTTCTTGTTTCAAGAGTTGGGCTAGCTCTTCCGGCACGTCTTCATCTTCATCAATCTCTCCTTCAGCTTGATATATCGGATGATCAAGGTCGAAGCGAGTCATAGAAGGTTCCGGATCGGTGTCATCTGCAATGTTAATCCTACAATAAAAATGGTTAAGTGCTTAAAATGATGTGCGAGTCAATACAAACCACATTGCCATTTTATTATTAAAACAAAACAAGAATAACAAGGATCGACAAATTTGAATGCGAAAAGACCACCCTTTGATTTATTGATAAAATGTTCAAACATAACCAAGTAAGGCCCTGAAAACAAAACCACTATGCTTCGGGTAGAACATAGGGTTGTACAATAATCGAGAAAACAAATCATTATTGTTCAATAGTCACTTGAATGCATTCCTGGATAGACCAGTTGTGCAGACTTTGTCCTGGCGTGTGTCGCTACTGCGAAAATAAGGTGCCGGCAAAACCGAAGAGTCGCCACCTTTCGTTATTTATCCCTCAGAACGGGAAAGGAAACGATCGGAGAAACCTAACAAAAAGGTATAAGACAAGGTCATCGCAACCGTTGTCTGGGTTCGGGAGTCGGTTACGCAAGGGGAAGGTATTAGCACCTCTCACGTCCATCGTACTCGATAGGATCCATGTTTGTTGTGTTTATCTGACGGATTTGTTTACTATCTACCTATCAAGGCTGGTCTGAAAAGAAAAGAAAATGACTCGGCAAAGCGTCGCACTTTATGCCTACGTATTCTCATCAGAGAATGAGAAATCAGAGTCAACGTAGTTCGCCTAACTACGGGTTACGGGGAAGGTGGCTCGCCAATACGTCAGTATTGTGCCTACATACTCTCAACAAGTATGAGAGATCAGAGCTTACGTAGTTCGGGATAATACAGATTACGGGAATTCAGATTCATCTGTTTTTTTCGAGTAGGGTTAACAAACAGTTCCAGCAGTTTGGTGTACGCAGCTCGACCCTTGGAGACTTAGGCGTTACCGTTTGCGGTAGAACTGGGAGTTAACGACACTCTTTTCTTCAGAAAAAGCTTCCTTTGACTTATGGGCCCACGGGGCAAAAGGTTTGAAGTTTGTTTTCTGTCTTTTACGAAAGAACTGTTTTTTATGGATGTTTGCAACCCAAAGGGTACCATACTAAACATACAAATCATTAGAAGGAAACCCTCTAACAATCCTTTCTCAAGTAGCTTAAGGCACGTAACGTACGACGTCAGTTAACCTTTATTACTGTATTTTAATTTGTTTTGAGATGAGAAGAGAGAACAGGTTCAACTAAGGGGAGACTATCAAGTCCTAATGTTGTCATGCCAAGGATTCATCCTATGGTTGAGGGTTGAAACAGGGACTTCCTAGAAGTTATCATGCATAGGTTTCAACCTAAAGTTCTAATCATCGCTTCCTTATCAAAGGAAATGAGATTCCTAGGGGATCATGTCAATGATAAACAGAAACAGATAAAGCATGAGCTTAAACAGTAAACAGTAAATGTCTGTAAAATGCATGTAATGCAAGTGAGGGAGGAAATGTGTGTGGGGCGTCAACCTCCACAAGCTCGTCTCGACCTCAAGCCAGATATGAATAACTGCAATCATACAGAAGAAATAAAATAAAATGCCATCAAGCAAATCACAAACCACATAGGCAAGGGAGCTGGGCTCTACCGAATACCAGCAAGCAAAGCCATGCAGTAAAAATACAAGCAGAGGGAGCAACTCAACCTCTAGTGCAATCATGCTCCTAGATTAAATCAATATAAATATTAACTTATTCTAATGCATCAAGCAAATCACACAAGTCACATCAATACAGTTGCACAGCAAGCAAACAGACAGGAAAGCAGATCAACAGCCCCCCACAGCTTCACAGTAAAACTCTCCTCTGACAGTAGTTCAATCCTCAGTCTTCAACTGCTCTTCAAGGCTATCATCTTCAATAGCAAGTGTCAACTTGCTTCTTCAAGCTTTCCATGCATCAAACACAAGTATCAACTTGTTCTTCAACTTCAAGCCTCAGCTCTTCATTTGATCTCAGTTGGATTTCTTTCACAAGTGTCAACTTGTTCTTCTTGGACTTCAAGCTTCAGCTCCAAGGGCAGTCCTCAAACACAGAGAAGTATCAACTTCCAGCATCTTCAATCTTCTAACAAGGAAATCCATCCTCTAGCAAGGGGGAAAGATTCATCTAACAAAAGCAAGGTTTGGATAGTGGAAAGCAAAGTAAATACCAAAGGTCACCACCAAACATTCCCCTATCAAAGATAGGAACCCTCAAAGGTTCTACCAACTTGGGAAGAGCCACACATCCTACCAAAGGAGGGATGAGGCCTTCACAAGGGGACCTTACATCATAGGGAAGAATGGAAGTGATCAACACCTTCCATGTTTATGAAAGAAGACAATCTATCTAGAAGCTCTACTCACAGACCCTAATCTTAACACCTAAACAAAACTACACCACAAGAAGGGTAATCTTCACATCCAAGCTTCTTCATGCATTCCTCAGCAGCCCACACATGTATTCATCATCATCCCAGAGCAAGAGAGGCAAAACCCTAATCTAAAAGAACTAAAGAAATCATTCTAGTTGAATTAGCAAGTTAGGATCACCTAAAACCTAGTACTAAAGTTAAATCCAACTAAAATACTAAAACTAATTGTAATATCCTACAAAAATAACTATGGGAACCTAATTCAATCATGACTCTACCATACAAAATCCAGAGATTGAATCATCCAAAAAGTCCTAGAAATAAATCCTAAACTATGAGGTACTAAGCTTAAACCCTAAAACTAGAGCACCTAAAGTTTCAACTTAAAACCAACACTCAATTTCATCACAAAAATGTGAGAAAAATCTAAGGGGAGCATACATGTCTAAACTAGCTACACACAAAAAATCATCTCAAAAATCATCATCAAATGATCACACGAAATTCAGCAAAACAAGGTATCAACCATAATGGATTTAATATCAATTAAAATAAAAAAATGCAATTAAAATTACAAATGCATGAATTCCTAATACTTCAATTAATTAAAATTTTAGACTCATTCATGAGTCAGGGAAAAAAAACTTGGATCAATTTGAGTTAATTTCCTATTTTTTATGAATTATTTTCAAGACTATATGAAATGATGAAAATAAAAGAAAATCAAAGAAATTAACAAAACTGGCGGGCTGAATAGCAAATCATTGCAGTTCATTTCAGGGATTGGGCCAAATGGGAGGCGTCATTAGCAAGGAGTTCATAGGCCCATCTGAATTCAATCAAGAGAGATAGACAGGAGGGGTGCATTCAGCAACCAATTTACGTTGAAAGTCCATGTTGGGCTTGGCTGGAGGGGTGATGATAGCAACTAAAATCCATAGGCCCAACGCTCCAATTCCTCAGCTCACACAATTCACAAAATGCAAAATCAAAAAAAAAATACACGCTAGGATTCGAACCAGGGCACGCTCGGTTCACATAGCGAAGAAGCAAAGTCAATAAGCAAAACGGTGAGTTTTGGAAAAGGGTTACGTGGCTCATCATGAGCGCTTGGATTGAGTGACTGAGTCCAACTTTCCACATGAATGAAGGGTGAGGATTTCATATTCCTCAATTTAAACCTGCAAACCACGCGCGAACCAGGCCGTCGCCGGTGGCTTTTCCGGCCACCCCTGCACAACCCTAACTTCGTCTATAGCCAACCATTCGCCACGATTCCTGAATGAATCTTGACCAGAATTCCTCCAGCAATTTAACCATGCCACTTACTCATTCTAAAAACGCCTGAATCTTGAGATATCAATCTCAACCGAAAATGAAATCCAACCTAAATTGTCTCTAAAGTTAAAATTGATCATCCAAACTCCATCTATATTAATAGGGGAACCTAACCACATGCTTCTAGTTCATTGAAAACACATAATTAGAGAGAAATTTCAAGAAGTTAAAACCTGTATTTGAGCTCGGTTTGTAGTGGATTCACGCCTCAATTCTCTTCCAAACCTTGCAGAATTCTTCAGCGATTAATGGAGAATATTTCTTGATGCTTAATTCTGGTTGAAACCTCCTGATTCTCCAAAACGAATTTTCAATTTCAAGCTTTGTTCTTCACTCCTCTCCAATGGCTTTTCCACAAAAATCACCACCAGAAGCTTCCAATTCTATTCTAAATCCCTTTTTATATTCTGTTTCCATGGACTAGAGGCCCAAACCAAGCCCATTCATGAGTTTTTGACTTTCACCTTCCTTCCAAAATTTCAATATGGATATCCACCTTCTAACCTTGTTCACTCTCCCAATCAGTCCAAAATGATCCACTTAACCCTTGTGGAATGCAATGAAATGGTTCTCTCCCTTGTTTGCAAGCCAATGGTATGAGTTTGATGTGTTGCTTCATCATGAAGAAACAACATGAAATGGTATAAAAATGGACTCAAACCAAAATTCCAACATTGCCAAAGTTTCTAAAATGACTTTTCCACTCAAAATGACCTATTATTTTGCCTTGTTTGGACACAAAATGAATTATTTCAATTTTTGATCATTAAATGCCTTTAATTCTTCTTTTTTCCAAAATTCCTCAAACCACACCCTTCCTTAAGCCATTTCAATGCCTCCTTGATGCATGGTCAAGGTTAAAACTCCATTTTGAGAAACTTTCTAGTTGAACAAAATTCCATTTGAAGTGTCTAAGTTGGTGAAAATGACCTATAATCATAAATGACCCATAATCACAACTTCCCAAAATACCCTTGACTTGTCAAAGCCATAAATTGAGTTCTACAAATCCTATCAAGGACTTCTAGTAATCTATGGAAAGCTAAGAGGATAAGGAACAACATTAATGTTGACCAAAAGTTCATAGGAATCATCCTTCTTGGGAAAAGGTTTCATGCAAGTTGGGTAACTTTCAAGCTCCAAATTCACATACCTCAGATGACTTGTAACTTGTCAAAGCCATAACTTGAGTTCTACAAATCCTATCAAGGACTTCTAGTACTCAAATTAAATCTAAGATCATGATCTACAACAATCATGTTGGGGGCAAGATGATATGACAATCAAATCTTGAGCTAAATTGCCTTGAAGATAGGGGTCAAACTAGGGGATTTTACACTGTCAAGCCTTAGAAACCCTAGCTTGAAACTTCTCAAACTCTTCAATCATGATGAGTTAACCTTGAAATCATCCTTATAACATCACAGTGCATCAATCTATGATCACATGGCTTTTGAATTAGGTCTCAACCTCCTTCAAATCATCAGTTGACTTAGGGTTGACCCAGTCAAACCCTAGCTGCACCAATCATGGTTGAGCCTTCTCAAGCTTGCACAATGACCTGTCTAGGCCTCAAAGTGATCTTCAACACTTTTCATGAGCTCTCTCAAGACCTCAAGTCCAACTTCATGGCTTCAGAATCATCTGATGGCTTCCCACAACTCTCAAGTTAGGAGACCTACACACTTGGCTTCAATCACTCTCTCTGAGGATCTTTTAACTTCTCTGACAAGGATATCAACCCTTGAACACTTGAATAACCTTCTTAGCTAGCCTCACAGTCTTGTATAGATCTTGATTTTTAATCATACCTCTTGATCTCCTGCACACATGTCAATGAAATGCAAATGATAATGCTAATGTGAATGAAATGAAACACAAGCTAGGTGAAGAAATGTTGGGCAAATTTTGGGGTGCAACAGCTACCCCTATTCAAACAGCTTGGACTTGACTGGGTGAGAAGCGAATGGTTCTCAAACAATCAAGGTACGAGACGGTTGAATACCAACAAACCTGGAAATTTTCCAACTGCACAAATACACGGTACTCTGATGGGGACAAATCTTCGAAAACTGAAATAATAGCTGCACGGCAACTAGCTGGAGAAATACTGATATGAACCTCCGTCAGGATGATTCTCTGATTTATCTGATATCATTGCGTCCTCAAATCATCAAGGGATCACCGGTTGCACGGTAACTGATGATTCGTAAACGGTACTCCGATTGGTAGGAACATCTTCAAAACTGGGCATGACAGTTGCACGACAGCTCTGCTGGGAAATTGGTCACACGGTAACCGGCGAAGGGTCTAATCTCAAATCTCCGTCAGGATAATCATCTGGTTTTGTTGTAGATCTTTGTCCTCAAATCATCAAGGGATCACCAGTTACATGGTAACTGGTAATGGATGGTCGATTATGCCGTCAGGCATTCTGCGTCATAGCAGAAGAATTCATTATCGTCGCCTATGGACTCATCATGTTTCTAGGAACGTCGATAATATCTTTGTCGGACTTCATCAGTAAATCAATAAGGGATCACCGGTTACTCGAAAACTGGTGAATGGCTACTCTCAAATCTCCGTCGGGATGATTATCAGATTTCGCTGCAGCTTCTTCCTCAAGTCATCAAGGGATCACTGGTCACTCGGTAACCGGCGATACATAGCTGATATTGTCGTCAGGCATTCTGCGACACTGCGGCAGAAGGATTCCTCGGGGCTCATCAGGTCATTAGGAACTTTTTAACAATCAAGTTAATTATGCTATCGGGCATTCACAGAACTTTTCGGGCGTCAGCCGGACTTCGTCAGAAAGTCGGGAATAGAATTCTCGGTCAATCATGAACCAAATAGGAATGTCCAAACTTCCGCCATCAGGCACTCTGCGTCAGCTGAGATAACTGCTTCGACATCGCGGTTGGACTTCAGCAGTAAGTCTTGAAATGGGATCCTTAATCATTCACGGGTCAATAAGGATACAAAATCTTTTGCCGTCAGGAACTCCGCGTCAGCTGGGAGAACTGCTTTGACCTTGCAGATAGACTTCATCAGTAAGTCTGGAAATGGAATCCTTAATCAATCAGGAACCCAGTAAGGATGCATAAACTTTTGCCGTCAGTAAGTCTGCGGTTTTGGCACTGCTGCCGGACTCCAATCCTCAAGTTTTCAAGGAAATTTCAACTTCTCTGTTTAAGACCTGCTGGGGATGACACATCTCCGCTGGGGATTTTGGAGAACTATCAAGTAACTCTGCTTCGGAGATTCAGAAATCATTCTGGGTGAATCAACTCTGCTGAGGACTACAGAATCATCTTGGACCACTAATTTCGTCGGGGACTTCAAGAATCATCCTGGATCAATAACTATGCTGGAGATTTCAGGAATCATCCTGAGCAAACACTCTGTCAGGGACTCTACGTATCAACTTGAGCAACCCTCTCTGGCGACTTCACTGGGGATTTTAAGAATCATCTTAAGCAAACACCTTTGCTGGAGAATTGAAGAATCATCTTGGGCAAGCGACTTTGCTGGGGAATACCTGCAAAACAAGAACGGTAACGCCCTAGCTCATGTTTCATATGCATATGCTTTGACAATGGCGCAATGCTCCACACGGTGGAAATGCTACGCGTTTTTAGGGTAAATGCTATGCAATCATGCAAAATGCTACGACCCCATCAGCAAAATAAATGTTGAAGGGAGAATCCTCCTGTCGAGGAGAAAAAACCACTCTGGTGGGGGAAGGAATCATCCTGCCGAGGAGAAGAAATCACACCAATCTCAATTGGACTCCGCCTGGGGAAACGAACTTCAGTTGACTGCTGCAGGGGAGTAAGGTTCTTCGAGAACCTATACTTGCTCGATCAGGTATTCAAACCACAAATGCTGAGGAAAAGCGATGTCAATCGCAAAAATAAACTGCACGGCCTTCGCGGCAAAGCTTTCCTGGAGATAACGACTCCGATGGGGAAGTACGACATCAGCTATTCAACATTCTACTGGGGAACACCAATCATGGCTTCAACAACTTCCAAGGACTCGGCTCTCTTGGGGATTTGCAAACTCGGCTGGGGAAGAAGGAATCATCCTACTTGCTGGGGAGAGTACGACTCTGTGGGGAATTTCAATTCCGCTGGAGACTTTAGTCTGAACTTATCGAAAGTTGCATACTAGCGAATAGTCTTCCACGAGAAGCTGCACACTGACCCAGCGCTGGGGAACGAATCTACACTTCGGCGTATGACTCAGCTGGGGAGATGATGATCCTTCCGGATACATCTGATTGGGGAGAGAATCTTCTTTGTTTAGGGAGACATATCAATGCTTACAACCTCATGTTCAGACTCCGTGGGGAGATTTCACTGAACTTGCTAGAGAAGAAGGAATCATCCTGCTTGGGAACGCATGCAGCGTACTGCCTGGAATATGCTATACCTTCAACAACACAAACAAACAAACAAGATACCCTTCTCAAAGGGACCTATCAAGGTTATCATCTTGTGACAATGTTCAAGTAATTCATTGTTTCAACAATCAGCGGCCTAGGCCAGTAAGTTTATGTATGCGCATTTTATCAAAAACATCGGCGTTCTTTTTCGCAAACAAAATAGGTAGATGCTAAACAAACAAACAGAATTGTTGAATAGTATATTTCTTATTGATGACGAACCCCTGAATGGGCAAAAATGTTTTACAACAGATGCAAGCTCCTGTAATGAGGAAGCTGCGCAGATATAAAAACATAAATATACATCAGTATATACACAAATGTCGGCGATGTGGCGTAGACGAACACCGTGAGTTGATCCCTCTATGACCCACTCGACTTTGATACTTCTCCGACGCTTCAGCTTCAGAAGAGATTGATTCAGATAAGCGGCCCTCAGGTCTTCCAAACCACTAAACAATGAAAGTCCACACGCGGAACGCAGTCATTTGCTTTTTTCAAATCCCTAACTTTTGCCTGAATCGCCCTTTCGGGTTTTCGATTCACCGGGATACCCTTTTTTGCCAAAGTCGCCCTTCCAGGTTTTCGACTTTGCGGGTGTACATTCTTTTCTTTTATATCCCTAATTTTTGCCCAAACCTTTTTCCTTTTTTATGGTTCGCCGGGATGCCCCATTTTCGCCTAGATATTTGTTTTCTTTCTAGCGGGTCGTTTCTTAAGCAAAGTATTTTTTAACTGCGTCCGCGTTCACCGGGGATGCAAAATCTTCGCCATCCATCGTGGATAACAGCAAGGCTCCTCCCGAAAAGACCTTGCTGACGATGTACAGACCTTCGTAATTGGGAGTCCACTTGCCCCGGTGATCGGAGTGTGGAGGAAGAATCTTCTTCAGGACGAGATCACCCGTCTGAAAGCTTCTAGGACGCACCTTCTAGTCATAGGCTTTCTTCATTCGGCTTTGGTACAGACGACCATATGCAATCGATGCTAACCTCTTATCGTCCATCAGGCTAAATTGGTTTAGTCGGTTCTTAATCTATTCGGCCTCATCGAGTTTCACGTCAACCAAAACTCGTAAAGAAGGGATCTCTACTTCTAACGGTAGGACAACTTCCATACCGTACACCAGTGAGAAAGGAGTTGCCCCGATTGATGTACGTACCGTTGTACGATAACCGTGCAGTGCAAATGGCAACATCTCGTGCCAGTCCTTATAGGTCACAACCATCTTCTGTACAATCTTCTTAATGTTCTTATTAGCCGCTTCAACGGCGCCATTCATCTTCGGCCGGTAAAGAGATGAGTTGTGGTGTTCAATCTTGAAACTCTGGCACAGCTCCTTCATCATCTTGTTATTCAGATTCGAACCATTATCAGTAATGATCCGCTCGGGAATTCCGTAACGACAGATGATGTCCCTCTTTATGAATTTAGCCACCACCTGCTTGGTCACATTAGCATACGAGGCTGCCTCCACCCACTTGGTGAAGTAGTCGATGGCTACTAGGATGAAGCGATGACCATTAGATGCAGTGGGCTCGATCTTGCCTATCATGTCGATGCCCCACATGGAAAACGGCCACTGGGAGGACATGACATTTAACGGGCACGGCGGCACATGAATCTTATCAGCATAAATCTGACATTTATGACATCTCTTCGCGAATTTAAAGCAATCTGATTCTATCGTCAGCCAGTAATATCCTGCTCTCAGGATCTTTCTTGTCATAGCATGCCCGCTGGCGTGCGTACCAAATGTGTCTTCATGGACTTCTTCCATGAGCATACTCGCCTCTTTCTCATCTACACATCTGAGTAGCACGAGATCATGGTTTCTTTTATACAAAACTCCATCAGGATTGAGATGAAAATTTCCAGACAACCTCCTCAGAGTCTTCTTATCCTGGGTTGACGCTCCCGCAGGATATTCCTTAGTCATAAGGAAGGTCTGGATGTCATGGAACCATGGCTTGCCATCGTAGGCTTCCTCGATTGCAAAGACGAACGCAGGTCTATCATGACGAGAAAGGACAATCCTTGGAGCTTCATTCCAAAAATTGACTTTATACATCGAAGCCAACGTGGCTAAGGCATCAGCCATCTGATTTTCAGCCCTGGGCACATGATGGAGTTCCACTCGATCAAAGAACGGAAGCAGCCTCCTGGCATAGTTCATGTACGGCACCAAATTCGATTGACGAGTCTCTCACTCCCCTTTAATCTGGTTAATCACAAGTGCCGAGTCACCATATACATCTAGGTTCTTGATTCTCAAATCAATCGCTTCTTCTAGACCCATGATGCATGCTTCGTACTCTGCTTCGTTATTGGTGACCGGAAACGCCAGTCTAGCGGTAAACGGGATGTGGGATCCATGGGGAGTCGTGATGATTGCCCCAATGCCACTTCCGTAAGAATTAACCGCCCCGTCAAATATCAATTTCCACTGGGATTTCCTGTCTGGACCCTCGTCGGGCAGCGGTTCATCACAATCTTTCGCTTTGAGAAACATGATATCCTCGTCAGAGAATTCAAATTTCATCGGCTGATAATCCTCGATCGGCTGTTTGGCAAGGTATTCAGACAATACGCTTCCCTTGATGGCCTTCTGGGAAACGTATTGGATGTCATATTCCGTCAACACCATTTGCCATCTGGCAATCCTGCCCGAAAGCGCTTGCTTCTCGAAGACGTACTTGATCGGATCCATCTTTGAAATTAGCATGGTGGTGTGATTGAGCATGTACTGTTGTAAACGTTTGGCAGCCCAGGCTAGTGCACAACACGTCTTCTCCAGCATCGAGTAACGAGATTCACAGTCAGTGAACTTTTTACTCAAATAGTAAATGACATGCTCCTTTCTGCCCGTCTCGTCGTGCTGACCGAGAACACACCCCATACTATTCTCAAGAACTGTCAAGTACATGATTAGGGGTCTTCCGGCCACTGGGGGTATCAAAATCGGAGGTTCCTGTAGATACTGTTTTATCTTATCAAATTCCTTCTGGAAATCCTCGTTCCAGATAATCGCCTGACCTTTCTTTAGCAGTTTGAACATCGGTTCACACGTGGTCGTGAGCTGAGAGATAAACCTTGCAATGTAGTTTATTCTGCCCAGGAAACCACGAACTTCTTTTTCTGTTTTTGGTGCTGGCATTTCTTGTATTGCTTTTATCTTCGCATGATCAACCTCAATGCCTTTTTCACTCAGGATAAACCCCAGTAGTTTTCCGGACCGTACTCCGAAAGTACACTTGTTAGGATTCAGCCTCAACCTGAACTTCCTAATCCTCTCAAAAAGCTTTAGCAAATTGACCAGGTGTCCCTCCTCCGTTTGGGACTTCGCAATCATGTCATCAACATAGACTTCAATATCATGATGAATCATATCATGAAACAAAGTAACCATTGCTCGTTGGTAAGTGGCCCCTGCGTTCTTCAGACCGAAGGACATTACCTTGTAGCAAAATGTTCCCCAAGGTGTAATAAACGTAGTTTTCTCCATGTCCTCCGGCGCCATCTTGATCTGATTGTAGCCGGAGATTCCATCCATGAACGAAAATACGGAGAACTGAGTTGTATTGTCGACCAACACATCAATATGAGGGAGCGGGAAATCATCTTTAGGGCTCGCCCTATTCAAATCCCGATAATCGACGCACATTCGCACCTTACCGTCCTTCTTCGGTATAGGCACTATGTTGGCGACCCACGGAGGGTAAGTGGTGACCGCTAAGAAGCCAGCATCAAGCTACTTTTGCACTTCTTCTTTGATCTTAACGGCCATATCTGGTCGTGTCCTCCTAAGCTTCTGCTTAACGGGAGGGAAATCTTCTCGCAGCGGCAAGTGATGGACCACAACGTCAGTATCAAGTCTGGGCATGTCTTCGTATGACCAAGCAAAGATGTCACTATACTCTCGCAGCATCTCGACCAATCTCTGCTTGACATCACTCTGCAATGCAGCCCCTATCCTGACGTTCCTGACCAGTTCCTCAGAACCCAAATTCACAATCTCAATCTCCTCCTCGTGAGGCAGAATAACTTTCTCTTCTTGTTTCAACAAGCGGGCCAACTTTTCGGGAAGGTCTTCGTCTTCATCAATCTCTTCTTCGGCTTGATAGATCGGGCACTCAAGTTGAAGTGAGTCGTAGAAGGCCCATAGTCGATGTCATCTGCTATGTGGATCCTGCAATAACAAGGGTTAAGCTTAAAACAAGGATATGCAGGTTAGCACAAACCCTATTGCCGTTTTATTGTTTTTCAAAACAAATATAAAACAGGAATAACAGAGATCTCAATGTTTGAATGCGAAGAAAAACGCCTTTTGATTTATTGGTAAAATGCATGTACATAATCAAACAAGGCCTTGACAATAAAACCATTATGCCCTGGGTAGGACATAGGGTTGTACAATGATTGGAGAAAGTAAATCATTACTCTTTGCCTGTCACTTGGATGGTATCCCTGATGGACCAGTTGTTGAGGCTCTGGCCTGGTTTGCTTGGCTGGATCCAAGAGTCTAGGTCACAATCGCTGTCCTCGCCGTCTTCAGACACTGCGTTGACACTTTCAAATATTACCCCGCCGCTTGTAAACTGGATCGGCCCTTTACCTCGCGACGCACTATGAGAAGAGGAGGCTTCAACCGTAGGAGAGTATCCTAACCCAAACTTGTCCTGTTTGTTAGGTATTTCTAGAACCTGCCCCCAGCCTAGGGTAGACCCGGCTTGAACAACGGCCCGGGCTTCCTTGAAGGAAGAGAGAGTCATCTCTGGCTTTTCAGTCATTACTGGCGCCACGTTCTTGACTTTAACAGCTTCGAACGCCTAACATAGGGTTTTGTGGATTTCCCCATCGATCTCAACATATTTGAAGGACGACAAATGGCTCACCATTATGTCTTCCTCGCCACATACAGTCACGATGCTGCCTCCGACAACATACTTAAGCTTCTGGTGCAACGTGGAGGTCATGGCGCCAGCCGAATGGATCCATGGTCGGCCTAAGAGACAGCTGTAGGCTGGCATGATGTCCATGATGTAAAAGACTGCATCGAAATTTTCTGGCCCGACTTGGATTGGCAGAGTTACCTCTCCAAAGACATGACACTTGGTTCCATCGAAAGCCTTCACAACCAGGTCACTGGGTGTGCAAATCAATCCTCGAGTATCTAACTTAATCAATGCTTTCTTCGGAAGAACATTGAGCGACAACCCTGTGTCCACCAACACATGAGACATAATCGTTCCCCTACACTCTATATAGATGTGCATGGCGTTGTTGTGGTTTCTTCCCTTCAGCGTCAGCTCCAGGTCAGTGAACCCTAACCCGTTTCCAGCATTCACGTGGGCTACGACCCCTTCCAACTGGTTGACCGATATTTCCTGCGGTACATACGTGGCATTCAAAACCTTTAACAGCGCATTGTGATGTGACTCCGAACACAGCAACAAATTCAGGATGGATATTTTCGAGGGTGTTTGGTGGAGGTGATCCACGATCTTGTAGTCACTCTTCTTGATCAACCTCATGAACTCTTCAGCGTCCTTTACAAGTAAGTCCTTCTCTACCTCGCGAGGGATTTCTTCAACGACTTTACTTTTTCCCTTGTCGGTTTCTTCAGCTTTATCTGCTTTGTCCGCCACAATTTCAGGTGGAGCAAATACTCTTCCGCTGCGCGTGATTCCGCCAATTCCCACTAGGTTATCCACAGATCACCTAGATGGTTCTAGTTCCAACTTTTGTCCGTTACAGTAGACGTCTGCCCCATAATGCCATGGGACTGCATTCGCACTTTCAAAAGGTATCGGCCCAGCCTTGGTGATGGTGATTGTAGGCGGCCTGGATGCAGAAATGGTTATCGTCTGGCGAGGGATGGTGATGGTGGCAACCTCATCATCCTGCTTCAGCATTACCTCTCTAGATCCACATTCGGCCCTTCGGCTGAACTGCAAAATTCCTTCGGTCATCAGACTCTGAATCCCCTCTATCAACTGTTCACATCCATCAGGACAAGTCGCACAGCCCATACACAATTCTCCACAGCCCGGAAAGAAGCCTCTCTTCATCAGCTTGGCTTTAACGAAGCTAAGTGGTGTCTTCAGATCCTTGACATCAGTCAACACATCTAAATCCTCTTCCTCAATAATGGCGTTCACCCCACCTCCCCTATGATTCAGCATAGGGTTCTTCGTGACATTCGGCACATTATCTAAGAAATTGATGATTTTAGCATCCACCATATCTTGCACCTTGTGCTTGAAGGCTTTGCAGTTTTCTATTGTGTGGTCGGGTGCCCCTGAGTGAAAATCACACGTTGCATTCGCGTCATAACCCTGCGGAGGTGCCCCTGTCAAGGGAGCCAGGGTTCTCTTCTGGACTAGCTGTAACTGAAGCAGAGTTTGTAACAGCTGAGCATAAGACATGGGCGGTGTCTCAAGGTGACGACTTGACAGAGGTGCCCTGTTCTGATACTTTCTGTACCCTTGCTGATTTAGCTGCTGCTGCTGCGGCTGTTGCTGTGGTTGGGGTTGTTGGACAGTAGGGATGGTTATGCTAGCCACCTGCTGGCGCTGGCATTTACCCTTCCTTCGAGCGTTGGACACGGCGCTTGTCTCCCCTTCACGCATTTTGTTACCATATAGTTTCTTTCCTCCTCCAGCTGAGGGTAGATCAACACCCTGAATTTTCCCCAATTTGATCCCATTTTCCACGTGCTCCCCAGTGATGATGAGATCAGAGAAACTTCCTGACATACCGCTGACTAGTTTCTCGTAATAAACCCCTGGGAGGGTGGCTACAAACATCTCAACAAGCTCTCACTCAACCATCGGCGGCTGAACTCTAGCTGCTAATTCGCGCCATCTCTGGGCGTATTCTTTGAAGCCTTCGTTGTTCCTTTGCGACAAGTTCTGCAGTTGAACCCGGTTCGGAGCCAAGTCACTGTTATATTGATAATGGTGCACGAATGCCTCAGCAAGTTCCTTCCACATGCGCACACTGGTGGGTTCCAAACTCATGTACCATTCCAAAGATGGCCCGGACAAGCTATCCTGAAAGAAGTGCATCAGCAGCTTCTCGACTTCAGAGTGAGCGGACATCTTTTGGTAGTATGACTTTAAATGGACACGAGGACAGGTGGTGCCCTTGTACTTCTCAAATTCGGGTACCTTGAATTTGGGAGGCACCTTGAAATCAGAAATCAATCCTAATTTAGACATGTCAACACCCATAGTGTTCAGGTTCTCGAAATTCCTCATTTTGTCCTCGAGTGCCTTAAACTTTAGACGTGCTTCAGCAGTCAGCTCTCCTTCAGCGCTCCTCTGTAAGAACAAATCTTCTTGTTGATCTTCTAGCCATGGCTGAGGCCCATACAAATTTCCAGCACCTGCGTTGCCGTGGCCCAGTCCAGCATTGCCATTAGCTTCAAAATTTCCATTACCGACGCCAGTCGTATTACCATTGAGCCCCATATTAGTGATCACATTGCCGTTACCACTGCCATTCCCCCCGGTCACGGGGATGCCACCCTGAGGAGTTTCAACAGGTGGAGGGGTTGGAACATTCCCACCATGGAGTACACCGTATCTATCTACCCTTGAGATCAGAGGCTGGACCAAGGTTCTGAGCTGGTCTTGGCCGTTGGCAACCACTTGCATGAGCTCCATGAAGCAGTTCATCCTCTCTCGGAGTTCCTGAACGTCAGTATGCACTTGCTCCATTGCTCTAGCTTGATTTGCTCTGGTCGGATAGCGGTGGATCGGTCTTCGATCAATCCTGGAACAACCTGTATACACAAAGGGTTAGAAAAACGACAACGTTCTCGGCATGCAAATGCAAACGTGTGTCTGTGCGTTAGAGAGATTTCCCCCCAATTCTAGTGCATGAGTACCAGTGCTGATAATAATAAGAAGTCCGAGTCCAGTCATGGAAATAACATCTCATATATATATATATATAAAGAAAGCCCATCAAGGCGGTACACAACGTCACTAAGTACAAGCAGAATCAATAGCATGACCTCGACCAACAAGCCTGGTGATGGTCAGCATACAACACTGATCAAAACAAAAGGATTACAAATATAGTCAAGCATGGCCACGGGCTCGAAACTCTTCTAACAGATCCCTCGTTTCTGGATGATCAGGCCGAGTGAGCAACCCTTCGACGAGTAACTCCCTCCACATAATAGTGTATTTAAGACCTTCAACTGAGTCTTCCCATGCTCCTTCGCCGAAACAATCTTCTAGCTTCCGCTTCTTGAATTCAAACGTCTGTTTGCGCTCCTTCAGGTTGGCAAGAGCCTTGTTCAGCAGGCCTTCAGTGGCATATCTGCGAGCGGTTTCTTCATCAAACCTCTTCTCACTAGCCTTCACCTGGCCTTTCAATTTGGAGATCTGCTGCTTCAGTTTATCTTCCCGTTCCTTTCTGTTGGCTAAGGTGGCCTTCCAATGCTGATTAAACTTGGATATTCTCCGGTACGCTTCATCCAAGTGCTGTTTCTTAGTGGCCAATACGTCGTTTACAGATTTGAAGTCCCAACCCAAGCGCTCACGCTCAGCCAACTGCTTAGTCAAATCCGTACCTAACTTGTTTACCAGCTTTGTTTTCCTCTTGAAGGAATGGACGGCTTCGCTTCTCTCGCTTCTGAGCTGAGCCAATTCTTTCTCCAGTTCTTCATTTGCCTTCTTCAGCTCCTCTCGCTCAGCTAACACCTGATTGTACTACTGAATAGGCACGGTGGTAGGCTCTTCAATCACTAGAGGGCTTCCTAGCTTGGCAGGAGGAAACGGCATCCCTATGATATCTGCTTTGGCTCTGATCCAGGTCACATATGGAGCGTAGGCTTGACTATTACTTTTTCCCAGCAACGACTTCCCCCGCCTACTGATACCATTCCAAGCGTGCTGAAGCTTAGATAACATATCCCCCTCTAGAAGACCAGTGAGGTACAGAGATTCCTGCACCTCTTCATCCTTCGACGAAGCTCTCAAAGCATAAGCAAACTGTCGGACCAGCAGAGATGGATTATAGTTGATACAGCCCTTCCTGCCTATCAAAGGCACATTCGGAAACCCGCTGCAGCTGAAGATAATCTCAATACCCAACATATCTCTATCAAACCAGGCAATATCCTCCGCTGATAGACTCATCAAACGCTCAGACCACTCAGTTGTGGCTGCAGATGAAGCAAAGGGGCCCTTCTTGGGTAGGTGACTGTCCAGCCATCTATAGAATAGGGGCACACAGCATGAGACATTCTTGCCCCTTCTGTTCTCGTTTTTGTAATGGACGGAGTGATACAGATCGCCAATTAAGGTAGGGACTGGATTCCCTGAGGCGAAGATATGAAAAGCATCCAAGTCTACAAAGTCAGGCATATTATGGAACAGAATGATGCCGTATATGCAAAGAGCAAGGATAGCGTTGAACACGATCCAACAACCGTCTTTGGCACACTGCTGGGCCTTTCCCACTAAGAACTGCAAGGAGAAACCGGGAACCCCGTTCCAACTAGACAAGACCAACTCAGAGGCATCCAGATGAAGCGAAAGAGCTAGACTAGCCAGATTAGGCTCAGCATCCATATGAACAAAGGGCATCTGACTCTTGATAGGCACACCTAACAAATCAGCATATTCCTCTAGTATAGGTGCGAGGATAAAGTCTAGGAAGGTAAAGCATCTCAAAGGAGGATCGTAGAACTGCAGCAAGGCATACAACCCATTCAACTCAAACACAGAAGGTTTACGAACCAAGCTGAGCAGTTTCCCATAAGACTTTCTGAATTCACCTCTCACAGAATCATTTGTCAAAGCAATCAAACTAGACAGCTGAACAACATCAGGAGTGGGGAGTTTGTAGGCCACAGTCTTCCTCAGAGAACCCATGCTAGCACAATAGAAGGCAAAAAAACCTGAACCGGGGGAAACGGTACCTACAACACAGACACACGTTAATGATATGCAAATGAGTATGCAAAACAATGCAAAATGCAATCATGCAGCAGAAGATCAAGACGACTGTGCTGTTGCGGAGAAGAAGGTTCTGTATCAACAAAACCACAATACTGCTCTGTCAAGAACAACCCTATCTCTGACGAGAAGAAAACCCTGATATCGGACCATAAATCTGCTCTGTCAAGAACAAACACATATCTGATGATGAGACCCTCTGATATCAGACCATAAATCTGCTCTGTCAAGAACAAATACACATCTGATGATGAAAACCTCTGATACCAACAAAACTGATTCACTATCAAGAAAACCGGGTAGTCTGAAGGTTAAGGTTTTCTGCAACAAACCCGACCCTGCTCATAGGTATGGACCTAAACTGACACAAGTTCGGCATCCTATACGGTCATCAGCGTCACAGACATTCAAGAGGGATGATACGATACCCAGAAGGTGTGGCATCACCATCTCCTGAAGCGGCCTCACTTAGCTGAATCCCAAATGATCAGTCCCCAGAGTCGGCAATCCTCCAAACCAACAATCCCTCAGGCCCAAAGGGCCGGAAAAGAAGTCAACTGGGAGAACCTCGTCTGAGCGTGGATTTCATGAGACACTAGTACCTGTAAAGCAAGCACGCGCCCACTAATTTCCACAACTAACGCTAAGTACACTCAAGCCTAGGTCTGGCTTCTCACTCATCAGAATTCCCCTCCCACAACAGCACAGATAATCATATCATACTGAAAATAAAATGCGGGAAATAAAATGCGATAACTAAACACAACCCAACAAGTAATCATACAAGCGCTAGGATTGACTCTCGCAGAGGATGTTGGATCCCCAGATTGACTCGCATCGGGGACATTGGATCCCCAGGAAACTATCAAGTCCCCAGCAGAGTCGCCAGCTGTCGCTACTGCGAAAATAAGGTGCCGGCAAAATAGAAGAGTCGCCACCTTTCGTTATTTATCCCTCAGAACAGGAAAGGAAATGATTGGAGAAACCTGAGAAAAGGTATAAGACAAGGTCATTGCAACTGTTGTCTGGGTTCGGGAGTCGGTTACGCAAGGGGAAGGTATTAGCACCCCTCACGTCCATCGTACTCGATGGGATCCACGCTTGTTGTGTTTATCTGACGGGTTTGTTTACTATCTACCTATCAAGGCTGGTCTGAAAAGAAAAAAAATGACTCGGCAAAGCGTCGCACTTTATGCCTACGTATTCTCATCAAAGAATGAGAAATCAGAGTCAACGTAGTTTGCCTAACTACGGGTTACGGGGAAGGTGGCTCGCCAAAACGTTAGTATTGTGCCTACGTACTCTCAACAGGTATGAGAGATCAGAGCTTACATAGTTCGGGATAATACGGATTACGGGAATTCAGATTCATCTGTTTTTTCCGAGTAGGGTTAACAGACAGTTCCAGCAGTTTGGTGTAGGCAGCTCGACCCTTGGAGACTTAGGCGTTACCGTTTGCGGTAGAACTGGGAGTTAACGACACTCTTTTCTTCAGAAAAAGCTTCCTTTGACTTATGGGCCCACGGGGCAAAAGGTTTGAAGTTTGTTTTCTGTCTTTTACGGAAGAACTGTTTTTTATGGATGTTTGCAACCAATATCGCACTAGAGACTATGACCTGAGAGTGAATGCGTCGCATGTCACCCAAAGGGTACCATACTAAACATCCAAATCATTAGAAGGAAACCCTCTAACAATCCTTTCTCAAGTAGCTTAAGGCTCGTAACGTACGACGTCAGTTAACCTTTATTACTGTATTTTAATTTTTTTTTAGATGAGAAGAGAGAACAGGCTCAAATAAGGGGAGACTATCAAGTCCTAATGTTGTCATGCCAAGGATTCATCCTATGGTTGAGGGTTGAAACAGGGACTTCCTAGAAGTTATCATGCATAGGTTTCAACCTAAAGTTCTAATCATCGCTTCCTTATCAAAGGAAGTGAGATTCCTAGGGGATCATGTCAATGATAAACAGAAACAGATAAAGCATCAGCTTAAATAGTAAACAGTAAACGACTGTAAAATGCATGCAATGCAAGTGAGGGAGGAAATGTGTGTGGGGCATCAACCTTCACAAGCTCGTCTCGACCTCAAGGAAGATATGAATAACTGCAATCATACAGAAGAAATAAAATAAAATGCCATCAAGAAAATCACAAACCACATAGGCAAGGGAGCTGGGCTCTACCGAATACCAGCAAGCAAAGCCATACAGTAAAAATACAAGCAGAGGGAGCAACTCAACCTCTAGTGCAATCATGCTCCTAGATTAAATCAATCTAAATATGAACTTATTCTAATGCATCAAGCAAATCACACAAGTCACATCAATACAGTTGCACAGCAAGCAAACAGATAGGAAAGCAGATCAACAGCCCCCCACAGCTTCACAGCAAAACTCTCCTCTGACAGCAGTTCAATCCTCAGTCTTCAACTGCTCTTCAAGGCTATCATCTTCAATAGCAAGTTTCAACTTACTTCTTCAAGCTTTCCATACATCAAACACAAGTATCAACTTATTCTTCAACTTCAAGCCTCAGCTCTTCATTTGATCTCAGCTGGATTTCTTTCACAAGTGTCAACTTGTTCTTCTTGGTCTTCAAGCTTCAGCTCCAAGGGAAGTCCTCAAACACAGAGAAGTAGCAACTTCCAGCATCTTCAATCTTCTAACAAGGAAATACATCCTCTAGCAAGGGGGAAAGATTCATCTAACAAGATCAAGGTTTGGATAGTGGAAAGCAAAGTGAAGACCAAAGGTCACCACCAAACATTCCCCTATCAAAGATAGGAACCCTCAAAGGTTCTACCAACTTGGGAAGAGCCACACATCCTACCAAAGGAGGGATGAGGCCTTCACAAGGGGACCTTACATCATAGGGAAGAACGGAAGTGATCAACACCTTCCATGTTTATGAAAGAAGAGAATCTATCTAGAAGCTCTACTCACAGACCCTAATCTTAACACCTAAACAAAACTATACCACAAGAAGGGGAATCTTGACATCCAAGCTTCTTCATGCATTCCTCAGAAGCCCACACATGTCTTCATCATCATCCCAGAGCAAGAGAGGCAAAACCCTAATCTAAAGGAACTAAAGAAATCATTCTAGTTGAATTAGCAAGTTAGGATCACCTAAAACCTAGTACTAAAGTTAAATCCAACTAAAATACTAAAACTAATTGTAATATCCTACAAAAATAACTATGGGAACCTAAGTCAATCATGACTCTACCATACAAAATCCAGAGATTGAATCATCCAAAAAGTCCTAGAAATAAATCCTAAACTATGAGGTACTAAGCTTAAACCCTAAAACTAGAGCACCTAAAGTTTCAACTTAAAACCAACACTTAGTTTCATCACAAAAATGTGAGAAAAATATAAGGGGAGCATACATTTCTAAACTAGCTACACACAAAAAATCAGCTCAAAAATCATCATCAAATGATCACACAAAATTCAGCAAAACAAGGTATCAACCATAATGGATTTAATATCAATTAAAATACAAAAAATGCAATTAAAATTAAAAATGCAATTAAAATTAAAAATGCATGAATTCCTAATATTTCAATTTCTTAAAATTCTAGACTCATTCATGAGTCAGGGGGAAAAAACTTGGTTCAATTTGAGTTAATTTCCTATTTTTTATGAATTATTTTCATGACTATATGAAATGATGAAAATAAAAGAAAATCAAAGAAATTAACAAAACTGGCGTGCTGAATAGCAAATCATTGCAGTTCATTTCAGGGATTGGGCCAAATTGGGGGCGTCATTAGAAAGGAGTTCATAGGCCCATATGAATTCAATCAAGAGAGATAGCCAGGAGGGGTGCATTCAGCAACCAATTTACGTTGAAAGTCCATGTTGGGCTTGGCTGGAGGGGTGGTGATAGCAACTAAAATCCATAGGCCCAACGCTCCAATTCCTCAGCTCACACAATTCACAAAATGCAAAATCAAAAAACAATACACGCCAGGATTCGAACCAAGGCACGCTCGGTTCACATAGCGAAGAAGCAAAGTCAATAAGCAAAACGGTGAGTTTTGGAAAAGGGTTACGTGGCTCATCATGAGCGCTTGGATTGAGTGACTGAGTCCAACTTTCCACATGAATGGAGGGTGAGGATTTCATCTTCCTCAATTTAAACCTGCAAACCACGCGCGAACCAGGCCGTCGCCGGTGGCTTTTCCGACCACCCCTGCACAACCCTAACTTCGTCTATAGCCAACCATTCACCACGATTCCTGAATGAATCTTGACCAGAATTCCTCCAGAAATTCAACCATGCCACTTACTCATTCTAAAAACTCCTGAATCTTGAGATATCAATCTCAACCGAAAATGAAATCCAACCTAAATTGTCTCTAAATTTAAAATTGATCATCCAAACTCCATCTATATCAATAGGGGAACCTAACCACATGCTTCTAGTTCACTGAAAACACATAATTAGAGAGAAATTTCAAGAAGTTTAAACCTGTATTTGAGCTCGGTTTGCAGTGGATTCACGCCTCAATTCTCTTCTAAACCTTGCAGAATTCTTCAGTGATTAATGGAGAATATTTCTTGATGCTTAATTCTGGTTGAAACCTCTTAATTCTCCAAAACGAATTTTCAATTTCAAGCTTTGTTCTTCACTCCTCTCCAATGGCTTCTCCATGAAAATCACCACCAGAAGCTTCCAATTTTGTTCTAAATCCGTTTTATATTCTGTTTCCATGGACTAGAGGCCCAAACCAAGCCCATTCATGAGTTTTTGATTTTCACCTTCCTTCCAAAATTTTAATATGGATATCCACCTTCTAACCTTGTTCACTCTCCCAATCAGTCCAAAATGATCCACTTAACCCTTGTGGAATGCAATGAAATGGTTCTGTCCCTTGTTTGCAAACCAATGGTATGAGTTTGATGTGTTGCTTCATCATGAAGAAACAACATGAAATGGTATAAAAATGGACTCAAACCAAAATTCCAACATTGCCAAAGTTTCTAAAATGACTTTTCCACTCAAAATGACCTATTATTTTGCCTTGTTTGGACACAAAATGAATTATTTCAATTTTTGATCATTAAATGCCTTTAATTCTTCTTTTTCCAAAATTCCTCAAACCACACCCTTCCTTAAGCCATTTCAATGCCTCCTTAATGCATGGTCAATGTTAAAACCCCATTTTGAGAAACTTTATAGTTGAACAAAATTCCATTTGAAGTGTCTAAGTTGGTGAAAATGACCTATAATCATAAATGACCCATAATAACAACTTCCCAAAATACCCTTGACTTGTCAAAGCCATAAATTGAGTTCTACAAATCCTATCAAGGACTTCTAGTACTCTATGTAAATCTAAGAGGATAAGGAACAACATTCATGTTGACCAAAAGTTCATAGGAATCATCCTTCTTGGGCAAAAGTTTCATGCAAGTTGGGTAACTTTCAAGCTCCAAATTCACATACCTCAGATGACTTGTAACTTGTCAAAGCCATAACTTGAGTTCTACAAATCCTATCAAGGACTTCTAGTACTCAAATTAAATCTAAGATCATGATCTACAACAATCATGTTGGGGGAAAGATGAGATGCCAATAAAATCTTGAGCTAAATTGCCTTGAAGATAGGGGTCAAACTAGGGGATTTTACACTGTCAAGCCTTAGAAACCCTAGCTTGAAACTTCTCAAACTCTTCAATCATGATGAGTTAACCTTGAAATCATCCTTATAACATCACAATGTATCAATCCATGATCACATGGCTTTTGAATTAGGTCTCAACCTCCTTCAAATCATCAGTTGACTTAGGGTTGACCCAGTCAAACCCTAGCTGCACCAATCATGGTTGAGCCTTCTCAAGCTTGCACAATGACCTGTCTAGGCCTCAAAGTGATCTTCAACACTTCTCATGAGCTCTCTCAAGACATCAAGTCCAACTTCATGGCTTCAGAATCATCTGATGGCTTCCCACAATTCTCAAGTTAGGAGACCTACACACTTGGCTTCAATCACTCTCTCTGAGGATCTTTTAACTTCTCTGACAAGGATATCAACCCTTGAATACTTGAATAACCTTCTTAGCTAGCCTCAAAGTCTTGTATAGCTCTTGATTGGTAATCATACCTCTTGATCTCCTGCACACATGTCAATGAAATGCAAATGATAATGCTAATGTGAATGAAATGAAACACAAGCTAGGTGAAGAAATGTTGGGCAAATTTTAGGGTGCAACAGCGTGCAAGGCTTGATCCAAGCATCCATATCGCAGTCGCTATCTCCTTCTTCACTATCCGAAACAGCGTTGATCCTCTCGAAGATAACCCCTTATAGCGCGGCGTGCTCTGCGAGGATGATGAAGACGATGGGTGGTACCCCAAACCGAACTTATCTTGCTTAATGGGGATTTCCAGCACTTGACCTCACCCTTGTGTTGCCCTAGTCTGCACTATTGTTTGGGCCTCCTTAAAAGATGACATGGCCACTTCTGGCGCTTTGCTCATAATAGGAGATTTGTCTTTAACCTGAACAGCTTCAAAGGATTGACACAGTGTTTCGTGGATTTCCCCGTCCACTTCAACATATTTAAATGAAAATAAATGGCTAACCATTATATCCTCTTCTTCGCATACTGTAACTATGTTGCCACCAACCATGTATTTGAGTTTCTGATGCAGTGTAGAGGTCACCGCTCCCGCTGAGTGAATCCATGGACGGCATAATAAACATCTATAGGCAGGTTAGATGTCCATAATTTAGAACACTGCATCAAATACTTCAGGTTCCACCTGAATAGGCAATGTCACCTCTCCGAATACCGATCTCCTGGTACCATCAAAAGCACACACTACCAGATCACTTGGCGTGCAAATCAGTCCCTGCATGTCCAACTTCATTAGGGCCTTCTTTGGAAGCATGTCCAAAGACGATCCAGTATCAACAAGTACATGAGATAGAACAGATCCTCGAGACTCTACGGATATGTGCAACGCACAGTTGTGGTTCCTGCCCTTCGGCGTCAAATCCAAGTCTGTAAAACCCAGCCCGTTTCCTGCATTGACGTGCGCTACAGCCCCTTCGAGTTGGTTAACCGATATTTATTGCGGCACGTAAGCAGTGTTCAATATTCTCAACAGTGCATTTCGATGCGCTTCTGAACACAACAACAAAGATAGGATAGATATTTTAGAAGGAGTTTGTTGCAGATGATCGACTATCTTGTAGTCGCTTTTCCTTATCAGCCTCATAAATTCCTCTGCATCGTTTACCAAAGAATCCTCCTCCCCATCTCGGGAAGTTTCCTCTACAACCGGTTTCTTCCCTTTATCAGCCCTGTCAGCAACCACTTCAGGTTGCGAGTAATTCCACCTGCTCCAACAAGATTATCCACTGAATCAGCAGGTAAACTCTTCAGATCTAGCTTTTGTCCATCACAATACACCTCAGCTTCGTAGTTCCACGGGATAGATTTGGTACTCTTATACGGCACTGGGCCCACTTTAATGATGACGATTGTTGGCAGCCTAGGCGCCGAAATTGTAATGGTTTTGTATGGAATAGAGATCGTGGCAACCTCATTCCTCTCTGCAGCTACCAACTCTTCAGACTTGTTCTTAACAACCCGATCAAACTGCAATACCCCAGCATCCATCATACTCTGAATATATCTTCTCAACTTATCACATCCCTCGGGACAGCTTAAACATCCAGCACAGAATTCCTTACATCCTGGGAAAACACCCCCTTTTAGAAACCGAGCCTTCACAAAGCTTAGTGGTGTCTTCAAATCATTGACATCGTTTACCAGATCTAAACCTTCATCTTCAATGATTGCGCTAACTCTGACCGCCCCATGGTTGGGCATGGGGTTTTATACGACGTTGGGAGCATCGTGGGAAAAATTTTATGGCTTTAATGTCCACCAAATCTTGGAATTTGTGCTTAAATGCTTTGCAATTATCAATGTTGTGCCCTGGAGCACCAGAGTGAAACTCGCAGCGAGCATTTGCGTCATACCCAGGTGGAGGTGCACCTGTCAATGGGGTTAAAGTTCTCCTCTGAATGAGCTGCAATTGTAGCAAGGTCTGAAGTAGTTGAGAGTACAGCATCGGAGGCGCATCAAATACTTTGTTCACTACCTGGCCCCGATTCTAGAATCTTCTAGGAGCATAGTTCTGATTCTAATTCTGCTGTGGTTGCTGTTGTTGAGGAATCGCAGGAATTGTAATACTAGAGACCAGTTGCTGACAATATCGATTCTGACTTCTGTTTCTCCCGTAAGAACTGGACACTGAGTTGGTATCTCATTCCCTCTTCTTTTTACCAAATATCTTCTTACCTCCTCCCCCTGCCGAGGAACTCTCACCCGACTGGATCTTCCCCAACTTGATGTCGTTTTCCACCCTTTTTCCCGTGATGATCAAATGAGAGAAGCTTCTCGACATATTACTGATAAGCTCGTCATAATAAATACCAGGCAGAGTGGCGATAAACATGTCAATTAGATCTCACTCTGCCATGGGCGGCTGTACCCTGGCTGCAAGCTCCCGCCACCTCTAGGTGTATTCCTTGAAGCATTCCCCACTCTTTTGAGACAAGTTCTGAAGTTGGACCCTGTTGGGAGCAAGGTCGTTGTTATACTGATAATGTTTCACGAAGTTGTCAGCTAGGTCCCTCCAACTGCGGATATTCACAGGTTCCAGACTCGTGTACCATTCCAACGAAGGACCGGGCAAACTATCCTGAAAGAAATGCATAAGCAATTTCTCGTCGTCCGAGTGAGAAGACATTTTACGGTAGTAGGATCTCAGGTGAACTATTGGGCAGGTTGTACCCTTGTATTTGTCAAAGTCAGGGACTTTGAACTTTAGCGGCACTTTCAGATCTGGGATTAGCCCTAGATTAACCATGTCAAGGCCCATGGAATTTTGGTTCTCAAGAGACTTCATCTTTTCGTCGATCATCCTGAACCTCTTATCAGCTTCAAAGGGCAGCTCAGCAACAATATCCCTTGGGGAAAACACATCATCCTGTCGGTCTTCATTCCATAACCTATCCACATTACCATGTGCAACATAGGTGACATCAGGACCATGAACATTTCCATTAGCAAAATTACCATTTCCAGCATTCCCATTTACGGCATTCCCAAAACCATTGTTATCAAAGCCAGCAGCATTACCAAAACCAGCAGCATTCCCATTACCAGCAGCATTACCATTATCATAACCATTACCATTACCATTCCCTCCAGCAGTAGGGATAACAAAATTAGGCATAAAGTGAGCATGAGGAGTCCCAGTTTTATTGGGAGGAGGATTAGCAGTTTTTCCTCCATGAAGAACACCGTTACTGTCAACTCGTGCAATCAAGGGTTGCACCAAAGTACGGAGTTGTTCCTGTCCGTTAGCCAGAACATAATCCGGAAAGACAAAACACCTCAGCTATGGGTCATAGAACTGCAGAAGAGTATAGACACCACTGATCTCATATGCTAAAGGCTTGCAGACACATCTCATTAGCTTCCCATAAGACTGCTTAAAGTCCTCCATCACCTTCCTGTCAGCCATGGCAATCAAACTCCGCAAAGAACTAACATCTGGAGTTTGAAACCTGTATGCCATTGTCCTCTTCAAGGGCTCCATGTCAGAAATAAGGAACAAGATTACTAATATCGAGGAAGAAATATGCACCTGCAACATAAATACATGTTAATGAAAATGCAGATGAAAATGCAAATGCAAACGCAAATAGGGGATCAAGATTGTTGTGTTGTTGTTCGAGAAGAACCAGCGTTCCGCTTTAGCAAGAACATAGCACTCCTCTGATAATAGGAACCTCTGATATCTAGAACACATATTCACACTACAAAGAAAACCGGGTATTCTGAAAGTCAGGGTTTCCTGCATAACCCAATCCCTCTCACAGGTATAGACCTATCCACTGATAAGGTTCGGCATCCTATGCGTTCATCAGCATCACAGACTTTCAAGAAGCGATGATACGCTCACCATTTCTGGTTTGGCATCATAATCTCCTGAAGAGGCCTCACTTAGCTGAATCACAAATAATCGGTCCCCAAAGTCAACAACCCTCAGATCCTAAGGACCGGAAAGGAAATCAACAAAGAGAATCTCGTCAGAGCGTGAAATTCATGAGAACTTGTGCCTGCTAAGCAAGCAGGTACACCACTACTCTCCACTACTAATGCTATGTTTGTACTCAAGCCTGGGTCCGGCTTATCTCTCAGTGGAACATTCCCTCCCTACAGCACAACAATAATGATACAATGCGGAAAGTAAAATGAAAAAGTAAATAAAGTACAACACATATGTACACACCCAAAAGATAAACAAACAAGCGCTAGGATTGACTTGTATCGAGGATGTTCCTTTCCCCAACAGAGTCGCCAACTGTCGCTACTGCAAAAAAGGTGCTGACAATAACAGAAGAGTCGCCACTGTTCGTTATTTATCCCAAAAGAGGGAAAGGAAACGATCAGAGAAAACCTGACAAAAACGGGAGAAGACAGGTCATCGCAACCATGTCTCGGGTTCGGGAGTCGGTTACGCAAGGGGAAGGTATTAGTGCCCCTCACGTCCGTCGTACTCAACGGGATCCACGCTTGGTTGTATAGATAAAAGGGTGTTTACTATCTAACTAAAGGTCTCAAGGACAAAAGAAAAGAGACTCGGTAGAGCATCGCCACTATGTGCCTATGTATTCCCTCGTGCGATGGGAAAGTCAGAGTCAACGTAGTTCGGCTAACTACGGGTGAAAAGTGGGAAAAGGTTGCTCGCCGAGACATTGTCGTCTCGTGACTACGTATTCTCATCTGGTATGAGAAATCAGAGCAAACGTAGTTCGGGCTAACGCGAACACCGGATGGTTCAAAATGTTTTTTTTACCCGAGTAGGGTTAAAACTTAGTTCTAGCAGTTAGGTGTATGCAGCTCGGCCATTGGAGACTTAGGCGTTACCTGTTTGGGGTAGAACCAAGAGTTAACAAAACTCTCCTTATGAAAAAGGTTTTCCGTTATTAGGATCCCGAAGGATAAAAAGGTTTGAAAGTGTTTTTGAAGTCTTTTAAGAGAATAAGTGCATTGATTAGGGTTTGCAATTCATGTTGCACTAAAGACTATGACTTAGGAGAGAATGTGTCGCATATCACCCTAAGGGTGTACACTAAACAATCTAGGACATTGAGAGGAAGCCACTCAATCACCATTTCCCAAGTAGCTTAAGGCTTGTAGCGTACAACATTCATTAGTCTTTATTAAGTGTTTTGAAATTGTTTGAAGATGAGAAGAGAAAGGAAGCACTAAAGGGAGACTAACTCAAACCTAGTAGTTGTCATGCAAAATGATCCTAAGATTTGGATAAGAGGGAATGCTACCTAATGTCGTCATACATGGTTTAAGCCCTAAGGTCTATCATAATCTCAAATAGGTTAGATATCCTAAGGGAACATGGCAAAGAAAGCAAAAAAAGAAAGCATAATCAAAGCATAAGATACGAAAGATGCAAATATGCATATGCAATGCAACACACAAGCAAAGGGAGGAAAAAGTGTGGGGTAAACACCTCCACAAGCACATCTTAACCTTATTTAATGCAAGAAGAAATGCAAGGAAGAAAAGAGAAGGAATTCATAAAAGATAATGCAAACAAGTCATTAATATTATTCCACAAGAGTTAGGGGTTCAAGGAATGCACACAAGTCATTTTCAAAGCAAACTAGTCCAAGCACTAGTGTAAACATCACTTAGATGTAGCCTAACTTAGAAATTATCCTGAAAATAGGAAACATACTCAAAAATTACCAAATAAAATCCTAGAGGACCCTTAAGGTGTTAGAAACCAGGGGTCAGAAGCATGAGGACAGAGTCCTACCAAAACTATGCAAACAGTAATGAAATCCTAATGATACACCAAAGGGAAAGGGTGAATCGAGGGTCACTAAAACTAGCCTAAAACCCTGCCCAAAATTAATCAAACCATGGGTAAAATGGTCTTAAAAAATCATTTAACATATCATGAACATGAGAAACAATTATCAGCCATTGAAAATGAAAATCACACAAGAAATAAAATCAAGAACCAAGAGGAAGCAATTTTAAGTCAATTGAAACACCTCAAATGTGAAAAATCATATTTAATTGAAAAATAACCCAAAAAATAAAAATGAAAATTCCTAAAATCAGCTAACATCCAAAAATGTGTAAACGATATTTTTGCAAGATTTTTAGGTCACTTGAGGTATTTTTATTGAATTAAAATCCAAACAGAAAATAAAATTCCAAAAGAAATAAAAGTAAAGAAAATGGAAAAACACGCGTGGTGAATAGCAAAAGAATGCAGCTAAGTCCCATGGACTCGGTAAGGGTGGGGTGTGAATAGGAATTGAGGCCCAGGTCCAAAGCAGAAAGTTGGGTGAGTGAAACTCACCGTTTAATTAATGACGTGGGAAGTCAAATAAATCCAGGAATTGATCAGATGCAATCAGGATTGTTCGTTTGGGATCAGTCAATAATTCTAAGTCTTACATGGCATTCCACGTCTGTAGACAGAGCCAAGAACCAGACGGTGGTTCTGTACTTCCGATCATCTTCTCCAGCGGGCCTGGCCGGAGTTGATGACTGAAAACCTTACCAAAACACGCAATTTTTTATACCAAAGTGATCCTCTCAAAGTGTATATCACTTATCTAGGGTTTGCTTTCATTTCTCACTCATAAGTAGAGAGATTTGAAGCCAACAAGAATTGAGCATAAATCCAAAATCATCAAGAACACTAACCATACTAATCCAGAAATGGCCTACACGAGTAGGGCTTCAAGATACACTAAAAATCGCGCATGATGGATGCCTAAATAGAGAGAATTCTTAAAAAAGAGTTTACCTAAAGGAACTCCTCAGTTGGGTCTTGATTTGATGCTTAAACACGTGCAAAACAATCCAGAAACCTTCAATGATCCTCAAGGAAGCTATTGGTAACCTTCAATTGCTCTGAAATTGCTTGATTCTTGATTTCACGATTTCAATTTCTCCTTCACTTTTGCAACTGCTCTCTACTCCAATCTTCACCAAATTCACTGAATGAGGGTTTGTTCTTCATCTAGGGTTTATGTATGTTGGATCTAAGATCAAATGGAGGCCCAATTGTGGCCTGTTATGATGAATTGCAAAATCCAAAAATTGAGTTGGAAGCTTGAAAATTACACGCTGAAACTGGATCCAATGGCTCTGAACTTCATTCAAACAGCTTCCTTGTCATGTGTAGTGATCCAATGGAGGAGAATGATCCCTTGAAATGATCCCATGGTGGATTTTGTATATGTAACTTACACTTGAAGCAACTTGGAATTTGACATGTTTTTGCTCACCATGAACTAATTCTGATTTATGCATCATGTTTGGTATGTTAAAGGCACTCAAAAAAGGAACAAATATGTCATGAAATGATTTAAATGGATTCAAATTCAAATCTTGTCCTTTAATGTTTTTTTCATGAAGTTCCTTCACCAATCTTCTCATACAAGCCATACCCATGACAAGTGAATGTTTAATGATGAAATTGAGTTAATTTGATGCAAGTTTGATGTTGGAAAAATTTCCATTTGAAGTGTGCAAAGCCATGAAATGGGCCTATAATGAAAATGACTTGTAATCTTACTTTCCCAAAATACCCCTGCCTTGCAAGCCTCATATCTTGAGTTCTACAAATCAGATGAAGAACTTCTATGACTTTTTGGAAAGCTAAGATCATGAGGAACAACTTTAATGTTTGGGTCAAAGTAAGGAGAAATATCATTCTAGGTCAAAAATGTCTTGGGAGTTGGTTGACTTTTGTTGACCAGGATCACATTCATCTGAGGACTCATAACTTGTTAGCATCATAACTTGAGTTCCAGTACTCATAAGAAAGCTAGAAACATGCTCTATAAGTTTCATGTTTGCATCAAGATGAGATGAAACTTGTACCTTGAGATCTATGGGCTTGAAGTTAGGCACAAAATAGGGGATTTTACACTGACAAGCTAAGAAACCCTAGCTTAGTAACTTCTCACACTCTTGATTCTTATTAAATTGATCTTGACATAACATCTTGGATGCTTCAACACAACTTTCCTTGATCATAATGACTTGGAATTAAGTCTCAAACCTCTTCAAATCCACAATGAATCTTGTACTAGGCAGATGAAACCCTAGGTGTGCAATCCTCTGAATGCCATCTCTTCACATGATATAACACCTGGGATAAGCTCCAAAATGGCTTCAAAAACACTCAATGATCTCTCCAATCATTCCCTATCCATATCCATGAATTCATGAACCTCTGGTGATCCTTATCTGGCCTCCAACATAGGAGATAAACCATAACTATCCATCCACTCTTTCAAAGAACTTTGACCTCCTCCTGATGATGATAAGCACTTGACCACTTAAATAAAACCTCCTGCTTAGGCTTAGACCCCTTGGTAACCTTCTCTTGCTATGCACACCTCTCAATCCCCTACAAACGAACAATGATATGCAAATGCAAATGCTAGAACAATGAAATGAAACATAAACCAAGTTAGAAAAAGGTTGGGCAAATTTTGGGGTACAACAGTTGGTCTTCTCGGCACTCCTTCGGGTTGTGTTCCTTTGTATTTGCATAGGATCCTCGGCAGAGTCGTTTGTTTAAACCTCTCTTTCCCCGTCAGAGTATTCTTTGCAGGTTATGAGTCGGTTGATTCTATGCCCTACCTAGTCTGGGTGTGTCATTCCAACTCTTGGTTTGTAGCCTTTGGTTCCCCCTGCAGACTCATTGTTCTAACTTTTGGTAAGTATTCTTCATATTTTTGGGAGCTTCATCCCAACTCTTGGTTGGTAACCTTTTCTTCATTCCAACTTTTGGTTGGTAATTCGTTGGTGGATGGATGTCATCCCAACTTTTGGTTGGTAGTCCTCTTCTAGTCCCCGGCGGAGTCGTTATCCCAACTTTTGATTGGTAAGGTTTTGTTTATGTTATTCCAACTCTTGGTTGGTAATCTTCAGTTTTTGGGAGTTATCCTAACTTTTGGTTGGTAATCTTTGCTTCGATCCTAACTTTTGGTTAGTAATCCATCGGTGAGTTCCTTTTTTCCTGGCATTTATTCTGACTTTTGGTTGGTAGTCTTCATCCCTTAGGTGTGATCCCAACTTTTGGTTGGTAGTCCTTGGTTTCCCCTAAGGAGTCTAGTATTCTAACTTTTGGTTGGTAGTTTTCTTGTGGTCAGTTCGCCTTCGATCGATGTTCCGGTGATTCTAACTTTTGGTTGGTAGCTTTTGCTTGATTTCAACTCTTGGTTGGTAATCCCCAGTTTAGTCGTCTTATTGACGTTATTCAAACTTTTGGTTGGTAACCTTCGTTTCCTGGTTGATGATCCCAACCTTTAGTTGGTAGTCTTTGTTTTGGCTTGTTCATTTCAATTTTTGATTGGTAGTATCCCTTTGTTGGTTCGACTATTGGGGTTGGTATTTTTCTCCCTCATAGTTCGCCTTCGGTCGGTGTTCTAGTGATTCTAACTTTTGGTTAGTAGCCTTATTCTTCAGCTTTTGGGCTGGATGTTATCACTTACAGATTTGAAGTGATTCTGACTTTTGGTTGGTAGCTTGTGCTTGGTTTTTGTTTGGCTTTCAGGTGATCCTGACTTTTGGTTGGTAGTTTATGTCGGTACCTTTTGTTGTATTCTGACTTTTGGTTAGTATACTCCCCAGTGAGATCGTTGTTTTCAGGATATTATTCCCTATTATTTCGCCTTTGGTCGGCGTTGTGGTGATTCTAACTTTTGGTTGATAGCCTTTGTTATTCCAACTCTTGGTTGGTAGTGTTTGGTTTGTATCCCCAGGGAGTAACCTTTATCCCATCTTTTGGTTGGTATCATTTGGTTATTATCTTCTGGTGGTTATGTGCTCCCCACAGAGTTGTCTATTTAGGCTTCTCTTCGTCCCCCAGCGGAGTTGTCTTTTCCCTTAAGTTGTAAGTCTGTTGATTGTACGTCCTGCAGGTTCTTGATTTGAGTTTTGTCCCTAGAAGGTTACCTTTGGTCGGCATTCCCATTATCCCAACTCTTGGTTGGTATCCTTTGATTGTTATCCCAATTCTTTGTTAGTATCCAGCGGTTTTGTTCCAACTTTTGGTTGATGTTTTGCTCATCTTGGATTGTTATCCTCAGTGTGTCTCATCCCAACTTTTGGTTGGTATTCGCTATTTTGCATTCCTGCAGGTTGCAAATTTTTAGGTTCTTTTGGTATTCAATCATCTTTTGCCTTGAATGTTTGAAAGCGGTCGTTTTTCATCCCTTCAGGTTCAAGTCGATTGAATAGGGGCAGCTGTAGCACCCCAAAATTTGCCCTTTCGTTTTAACCGTAACTGGCTTTTATTTCTCTGTATTTTTGCACTTTGTGCATATCATAGCATTGGTTCTCGAGACATGGATCAAGGTATTTTTGTGGCTCAGGGTTCCCTTTTTTGCAAGAGTTCAAGCAGCGAGCGTCAAAGGCTCCGACATTTATTTTGCTCAACGATCGAGCGGTCGATTTTATTTTATTCAGCAGGTTATTTTTAGCTCAGGAGACGGTGGACAGGCTATCTCAAAAATTCTCACAATCATAATATCCAAGGGAAAGCTTTAGAGGCTTAATAGAGCTCAAAACAGGTGGCAACGGATGATTACGCAAGTTTCCCTCCATTTGGCGCCAAAATTGGCATTTTTTTGGATAGGGTAACCGGTTACCACATATAGGGTAACTGGTTACTTCAAGCGCATTTTGCCAAGAAATTTGAATTTTCAGCATTGCAAATTTCCCAATCATTTTCAACCATTGATTTCACATGATCATCATTGGAAAGATCTAGAGTTGTTTCAATTTTCACCATTTCCCTCCAAATTTCAAACACCATTCCTAATTCCACTCCTAATTTCTATTCCAAATGCTAATCCATATTCCAAACTATAATTTGATTCCAAACCTAGAGCTTATTTAAGTAAATTTTCTCCAAACCTCACAAATTAACCTTCATTTTTCAGATTTCACATTCATTCTTGAGAATTTGCTCTCCACTTTCTCTCAATTTTTTCACTCCCAAAACCTCCATTAAATCTCTTTCACTTGATTTTATTGATTCTTCATTAGAATCCTTGAATTCTAAAGTTGAACCTCCATTATTCGTCTCCATTATCTTCAATTCATTATTCAATTTTCGTTTTCTTTTGGATTCGAATTTGGAAGCTAGACTGTGTTGCACCCCAAAATTTGACCAACTGGTTTTTTGTAACTGGCTTTTGTTTCATTTCATTTTCTTCTAGCATTTCTGCATTGCATAGCATTTGTTCTTGGGACAAGGGATCGAGGTTTTCCTGTGGCTCAGAATTCACCTTCGGTGTAACCAATTAAAGCAGCGAGTATCTTCGACATTTATTTTGCCCAGCTGTCGAGCGACCGATTTTATTTTGTTTTGCAGGGCATTTTTCAGCTCAGAAAGCAGCATTCAGGTTATCTCGAGCATTCTCATGGTTATAGCGTTCAAGAGCACATTCCAGAAGCTTAACAGGGTTCAAAACAGCAAGAAACGGGCAAACGGGCAGGTTTCCCTCCAAAAGGCGCCAATTTCAAATTTTTGAAGGTGTTAATCCGTTAACACATATGGTTAACCGATTAACACTATCAAAATCAGGCTAATTTTGCAAGTTTTCACAGTGTTAACCAGTTAACCATATGCGTTAACCGATTAACCTGTGTATTTTTTGCCCTGTACGTGAATTTTCAAGTCCAGTCACTCTTGGAGTCCCATTTTGATCACTTGAATTTCATTTTTGCACTTGGGAAGGATCTAGAACCCCATTTGAAATTTTTTTAATTTCAATTTCCCACCAAAGGCCCATTCCACACCACATTTTCCAACCTAAATTCCAAACCTTGCATTGGATCCAAACCTAAATGATATTTAAATGATTCACTCCAAACCTCACCATCCAATCTCTCATAATTCCAAAATCAAATTCAGAATTGCTCTCAATTCTCTCAACTTCTCCATTTCCCAAAACCCTCACTCAAAGCTCTTCATCATTTGGATTCATTAATTTTTCATAGAAATCAATGAATTCTTGAGCATAAACCTCCATATATCATCATCATTGGATCAATTTTCATAATCAATTTTCGTGCAAATTGAGATCTGATTTTGGAGCTTGAGTTGGAAGTGCTTATTTGGAGTAATTTAGCTTAAAAGTGTTTGATCTTCATTCCTCTTGCGAGAATTATTGCGGATCTTGAAGTTTTCCGGATAATCTTGTTCGGATCTACTCAAATTCAGTTGATCAACATTTACCGAAGAAAATCTCTGCTTCAAAGGTTGGAATTCCCGATCCGATTTAATTTTTTGAGCTTATCATGTTAATCTTCATATTCAATTAAATTTTGGTTGATTTTGATCCGTTCGAATTGTGATATTGTTGTGTAATTGCGTATCCATGTTGTTCGATCTCTGTTTTCTGTTGTTAATTTCGTGCTTAATTGATAAGTTGATCTTTTGGAACCTTGGATAAGCTGTTTTGGTGCTAGAAGTGATTTTTTGCTGCGGTTTTTCGCTTCTGGTACAGTGTTAATCGGTTAACCTATATGGTTAACCATTTCAAACTTTCAAATTTTTTCAAACGTTAATAGTGTTAATCGGTTAACGCATATGGTTAACCGATTAACCTGTTCAAAACTCCAGATTTTCCAAACTTTTTAAGGTGTTAACCGATTAACCCCAGGGGTTAACCGATTAATACTATGCCAGAATGTCATATTTGCTGTTTTGCTTGCTTGTTCGCATACTGTTTCGATTCGAATCATCATAGATCAGGGTGATGCATTAGGATTGAAATATTTTGGATATTTGTCATTGTTTATGGTTGGTTAATCATGATTTTGTTGACATGTGTGTTCATTTTCCACTTGGTTACATGCTTGTGTATGTGGTTCGAAGTGAGCATTTGTTTGCATGTTTATTTGCTTTCATCTTTTGTTTTTCTCCATGTTTGCATCATTCTTGCATCGCTGTTGAGGTCGAGACGAGCTTGTGGAGGTTGTTGCCCCACACATTTCTTTCCTCCCTCCCATTATTCTAAGTGTGCATTTTTATGTTAGCATCTTCTACTTGTGATTGATCATTCCTTTGTTTTTCTTGTGCTTTTTGCCATGATCTCCATAGGATTCCTAGTCCCTCCGTTTAGGACGGGAGTAGGAGAGACATTAGGTGTCCAATCCAAGCATGCTAACATTAGGGTAGATGTTTTCCCTTTTCATCCAAACTCTAGGACCACTTTGCATGACAACGTTAGGGCCGAGTTTCCCTTAGACCTTTTGTGCGTCTCTCTTTCTCATCTCAAAACAATTCTAACTCATCTAATAAAGGCGATGAACGTTGCACGCTACGAGCCTTAAGCTATATGGGGAATGATGTGTGAGGGGTATCCTCTCGCTTGTCTATAGTGTTTAGTGTACGTCCCGTTTGGGGGTGATACACGACGCATTCGCCTCCATGTCATAGTCTTTAGTGCAACGTGAATCACAAACCGAATTAATTCACTTCACTAAAAAACACAAAAATAAATTTCAAACCTTTTTCCTTCGGGATTAATCGGAAACCTTTTTTCCAGAAAAGAGTGTTGTTAAGCTTCGGTTCTACCACAAACAGGCTTTGTGCCTAACTGCTGGAATGGAGGTTTAATTTTACTCGATTAAAATACTTAATCAACCTGCGGCTTTGTAGTTAACCCGAACTATGTTTGCTCTGATCTTTCATACCAGATGAAAGTACGTAGGCACAAGACGCGACGTCTTGGCGAGCAACCTTCCCCCCTTTCACTCGTAGTTAGCCGAACTACGTTGACTCTGACTTTCCCATTGCATGAGGGAATACGTAGGCACAAAGCAGCGATGCTCTACCGAGTCATCTCTTTTATTTTTATTTTGTCCCTTAGCCCGTAGCGTAGATAGTTTAAACACACCCTTAGTGTCGCTATTGCGAAAATCGGCGCCGGCTGGACAGAAGAGTCGCCACCGTGCGTTATTTATCCCACAGGAGGGAAAGGAAACGCTCAGAGTAAACCTCGCACAACACGGGAAAGGTATGGTCGTCGCAACCAAAACCTGGATTCGGTAGTCGGTTACGCAAGGGGAAGGTATTAGCACCCCTCACGTCCGTCGTACTCGACGGGATCCACGCTTGTTTTCGGGTATGGATTGTTATTCTATCTACTCTAAAGGTCAAGGGTTAAAAAGAAAATAAAACTGAAAATAAAAATGACTCGGCAAAGTATCGCACTTTATGCCTACGTATTCTCGCCTGGAACGAGAAATCAGAGTCAACGTAGTTCGCCTACCTACGGGAAAGGAGGGGAAGGTTGCTCGCTAGGATATCGCATCCTATGCCTACGTACTTTCATACAGCATGAAAGATCAGAGCAAACGTAGTTCGGGCCACGTACGACACAAGCTTGTCTTGGTTGATTTTATTCCTTCTGAAAAAGGTCTTTTCTGATTAACAGTCCCAGCGGACAAAAATGACGTCTTGATGAGTTCACCCTCTTTTACGGAAGAAGTGTCTTTTATTGTGTCTGAAAATCTTTATGTGTTTTTCTGTTTGTTTTGAGAAAGAAGAGACAGAACTCTATCCTACGGTTGCGGAGGGAAACGAACTATCCTAATGTTATCATGCATGGGTTAAGACCTAGTGTCTATCATGCTCCTCTCTTGCACAGAGAGAAACAGAGATCCTACGGGATAGGCAGAAACAGAAACAATATCAGATATATACAGTAAAGCAGTAAAATGCATGGATGCAACAATACAAGCGAGGCAAGGGAGTCCCACTCAACCTCGAACCTAGAAAACAATAGGCAAAAGTGAACAGGCTTCACTTTCAACCCAGCAGGGTAAACAGCAAACAATACAGTCCAGAAAACCAATCAATACATCAGCAAAAGAAATACAGCATCAGCAGCTCTGAATCACCATCTGGCTTCAAGTAATCTCCAATCAGCTACAGGCTTCAACAAGCATCAATCTCCATCTTCATGGCCTTCAGGCAAGGGCTTTGATCATCAGTCTTCTATCTGCAATGGCTTTTCTTCATGCTCAAACCTCCAGGATGAGGGATTAGTCACAAGAGTGAAGTGAATGAATGTTAGACAGTTAATTACCTACCAAGGGTGGTTCATCAACTGTTAACATTAAGCAGAAAGTTTCCTCTCAAAAGTTCTATCTTTCAAATGTATTCACTGATCCTTCCAAAGGAAGGAGGTGGATATTTGAAAGAGACTCTGCATCATAGAGAAAGGATGGATGCAGACAAGGCAATCCATGTTTGAAAAACAAGCTTTCTAATCTAGAGCTCTGCCTAGCTCCTAAACCCTAGTTCCTCAGCAGCTGCTAGCAAGAACCTCCTTTTCAACTCTGGCAGTTGATCTTCAATCTCTGGATCTCCAATGGTCTTCATCTCCTCAAATCCTCAGCTTCCCCAGGGCCCCAGACAAACCCAATACCCAAACAAGCAAGCAACAATCCCCAGAGGGCACACCACACCAGTCAATCAGATATACAGACAGCATTAATAGCAGTAGGGGAATCCTAACTTTTTCTAAGGGGATCTAATAACTACCCATAGCCCCTATAGTCCCATAACTAATCTATTCAAACCCTAAGTCCTAAGGGAAATGAAATCAAACTTCCTAAGTCATCACCTAAAAACCCTAATTTGTTCATGATGTTCAAGCATTCATTAATCACCTAAAATTAATTCCTAAAAATGGGAACTAAATTGTTTCTACAAGTTCATCATCTAATCTAAACAACATAAAAAGAATGAACAAAAAATATGAAAGCATGTAAGAGAACAAAAATTATTAAAATGATGCATGAAATGAAGCTATTTAAAATGACATTTATTTAGAAAATATGGAAAAAATATGAAATAAAAATAAAAATGCAATTTTATTTTCCTATAATATTCTAGACATCCTAAAGAAAATGATGTAAAAAGAATGGATTAAAAATGAATTTTTATGAATTTGCTATGAATTAATGAAAATCAAGAAAATAGTAAGAGAAATTAAAAATAAAAATGAAAGAAATAAATGGGAGAGGGGTGTATTCAGCAAGCGCATTCAGTTAATTATTCAGGATGGGCCAAGCAGCAGGGGCGCGCATAGCAAAATGGTTAAGGCCCAGAACCAAGTCAGCAATAATAAAACTGGACAAAAACGCAGGGGGTGAAAATAGTAACGAAATCACGTTCAGATTCATTTTGGGCTTGGTATTGGGGGTAGAAATAACAAAACACATTCAGGCCCGCCCGTTTCAATTAATGAAACGGTGCGTTTGGCACCCAGGTCAATTCCCTCCAAAACTCAGCTTAAACCTCAGCCATATGATCACTCTCCAAGTCAAAAGTCTCACACGAAATGAATGGACACGATTGTGTCTTCTCCAATGGATCTGAAACTTAGGGTTTGGACTCCATGAATGCCATGCACGAGCAACATTCAAGCTCTCAGTTCTCCATCACCAGTCCATGAAACGCCATGCTATAAACACGAAAACTGCTCAGAATTCTTCCCTCTACAATCCTATGGTCTCAGTTTGCTTTGAAACTCACTAGATCAACAAACCCGAGCACAACAAGTTCTGGTTACCATGGAAGTTCTCTGAGATGCACCACAACAATTCTCCCTCAAACCTAGACTAAACTAATCTATGCATAATGGTGATCAACCTGCGCTAACAACCTAGAATTCTAATACACTAAGCCACGAGTTTCAAGCCCTAACAGTTTCTACAACCTGCTAACAATGGTCTCTATTCAGCCTCAAATTCATCCTAACTACTCTACTAACCACCTAGATCATATCTAAACTAACAACAACATGCTAAACCAACTAGATCAAGCTGTGTGAATGAAAACACACCTGGTGCAAAAGCTTGAAAACAGCTATGGAAGATTGAGGATCTGAGGCTTCCAAGGCTTGGATCTTGATCAATTAACTCAGGGATTGATTCTGTATGCAATACTTTGATGATTCCTGGCTTGAATTGTGCTGTCCAATGGAGATTGTGATTTTGATGTTGATGATGGAAGTGCTCGAAAATGGAGGAATCACACTTGGTTCTTGATTGAATTATGATCCATGATGATGAAACAGTATAATGAAGTTGATTTTGATGATGATTTGGTGAAGAATTTGAGGAATTGGAATGAAACTTCAATGAAAAAGAATGAGAAAGTTTGGAGATTCTTGGTGAAAAATGAAGCCAACCCTTGATCAATCCACATTTCATGAATATATAGTGTGCACATGAACATTCTAGATCCATCTTACACATTCCCTTGCCTTCCAACTTTGATCCATTTTGGTTATGTTTCTTCAATTACAAGTAACCAAAGATAACTTTCTTTTTTCCTTCTAAACTCAAAAAAGTGTTTGAACCATTGTTCTTAGAATTGCTTTTCCATTCAAAATCATATATTGGAAGTCTCCATTTGGACTCATAAATCTCCCAAACCATTTTTCACTTTGAATTTCTTTGAATTATAAGCCATTTTAGTTCAACTTTTGACCAATTATGCAACTTCATGTTATGAGCTTTTCCAACAATTTGTGACCTTCTTTCTAGACTTAAAATCCCATTTGGAGCAAGTTTGATGTTGTAAGTTTTTCCATTTGAGGCCTCCTTGTATGAGTTTTGGACATAGGTTAAAATGACCTGTAATTCACAAATGCCCAAAATACCCTTTGCTTGCCAAGACCATAAGTTGAGTTCTCCACATCATATGAAGGCATACTATACCATTCTAGAAAGCTAAGACAATGAGGAACAATTCTTATGTTGACCAAGAATTCATTTGAAATCTCCTTGAGGGGTAAAACTAGCTTGGAAGTCAAGTCACTTTCACAGACAAAAATTCAGATACCTCAGATGACCTGTAACTTGCAAGGACCATAACTTGAGTTCTATAAATCTCCTTGAGGTCTTCCACCACTCAAATTAAAGGTCTTGAGATCCTCTACAAGTTTCATGTTGGCCAAGAAGCCATTTGAAGCTAGCATTTTGACTTATCTTGCTTGGAAATTTGACCTAAACTAGGGGATTTTACAGAGAAACCCTAATTTAGAAACTCCTCTTCTCCTTGATTTCTCTTGAATTCTCCTTGGCATATCTCCATATCCTCTTTTATATGTCCAATGATGAACCCCACACCTCTCCAATAGACTTGAATGCCCTTTAAATCAGTCAATTGACCTAGGGTTGACCTAGGGTTGACCCAGATGAAACCCTAGTTGACTGTCTTCAACTGTAGTTCTTGTGCTCTCATCAATGACTTGTCTCCTTCTCCAAATGACTTTGTAAGTCTCTCATAATGTCTAGATACTCTCCATGCCTTCAATTCACAGCTCACAATCCTCTGGTTGACCCTCAGATACCCTCAGCTAGGAGATGGACTCAAGGCTTGATCTGCTGAGCTCTTTACTTTCAAATTCTTTCCTGATGACTTGAATGAGATTGAATTGGGATAATAACCTCTTGATAGGCCTCTAGAGATGAGAATAATGATTGGTCCCCTGTTGAATGACTTGCTATGCTTATGCTATGCAGATGGTTAGTCTATGTACATGACTCTATATGCAAATGCTAATGATAATGAAACATAAACCCAAGTGAATAAGGTTGGGCAAATTTTAGGATGCAACAGCTGCCCCTATTCAAGCGACTTGGACCCGATTGGGTGAAGAGCCCGGAGCCTTCAGACATTCGCGGTACGAGACGGTTGAATACTAGTGAAACCAGAAATTTGCCAACCGCAAAACTAAATTGCGCTCCTGCTTGAGGAACGACATTCATCAGCTGAATCTGACTGTTACAGCAACCCACTGATCTCACGCGACCGTGCTGGTGATTGTCTTCATCGTTCTGAAGAGGATTCTGTCATAACAGATCGCTTGCTTGTCCACGTTAGGACTCTGTCTGTCGTCAATACGAAGAAATCTCAACTAAAACCTGTCCACGTTAGGACTCCATTTGCTGTTAACCCAGAAAAACCTCGGCAACTCCGCTGGGGATAATTCGTCTGCATTTCCATAAACTGAATCGTCCACGTTAGGAATAACATTCTTCCACGTTAGGTGTAACACTTGTCCACGTTAGGAGTAACACCTGTCCACGCTAGGAATCATTTCTTCTGTATCTGTCCACGTTAGGACTAACCCTTTCATCTTTCCACGTTAGGAAGTAATATTCTTTCCACATAAGGAGAACTATATCAATCTGTCCACGTAAGGACTCCAATACCACTTGACATGGCCGCGTCAGGACTCCAATCTTTCCGTATAAGGAAAACAACTTTGATTCTGAACCTGTCCCCGTCAGGACTCAACTTTTCTTGAATCTGTCCACGTAAGGATTAAATCTTCTTCTTCCATGTTAGGAATAACTTCTTTGATCTGTCCGCGTCAAGACTAAACTCTTCCACGTCAGGAATAATCCATTTCTTTCCACGTCAGGAATCAATCTTGATATGTCCGCGTGAGGACCCAATCTTTCCACGTAAGGAATAAACTCGTCTTTCCACGCTAGGAAACCATTTTTCTTCCACGTAAGGAATGCTCTTGATATGTCCGCGTAAGGACTCTGATCTTTCCACGTAAGGAATACCAACTCTTTCTTGATATGTCCGCGTAAGGACTAAACTTTTTCACGTCAGGAGACGCCTTCTCTTTCCACGTCAGGAATCAACATCTTTCCACGTAAGGAATCCAACTTCTGATATGTCCGTGTAAGGACTACATCGTCCACGTTAGGACCCATTTCTCCTCGTTAGGAATAATAATTTCTTTGATTTGTCCGCGTCAGGACACTGATCTCGTCTTGATATGTCCACGTTAGGACTCAGGCGTCTTCGACCTGCTGAGGAAATAAGACTTGTCCACGTAAGGACTCACACCCTTGTCTGATCTGTCCACGTCAGGACCCATGATTTGCCAACGCAAAGAAAGATAACTGCTGGAAGGAACTGGTCCACGCTAGGCCACCAACACAAAGAGTAATCACTTTTGTCAACGTCATGACCTCCCATTCCACTAATTTCGAGAAACTGAATCTGCCCACGATAGGACTAACACACCTCACCAATCCGGGGAAATAAACCTGTCCACGTTAGGACGCCCACTTTTGAAGAAATCCCGTCAATATAGGAAGAAAATGTCCGCGTCAGGACTTAGCTCTCCACTGATCCCATCCCACAAAACTCCTTAGCACTGACGTAACAGCGACTTTGAGATGAACTCTACTGGGGATGTCTGGAAACCAACTATCGGACGCCTGCTCTGATAACTGGCGGTGGCCTCTGAAATTCTGATTCATGGGACCCGTTGATGACAAACAAACTCTGCTCGGGGATAAGGAGAAACTTATCCTAGTAACTCTGCGGGGAAAATAAGAGACATTTGCATAAACGACTCTGTTAGAGACAAAGAGAATCTCTTCATGCTAACTCTGTGGGGGAATACTGCCGAAACTGACATTGGATGTCCCATGCCGAGATCTTGAATGTTTGGTAATTCATTTGAGCAAGAATTCTCTCCACCTGAACTGCTAAAGTACAGGAACTGCTTCAGCAAAATAAATGCTGGAAGGACAATGCCGACTCCGCCGGGGATAGCCAGATGCTACAGAATTATTCCAACAAAATAAATGCGGGAAGGGTGAAGTCGACCCTGCTGGGAAATTGGGAGCTCAAACCAAACCCCTGTTGAGGTAACCCCCTGCTGGGAATATAACCTTGCTGGGGAATAGCAGATGTGCATAGTACAATCGGACTTTCTGCTGGAACGTGAACGGATATCACTAGTATCTTTGACAAAATAAATGACAGGACCCACCATCAACTCTGCTTTGGAGAGTCTTGATCTTCGAGTTCCACTGGAAGGAATGAAAACACTTGCAAAGAGAATTCCGCTGGGGAATGGGATGATTCTCTTGGGGAAGATTAACTGACTCCACTGGGAGAGAGTGCTTGACCCTGCGGGGAAAGATGAGCCTGTCTGAATACAGCCTCACGATCTTGGAATCGCCAAACTCCATTGAGGACGAATAACTTTTCTGGAGCACTTCCTTTGGATAAGCTACGGCTAGCTGGGGAATTCTATCCTTCTTCAGGAAGAACATGCATGACCTGCGTGGGGATCAAGTCTTTCGTTATCGCAATCTTTTGATCACCTTCCTCGTATGGTTATGAAACCTGCAACAACACAAACAAGACACGACAAGCCTGTGCAATCAAATCAATTCAGGTTAGTGACGTTACACTCAGTTAATTCAAAGCTTTAACAATTGTTGGCAAGGGCCAGTGATGTTATACTCATGCTAGTTTCAATAAACTTAGGCGTTTTATCATGCACAAAACAGTAAAGAACAGTGTCAAGTACTGAATAACACATTTTATTTGATCGGGCCCCTGAACGGGCGGAGTTTTTGTACACGGGATGTAACTCCTGAAAAGAGGAAGCTACGCAAAGCAAATACATAAGTATGCACAAGAAGCATGAATATTTTGACAAATTAAATTTTGTACACATGTCGGCAACGGGATGCAGATGAACACCACGAACTGATCCTCCCATGACTCGTCCGACTCTAATGCTTTCCCGGTATCCCCACTTCTGAAGAGATTGTATCCGATAACTGACTCCTCAAATGTATTCTCCCGCATTGATGCTCATTGCAATATCAAATTCGGACCGCAGTCATTTGCTTTTCAAATCCCTAACTTTTGCGTGAACCGCCCTTTACGGGTTTTCAGTTCACCGGGATACCCCTTTTTGCCAAAGCCGCCCAGTGTAGGTTTTCAACTTCGCGGGTGTACATTTTTTCAATTTTATCCCTAACTTTTGCCCGAACCTTTCATTCTGTTTTTGGTTCGCCAGGATGCCCCATTTTTGCCTGGACTCTCTTTTTTCTGTCCAGCGGGTCTATTTTAAGCAAAGTATTTTTTAACTGCGTCCGAATTCACAGGTGACGCAAAGTCTTCTCCGTCCATGGTGGACAACAACAACGCTCCTCCTGAAAAGACCTTACTGACGACGTATGGCCCTTCGTAGTTGGGGGTCCACTTGCCCCTGTGATCTGCTTGCGGCGGGAGAATCCTTTTCAGCACAAGGTCGCCCGTCTGAAAGCTTCGCGGAAGTATCTTCTTGTCGTACGCTTTCTTCATTCGTCTTTGGTACAAACGACCGTATGCCAGAGAAGCTAGCCTCTTCTCATCCATCAAACTCAGTTGGTTCAATCTATTCGTTACCCATTCTGCCTCGTCCAGCTGAACGTCTCGCAATACCCTCAGAGAAGGGATCTCAACTTCCAGTGGTAGTACCGCTTCCATTCCGTATACCAACGAGAACGGAGTTGCCCCGGTTGATGTGCGTACCGTCGTACGATAACCGTGCAAAGCGAAAGGTAGCATTTCATGCCAATCTTTATAAGTCACCACCATTTTCTGGACGATTTTCTTGATATTCTTATTGGCCGCCTCAACAGCGCCATTCATCTTGGGTCGGTAAGGGGAGGAGTTGTGATGTTCGATCTTGAAATTCTGACAGAGCTCCTTCATCATTTTGTTGTTCAGATTAGAACCGTTATCCGTGATTATCCGCTCGGGAATCCCATATCGGCAAATGATATCTCTCTTGATGAATCTAGCCACCACTTGCTTCGTTACATTTGCATAAGACGCCGCTTCCACCCACTTGGTGAAATAATCGATTGCTACTAGGATGAACCGATGCCCGTTAGAAGCCGTCGGCTCGATCCTCCCAATCATATCGATTCCCCACATCGAGAATGGCCATGGAGATGACATCACATTCAGAGGACTCGGAGGCACATGTATCTTGTCAGCATAGATTTGGCACTTGTGGCACTTCCTTGCGAACTTGAAACAATCAGTTTCCATCGTCAGCCAAAAATAACCTGCCCGCAGCAGCTTTCTCGTCATAGCATGTCCACCAGCATGCGTACCAAAGGCACCTTCGTGAATTTCCTCCATGAGAAGCTTTGCCTCTTTCTCGTCTACACAACGCAACAACACCAAGTCGTGGTTCCTTCTGTATAAGACGCCATCCGGGTTCAAGTAGAAATTGCCCGCTAATCTCCTGAGAGTCTTCTGATCTTGACTGGATGCCCCAGCCGGATACTCTTTATTCTTCAGGAAATTAAGGATATCAAAATACCACGGTTTGTCATCAGATGCTTCATCAATAGCAAATACATAAGCTGGCCTGTCCAACCGAGAGATAGTGATCTGGGGAGCTTCGTTCCAGAAGTTGACCTTGTACATGGAAGACAAGGTGGCAAGGGCGTCAGCCATTTGATTTTCTGCCCGCGGCACGTGATGCAATTCAACTTTGTCGAAGAAAGGCAACAATCTCCTTGCATAATTCATGTAGTGTATCAAATTGGGCTGCCGTGTCTCCCATTCCCCTTTGATCTGATTCACTACCAGAGCTGAGTCTCCGTATACGTCTAGATGCTTGATTCGCAAATCAATGGCTTCTTCAAGCCCCATTATACAAGCTTCGTATTCGGCCTCATTGTTAGTAACGGCAAAGGTCAATCGGGCAGTAAACGGGATGTGCAACCCGTGCGGCGTAGTGATAATTGCCCCTATTCCGCTACCATAAGCATTCACAGCTCCGTCAAATATCATCTGCCATTTGGACCCCAACTCTGGTCCTTCGTCTGGTAACGGCTCTTCGCAATCCTTCATCTTTAAGTACATGATATCCTCGTCAGGAAAATCAAATCTCATCGATTGGTACTCTTCAATAGGCTGCTCCGCCAGATACTCAGACAGCACACTCCCCTTTATTGCCTTTTGCGAGATGTATTGAATATCATATTCAGTCAAGACCATTTGCCAACGGGCAATTCTACCTGACAACGCCTGCTTTTCGAATATATATTTGATTGGATCCATCTTCGAGATGAGCATGGTTGTATGATTCAGCATGTACTGCCTCAAACGCTTGGCGGCCCAGGCTAGCGCGCAACAAGTTTTCTCCAGCATTGTGTATCGAGATTCACAGTCTGTAAATTTCTTACTCAAGTAATAAATCGCATGCTCTTTTCTCCCCGTCTCGTCGTGTTGACCGAGAACACAACCCATGCTTCCCTCAAGAACCGTCAAATACATTATCAAGGGTCTCCCTGCCACCGGGGGTATCAAAATAGGAGGTTCCTGCAGATACTTCTTTATTTTGTCGAACGCCTTTTGACAATTTTCGTTCCACGTTACAGCTTGATCTTTCTTCAACAGCTTGAACAATGGTTCACACGTAGCAGTTAGGTGAGATATGAACCGGGCAATGTAGTTCAATCTCCCTAAAAACCCGCGCACCTCTTTCTCTGTTTTAGGCGTCGGCATTTCTTGAATTGCTTTTATTTTAGCAGGATCGACCTCTATTCCTCTTTCGCTTACGATAAACCCCAGCAGTTTACCCGATCTCACCCCGAAGGTGCATTTGTTAGGGTTCAGCCTCAGCCTGAACTTCCTAAGTCTTTTAAACAACTTCAACAGATTTACCAGATGCTCTTCCTCCGCCTGGGATTTGGCAATCATATCGTCAACATAAACTTCGATCTCTTTATGCATCATGTCATGAAAAAGAGTCGTCATCGCACGCTGATATGTTGCCCCAGCATTTTTCAAACCAAAGGGCATCACTTTGTAGCAAAATGTTCCCCACGGCGTTATGAAAGTAGTCTTCTCCATATCCTCTGGCGCCATTTTAATTTGATTATAGCCTGAAAAGCCATCCATGAAGGAGAATACGGAGTATTGAGCAGTATTATCAACTAACACGTCAATGTGAGGAAGTGGAAAATCGTCTTTTGGGCTTGCTTTATTCAAATCTCTATAATCCACGCACATCCGAACCTTGCCGTCTTTCTTGGGCACTGGTACGATGTTGGCAACCCACGAGGGATACTTCGTCACAGCCAGGAAACCAGCGTCCCACTGTTTCTGAACCTCCTCTTTGATCTTCATTGCCATATCTGGTCGAGTTCTGCGAAGCTTTTGTTTGACCGGTGGGCAATCTTCTTTCAATGGCAGGCGATGCACAACCATATCTGTATCGAGCCCTGGCATATCTTCATATGACCAAGCGAATACATCATTATACTCTCGGAGCATTTCAACCAGTCTTCGCTTGATATCACTCCGCAGTGCGGCTCCGATACGAATATTCTTCTCAACCCCTTCCGACCCCAAGTTGATAATTTCGATGACCTCGTCGTGAGGCAGAATGGCTCTTTCCTCTTGCTTCACTAACCAAGACAGTTCTTCAGGAACGTCGCTATCTTTGACAACCTCTTCTTCAGTCTGGAATACCGGGTGCTCGAAGTCGGGACGAGTCATAGGTGGTTCAAGGATGTCATCTGAAAATGTTATCCTGCAAAAGGAATGGTTAAGTGCTTCAAAATGCGTATAAAGCGAATAACCACGTTGCCATTTTATTGAAAAATACAAAACAAGAAAGACAGGGATTACGGTATTTGCACATGAAAAAACGCCATTTATTTAATGATTAACACGCAATGTTTATAACAACACAGCCCTAAGCAAATCCTGATGCCCCGGGCAAGACATCAGATTATTCAACAATTAATAAAGCAAAGCATTACTGTTTAAAAGTCACAGGAACAAGCTCCTGAATAGACCAGTTGCACAGTCCTTGTCCTGGCGTGCTTGGCTGAATCCAGGCATCCATATCACAGTCGCTGTCTCCTTCATCAGACTCTGAAGCAGCATTGACAGTTTCATGACATACTCCACTGGCAGAGATGGTGATTGACTTTCTGAAATGGGGGGCCCCTACGGAGGGAGTTGATGACGACGGTCGGTACCCCAGTCCGAACCGGTCCATTTTCACAGGAATGTCCAGCACTTTTCCCCAGCCCTTGGCTTCTCCTGCTTCCACTAGAGCTTGAGCTTCCTTATACGATGAGACAGCTATCTCTGGCACTTTGCTCGGCCCGGGACCCTTGTCCTTGATGCGCAAACCTTCGAATGCCTGGCATGGTGTCTCGTGGATCTCTCCGTCGACTTCCACATATTTAAACGAAGATAGATGGCTGACCAGGATGTCTTCTTCTCCGCACACGGTGACTACGCTGTCTCCGACCATATATTTTAATTTCTGATGCAGGGTAGACGTGACTGCCCCTGCCCCGTGAATCCAAGGTCTTCCAAGCAAGCAGCTGTACGCAGGCTGTATATCCATGATATAAAACTCCGTTGCAAACACTTCCGGCCCCACTTGCAGAGGCAAAGTAATCGATCCGAAGACTGTTCTCCGCGTGCCGTCAAACGCTCTGACTACCAAATCGCTGGGTGTACACAAAATCCCTCGAACATCCAGCTTCATCATCGCCTTCTTGGGCAGCACATTCAAAGATGATCCGGTGTCAACCAATACGTGCGACATTGTTGATCCCCTACACTCCACAGATACGTGTAATGCCATATTATGATCCCTCCCTTTCGGAGTCAAGTCAAAATCAGTAAAACCCAGACTGTGGCCTGCATTCACATGTGCCAATACTCCTTCTAGCTGATTTACGGAGACATCCTGGGGTACAAAAGAAGTGTCCAGGACTTTCAGCAAAGCGTTTCTGTGGGCTTCCGAACACAACAGCAATGACAAGATAGATATTTTGGACGGCGTCTGCTGCAGATGCTCCACAATCTTATAATCACTTTTCCGAATCAAGCGCATGAATTCTTCTACATCCTTTGATGCTGCTTCTTTTCATTTGCTTGTACCGGAACATTCTCAACCGCTTTCCCTTTTCCTTTCGCTAGCCTTTCAGCCTCCACTTCGGGAGATATAAAGATCCTGCCACTCCTCGTCATGCCTCCTGAGCCAACAACATTGTCCACAATCTCCACTGACTGCTTGTTAACGTCGATCTTTATTCCGTCACAATACACCTCTAGCCCATAGGACCATGGGACTGCTTTCGTGTTCTCATACGGGATTGGCCCGGCTTTAGTTATGGTGATAGGTGGGCGCTGAGCTGGTGCTGCAATAGTGATCGTCTTCCGAGGAATCGTCACTGTGGCCACATCACTTCGATTACCCACTACTGCCCCTGCCGGCTCATCAGTTGCCGCTCGATCAAACTGCAATATACCTTCATCAATTAAGGCCTGAATGCCTTTCTTCAAATCCTCACACCCCCCAGATAGGGTCCAACAGTCTAAGCAATACTCGTTACATCCCGGGTAAACACCTCCTTGTAACAGTCGGCTCTTTATCTCGCTCAGCGGCGTCTTCAAATCCTCAACATTCATAATTAGATTCAGACCTTCCTCGGTCAGCACGGCGTTTGCCCCATGATTGGGCATGGGTTTCTGGACTATATTCGGGCCGGCCGTTCCGAAGTTGATAGTCTTGTTGTCCAAAAGATCCTGCACAACGTGCTTAAAAGCATGGCAACCTTCTATATCGTGACCCGGGGCCCCAGAATGAAACTCACAATGCCTGCTTGCGTCGTAGCCGAACGGGGGAGCTCCCGTTATTGGTGCCAGAGTTCTTTTCTCTACCAGATTTAATCCCAACAATGTCTGCAATAAATCAGCATAGGTTGAGGGAGGCTTCTCAAACACCCTTCTCGGCTTATTACCCTGGAATCTTCACTGAGCTTGCTGTGCCCCCTGCTGAGGCTGCTGCTGCTGTGGCATTGGTTGCTGCTGAACCGGTTGTTGTTGCTGGATTGGTTGTTGCTGATAGGGAATAGTAACACTCGACACCTGCTGCGGCTGACGATATTGACCTCTTCCCATGCCTCGGCCTCGGCCTCGGCCTCCAAATACTGCGCTAGCTTCGCCCTGACGGCGCCCACCATAAGCTTTCCTATTACTGCCAGATGCAGTTGATTCATCGACTTGGAACTTTCCTTGCTTAATATTACGCTCAATCTTTTCACCCATCAGAATCAGGTCTGAAAAACTAGCCAGAGACGTATGAAACAGCATATCATGAAACAGCCCTGTGAATGTGCCGACAAACATATCGTTCATTTCCTTATCTTCCACAGGAGGACGGACCCTGGCAGCCATATCGCGCCACCTTTGCGCGTACTCTTTAAAACTCTCCCCCTTCTTCTGCGACAGCCCGGCCAACTGGACCCGATTGGGTGCCAGGTCGCTGTTATACTTGTAATGGGCTACAAATGCCTCTGCTAATTGCTTCCATGTCTTGATATCAGTTGGCTCCAACCCCATGTACCACTCTAGGGAAGGGCCCGATAGACTATCCTGAAAGAAATGCATTAGCATTCTTTCATCAGTTGAGTATGCAGACATCTTTCTGTAATAAGCTCGCACATGCACTTTCGGACATGTGTCTCCTTTGTACTTGTCGAACGCAGGCGCTTTGAATTTGATTGGCACCCTCAGACCAGGTACCAAGCCCATAGTTGCCATGTCCAGTCCCACAGCACTCTGGTTTAGGACTCCCTTCATCTGCTCTTCCAGCATTCTTATCTTTTGGGAATCATCCATAGGCCCTTCAAAACCTCCTCCGGAGAAGGCGTCCTCCTGCTGATCCTCTTGCCACAGACCATTTCCAGCCCCGTACCCATCATATGCATTATTACGTCCAGCTCTGATCTGATTCATCCCCGGACCTCGGCCTCTATTGCCGTACCCTTGAACACCTCCAGCAGGACCAACAGCCATAAATCCAGTACCGTTTCCGTTTCCAAAGCCTCCGTAACCCTGATTGACCATACCATAACCATCTTGCCCAAAACCTTGAGCATTAAAGCCATACTTGCCAGTGTTATCGAATCCCTGATCGTTGAATCCGAACCCAGTGTTGACAAAGCCGTTGCCTCCCAGATTATCTGCCAAATTGACATCACCCAGCCCAGCATTATGGACAGCAGTTTCATTCCCCACTCCGACGTTACCATTCACAGCAGCGGTAGCGTTGTTGACATTAGCGGCAGGTATATTGACCACGGGCGGGGCCACTGGCGTAGGAGTGCCATCTCCATGAGCAGTATCAACCCGGACAGACTGATGATCGTCATTACCATGACCAGCGTTGCGAGCCAACAGAGGCTGGACCATGGCCTGCAAATTCTCCTGCCCTTTTGCTATAGCCTCCATGGTCTGCATGAAGAGGGCGAGCTTCTCGCGCACGTCCTGCATCTCGTTCTGAATTTGGTCCATGATTTTTCGACAGTTGGAGCGTGTAGAATAGCGGTGCGGATGTTGATCTGGAATCCTGTTAAGTACCTGGTACAGAGCAGGAGATAAGACACCATTCAAAGATTACCTGTTATGCAATATGAATATGAATGCAATGCAATGTGTCTGTGCATTAGGGAAGTTTATTCCCCCAGTTCTAGTGCGAAGGTGCCGGTGCAGTGACAGTGTTGACAATAGGAATATCGGAGCTGAATCATGGAAAACCTCATATATTGCAGGGAAAATCAATAAGCCGAGAGTACAATATCACTGAGAGTACAAAGAAGGCATGACCTCAACCAACAACCCTGGTGATGGTCAGCACTATGCAAATAAAGCATACAAGTTACTACATGAAATGATCAAATCCTCCCAAAAGTCTGATACTCCTCTATCAACTTCTTGGTCTCCGGATGGCTTGGTCGATCAAGCAGCCCTTCAACAAGTTGGTTTCTCTTCTTAAGAACACGGCGCACGTCTTCAGCAGTTTCTTCCCATGTTGCTTCTCCGAAGCAATCTTCTAACTTTCGCTTTTGAGACACTGCTTCATCTCTGGATTTGATTGCCTTGTTCAGAGCATGCTGGACACTATACCGGGTCATCACTTCCTCCTCGCACTTCTTGATGCTAGACTTCAACTTCTCTTCGAGGTCGGAAATTTGCTGCTTCAGCTTATCTTCCCTCTTCTTATTGTTGGTGAGTGTAGCATTCCAAGTCTTATTGCAAGAGGATATCTCTCGGTGTGCTGCGTCGAGCGCCTTCTTTTTGGCTTCCAGCATGTCATGGGAACTTCTGAACTCTTGCCCCAGACGTTCGCGCTTTTTCTTTTCCTCGGTCAACTCAGCTCCTAACCTGTTTACCAGCTCGATCTGTTGTTGGAAAGCATATACGGCCTTGTTTTTCTCACTGCGTACTTGAGCTAACTCTTGCTCTAACCCTTCATTAATCTTCATCAAGGCTTCCTTTTCTTTCACAACTTGTTCGTAGACTTCCCTAGAAACAGTAGTTGGCTCTGCTATCGGAACGGGAACAAGAATTGGTACATCTGGAAACGGCATCCTCAACTGACTAGCCCTCTCCTGAATCCAAACTCTATAAGGTGCATAGGCCTGACAGTCATTCTTTCCTAACAACGGTTTCCCTCTGCGGTTAATACGCGTCCAGGCATGTTGCAACTTGGCTAATAACCCCCTTTTCACATCTCCGGTGAAGTACAGAGATTCCTGTACTTCTTCCTCCTGAGGTGGATTCTTCAGCGCATATCCGAACTGACGGACAAACAGAGGCGGGTTGTAGTTGATACACCCTTTTCTTCCAATCAGTGGGACATTAGGGTAACCAGAACAACTGAAGATAAGCTCGGATCCCAGCAGATCTCTATCAAACCATACAATGTCTTCGGAAGATAGCCTCATCAGGCGTTCTGACCAACTGGCTGAGGTTGCACTGTCTACAAATGGTCCCTTTGTGGGAAGGTGACTCTTGAACCACATATTCAACAGAGGAGTACAGCAGTAAACAACTTTTCCTCTTCGGTTCTCATTCTTATAGTGCAATGAATGATAGAAGTCTCCAATCAGAGTTGGCACTGGGTTGCCTGCAGCAAACAGATAGAAAGCGTCCAGGTCCACAAAGTTGGGCAAGTTAGGAAACAGCACAATTCCATAAATGCATAGAGCCAGAATAGCATTGAAAACCACCCAACAACCGTTCTTGGCGTACTCTCGAGCTTTGGCGACTAAGAAATCCAGAGGGAAACCTGACACCCCAAGCCAAGAAGTCAATAACAGATCTGCAGCGTTCATATGCAAGGCTTTGGCTAAGTCCTCCAACTTGGGCTCAGCAGCAGAGTGAATAAAGGGAACCTTGTTCTGCACGGGAAGCTTGGTAAACTCCACATACTCCTCAATGGTAGGTCCTAAAATGAAGTCAGCAAAAGTAAAGCATCTCAATGCGGGGTCATAGAACTGCATCAAGGTGTATAGCCCGTTCATCTCATCAGCAGTGGGCTTACAGACTAATCTCAGTAATCTCCCATGGCTCATTCTGAAACTCCTCCTAACCTCCTCATCGGCAAGAGATATCAGACCAAGCAAAGAAGTAATATCAGGTGAAGGCAACTTATACGCAACTGTTTTCCTCAAACCAGCCATAATCAATACTCAGAAATCCGGGCACTAGAACTAGGGAAATGCAAATGCACCTGCAGCACAGACACACGTTAGTGAAATGCAAATGATAATGTATATGCAGGCAATGCAATGCAAGTAACATGCAACAGGGACCAAAGCTGCAGCTGAATAGCCTAAACCCAATCAAGAAAGGTCTCAGATAGACCATCCAGAAGTCATCAAACCCTGGTCTCAGATAGACCTAAAATAAAACTCCAACACTGGTCTCTGACAGACCTCAAACCATAACCCCAACTGGTCTCTGGTAGACCTCAAATCACATCTCTAATTGGTCTCTGACAGACCCCATAACCCTCCAACTGGTCTCTGACAGACCTCAAAACACAACTCCAAATGGTCTCTGACAGACCTCATAACTCTCCATAAATAACCAGGGTATCTGATCAAGAAATAACCGGTATCTGAAGGTCTGGTTACCTGCATAACCCTGAATCCCCTCACAGGTGGGTGGCCCTATAACTGGCACAAGGTACGGCATCCTATGCGGTCGTCGGCGTCACAGACTTTCAGGGTTGATGATACGATTCCCAGAAGGAGTGGCATCACCAAATCCTGAAGAGGCCTCACTCAGCCAACTTCCAAATGATCGGTTCCCGGAGTCGACAATTCAGCTGACCAACAACCCCTTCGACCCAAAGGGCAGAAAAAGAAGCCAACCAGAAGAACCTCGTCCGAGTGTAGATTTCATGAGACACTAATGCAAGCAAAGCCGGCACGCGCCCACTACTTTCTACGCTAATTCTAGGTGCACTCAAGCCCAGGTCCGGCTTATCTCTCAATATCAGAACACCCGTCACACCCCAAATACAGCAATAATAATCAATATACAAAGCTGAAAATACAAGGTTAGAAATATACAATAACTCCATACACAATCCTCGACGGGAAAACAAGCGCTAGGATTGACTCTCTCAAGGGACGTTGGATCCCAAATGCATAAGAACCATCGCAGTCCTTAGCAGCCAGGGGACGTTGGATCCCCAGCAGAGTCGCCAGCTGTCGCTATTGCGAAAATCGGCGCCGGCTGGACAGAAGAGTCGCCACCGTGCGTTATTTATCCCACAGGAGGGAAAGGAAACGCTCAGAGTAAACCTCGCACAACACGGGAAAGGTATGGTCGTCGCAACCAAAACCTGGATTCGGGAGTCGGTTACGCAAGGGGAAGGTATTAGCACCCCTCACGTCCGTCGTACTCGACGGGATCCACGCTTGTTTTCGGGTATGGATTGTTATTCTATCTACTCTAAAGGTCAAGGGTTAAAAAGAAAATAAAACTGAAAATAAAAATGACTCGGCAAAGTATCGCACTTTATGCCTACGTATTCTCGCCTGGAACGAGAAATCAGAGTCAACGTAGTTCGCCTACCTACGGGAAAGGAGGGGAAGGTTGCTCGCTAGGATATCGCATCCTATGCCTACGTACTTTCATACAGCATGAAAGATCAGAGCAAACGTAGTTCGGGCCACGTACGACACAAGCTTGTCTTGGTTGATTTTATTCCTTCTGAAAAAGGTCTTTTCTGATTAACAGTCCCAGCGGACAAAAATGACGTCTTGATGAGTTCACCCTCTTTTACGGAAGAAGTGTCTTTTATTGTGTCTGAAAATCTTTATGTGTTTTTCTGTTTGTTTTGAGAAAGAAGAGACAGAACTCTATCCTACGGTTGCGGAGGGAAACGAACTATCCTAATGTTATCATGCATGGGTTAAGACCTAGTGTCTATCATGCTCCTCTCTTGCACAGAGAGAAACAGAGATCCTACGGGATAGGCAGAAACAGAAACAATATCAGATATATACAGTAAAGCAGTAAAATGCATGGATGCAACAATACAAGCGAGGCAAGGGAGTCCCACTCAACCTCGAACCTAGAAAACAATAGGCAAAAGTGAACAGGCTTCACTTTCAACCCAGCAGGGTAAACAGCAAACAATACAGTCCAGAAAACCAATCAATACATCAGCAAAAGAAATACAGCAAAAGAAACAGCATCAGCAGCTCTGAATCACCATCTGGCTTCAAGTAATCTCCAATCAGCTACAGGCTTCAACAAGCATCAATCTCCATCTTCATGGCCTTCAGGCAAGGGCTTTGATCATCAGTCTTCTATCTGCAATGGCTTTTCTTCATGCTCAAACCTCCAGGATGAGGGATTAGTCACAAGAGTGAAGTGAATGAATGTTAGACAGTTAATTACCTACCAAGGGTGGTTCATCAACTGTTAACATTAAGCAGAAAGTTTCCTCTCAAAAGTTCTATCTTTCAAATGTATTCACTGATCCTTCCAAAGGAAGGAGGTGGATATTTGAAAGAGACTCTGCATCATAGAGAAAGGATGGATGCAGACAAGGCAATCCATGTTTGAAAAACAAGCTTTCTAATCTAGAGCTCTGCCTAGCTCCTAAACCCTAGTTCCTCAGCAGCTGCTAGCAAGAACCTCCTTTTCAACTCTGGCAGTTGATCTTCAATCTCTGGATCTCCAATGGTCTTCATCTCCTCAAATCCTCAGCTTCCCCAGGGCCCCAGACAAACCCAATACCCAAACAAGCAAGCAACAATCCCCAGAGGGCACACCACACCAGTCAATCAGATATACAGACAGCATTAATAGCAGTAGGGGAATCCTAACTTTTTCTAAGGGGATCTAATAACTACCCATAGCCCCTATAGTCCCATAACTAATCTATTCAAACCCTAAGTCCTAAGGGAAATGAAATCAAACTTCCTAAGTCATCACCTAAAAACCCTAATTTGTTCATGATGTTCAAGCATTCATTAATCACCTAAAATTAATTCCTAAAAATGGGAACTAAATTGTTTCTACAAGTTCATCATCTAATCTAAACAACATAAAAAGAATGAACAAAAAATATGAAAGCATGTAAGAGAACAAAAATTATTAAAATGATGCATGAAATGAAGCTATTTAAAATGACATTTATTTAGAAAATATGGAAAAAATATGAAATAAAAATAAAAATGCAATTTTATTTTCCTATAATATTCTAGACATCCTAAAGAAAATGATGTAAAAAGAATGGATTAAAAATGAATTTTTATGAATTTGCTATGAATTAATGAAAATCAAGAAAATAGTAAGAGAAATTAAAAATAAAAATGAAAGAAATAAATGGGAGAGGGGTGTATTCAGCAAGCGCATTCAGTTAATTATTCAGGATGGGCCAAGCAGCAGGGGCGCGCATAGCAAAATGGTTAAGGCCCAGAACCAAGTCAGCAATAATAAAACTGGACAAAAACGCAGGGGGTGAAAATAGTAACGAAATCACGTTCAGATTCATTTTGGGCTTGGTATTGGGGGTAGAAATAACAAAACACATTCAGGCCCGCCCGTTTCAATTAATGAAACGGTGCGTTTGGCACCCAGGTCAATTCCCTCCAAAACTCAGCTTAAACCTCAGCCATACGATCACTCTCCAAGTCAAAAGTCTCACACGAAATGAATGGACACGATTGTGTCTTCTCCAATGGATCTGAAACTTAGGGTTTGGACTCCATGAATGCCATGCACGAGCAACATTCAAGCTCTCAGTTCTCCATCACCAGTCCATGAAACGCCATGCTATAAACACGAAAACTGCTCAGAATTCTTCCCTCTACAATCCTATGGTCTCAGTTTGCTTTGAAACTCACTAGATCAACAAACCCGAGCACAACAAGTTCTGGTTACCATGGAAGTTCTCTGAGATGCACCACAACAATTCTCCCTCAAACCTAGACTAAACTAATCTATGCATAATGGTGATCAACCTGCGCTAACAACCTAGAATTCTAATACACTAAGCCACGAGTTTCAAGCCCTAACAGTTTCTACAACCTGCTAACAATGGTCTCTATTCAGCCTCAAATTCATCCTAACTACTCTACTAACCACCTAGATCATATCTAAACTAACAACAACATGCTAAACCAACTAGATCAAGCTGTGTGAATAAAAACACACCTGGTGCAAAAGCTTGAAAACAGCTATGGAAGATTGAGGATCTGAGGCTTCCAAGGCTTGGATCTTGATCAATTAACTCAGGGATTGATTCTGTATGCAATACTTTGATGATTCCTGGCTTGAATTGTGCTGTCCAATGGAGATTGTGATTTTGATGTTGATGATGGAAGTGCTCGAAAATGGAGGAATCACACTTGGTTCTTGATTGAATTATGATCCATGATGATGAAACAGTATAATGAAGTTGATTTTGATGATGATTTGGTGAAGAATTTGAGGAATTGGAATGAAACTTCAATGAAAAAGAATGAGAAAGTTTGGAGATTCTTGGTGAAAAATGAAGCCAACCCTTGATCAATCCACATTTCATGAATATATAGTGTGCACATGAACATTCTAGATCCATCTTACACATTCCCTTGCCTTCCAACTTTGATCCATTTTGGTTATGTTTCTTCAATTACAAGTAACCAAAGATAACTTTCTTTTTTCCTTCTAAACTCAAAAAAGTGTTTGAACCATTGTTCTTAGAATTGCTTTTCCATTCAAAATCATATATTGGAAGTCTCCATTTGGACTCATAAATCTCCCAAACCATTTTTCACTTTGAATTTCTTTGAATTATAAGCCATTTTAGTTCAACTTTTGACCAATTATGCAACTTCATGTTATGAGCTTTTCCAACAATTTGTGACCTTCTTTCTAGACTTAAAATCCCATTTGGAGCAAGTTTGATGTTGTAAGTTTTTCCATTTGAGGCCTCCTTGTATGAGTTTTGGACATAGGTTAAAATGACCTGTAATTCACAAATGCCCAAAATACCCTTTGCTTGCCAAGACCATAAGTTGAGTTCTCCACATCATATGAAGGCATACTATACCATTCTAGAAAGCTAAGACAATGAGGAACAATTCTTATGTTGACCAAGAATTCATTTGAAATCTCCTTGAGGGGTAAAACTAGCTTGGAAGTCAAGTCACTTTCACAGACAAAAATTCAGATACCTCAGATGACCTGTAACTTGCAAGGACCATAACTTGAGTTCTATAAATCTCCTTGAGGTCTTCCACCACTCAAATTAAAGGTCTTGAGATCCTCTACAAGTTTCATGTTGGCCAAGAAGCCATTTGAAGCTAGCATTTTGACTTATCTTGCTTGGAAATTTGACCTAAACTAGGGGATTTTACAGAGAAACCCTAATTTAGAAACTCCTCTTCTCCTTGATTTCTCTTGAATTCTCCTTGGCATATCTCCATATCCTCTTTTATATGTCCAATGATGAACCCCACACCTCTCCAATAGACTTGAATGCCCTTTAAATCAGTCAATTGACCTAGGGTTGACCTAGGGTTGACCCAGATGAAACCCTAGTTGACTGTCTTCAACTGTAGTTCTTGTGCTCTCATCAATGACTTGTCTCCTTCTCCAAATGACTTTGTAAGTCTCTCATAATGTCTAGATACTCTCCATGCCTTCAATTCACAGCTCACAATCCTCTGGTTGACCCTCAGATACCCTCAGCTAGGAGATGGACTCAAGGCTTGATCTGCTGAGCTCTTTACTTTCAAATTCTTTCCTGATGACTTGAATGAGATTGAATTGGGATAATAACCTCTTGATAGGCCTCTAGAGATGAGAATAATGATTGGTCCCCTGTTGAATGACTTGCTATGCTTATGCTATGCAGATGGTTAGTCTATGTACATGACTCTATATGCAAATGCTAATGATAATGAAACATAAACCCAAGTGAATAAGGTTGGGCAAATTTTAGGGTGCAACACTTAGATAGACAACAAGCATGGATCCAGTCAAGTACGATGGACGTGAGGGGTGTTAATACCTTCCCCTTGCGTAACCGACTCCCAAATCCAAACTTGGTTGCGATGACCTTGTCTTTCCCTTTTCCGTCAGGTTTTTCCGATCGTTTTCTTTCCCTCTCTTTGGGATAAATAACAAAAGGTGGCGACTCTTCTGTTTTCCGCCGGGTGTTTTTCGCAATTGTGACAGACTGGAGGTGCTTTTTTGAGTCGATTTTGCTTGACCTTGCTTTTTCTTCATTACTACCATAAGGAAGCTCTTGGATCTTGAAGATTCTCTGGGTTTCTAGCTTGGATCTGTTAATTTCAAGTGAATCAACACTTACCAAAGCAAATCTCAGCTTTGAAGGTTGGTAATTCTAGATCTAATTCTATTTTGAGCTTATTTGAATAATCACAATGTAGATCCATGGCTTTTGTTGCCTTTTGATCCTTTTTGATGATTTGGATCTTGGTGATTTGTGATTTCAGTGTTTGATTGTGTTTACATGATGTTTGATCACTGACTCTTGATGTTAATTTTGTGCTTAATTGATAACATGTTCATATGAGTGATTGGATAAGCTGTTGGATGCTGTAAACTCATTTTTAAAGCTGATTTTGTGTTTCTGATTTAGTGGTAACCGGTTACCTGATATAGGGTAACCGATTACCTGATAATGAGTAACTGGTTACCACTGAGCAGAATATTGTGTTTTTGTATTTTTCTTGCTTGTTTGGGTTCCTTTTCACATGTAAACTTCATGGATTGATCTAATGCATTTATGTGGATTGTTTTTGATATATTTCATCATTCTTGAATGTTCGATCTCAATTCTTCGACGTCTAACTTCTGACTTTCGTTTGAATGCTTAACATGTTCATGTTTCTTGATTTATGAATGATCACATGCCTTTCTTGTTTATAGCATGTTTAATTGATTATCATTGTTGATTATCTTGCTGGATGTTTGTTGCATGTTTTCACTTATTTTTGATTCCTCTTTGTTGTAAGCTTATTTGATTGTTCAATCGTTCAATTTGATTTGAAAAAGCATAATAATCTTGTTGATTCTTGTTGATGCATTGTTGTTGATCAATTATGTTTAATTGTTGAAGCATGTTCATACTTGTATGATATCTATTCATGATTGGTGTATGCTCTTGATTAATTGCATTCATGCTTATTTGCTGCACTACTTTTCACAGCTGCTCTTATTCTGAACCTTGCATGTTGTCTTTGCCTTGCTTGCTTGCTGCCTGCCTTTTACACCTGCTTTTGTGTTGAAACATGTGCTTTTATAGGTTGTCTTGCTCGTATGCTGGATTTTATTGTTGTTTTGTGCAGGAGACGTTGTTGTAGCTGCTGCTTTTACCTTGTTTCCTTGCTTTATGCTTTGGCTTTGCATGCTCCCTTAGGGTTCTTATTCAAATTTAACTTTCGATTAAATTTGGAGTAGGATAGACACTAGGAGGGTAATCAATGCATGATAACATGAATCACAAAGCAAACTAATTAACTTCACTAAAACTCACAAACAAAGTTCAAACCTTTTTATCCTTCGAGATTTGTGTTTCAAACTCATTTTCAGAAAAGAGTGCGTTACTTTTTCATTCTACCGCAAACAGGCATCGACCCTAACTGCTGGAATGGGAACTTAACGTCGCTCATAAAAAACACTTAACCAACCAGCAGTCTAGTTACCCGAACTACGTTTGCTCTGATTTATCATACCAGATGAGGATACGTAGGCACAAGACGGTGATGTCTTGGCGAGCAACATTTCTCCCATCACCCGTAGTTTTTCGAACTACGTTGACTCTGACTTTCCCATTGCACGAGGGAATACGTAGACATAGGGAGGCGATGTCCTATCAAGTCTCTTTCTTTTTCTTTTGTTCTCGTTTTCGTTTAGCAGTAGGTTAGAGATAAACACCCCCTTTGATTAGACAACAAGCATGGATCCCGTTGAGTACAACGGACGTGAGGGATGATAATACCTTCCCCTTACGTAACCGACTCCCGAACCAAAGATTTGATTGCGATGACTTTGTCTTTTTCCGTCCTTTAGGTTTTCTTCGATCGTTTCCTTTCCCTCTCTTTGGGATAAATAACGTTCGGTGGCGACTCTTCTGTTTTTTTCGCCAGGTGTTTTCGCAGGTGCAACAGTAGACTTGAAAAGAAAGACTCATAAGAAAAATATATTTATCCTTCTAAAGAATATTACATTCTAACATCTTCACCAAACACGTTCAATCATTCACATGCAACACTAAGAGTTTCAGTTCTCTAGAGTCGTAACAATGACATCTCCATAAAGACGCTTGAAGTATGGTGCATTAAATGCATGATCCTCTAAAAAAACTAAAACTTTTCTTCTTCTCCTATATTAAAGTGATCAAAGTGTGATCAACATTCGAGGCTGAAGTACCAAGCCCCCGCCTATTTGTACATGTGGGTCAACCACCAAGAATGGGTCTCATTCCTTCCAAAATCTTACCAAAACGTGAAGATTATCATCCTAATGATCATAATAGATTTCGACTACAAGTGCATCCAATAACTTTCTACAAATTCAGGCTAACTAATAGCAAGTTAGTTATTTCATCTCTACTATATATAGATAAGGCGCAAAATTTAGGTAACAAGTTTTAAATTTAATTTTGATTCACTCTTCTTTCTCACATACTAATTTGAGTGCTGAAATGCTAACTCTGCAAGTCCTCTCACTCCACCGCATCAAAAACAGCAATTCATCATCATCGTCGTTCCTCTCCTATTTTTTGTTCCAAAACAAAATAAATACTATTAAATATTTTATTTTTAATATTATTAGTATTATTATTATTATCGGAACATACAAATAAAAAATAAAATTAAGATTAGAATTCAAAATTAGCGGAGCAATCACGACACAAAGTTTCATACCATAGTTAGATCTATATGGTGCCATTTAAGCGGTAAGTAGGCAACAAATGTGTGACATTTGGAATTGTTGTTTGTGCATTTGTCCCTAATGCAAGAATGAGTTATTTGTTTCGGGACTGCTGATTGTATAATATATAAATATGTTAGAAGAATATCTTCCTTTAAAATTAAATTAGATTTTGGGATGATATACAAGTAAAGTATATTTATAATATTACAAATTACTTTAGGGAATTGAATAAGATATAAACCGAGTTTTAGAATCAATATTGAGTAGTTTCCTTGCTCTATGAATTTGAAGTTAGTTATCTTATCACCTTTTCTTTTGCTTTATAATTTGGAGAAACCATTAATGGTGGGAACTATTGGATGCAATCCAAAGATAGCCCTTGAAATTAACACCATGAATTTCACCATGAAAAAGTCTTGAACTTTTTTCTAATAAGAGAAAGAGTCTTCTTTTATATTATGTCAAATAGCCATTGCCACATTAACACGTAAACCAAATTTAAAAGCAAGCTCATGGACTATTAAGAATTCGTTATCTATTAAAAACCATTTTTCTTACCCATGATATGAAATGATATTTTTCAAAAATAATAATAAATAAATAAAGTAATAGACTAGCGGTAGTATTCATTCGAAGAGATATATAAAATGAGAATTGAATAAATTTTAAAAATAATTATTGATGGTAGGGTTCACTTTGAGGAATGGATACATAATCTACTTTTATATCTATATCTCCCATAATATATAGCTTGTCATTTTTCATATATAGTTAACGATTGAAATCTTGAAGATTTGTCTAAAGGACTCAAATCTCTTATCATTTGGTTCAATTCATTTTTAATAAAGCTCAATAAAGGTATTATTCTCGCATATCTATTTAAATTTTTTGAATGAAATAATCAAATTAATTATTTATTCTTATAACTAAAAGTAAAATGAATCTTCATCATTCAATATAGAGAAATACTCTCTCTCTCTCTCTAGTTACTCATTAGGCAAGAAAACATGGAATAGCCGGAAGCAATTTTAATTATATTTTTGGCACTCAAATTTGACAACATGGAATAACCGAAAATGATTTTAATTTTTTTTTGGCACTCAAATTTGACTAATCTTTTTTTTTTCTTAAAAAAGGTAAGTAATGATGAAGTGAACATCAAACTCGTTTCAAATAAATTCGATTTGAATTCGAGTATTTATGTTCCGCCTTAATCTTTATAATGAAATTATTTTTTAAATAAAAATAGTTTTTTCTTTAATTCAAAATTTATCTTAAATTCTAACAAACATCAAGATACATTATTATTTTGGACCGACTATATTGATCCCGATCAACCACTCTAAAGACACTAATCTTTTTCAAACTTTCTCCACATACGAAAATTATCTTGCGTGTTTCATATGATATTTGAACTCCAAGTATATTTAACGACTTCTCACGATCAATGCTTGACAAATAACAAATTCCCTCTCTATTATATAGATAAGGCGCAATTCAGATAACAAGTTTCAAATTCATTTTTTTCTTACATACTGACTTGCAAGTTCGAATGCTAACATTGTAGATTAGTCTGCTCTCTTGGAGTTACACCTCCATTGATGCACAAGAAACTTGAAGAAAATGAAGATGGAAGAGAGAGTAACAGAGAGGAAAAGATAGAATTGTAACTAACTTCTCTCTAAGACTTCTTTTTCACCAAAACACCAAACACCAACTTTTTTTTCAAAAACCATGCATGTTTTGCGTTAATTTTTTTATGTAACAATTAGTTAATATGGAGTGGAAGCGCTGTTGTACCCCAAAATTTGACCAACCTTTTCTTGTACTTGGCTTATGTTTCATTTCATTTTTAGCATTTGGATTTTTGCATAGCATTGTTCTTAACAGGGGATCAAGAGGTTTGTTGTGCCATTCAAGAAGAGAGTCTTATTGGTTTCAAGCTCAAGCAAGGGCATTTTGTGCAAGCCATCAAGTGTTTATCATCACCATGAAAGTTTCTAAGCTCCTTGAGAGGAGAGGTTTGTGCATGGATGTTGCCTCCTATCTTGAGGAGTATCAGATGGCCAGCAAGGGATCATGAGGTCATTTATTTGGACAAAACATGGTTTAAAAGCTCATTGAATACCTTAGGGTTCATTGTGGAGCTTGTGTAGTCATTCAAGTCATTTGCAAAAGTCACAGTCAAAGGACATGGAACTAGGGTTCCATCCGGTCAACCCAAAGTCAACTGTGGACTTGAGAGGGTTCAAGACTTGATTCTAAGGCACCCAAGCCATAGGAGTTCATCTTAAGGCATCTAGGATGTCATGTTAAGATCAAATCAAGAAGAATCAAGAGTTTAAGAAGTTACTAAATTAGGGTTTCAGAGGTTTTCAGTGTAAAATCCCCTTCTTTAGTGCCTAAATTCAAGGACATTTTTCCTATGATGTAAGCTCAATTTCATTTTCATGAAAACATGAGACTTGTAGAAAATCTTTCAAGCTTTCTTTTGAGTAAGAGAACTCATCCGTTGAGTTTGTACATCTCATGTTATGATGTCAACAAGTTAGGGTCCTCAAATGAAGAGAACTTTGGTCAATTTAAAGTCAATCCATTTCCAAAGCATTTTTGCCATAGAATCAAGTTTCTCCTTAACTTCAAGTGAACATGAAAGTTGTTCCTTATGATCTTAGCTTTCCAAAAAGTCCTAGAAGCCCTTTTTATCATTTGTACATCTCAAGTTATGGACCTCACAAGGCAAGGGTATTTTGGGAAAGTTTCATTATAGGTCATCTTCTTCAATGGCCAATTTCATGAACTTTGAGGCCTCAAATGCAATTCCAACCAACATGAAACTTGTGTCTATTGGTCTTAATTCCATAGTGAACATAAAAATCATGAGTATTAAGGGATTATGTGGTCATGTGGAGCATTTTAAGGTGGAAAATTGGACTTTTGGTCATGGATTATTTTTCTTCATTTACAAGGCACCAAGTGATTTTATTTTGAACCTTTTCACACCATGATCTCATCATATTTTGGTCTTGCTATTCTTTGCCATAATTGGACCAACAAGAATACCATTTACATGCCACTTTTTCAAATTTCTTACTTAAGAAGTCATGGTTTGAAACTTGGTATATGGAATTGTTACAAGACAAAAATCAATCCCTTCCATTTCTACACCATGTGAATCCCATTTTGCTGACCCAAAATAAGGTGTATGATATGGAACCCGTGTGTGGTGTGAAATGGAATGTTTTGGAAAAAATTTGAAATCACACCAATGATGCAACATGGGCCTGCATGGTTACTATAAACCCACCATATAAAAGCTAGAAATTTTCCCTAGATGCTCAGAGAGAGAGTGCAGTTACGTGAGAGAGAAGAGAGAGCTTCAATTTCTTCAAATTTTCACCTCTTCGAATCTTGCATCTTCTGAGTTTTTGCTTCAAGTTTTGTTTGGAATCATCATCAGTGAGGATCAAGGAGGGATTTGAAAGGTTCAAACAGAAGCTTGCTTGGGTTGAGAAGGGTCAACGGAACCTCTCCGTTGGGTAAGATTCCTCAACTTGAAACCTCCATTTTAGGCACAAATTAGATGGAATTTTGAGTACATCTGAAGCCCTACGTGAAGTAGGCCATGTTTGAGTTGTTTTGGTGTCTGTTTATGAACTTTTCAGTTTGAGCTTGATTTTTTCGTGGCTTGATTTACCCCTCTTCCAAGGATCTTTTTGCAAAATGAATGTCATTTTTGAACTCCTCGTGAATTTTCCCTTGGAATAGTGGTTTGGGTTGGCTCTTTTATGATGGTTTTGCACAGCTCCGGCGACCCCTTGGCCGGAGAAGACGACCGGAGCCCTAGCTCCGGCATCTGGTGCATTTTCAGATGAGGGCTGAGGTGGATTAATTGGAATCTTTGACTATGTTGTGTGTCACGCATCCATTGGCTTGACTGGGCTGATGCGTAAGTTTGACTCTGACTAAAATTAATGAAATGTTGTGTTTCATTAAGTCTGATGGTTGTTTTGGTTTGGCTTTGTTTTCTAATCACACCCCTAATGTTTTTAGGCCCAACATGCTTTGTGAAGGATTCAGTACATTGTCACTTTGCTGATCACACCCCCTCACTTATTTCATTTATTTTATTTCATTTTTGTTTGTTTTTTTCATTTTAATATTTTAAAAATAGTTTCAATCACTCAAAAATTCTACAAAAAATATTTTCTTACACTTTAAAGTGTTATTTAATTTTCTATATTTTTTATTTATGTTTTTATTTTATTTAAAATCTGCAATTAAGTGACTTTTATGGTGTTTACTTTGCTTGATCTTACTCATTTGAACCCCTAATGCAAATCCCCTATGATCAATTCTTCTTCACCAATTAGAGGATGAATTGAAGTGCCTTTGAGGGTTGATATGGTTCATGATTGATCATTTTTTCATTTGACTTTGAGTTGACTTTTATTGTCCCTCGACATATGCTCGATAAGGTGGAACACCATTAATGATTGAATTATTTGGTGATGCCTTGAGTGGAATTTGTCCATGAGATCTTGGTTTCTGCTTATTCCTTGATCTAGCTTTGTTGTGTTTTTTATTTAATATTTGTTGGACATTCCTTCTATTTTTGATGAAGCTTGCAAGTCAAGTCATCTTAGAAGATGTTCATACAAACTAGTTTGACCTAGTTCCTTTGGGAAATGACTTCTATGGATCCCATATGCACCTCATGAGTTTTGACACTTGTTCCTAACATGATTAAGGTGTTGATTCATATGTTTTAGGTCATACACTTGTGTAACTTGTTTTTCAAGTTATTTGAAAGTCATGCATTTTCACTTGGTTTAAAGTGTTGAATTTGTGATAGAACTTTGGTTCTTTCACTTGCTATGACTTGGTTTGTGTTTGTGCCTTGTTTTTAATCTTGATTTGAGGCTTCCATATTATTATTTCACTTCTGCCCCACGTGTTTTGATCATTATTCAAGATGATTTGGTGTTCAATTACACTTTGAGTTTGTCTTGGATAATTGGCCACTTTCTTGCACTTGTTTTGGTTTTTTATTTTGCATGATCAATTTGAGATGTTTGGTTGAGTTAATTCATACATGGTTGATGCCCAAGCTCCTTTCTCCTATCATTTCTTTGATTATAGCCCTTTGCCCTTGCTTGGTGTTTAGCATTTGTTTAGGTGATTGATGTTTGATGGTTGTAGGAGTTACACTTCTCCCATTTCATCTCGTCTCTTCTTCTTGACTTGTTCAAGTCAAGTTGTTCATGTTTGAGTCTCATATTGTTGAGTCCTTATTGCATCTTTGTATCTTTGCATTCCATGTTTGCATTGCCTTGGCTTGTTTAATCCAATTTCTTCTCTTTCTTCATTTCATTTGTGATTGATTCATTAAGTGTTTACTTGGTTTTTGCCATGATCCCTTAGGATTCCTAGTCCCTCTATTTAAGATGGGAGTAGGATAGACATTAGGTGTTCAATCCTTTGCATGATAACATTAGGATATATTTTTCCTCTTTTTATCCCAACTTTAGGAGCATTTTGCATGATAACATTAGGGTTATTTAGTTTCCCCTTAGAGTTTGTGTCTTCTCTTCTCATATCCTAACTTTTATAAGACACTTAATAAAGGATAATAAATGTTGTACGCTAAGAGCCTTAAGTAATTTAGGAATGATGGTTGGGTGGCCTCCTCTCATACTGTCTAGAGTGTTTAGCGTATGCCCTTTGGAAGATATGCGACACATTCGCTCTCAAGTCATAGTCTTTAGTGCAACTTGAGTTACAAACTTAACTCAATTCACTTCTTGTTTAAAAAACCCAAAACAAAAATATAAAACCTTTTTATCCTCCGGGATTATTTGAAAATAATTTTCAGAAAGAGTGTATTAAGTCTTGGTTCTACCGCAAATAGGCATCGTCCCTAACTGCTAGAATAAAGGTTTAACCCTACTCAGTTAAAACACTTAACCAACCAGTGGTCGTGTTTCCCGAACTACGTTTTCTCTGATTTCTCATACCAGATGAGGATACATATGCACAAGACGATGATGTCTTGGCGAGCAACCTTCCCCACCTCCACCCGTAGTTTCCCGAACTACGTTGACTCTGACTTTCCCATTGCACGAGGGAATACGTACGCATAGAGCGGCGATGCTCTATCAGGTCTTTTTTCTTTTCTTTTTGTCCTTGTGAGCCAACTTTTAGATGGATTAACACCCTTTTATATGGACAACAAGCATGGACCCCATTGAGTACAACAGACGTGAGGGGTGCTCATACCTTCCCCTTGCGTAACCAACTCCTGAACCCAAGATTTGGTTGCGATGACCTTGTATTCTCCCTTTTTCGTAGGTTTTCTCTGATCGTTTCCTTTCCCCCTCTTTGGGATAAATAACGAACGGCGGCGACTCTTCTTTCTTTGCCGGACCCTTTTCGCAGTGAAGTGACAAGCGGGTGACGAGGAGAGGATTCAAGAAGGCACCTTTGCAAAGATGGGATTTTCCAGTAGGGGGAGGTTCAAATATGGGCAGAGATGAAGTAATTCAATCCAACTTTTTTATGTATTTTCGGACTTTGTGAACACAAAAAAGATGTTTAATATCTTCATCGAGTATGGGAAGTTGAAGGAGGTGGTCATTTCAAACAAAAGGAACAAGTTTGAAAAACGCTTTGGTTTTGTGAGATTCGTCGACATGGAAGACAACAAATTGTTTGCGGTTAAGTTGGATAACATCTTTATCGATAAAATGAAGATTCGTACAAATATTCATATATTCTCTAGAGGTGATATTAGCAACAAGAGCGATGAGGAGACTAGGGGAACTAGTTTTCGAGATCATCTACGTCAAGGGCATAACAGAAGGTTTTTTGGAATATCTGAAGCTAGAGTTGGAGTTAGATCGTTTGCTGAAGTGGTAAAAAATATAGATGATCTTGTTAGTCATATTCCAAAGAAGGTCCCTATTCATTTGAAATACCAAACGGAAGGTGATGATCTTGAAAGATTCAAGAAGGTGTACGTGGGAATTGTCATTAACCCTGGAGTGACTTACAACATCAGAACTTCTTTTAAGATTGAAGGTTACTTGTCTACCAAAGTGACTCTTCTTGGAGCCAATCTTTATTTATTAGAGGAGAGTGAACTAGGTGAAATCAGAGATCTAATTAGGGAGGCTGATGAAGGTGAGAAAATACTTAGAAGGGGGGTTGAATAAGTATGGAAGATTAAAAACTTAGAATAAAAAACAATTATTTTTATCCTGGTTCGTTGAACTCAACTACTCCAGTCCACCCTTCCTAGAGTGATTTGCCTTTCTCAACAAGGACTTAATCCACTATTTAATCAAACAGATTACAATAGTAACACCTAAGAACAACTGTTCTTAGTCTTCTCAAGAGCTACTGATTCCAACTGAATCCTCTTAAGGAAATCCTTTACAATTAATGTAAATCTAATACAAGAGTATGAATGCTTATAAAAAGCTTATATCACAACAGTGATATTTCTCTTAAGTTTAAGTACAAATAATTCTAAGAATGAATATGAGAATGGGAGCTTGAATGTTTCAATTTCTTTTCAGCAAAAATGTCTAACTGAAGAATTTGGCGGAGTCTTCCTTTTATAGGCAGCTGATCCAAGGAGAGCTGAGCATTGAAAAGAGTGTCCCAAAAAGGTCTGAGCCTTTTTGTCTCCATATCAAGTGACCTTTCCTAGAAGAAGAAAGCACAGAAAAATCCTTTTTGTCTGTGTTCTTGTGTCTAGCATAAATGAGGAAAGAGACGTTTGATGTACTCCAACGGATATAATCTTTGAATATTTATTCTTCAGTTTTCAGCAAGTTCATCAGAGTCTGATTGGGTCAGAGTCTTCTAATGATGATCAGAACTTTGCTGGATCAGAGTCTTCTGCAGCATGTGTGCTTTCAGCGTGTTAAATATCAGAGCATATTAGAAACAGAACTTCAGTACTGGCAGCTTTAGTACTTTAAGAATCTTCTGTAGAAACTATGCTTTGAAAAACTCTTCATACAATATTCTTCTTAGCTTCAGATGCTTCTGACTTGCTTCAGATGCTTCTGCTTGCTTCAGATTCTTCTGGAGCTTCTGCTTCAGAATCTTCTGGAGCTTCTTGCTTCAGATCCTTCTTGAGCTTCTTGCCTCAGATTCTTCTGGAGGCTACGCTCAGAATCCTCTGTAGGCAGCAATCAGAATCTTCTAATGAGTGCATTTGGCGCTTCAGAGTCAGTTACTTTCTTGTATACCATTCAGATTTGCTTCTGGAGTGTTAATTTCATTGCTATCTGCAGTAAAAACTCTCAAGCAAATTTTAGAGTATATAATTCTTAAATACAAAATTTCCCAATAGTTATCATCAAAACAAAGAGATATTATTAAGAACCAATCTGTGTTCTAACAATCTCCCCCTTTTTGATGATGATAAAAACATCAGAAATTTTGTTTAATTGAAAATATTAGAATTATAACTCCCCCTGAGATGTTGAATCTCCCCTGAGTTAAATACAAATAAGGAATACAAGCTTCCCTTTTGTCTTGAGTAATCTTCAGAGTTAGATCTTGTTTGTTCTTTTAACATTTGAAGGTCAGAATGTCTTGCAGATTTAAGATTCAGAGTTTGATAACAGTCAAATGATCTGAGAGACTCAGAGTTTCTTTTATAGAATTTACTTATCAAATGTTCTGAAATAGTCAGATTAAATGTTAGATAGAATAAATATGTCTGAAGTTTCATTCTGGTGAAGTTATATTAAACAGTTCAGATCTATATTTTCTCCCCCTTTTTTGTCATAAGCAAAAAGTAAAACTTTAAAAAGACAATTAAAAGGAAATAGTAAATAAGATAATTCAATGGAGAAAACTTTGATTCATTCATAAGATCATATCAAGAGTACATAGGCAAACATTAGAAGATATAGCAATAAAGTACAGATGCAAACAACAGATGCAAAAACATTAGAAAAAAAATCTAAGAGTGTTTGGACAAAAGCATCTTCAATAGATCTGTAATCTCAGAGGATGATTGCTCTTGCTTGGACATCCACTTAGCCATAGTTTCATTCTTTTCATCTTGCTTTGACATCCATTCTGTCATATCCTCAGACTTCTTATCCTGCTTTGCCATCCAGGACTTGATCTCTGACTGGCCAGCTTCCAGAGCAGCAATCTTATCTTCAAAATCTGGATGTTCTTTCTTTAACTCAGATGAAGAAGTATGATTACGTTCTGGAGCTTGAACATAGTCAATTTCCATTGGTTCTGTAGAGTCTGGAGCAGTGGAGTTAGAAGGAGGGTCTACCAGAGTCATAGCCAACGGATTTTCCTTAGATGCAATGTCAGTAGATTCTGTTGATGATGGAGGAGCATCTGTAAGGAGCAGAGGAGTAGATTTCTTGATAGTCCAGAATAGAGTCCTTGCAGCCTCAGCAAATCTGAGCTTCGCATCATCAGAACAGAAGTTCTTTAGATTTGAGGCCACAGAGTTGAATCTGTTGATGAATCCATTCCAGATGATGTCAGATTCTTTGGCATCCATTGTTGCTGAGCATTTCTTCTGAGCAGTACCTAAATACAACTGTATTTCATGCAAAAAGGTTTGAAATAAATGATCAACATTAAGTCTGGGCTTTGGACGTAACAAAGTTTCCAGAGTTACAGGTTTAGGTTGGGGAGTTGGTGGAAAAAGAGATTTCTGAATAGAGATCAGAGGAGGAGGATAATATGGAATGAAGGGTATCTCAGGAGATTTTTCTTTTGATCTGATTAAAGCATTTAGGAAATGAGGTTTTGCTCTGGTGTGAAGGGTAACTACATCAAAAGGTTCATTTGAGTAGGGTTGGAAGGCAGATTTGGGTGGTGCATCAGATGCAACATTGTTATCAGATGCAATTGGCAGAGCTGAAGCAACAGCTTTATCAGATTTTGCAGAACATGATATGGTTGCTAAAGATCCTACATCTGACATAGATTTTATGTAATCATGAATCACAGATGGAAGGGTCATGGTGAGTTTTGGTTTCAGAGGATTGATGGGGTCAGAAGGTTCAAGTTTGTCATAAAAGTCTTTTAGTTTGAAACCATAGGCCAAATTATGAAATAGAGAAGAAACTTGGGCACAAGATATAGAAGATCTTGGGTTTGAAGAAGGAATTAAAATCTCAAATGATGGTGCAGGTGTGGGAATAGGATCTGGAATGGGAGCTTTAGAAGGTATAGGAGGTTCAGGTTGGTTTACCTCAGAGTATTTTTGAGATGGAGAGATTAGAAAATCTGGGTGGAGGTATGATTCTGAGGAGTTTGAGGAGGTGGTTGGAGTGCAGGAAGTAGAAGATACTTGAAACACCGTTTTTAAGGGTGTGACATCAAGAACTTTTGTCTCAGGGATGTGAGGTTCAGAAGAGTTAGTTTGTTCTGAAGGAATTTTAGATGGTTTTGAGGGTTGTTCTGAGATGGGTGAATCAGATGGAATGGTGATTGGTTCTGATGAAATGGGAGCAGAAGTTACTTTTGTAGGTTCAGAAGTAACAGGTGCAATGGGTTCAGATGATTTTGATGGTGGATTGTCAGAGGCTTTTTCTGGTTGAGATTCTTGTTGTTTTTCTGGTTGTTCAGATGATCTGTGTTGTACAGATTGTTGTGGTTGTTGTTCTGATGGTTGTTGTTGTGGAACAAACTGTTTGATAAGGATTTTTGGTTGAGAAGATTTGGAGATAGAGACTGGTGGTGTTTGAGTGATTTTTGTTGTTGTTGTTGTTGGAATAGAAGTTTATTTTTGTGGTGATTTTGAACTGGGAGCAGTAACAGAAGTAGTTTGTGTTGAGGGTGGTTTTGGAACAGACTTAATATTAGAGTCATTTATAACAATATTTGCAGAAGATACAGAAGATTTAGTACCTTTTATTTTGATCCTCTTGGCTGGTACAGAAGTAGCGTCTTCAGATTCTTTTCTCTTCAAGAGCTTCTTTGACTTCTCAGCAATCTTGACCTTCTTCTGAGCAGGGGCAGGTTCTGCTTCTGGATGAGTCCTTTTCCTTTGAAGTTGTGCTTCTTCTTCTTCTTCTTCTACATTGGGTAGAGGTTGTCTTGCTAGCTGTATCACGTTTGCAGGAACAGGATTTCCTTCCTTCTTACATTCATCAATGTAGATAACCACAATGTGTCTTGGCTCTTCAGCAAAGAACAGTGGAAAGTCATCTACAGGCACCCTCTTCTGACTGAGTTCAGACACATTCAGCTTCTTGGGAGCTGTTGTGAGTTCATCAACTATCTTGAGTCTCTGAAGACTTTTAGCATTCAAAGGCTTTCCCATTATGAATTCCAATTCCTTTGTAACTCCAGCAGCGTACAGAGCAGAGACCAAACCATTCTCAGTTAGAAGATATGAGATCAACCTTCCAAAGGGGATCCAGGTTCTGATCTTCTGTCCTTTCTCCTTCACATACTCCCTAGATGCATTTATATGGTTCCACAGATGCATAAAAAGAATATATGGAAGATCTACCTTTGTGCTCTGACTGAGGCAATACATGAAATAAAGCTGTTCATTATTGACATAGTCTGGAGAATTAGTTGACTTCCTATGATGGATGCATCCCATGAAGATCTTGGCCCAGATCTTGTAGTCAGGTTTTAGATCCTTGAATTTATTAGAAGCTTGACCAGCAGTCATTACTTCTTCGTATACCTCATCCATGTCCACATGCCCAGCTGGCAAGTGAGAAACACCATCTGTTTCTTCATATCCAATTAATTTTCTGATCAGATCTTCTGTGATAATGATTTCTTTTCCCAGTACAGAAGATAGGATGAATTTGGGGTAAACTGAGGCATGGATCCAGAATTCTTTTACAAGGAGAGGGTAAACTGGCCCAAAGAGTCTATCAAAGTACTTAACCCATCCTTGAGCTCCAATGATAGAACGAAATTCAAATCCATTGTCTGCAAGAGAATCAAACTCTACCATGGATTCACATAAAACTTCCAATTTCTCAACAGGGGTTAAAAGAGTTCTTTTAGGAGGAGAATAAGGAGAAACACCCATGTTTGCAGAAGTTACTGCAGCCATTGAAGATTGGAATTGAGCAGTTGTTGATGATGAAGTTGCCATTGAAGAATGCTTTGTCAAACGCTTAGGTTTAGGGTTTTTATGCAGAGCAAAGAGAAGATGAAAACGCATATAGTTTTCTGAGAGTGTGAAAAGTGTGAAAGTGAATACAAGTCATGTATTTATACTAAAACACTCAGGCATACCAACAGTCAGAATTTGCACGTTTTAACAAGCACTAAATGAAAAGAATAATAATCATTTCAAACATTAGTTGCTTCTGACAATTTGGGGGGAAAATCAAGATTTTCACTATTCAAACTTCACCTCAAACGTCTCTTCAGTTATGTACACGCCACCTCTTCAGATTTGGTGTGACACATGTTTGCTTGCATGTGTTCTGAATTTTCTTAAGAAATGAAACGTTAGCCAATGTTTAGATCTTCTAAAGATTGTTAGTTCAGAGTTTCACAAAAGAAATAATGATCAGAATAAATAAGCAATCAGAAGAAATACTTCAGAGCATCAGGCATTTTAGCATCTGTGAAAATTTGCTTCTGACAAATATCATTCTGGACAAAAATCCATACCAATATTTTTCAGAATAAATTTAAATCTATCTTCAACAAGGGGTTTTGTAAAAATATCTGCCCATTGATGATCTGTATCAACAAAGGCTAAATTTATTATTCCCTTCTGAACATAGTCTCTGATGAAATGATGCTTGATTTCTATATGTTTTGCCTTAGAATGTAAAATGGGATTCTTGGACAAACATATAGTAGAAGTATTATCACAAAAGATAGAAATGTTACTTTCAAAAATTTGATAATCTTCTAGTTGACTTTTCATCCAGAGCATCTGCGTGCTACATCCAGCAGCAGCAATGTATTCTGCCTCTGTGGTTGAAAGTGCAATTGTGGGTTGCTTCTTGCTGTACCAGGAGATTAGATTTCTTCCTAGAAATTGACAACTTCCAGAAGTACTTTTTCTTTCCACTCTGTCTCCAGCGTAGTCAGCATCACAGAATCCAACTAATTTGAAATCATCAGATTTTCTGTAACACAAACCCACATTAGAAGTACCTTTCAGATACCTTAGAATCCTCTTGACAGATGTCAAGTGTGATTCTCTAGGATCTAATTGGAATCTAGTACACAGACAAACACTGACAATATGTCAGGTCTAGAAGCAGTAAGATAAAGAAGAGAATCAATCATACCTCTGTAGAGCTTCTGGTCTACTTTCTTACTTACCTCTTCCTTCCTAAGTGAGCTAGTAGGATGCATGGGAGTCTTTGCCAGCTTACTATCAGTCATGTTAAATTTCTTCAGAAGTTCTTTAACATATTTTGTCTGATGTATGTAAGTGCACTATGGAGTTTGATTAACTTGGATTCCTAGAAAGAATCTGAGTTCTCCCATCATGCTCATTTCAAATTCTGCCTGCATACATGTAGCAAACTCCTTTCCAAGCATAATATTTGTTGATCCAAAAATAATATCATCTACATAAATTTGACAAATTAGAAGATCTTTCTTAATTGATTTACAAAAGAGTGTTGTATCCACTTTGCCTCTGATGAAATTTTTCTCCAGAAGAAAATTGCTCAATCTCTCATACCAAGCTCTGGGAGCTTGTTTTAATCCATATAGAGATTTCTTTAATTTGAAAACATGATCTGGAAATTTTTCATTTTCAAAACCAGGAGGTTGGTGGACATAAACTTCTTCTTCTATAATACCATTAAGAAAGGCACTTTTAACATCCATCTGATACAGAGTGATGTTATTTTGTGCAGCAAATGAAATAAGAAGGCGTATAGATTCTAACCTTGCCACTAGAGCATATGTCTCAGTGTAATCAATACCTTCTTGTTGACTGTACCCTTGAGCAACTAACCTTGCCTTATTCCTTTCAACTTCTCCTTTCTCATTTAGCTTATTTCTGAAGACTCATTTTGTACCAATTATATTGAATCCTTGAGGTCTTTGAACTAGATCCCATACATCATTTCTAGTAAATTGATTTAGCTCTTCTTGCATAGCAATAATCCAATCATTGTCTTGCAGAGCTTCATCTACAGAAGATGGTTCAATTTCTGACACCAGTCCAAATAGTGATGCTTCAGATGATCTTAGAATGGATCTTGTTCTGATGGGATCATCCTTCTTTCCAATAATGACATCCTCTGGATGAGAAGCTTTAATTCTGGATGATGATCCTCTAATGGTTGATTCTTCAGAAATGTTAGATTGTTCATCTGAGAAGTTAGAGGAATAGCATCTGGCGTTGCTTCTGGTTCCTTCACTTGAATTTTGTCTGCTTCTGGAACTTCAGAGTCAATGAAGACTACTTCCCTATCTGCAGAGTTTTCAGACTGCTTTGGCTTTTCAGAGCCAAGCTTATCATCAAATCTGACATGAATGGATTCTTCCACAATCTGTGTCTCAGTGTTGTATACTCTGTAGCCTTTAGAGCGTTCAGAATATCCAAGCATGAAACACTTCTGTGCTTTGGAATCAAACTTGTTCAGATTATCCTTAGTATTTAACATATAGCAAGTACATCCAAAAGGATGAAAATATGAAATGTTGGGCTTTTTGTTCTTCCACAGTTCATAAGGAGTCTTCTTCATAAGAGGTCTTACAGACACTCTGTTCTGAATGTAACAGGCTGTGTTGATTGCTTTTGCCCAAAAGTGTTTTGCCAAATTTGTCTCATTGATCATGGTTCTGGCCATTTCTTGCAGAGTTCTGTTTTTCCTCTCTACAACCCCATTTTGTTGTGGAGTTCTAGGACAGGAAAAATCATGAGCAATGCCATTTTCAGAAAAATATTTTTCAAAAAATTTATTTTCAAATTCACCACCATGATCACTTCTGACTTTTATAATTTTGAAATCCTTTTCATTTTGGACTTTCTTGCAGAAGTCAAAGAACACAGAATGTGACTCATCCTTGTGTTTTAAGAACTTTACCCATGTCCATCTACTATAGTCATCAACAATGACTAATCCATACTTCTTGCCTCTGATGGATGCAGTTTTCACTGGTCCAAACAGATCAATATGAAGTAATTCTAGTGGTTTGGAGGTAGAAACAACATTTTTTGATTTAAATGAGGATTTTGAAAACTTCCCTTTTTGGCATGCTTCACAAAGAGCATCTGAAGTGAACTTCAGATTAGGGAGTCCTCTGACAAGATTAAGTTTATTAATCTGAGATATACGTCTCATATTAATATGGCCCAATCTTTTGTGCCAGACCCATTGCTCTTCATTAACAGACAAGAGGCATTTAACATTTTGAACTTTAAGTTCTGAAAGATTTATTTTATAAATGTTGTTTTTCCTCTTTCCACTAAATAGGATAGAGCCATCCTTATGACTAATAGCTTTACAACATTTTTGATTAAAGGTGATATCATAACCATTGTCACTTAATTGACTTATGGACAATAAGTTATGCTTTAACCCTTCAACAAGTAAAACATTAGTAATAGAGGGAAGTTTACCATTTCCAATAGTGACAGATCCAATGATCTTGCCCTTCTGGTTCCCTCCAAACTTCACATCACCTCCAGATCTAAGTTCCAGGCTTTGGAACATATACTTTTCTCCTGTCATGTGTCGTGAGCATCCAGAGTCCAGGTACCATGATTGGTGTCCTGACCTTGCTGCTAAGAACATCTGCAACAGGAATTATTTTGTTTTTAGGTACCCAGATCTTCTTGGGTCCTTTGGGGTTAGTTGGTTTGTAGGTTTGTATAAACTGTTGTTTTTCAACATAATGTTTATTCTGACTTTCCTTGGGTTTAAACACATAAGTATTCTTCTCAGAGCTTGTGTGTTTAATGTCATTTAAGTGACCAAATTTAAATTGAGAATACAGAGGTGTCTTCTTGATGAAAAGTTTGTCAACAGATTTTGGATTACTTCCAGATGAAGATTCATATCCAATACCTCTTCTGTTGTTCCCACTAACACCATAGATCATAGAAGCCATCTTGCTTCTGTCTATGCTCTTAGTAAGGAATCTCTGAAAGCTAGAGTCATATTTTTCTAAAATGTTTTCACATGACTTAGTCTCAGATTCAGGTTCTTGTTGAGTTATTTCAAAGTCATTTTTGATTTTCAGATTAATTTCTTTTTGCTCAACAAGTTTTGTCTTCAAAAGATCAATCTCAGATTCAAGATTGCTTTTCAGCTTCTTGTATTTGAGTTTGATATTGTTATAAATTTTAAGAACTTCTGATAAAACCTTTATAAGTTCTTCTTTGGTAAGTTTAGCCATTACCTCTTCAGCGTCATCATCAGACTCAGAATTTGATTCATATCCTGAGGTTCCTTCCTCCTGATCTTCTGTGCTGGCCATCAGTGCAACATTAGCACATTCTTCTTCTGATTCAGAAGATGATTCAGATTCATCTGAGTCATCCCATGTTGCCATCAGAACCTTCTTCTTTTTATTAAACTTCTTCTTGGGTTTTTCTTTTTGAAGCTTGGGGAAATCATTCTTGTAATGCCCAGGTTCTTTGCACTCATAGTACACAACTTCTTTCTTGCCAGATCTTCTGTGCCCAGAAGATTCCTTTCTATGATCAGATCTTCTGAAGTTGTTGAACTTCTTTCCCTTGTGCTTCCAGAGTCTGTTTATCCTTCTGGACAGCATGGATAATTCATCTTCTTCAGAAGAAGAAGATTCTTCAGAGCTTTCTTCAATAACCTGCAAAGCTTTAGCAGATTTATTAGATTTTAATGCAACAGATTTACCTTTTTCTTTCTTCTGAGGTTCATCTTCCTCAAGCTCAATTTCATGGCTCCTCAGTGAGCTGATGAGTTCTTCTAAAGAGATCTTGTTCAGATCTTTAGCCATCTTCAAGGCAGTCACCATTGGTCTCCATGTGGTAGGTAGACTTCTGATGATTTTCTTTACATGATCTGATGTAGAGTATCCCTTGTCTAGAACCTTTAGCCCAGCTGTGAGGATCTGAAATCTGGAGAACATGGCTTCAACAGATTCAGAGTCTTCCATCTTGAAGGCCTCATACTTCTGGATCAGAGCCAGAGCTTTTGTCTCCTTGACTTGAGAGTTTCCCTCATGAGTCATTTTTAAGGATTCAACCATATCAAAAGCAGTTTCCCTGTTTGTAATTTTTTCATACTCAGTATGAGAAATTGCATTCAATAATATAGTTCTGGCCTTGTGATGATTTCTAAAATCTTTCTTCTGAGCATCTGTCATAGATTTTCTGTCTATCTTCTTGCCATTCCCGTCTGTGGGATGGACATATCCATCTATGACTAGATCCCATAGATCAGCATCATATCCAAGGAAAAAACTCTCAATTCTGTCTTTCTAGTAGTCAAATTTCTCCCCATCAAACATAGGGGGTTTGGTGCTGATTCTATCCCTTTCTTCATATTCATTGTTAATGTTGGATGTTGTATTATCAGCCATAGTAACAACTAAATATATATCAAATTATTTCTCTCTGGATCTTTACTGACACTGTTGAGTGGTAGCACACACAGAACCGGAGCTCTGATGCCAACTGAAGGTGAGAAAGTACTTAGAAGGGGGTTGAATAAGTATGGAAGATTAAAAACTTAGAATAAAAACACAATTATTTTTATCCTGGTTCGTTGAACTCAACTACTCCAGTCCACCCTTCCTAGAGTGATTTGCCTTTCTCAACAAGGACTTAATCCACTATTTAATCAAACAGATTACAATAGTAACACCTAAGAACAACTGTTCTTAGTATTCTCAAGAGCTATTGATTCCAACTGAATCCTCTTAAGGAAATCCTTTACAATTAATGTAAATCTAATACAAGAGTATGAATGCTTCTAAAAAGCTTTTATCACAACAGTGATATTTCTCTTAAGTTTAAGTACAAATAATTCTAAGAATGAATATGAGAATGAGAGCTTGAATGTTTCAATTTCTTTTCAGCAAAAATGTCTAACTGAAGAATTTGGTGGAGTCTTCCTTTTATAGGCAGCTGATCCAAGGAGAGCTGAGCGTTGAAAAGAGTGTCCCAAAAAGGTCTGAGCCTTTTTGTCTCCACATCAAGTGACCTTTCCTAGAAGAAGAAAGCACAGAAAAATCCTTTTTGTCTGTGTTCTTATGTCTAGCATAAATGAGGAAAGAGACGTTTGATGTACTCCAACGGATATAATCTTTGAATATTTATTCTTCAGTTTTCAGCAAGTTCATTAGAGTCTGATTGGGTCAGAGTCTTCTAATGATGATTAGAACTTTGCTGGATCAGAGTCTTCTGCAGCATGTGTGCTTTCAGCATGTTAAATATCAGAGCGTATTAGAAACAGAACTTCAGTACTGGAAGCTTTAGTACTTTCAGAATCTTCTGTAGAAACTATGCTTTGAAAAACTCTTCATACAATATTCTTCTTAGCTTCAGATGCTTCTGACTTGCTTCAGATGCTTCTGCTTGCTTCAGATTCTTCTGGAGCTTCTGCTTCAGAATCTTCTGGAGCTTCTTGCTTCAGATCCTTCTTGAGCTTCTTGCCTCAGATTCTTCTGGAGGCTACGCTCATAATCTTCTGTAGGCAGCAATTAGAATCTTCTAATGAGTGCATCTGGCGCTTCAGAGTCAGTTACTTTCTTGTATACCATTCAGATTTGCTTCTGGAGTGTTAATTTCATTGCTATCTGCAGTAAAAACTCTCAAGCAAATTTTAGAGTATATAATTCTTAAATACAAAATTTCCCAATAGTTATCATCAAAACAAAGATATTATTAAGAACCAATATGTGTTCTAACAGCTGAATCATGGTGGAAACAATGATTTTCGATTATTAGAGAGTGGAAAGAAGAGGACATGGATAAGGAAAGAGTTATTTGACTAAGATGTTATGGCATTCCCTGCCATGCTTGGAACTTTTCCTTCTTCGATCTTTTAGCGAAAACGGTTGGCAAATATGTTTGTGTAGATGATAATACCTTTAAAGGAGAGTGTATGGATGTTGTTATAATCATGGTGATGACGAATTGAGCTTTGGTTCTTAATGAAACTTTTAAGGTCTTGATAAATGATGAATTATTAAGCATAAAAATGACAGAAGATGTCCACGGTCCTTTGCATATAGTGGCCAACTATAATGGAAGGAAGCCTTTGATTCCTTGTTCTTCTTCTGAATCGGAAAGCGTTTGGAATATATTTGAGGGATAAGAGGAAGAAGATGATAGCATTTTGGAGCAGCTTAAGGCTTTCAGCTTTGGAAGGGATGCACATTGTTCTTCTCCAACAAAAGCTCTGTCCGAGGACGAACCTGTTTTAGCCATAGGGAATGCACAGAACTCAGATAGGGTGTTTCATCGTGTCTTAGATAGGGAGGCAAACTTTAGAGATAGAGTTATAGTCTTCAACGCAACAATTGCTGCAGCGAAAGTTGTTAGAGAAGGTGATTTTTGGTCTCTATAAAAGCATGATGGTGATAGGTTAGTGGCCTTGGCAGTCAATTCGACTTCTCTTGAAGCCTCGTTGGTTAAGGTTATAAAATCATCTTTATTAGGGAATAGGAAAAAGGGTAAGTCTAAGAAGATTAAATTGAGAAGTGTTGTTGAGGTTATTGGGCCGATTAATAATATAAAGCCCAAGAAGAAAGTTAAGAGGAAGTTGGGCCTTGTGTTGTAGGATGGGCTTGTTTTGACAGAAGATCCACTAGAGAAATTCTCCCAACCATCCTATTTTTAATCCCTTCACAGAATCCCTAATTCCTATCCTCTTTTGTCTATCAACCATATTTTGAAGGAGGCTCCAATGCAATTCGATAATTTATCTGCAGGAGCGGTCTTGTGTTGCGATAGCATGTCAGACTCAGATGTGAGGTTGTGCAACCTTCAATTCTAGGATAATATTGAATCAAATTTTGAGGATAAAATTTGGAGTGCAATATCTAATCTTGGGGTGACAGCAAACAACAAGACAAAGGATTATCCTAAGAAGATAGCGGAGATGGAAGCGTCAGATAAAGGTATATTTTGAGCCAAGAAGGTGATTAAAAATGGTGCTCAATGATTTTGGGATTATCGAACATTAGAGGAGGCAGAAACATTACAAAAAGAAGGATAATTAGTAATATTATCAAGAAAGGATGCGCTGACATCTTTTTCTTACAAAAAACGAAATTTAAAGAGGTGAATTATAGAATTATTGGGAGTTTGTGGAGTGGTTGTGAGGTGGGGTGGTTTGCCAGTAACGCTCGCGGTCTATCGTGTGGTATCATCACATTATGGAAAGAGGACTCTATCAAACCTGTTTTATTGTTCAAAGGTGATGGTTATCTCAACCTCAAATTTGAACGGTAAAAGTCTTCTTACTATGATGTTAATGTTTATTCCGACTGTGAGGTTTTTTCTAAGAGAAAATTATGGAGTGACTTACTCAGTATCAGAAGGAAATTGCAAGATGGCCTTTGGATTTTGGGAGGTGATTTTAACTCGGTATCTACGTCATCTGAAAGGAAGGGGCAGAATGCAAATTCAAGGGTTAGGAAACAAAAGAAGTTTGAAGTGTTCATTGCAGATATGGGCTTGATCGATCTCCCAATTTCAGGTAATCGTATTACTTGATTTAACGGATATGGGAAATCTATAAGTAGGATAAATAGGTTTTTGTTAGACGATGCTATTATCCAAAGATGGGGGTGGTTGTTCAGTTGATTGGTAAGAGGGAAGTGTCAGATCACTGCCCGATTTGGATGAAGGTTCTTTCAATCAATTGGGGACCTAAACCCTTCAAATCTAACGACTGTTGGTTCGATAATTCAAACTTTATTAAATTTTTTAGCAAGTAGTTGAATGACTTTAAGGTTTCGGGAAAGAGCGACTATGTAACCAAGGAGAAGTTCAAATTGTTTAAAGAAAGTGTTAAGAAGTGGAACAAGGATATTTTTGGTTGGTTTGACCTTAAAGTGGAAGAAGGGGTTGAGGCTTTAAAAGCAGTTGATTCTCAATTGGAAACAACAAATGAAAATGATATCAAGCAGCTTGTGGAAGATAGAATTGATACGTGTAGATTGATTGGGAGAAATCTTCATATTAAGGACAACATGATCTTTTAAAAGGCTAGAGTGAAATAGAATCGAGATGGTGATATGAACTCGAAGTTTTACCGCAATTGGATTAAGGGGAGAGCTAAGAGGAAGTTTATTGGGATGGTTGAAATAGAAAACGGTTTGGTGGATTCTGTGACTGAGGTGAAGGAGGCAATGAGAAATTTTTTCAAGAAGAAATTTGAGGAACCTGAGACAGGCCTAGATTAGGCGACTGCTCTTTCATCCTTCTATCTGATCGTGATATCGAGTTGTTGGAAGCTTCTTTTAGTGAAGATAAAATCAAAGAAGTGGTTTGGAGTTGGGACAGATCTAAAAGTCTGGGACCAAATGGTTTTAATTTTGTTTTTATCAAGAAGTGTTGGTCGATTCTGAAGGATGACATTGTTCTGTTTCTGCAAGAGTTTCATAACTTTGCTTTTCTCCCTAAAGTGGTAGCGTCAGCTTTTCTTAGTCTTATTCCTAAAGTTGATCATCCTTTGTCTTTAGGATAATATAGACTTGTTTTTTTGGTTAGGATTTTGTATAAAATCTTGTCGAAGTTGTTGGCGGCTAAGCTAAAAAGAGTTATATGTAGTCTTATTTCTCCTTGTCAGTCTGATTTTGTTCCGAGTAGGAATTTGTTGGATGGTGTGATCATTGCGAATGAGATAGTAGATATGGAAACTAGGGATAAAAATGAGTGCTTTCTATTTAAAGTTGATTTCAAAAAGGCGCGTGATTGCGTCAATTAGAATTTCCTTCATTCTTTGATGATTAAGATGGGTTTTTGGTATAGATGGATGAGGTGGATGGAGGCGTGCTTTTTAATTGTCATTTATATATTTTGGTTAATGGTAGCCTGACTAGGGAGATCAAAGTGCAAAGGGGTCTAAGACAAGGAGATCCTTTATCTCCTTTTCTTTTTGGTATTATAACAGAAGGGTTAACTAGATTGATGAATAAGGAGGTAGATGCTCGTGAGTTCAAGGGATTCAATGTTGGAGAAGGGAACTCGGTGGAAATCATTCAATTTTCAAATGATACTTTGATTATAAGAGAAGGTTGGTGGAAAAATCTTTGGAGTATTGAGGTAGTTTTAAGGGTTTTTGAACTTGTTTCGGATTTGAATGTGAACTTCAACAAAAGTATACTTATCGGGGTAAATGTGAGCTCTCATTTTCTCTTGGTTGCCTTAAACTTTTTAGCTTGTAAAATTGAGAATTCTTTGTTCCGTTTCTTGGGAATACCTATAAGGATTAATCCTGGAAGAATTAAGACTTGGAACCCGATTATTGATAAGTTTATATCTAAATTATTGGCTTGGAGAGGAAGGTTATTATCTTTGGCTAGAAGAATCACTCTTATTAATTCTGTGTTGACAAGATTGCCATTGTTTTGGTTTTCTTTTTATAAAGCACATGTGGATATGTTGAATTCTATTGATAGAATTAGGAGTTGTTTCTTGTGGGGAGGATCGATTGAAAAGTATAAAATTCACTGGTTGCAGTGGGAAGTGGTGAGCAAATCGAAGGATAACGATAGTTTAGGTATTCGGAGTATGAAGGAGTTCAACCTAGATATTTTATCTAAATGGAAATCGAGGATTTTATAGGGAACAAAGACATTATGGGAGGAGGTTCTAAGAGTTAGATATGGTTTGATAAAAAATCAAGTTTTGGTGGAAAAGGTCTCTAAAAGGGTGTCTTCTTCCACTTGGTGGAAAGATATGTGCAAGATTGGAGTTGTTACTTCTAATTTGGGTTTTTGTTTTGCAGGTAATATCAAATTTTAGTTGGGGGACGGTATAATCATTCCATTTTGGTCGGTGCAGTGGATCAATTTGTTATTGTTAGCTATTTTGTTTGAGGATTTCTACCTTTATAGTAGTCACAAGGATGTCGTAGTGACTTTCATGGGATTTTGGAGAGACGAGAGATGGTATTAGAGCGACTTTGGCATCGGCCTGCTGGGTTTGGAAGCTTTGGCAACCAAAATTATGGAGCTGAAATTTCTACTACAGTCGGTATCCATTTTACCGAGGCAGAAGGACAAAGTCATTTGGAAAGTGAACAATTTCTTTTATTATAATGTCAAGCAGACTTACAAAATTTTGATGGAATCTAGAGAGCCGACTATGTTGGTTTTTGATCAGGGTAACACGTTCGAAGCCTTGTGGAATATTAAAATTCCGGTAAAAGTTTTAACTTTCGGCTGGAGGTTATTATGGAATATAATAGCCACGCAAGATCAACTCGTGAAAAGAAACATAAACATTGTTGATTTTGTTTGTACTTTTTGTCACTCTTTTGGTGAAGATTTACAACACTTATTTTTTGAGTATTCGGTTGCGGTAGATGTGTGGGAAAAGATCAGATATTGGTGTGGTAGTAATATGATTTATGCAGGAATCTATAGGATTTTTTAGGAATGGTGTGGGGTGAGAAACAATATAGTAGGAAATTTGAAATTAGGTTCAATTTGGTTAATGGTTGTATGGTGTTTATGGAGGGTTAGAAATAACATCTTGTTTAACAACGATGGATGTAACGTAGACGACATTTATTGGTCTATAAAATTCTTTGCTTGAAAATGGTCGTGTGTAAGTGAAATTCCTTACTCCAACTCTGTTTATCTGGCCTTTTGTATGGATCCTTTAAGGTTCATTAGGTAGATTAGTGTTGGTTGGGAATATTTTCTTTTTTAGGTTCTTGCTGTTGTAAAGGGTTGAATATCCCTTGTATTCCTATTAATTCAATTGCCTTTAGAAAGGAAAAAAAAAGGTTACAAAATAATGAAACTAAATTGCAATTTCAATTTATATACACAACCTTAAATGCAAATGCCAACCAAATGAAACTTAAATGCAATCTAAATTCAAACCAATTACAACTTGAATCTGGATTACTATGCAACACCATCCCTTAATTCATATTCAAGTTAAAGTCAACAAAACCAATTCCATCCCTCAAATTGATGAAGTTTTCAGTCTTGATTGCCTTGGTTATCACATCTATAAGTTGCTTATCAATGCTACAGTGAACAAATTCAAGCATTCCGTTATGAACTTGATTGCGTAGAAAATGGAACATTGTTTCATGCAACACTGATTTTTTGTAAGGCTTGTGGAAGATTTGTTGTCTATCATCATCTTGACTAGTTTGCTCACCTTGAACTTCATTTTCTACAACAAATGCATAAGCCAAACAGCTTGACAAGCTGACAAAGCACCAATTTATGTATTCAGCTTCACAGGTTGACAAAGCAACCACTGATTTCTTCTTGTAACACCTGGAAATAGTAGCCCCAAAATACATAAACATGTATCATGTAGTGCTTCTTTTGTCCACTTTGTTACCACACTAGCCAGAGTCTGAGTAGCTTACTAGCTCAGCATCATCTGACACTCCAGATGGAAATAAAGTTCCATGCCTCAGAGTTCCTATTACATACCTCCAAATCCTGACTGCGGCTTGGTACTATGACCACTTTGGCTTACTCATAAATCTACTCACCATTCCAATGACATATTATATGTTATACTTGGTGTTACACAAATATCTCAGACACTAAACCAATTATTTGAAGATTGTAGCATCTGCATCCTCGCCATTATCATCAGAATACAACTTATGATTTATCTTAGTGTAACATTCTTCTAAAGCCAACAAATAATTTAGCACTTAAGTCAATAATTAAATCAGAGTAAATCACCGACAAGGGTGTCATATGCTTCATAAAAACATATTTATCATACATCATGCTCTGTAACACGGGTTTCAAATAATTATAAAATTCATCTTAATAACTCCACATATAATTGAAACTTCGCAGCGGAATCTTAGTATCAACATGACTTCATAATTTTCATCAAATGACTTCAAGGCCTTTGATCATAATCAAAAATCAACATAAAACAAATCATCGAGTAACAAACTCTTAAAAACATGTTTTTAAATTAATAGCGACTTCAGTAAACCAAACGTTCCCAAACCTCGATGTTACGTATCAGAGCAAGGCCCTCTTAATTCACGGAAATAAAATAAATTGACTCAAAAGCTAAATCTTCACGCGTCAACGAGATAACCTTGATCACCTGCATGTTACCCACGTAGAGGTAACATTCAAACAGGCAAAGTAAGTAATCACAAATCATTATAAAAGGTATAAGAAATAGATATAGTAGTTATAGAAACAATTATCCATACTTCATATATCCATCACACATCACATGTATACTCACGTTGTCACTTCATTAAGTCATTCACAACATCATTACGTCATCAATAAATCATCATCGTCAAAACATACCTTAAGTCACAACATCATTAAAACATTTATTAACTCATATTTATGCAATGTCACTTAGTATGTAATGCAACAAAACAACTCATGCATGTGGTTTCACCACTTTGATGAACACATGGTCATCTCCTTTCAAAGATCCACGCCATAGGATTGATTCCCACTCAAAATCGGAGCACGTCATAAAATGCACTCAATCCAAACAATGGGATTAAGGTCACCACTGGTGCAAAGTCCTAACATCATCACTAGACCGAAGTCCTAACATCGTCACTAGATCGAAGTCCTAATATATGCTATGAATGCATGATACAACACGTCACAATAAGCACGATCACGACTAGTCAAATTTGCATCATCATTCATGTAATCATCATAGTATATGCCTCATAATCAGTCACACTCCATCATATCTTCATTATTAGAAATACATCATATTAATCATTTCACTTCATGTGAGACAACGCAGCAACAAAAAGAAAGAAAAGAAAGACAAAAGAAAAGTAAAACAACAAAATGTCAGCTCCTGCTCGCCCAGCGAAGCAGGGCGAAACACCTTTCCCATACAAAATTCCAGGAGCACTTCTTTTTTATCCTTCCTTCGCCTATCCTTTCTCCCGGAACTTCCTGAGCGAAGAAGCTTCGCCCGACAAAAGATATGACTCGCCCGACGAAAGCACGAAAATAGCAACTTTGTAGTTGCATTTTCTGCATAGTCCAGACTCTAAAACTCTTGTGATTCCAATATCATTCAATCCAGAAATGCACATAATTCACAAGATGTCACAATACAACAACCACACTTCATAGTAGGCATCATATATATCATTTAATAGCACTACAACATCATTATATCACTTATTTCGTTATGAATCATCACATTACCATCATTTTACTACATTCTCCCTAAAACCCCCAAACCACCTACATACATCTAAACCTTATATCAATTATAATGAAAAGTAATACTCTCATACCTTAGATTCTTAGTTCTGATCTTTTTACTTGAGTTCTACAACAATCTCTTAGAGCCCTAGACCCTTCTATCTTTTTCCTCGGCGACGTTTCTCCAAAAACATGATCGTTCAGAATGAACTTCTCCACTTCTATTTTCCATTTTGTCAAACTTGCCCTTAGGACCCCTAATATGCCTTTCCCAACTTACCCTTACTAATACTTTTATAATGACCACCTTGCCCTTGGTGTTTTCACTCATTTTATTTTAATTAATAATAATAGTCTAAATAACATAATCTATATTACTCTATTATCATTAACTCTAAAATAATTATAATTAATTAATTATTTAATTTCTAAATAATCCTATTATTCCCTTAATTCATCATCACCCCATAACACACAACAAGAACACACCATCCATAATAATTCACCAAAATTCAACGATAATCACAAATAATTTAACAAATATTAAAATATAAATATCAGTGTGTTACAACTCTCCCCCACTTAAAGAATTTTCGCCCTCGAAAATTACCTGAAGAAAACATAGTTGGATACGACTTCCTCATATGATTTTCACGCTCCCAAGTCCAAATTTCATCAGCTGGTCCACCCCACAATACTTCACCAAAGCAATGTCCTTATCTCGCAGTTGTTTCATTTTTCGACCATCAATTTGCACGGGTGATACTTTAACAGTCAGGTTATCTTCACCTGTACATCATCCCTTTGTATCACATGCGACAGATCCAGAATGTATTTCCTCAACTTAGATACATGAAACACATCATGAAGATTCGCAAGCGACGACGGTAAAGCAAATCGATAGGCTACTTGCATAATCTGATACGGACCAACAAAATACGGAGTGAGCTTTCTAGACTTCAAATCTTGACCCACGCCAGTTACCGGCATACCTCTCAAAAACATGTAATCTCCCTCTTTGAATTCAAGTGATTTCCTCCTCCTATCATGATAACTTTTCTAATGACTCTATGAAGTCCTCATCCTCTCTTGGACCATCTTAATCTTCTCGGTCATCTCCTACACAATCTCAGGTCCGAGAACAACACTTTCGCCTGACTCATACCAATACAATGGAGTCTTACACCTCCTACCATACAATGCTTCATACGGTGCCATTCCAATACTAGCATGAAAACAGTTGTTGTACGTGAACTCAATCAGTGGCAAGTGGTTATCCCAAGATCCTCCTTGGTCCAACACACAAGTCCTCAGAAAATCCTCTAAAGACTCGATAGTTCTCTCTATCTGACCATTTGTCTGTGGATGATATGCAGAACTCATCCTCAACTTAGTACCCAAAGCATCTTGCAAACTTTTCCAAAACCTCGACGTAAATTTTGGGTCTCTATCCGACACAATACTCGAAGGTATCCCATGCAGCTTCACAATTTCCTCAATGTAAAACTCAGCTAACTTTCGCATAGAATGATTAATCTTCATCGGTAAGAAATGAGCCGATTTAGTTAATCTACCCACAATCACCCAAATCGAATCATTCCCCTTCGCAGTCTTTGGCAACCCTGGCACAAAATTTATGGAAATACTATCCCATTTCCATTCCAGAATATTCAACGCTTACATCATACCCGAAGGCTTCTGATGTTCAACCTTTAACTTCTAACAAGTCAAACAGGCATAAACAAATTCATCAATATCCCCCTTTATATCTGGCCACCAAAATAACTTCTGCAAATCCTGATACATCTTCGTAACACCGGGATGAATACTCATCCTAATTTGATGTCCTTCTTCAAGAATACTCTTCCTAATTTCTAGAACATCTGGAACATACACTCTATCTTTGAACGTCATCACGCCATTCTCATCAATCTAGAATTCACCTCTGTTACCTTGGTTAATCAAGGCCAATTGATCAACCAATCACAAATCATATTTCTGACCTCCCTTGATTTCTTTGAGAATGCCACTTGTCAGTTTCAACATTCCAAACTTCACACTGTCAGGAGTCTCCTCACATACTAAACTCATGTTTCTAAACTGCTCGATCAATTCTAGTTCTCTCACCGTAAGTATCGACATATGCAATGACTTCCTGCTCAATGCATCAGCTACCACATTTTCTTTACCAGGGTGGTAACTCAAATCAAAGTCATAGTCTTTCAATAATTCCAGCCACCTTCTCTACCTCATATTCTATCCTTCTGATCGAATAAGCACTTTAAACTCTTATGATCACTGAACACCTCGAATTTAGAGCCAAAAAGGTAATTTCTCCAAATTTTTAACACATACACTACAACTGCCAATTCTAAATCATGTATAGGATAATTCCTTTCATGAACCCTCAATTGTCTGGAAGCATAAGCAATAACCTGACCATTATGCATCAACACTCCACTAAGACCCATCTTTGACGCATCAAAATATACCACAAAAGACTCGCTTGGATTAGGCAAGATCAATATCGGAGTGGTCGTCAACTTCTTCTTCAATTCCACAAAACTCTCTTCATATGAAACATCCCACACATAAGCTTGACCATTACGAGTCAACTAAATCAAAGGTAATTCCAACTTAGAAAAACCTTCGATAAACTTGCAATAATAACCTGTCAACCCAAGAAAACTTTGTATTTCCGTAGCTGACTTCAGAGTCTCCCACTGTAACACAACGTCAATCTTAGAAGGATCCACAATAACTCCACCACTCGATATCACATGGCCAAGGAAACTCACTTCCTTCAACCAGAACTCACATTTCAACAATTTTGCATATAAGTTCTTCTCTTTCAACACTTGCAACACCGTACGCAAATGCTCAACATGCTCTTCTTCAGATTTCGAGTATACCAAAATACCATCAATGAAAACCACAACAAACTTATCCAAATACTCATGAAAAATCCTATTCATATACTCCATGAACACACCTGGTACATTGGATACACCAAATGACATCATGGTGTATTCATAGTGACCATACCTTCTTCTGAAAGTTGTCTCCGGAATATCATCTGACTTAACATGAATCTGATGATAACCAGACCTCAGATTAATCTTGCTAACACACACAAGTGCCCACTAGTTAATCCATCAAATCCGATTCTCAGAAGTGATATTTATTCTTGATAGTCCCTTTATTCAACTGCCTGTAATTAGCACACAACCTCATACTACCGTCTTTCTTCTTAACTAACAACACATGAGCACCCCACGGAGAAACACTTGATCAAACAAACTTCTTCTCAAGCAATTCTTCCAATTATTTCTTCAATTCACTTAACTCAGAAGCTGATATTCGGAAAAGGATCCATTGACATCGACTCATACCTGGTATTAATTCCACTGCGAACTCGACTTCACGCTTTAAGGGTAAATCACTTAGGTCATTTGGAAATACATCTGGGAATTTGCAGACAATGGGTAATTCAACACTTGTAATTTCGCAGTCAACTTGCAACAACGCAAACATTGCAAACATCAAGGCTTCGTATTCTAGAAGTTCATCCACTTGATTAGCAGACAAAAACATCAGTTCTCCATTATCACCAAACTCAGGAAATCTCACAGTCTTATTATAACAGTTGATATGAACATAGTTGAACTCTAACTAGTTCATTCCAAGGATAACATCAATTTGGTGCAAGGATGAACACACAAAATCTATCACAAAACTCTTCCCAAAAATAGTTAAAGGACAACCCGAACACACAAAAGTAGTAGTAACAGAACCATTAACAGGAGTTTCTATCGCCATACTACCATTCATATCAGAAAATTTCAAACCCAACATAGTAGCACATTCAAGCGAATTAAACGAATGAGTAGCACCAATATCAATAATAGCAACCAACTCAATATTGTTAATAAAACAAGTATCTCAAATCAAGTTATCCTTCTTAGGGACTTCTGAACCACTCAAAGCAAACACTCTGGCATTAGTCTGAGCAGCAGTAGCAGTATTCTTTGGCTTCTGGCATTGGGTACTGATGTGACCATGTTCACCATAATTGAAACAAGGCAGACCCTCATTCTTGCAATCAATGGCTCGATGACCTCTCTTACCACATCTGTAACATCTCAGCACATTATTGTTGCAACCATCAGTATGGTGACCTTGCTCGCCACACCTGTAACACTTAACAGAAGCGGTAGTTACTCCCCCACTTGTCTTCTTCTCATCTGAAGCCTTTTGCTTCCCTTTGTCAGCTGGAGTCACATTAGGTTTTCCTCGAAAGTGTCCTTTCTCTTTCTTCTCACTAAGATGTTTGTAGTGAGCCGATCGAGCTCTGTTATCCTCATTATAGATCCTACTCTTATCCACCAGCTCAACATACCTACGAATCTGTTGGTATCCAATACCCTGTTTGATCTCTGGTCTCATCCCATTCTCAAACTTGATACATTTAGAAATCTCAGCATCAGCACGGTTGTAATGCGAACAAAACTTCACCAACGCCTCAAACTTTGTAGCATACTATGCCACACTCATGTTTCCTTGCTTCAATTCAAGGAACTCTATCTTCTTTTTACCATGAACGTCCTCAGGGAAATATTTATCCAAGAATTATTTCCTAAATACATCCCATGTTATCTCAGTACCAACATCCTCCAATCTCTGACGTGCATTATCCCACAAATCTTCAGCTTCTTCTGACAGCATATGAGTACCAAATTGTACTTTCTAAGCGTCAGTGCATGCCATCACTCAAAAGATCTTCTCAATTACCTTGAGCAACTTCTTTGTGCTCTCTGGATCATGAGTTCCCATGAAAGTTGGCGGATTGTTCCTCTGGAACTTTCCCAAAGCACAAAACTCATCAGAATCCCCTTCATTCTAATTGTTTTGTGCATTCTGAGCCATCACTTGAGCAAGTGATTCCAATACGTCAGCAATAGCACGGTCGTTTCTCCCATCCATTTGGCACACCATCAATCAACATTAAAATAAACAAACTATCGACAGTGTATACACACTCGTCAACTAATAAGGGACTGACATCATATAAAAACCTGGCCGAACAGACCGACCTGCTCTGATACCACTAATGTAACACCCTTCTAAACCCAACAAATAATTTAGCACATAAATCAATAATTAAATCAGAGTAAATCACCGAAAAAGGTGTCACATGTTTCATAAAAACATTCTTATCACACATCCTGCTCCGTAACATAGGTTTAAAATGTTATAAATTTCATCTTAATAACTCCACATATAATTGAAACTTCGCAGCGAAATTTTAGTATCAACATGACTTCATAATTTTCATCAAAGGACTTTTAGGCCTTTGATCATAATCAAATCAACATAAAACAAATCATCGTGTAACAAACTCTTAAAAATATGTTCTTAAATCAATAACGACTTCAGAAAACCAAATGTTCCCAAACTCCGATGTTATGTATCAAAGCAAGATCCTTTTAATTCACGGAAATAAGATAAATTGACTCCAAATCTAAATCTTCACACATCAACGAGCTAACCTTGACCACCTGCACATTACCCATGTAGAGGTAACATTCAAACAGGCAGGGCGAGTAATCACAAATCATTACAAAAGGTATATAAAATAGATATAGTAGTTACAACAACAATTATCCATACTTCATATATCCATCACACATCACACACATACTCACACTTTCACTTCATTAAGTCATTCACAACATCATTACGTCATCAATAAATCATCATCGTCAAAACATCACTTAAGTCATAACATCATCAAAACATTTATTAACTCATATTCATGCAATGTCACTTACTATGTAATGCAACAAAACGACTCATGCATGTGATACCAACAATTTGATGAACACATTTTCATCTCCCTCAAAAGATCCCCACCATAGGATTAATTCCTACTCGGAACCGGAGCACATCATAAAACACACTCAATCCACACAATGAGATTAAGGCCACCACTAGACCAGAGTCCTAAAATCGTCACTGGACCGAAGTCCTAACATCGTCACTGGACCGAAGTCCTAACATATGCTATGAACACATGATATAACACGTTACAATAAACATGACTATGACTAGTCAAATTTGCATCATCATTCATGTAATTGTCATAGTATATCCCTCATAATCAGTCACAATCTATTATATCATCATATTAGAAATACATCATATTAATCATTTCACTTCATGTGAGACAATGCAACAACAAAAAGAAAGAAAAGAAAGACAGAAGAAAAATAAAATAACAAATTGCCAGCTCTTGCTCGCCCGAGACTAGCCCGACGAAGCAGGGGCGAAATACCTTCCCCATACAAAATTCCAGGAGCGCCTCTCTTTCATCCTTCCTTTGCCTCTTCTTGCACCCAACGCTTCCTGAGTGAAGTAGCTTCGCCCGACAAAAGATATGACTCGCCCGACGAAAGCACGAAAATAACATCATTATATCACTTATTTCATCATGAATCATCATATTACCATCATATTACTACATTCTCCATAAAACCCCAAAACCACCTTCATACATCTAAACCCTATATCAATTATAATGAAAAGTAATACTCTCATACCTTAGATTCTTAGTTCTGATCCTTTTACTTGAGTTCTACAACAATCTCTTAGAGCCCTAGACCCTTTTACCTTTTTCCTCAGTGTCGTTTCTCCAAAAACACGATCGTTCAGAATGAACTTCTCGACTTCTTTTTTCCCTTTTGTCAAACTTTCCCTTAGGACCCCTAATTTGCCTTTCCCAACTTACCCTCACTAATACTTCTATAATGACCACCTTGCCCTCGATGTTTCCACTCATTTTATTTTAATTAATAATAATAGTCTAAATAACATAATCTATATTATTCTATTATCATTAACTCTAAAATAATTATAATTAATTATTTAATTTCTAAATAATCCTATTATTCCCTTAACTCATCATCACCCCCACAACACACAACAAGAACACACCATGCATAATAATTCACCGATAATCACAAATAATTTTAACAAATATTAAAATATAAATATCAGGGTGTTGCACTTAGCATATGTGACTGCTGACTTACAATTCATTAACTCAAATCTCTTCAGCAACTCAAGTTTATACTTTATTTCGTGCATAATTATTCCCTTTTCAGAATGCACAATCTTCATCCTAGAAAATATAATATACTTCCTAGGTCAGTCATCTCAAATACATTCATCAACACCTTCTTGAGTTTGTTTAATTCAGAAATACAAGTCCCTATCAGTAGGGCTGGCAATGAACCGAACCAACTCAGAAATAGTTCGAAATTCGATTCGATAATTAAATCGTTGAACTAGGTTCATGAACCAAATGAGTTGAGTATGAGCGAAAAATTAAGTTCGTTAACTAAATGAGCTGAACTTGAACTATACATAGTTCGACTCGTTAGGTTTATGAGTCAACTCGATTACATATGAGAAGAATTATACTTTCTTTAAGATTAGGTTTGAATATTTACTCTAAATCTTAGACAAATTTAATCTTCAATTTAGTAGTTTTTGAATTAGACTCTCAAATATATCTCTTGAAAGTTGTGTAGGTTTTGATTTAGTAGATTTCGAAGATAAAGTTAAATTTCAATATGATAACTTTTATTTTATTTTAATATTTTATTTTAAAAAAATATATTTATTTAAAATGTCAAATATACTATATATATATATATATATATATATATATATATATATATATATATATATATATATATATATATATATATATATATATATATATATATATATATATATATATATATATATATATATATATATATATATATATATATATATATATATATATATATATATATATATTAAAAAAATAGTTTTTAAGTCCGTGAATCATGTGAGCTGAACCTAATGAGATGAACCTAACGAGTTGAACCGAACTGTTCGTGAACTTATAACGAGTCGAGTTTGAGCTTAAAAAAAAGTTCGTGTCGAACTCGAACTCGAACAATTCTTAACGAGTCGAGTCGAGCTGAGGTGAGTTCGACTCGACTCGACTCATTTCCAGCCCTACCTATCAGTAATATGTTATCAACATAAAGACATACTAGAATCATATTACCATCAAAGGTATAATGATCATATACACCATAATCCATCTCACACTTTCTGAATCCTTAAAGCTTAAAAAATGAATCAATTTTCATATACCAAGCTCTTGGAGCTTGTTTTAGTACATATAAGGCTTTATGCAACTTGTACACCATCCCTTCTTGATTCCATTTCACAAATCTAGGAGGTTGTAACACATAAAATTCTTCTTGCAATGGACTATTTAGAAAAGCTGGCTTTACATTTAAATGTATAAGAGGCTAATTCCTATTTGCATCTAGCAATAACCAGCCTTATAGTTTCATGTCTAGCTACATGTGCAAACACTTCAAAGTAGTCTAAACCACACTTTTGTAAGAATCCTCTAGCTACTAACCTTGCCTTATGCTTGGAAACTTAACAATTTGGATTTATATTTATCTTGAAAAACCATCTCACACTAATGGCTTTCTTATTTTGAGGTAGAATAATCAATTCCCATGTCTTATTTCTTTCAATGGCCTCAAGCTCTTCCTTCATGGCATTCACCCACACCTTCTTCTTGAGAACCTCATTAATGCTGACAGGTTCAGAGTCCACCATCATAGCACTCTGTATCACTTCTTCTTCTTAATTAATCTCAGTATTTTGCAGTAATTCAAAATATGCAACTTTCATTAGTATCTGTCTAACTCTCTGTGGTCTCTAAAAACCTTCAGAAGAAGGACCACCTTAAGAAGTTCCACCTTCAGAGGACGAATGACCTTCAGAGTCAGATTCATTATCATAGTTAGACTCACCTTCAGAGTCAAATTCATCTTCAGATTCAGACTCTCCTTCAGAGTCAGAATTACCTTTAGAGGCAGACTCTCCTTCAGAGGCAAAATCTCCTTCAGAGGCAGAATCAGACTCTAGTGTTGACATTGCACTAGAGTTGGATTGAGACTTGCTTCAATCCCATGTTTCTAATTCTTTTACTATGACATCTTTGTTGAATTCAACTTTGTTAGTGACTGGACAATAGAGCTTATAAGAACATGTAATGTGGTAATCTATAAGCAACATAACCTTGCTTCTATCATCTAATTTCCTTCCGGTGGCATCTGGTATATGTTTGTAACAAACAGAACCAAACACCTTGAAATGGCTGACACTTAGATTTCTTCCAGTCCACTTCTTAATAGGAACTACATCATTTAACTTCTTTGTTGAACATCTGATGAATACATATACTAAAGTAGCAATTGCTTCACCTAACAACTGCTTAGGCAAATTCTTCTCCTTCAGCATGCGCCTTGTCATGTCAAGTAGGGTTCTATTTCTCCTTTCAGCAAGACTAATATGATGTGGAGTGTATGAAGTAGTCACCTCATGCTCAATACCATGTTCCTCACAGAACTTCTTAAACTTAGTTGAGTTGAACTCACTTCCACCATCAGTTCTGAGGATCTTCAACCTTTGTCCACTTTGATTTTCAACCTTCATTTTAAACTTTTGGAACTCGGGAAAGACCTCGTGTTTGAACTTAATGAGTTCTACCCATGTCATTCTTGTGAATCTATCCACAAATGACACAAAGTACTTGTTCCCTCCAAGTGAAGGTACCTTAAATGGAACACATACATCAGAATGCACCACACCCCAAAGCATGAGTTGCTCTTTGTGGTATTTCTGATGAGAATCGCAATCTTGGTTGCTTTCCTCTCATGCATATATCACATGATTTCTCTGGTGCTACAATCCTAGGAGTTTTATGTACTAGCTTCTTTGAACTTAGATGCCCTAAGCTTCTATAGTTCATATGCCTCAATCTCTCGTGCCACATATCACTTTCCCCTTCAGTACTTCTTGCACTAAGGCATTGAGTTTCTGTTATTGCAACATTCACCTTAAATGTTCTGTTTCTTCCCAGTTTAAACTACATAATCAACTTCTGATCATAGTCATACAACTTCAAGAGATTGTCATTCATGGTTACTGAAAATCCTTTTTCAATTAGTTGACCTACACTCATCAGATTTCTATTCATGTTAGGAACATACAGTACATCATTGATCAGTACATTTTCGCCATTGTTCAAGTTAACTATAAGATTTCCCATTCCTTTAGCGTTCAGATGCTTATCATCAGTGCATCTGATCTTGGTCATTTTACCAGAGTCAAAATCAATCCGCCATTGCTTGTTTCCGGTTAGGTGATTTGAGTAGCCAATGTCTATATACCACTAGTCTACCATTAATCCACCTACATTATTATATGTCATCAATAACACGGGTTAATCATCAGAACCTGCTCTGGCTATGATGGCTTCTTCACCCTTTCTAAACTTGTTTAACCATCAATCAACATCAAAATGGTCCAACTTATTGCAAATGTAGCATTGAATCTTTCTCTTGTCAAACTTCTCCTTTCTCTTCTAAACATTCAGATATTTCTTATCATAATTGGAGAGTTTTGACTTCTCAACACCACCATCATACTTCTTCCTTTTCTCTAACCATGCTTGCTTTTGGTTTTTCTTGCCAAATGAAGCTTTCAGAGTATGACCTAACTCTTGTTTAGAGTTTCTTTCAGTCAAACACAACTCTTTTACCTCTAAACTATTCTGAAGCTCTTCAATTCTCATGGTGCTGGTATCTATAAAGTGTTATATGGCTACAACTACGTAGTTAAACTATGGAGTAAGTGATCTCAGTATTTTTTCAATGGTTAGTTGTTCAGAAAGTATATCTCCGCAAGACTTCATCTCATTCATGACCACAATCACTTTAGAGATCTAATTAGGTACCTTTTCACTGTTTTTCATGCTAAGATTCTCATATTGCTTGCGCAAGGACTGAAGTTTAACCTTCTTCACTGATGCGTCACCACCATGCCAACATACCAGTGTATCTCACGCTGCCTTCACCGTCGTCGAATCAACAATTTTCTAAAACACCTTCATATCCATACACTGATGGATATAAAACAATGTCTTCTGATCCTTCTTCCTCATTTCACGTTGCACAGTTCTTTGCGCTTCTATTGCATTTTCTGCAATCAGCGTGTAACTGTCAATGACGAGATCAAGAACGTCTTGAGCTCCAAATAGCACACGCATCTGAATCGACCACCGATTATAGTTCTTTTCGGAGAATACTTGAAATTTTGTGTTCAAGTTACTATTTCCTTCGTTCATCTTCGTTTTTATGCAAATCACTCGGTTCTCAACAACACTTGTGTTTCTCAAACTCTAAGAATCAAGATTTGTTATTCTCCTTAATTTCGAATTTCAATTCAACGTGAATTTCAGAAAAGAAATCAATCACACACCTCACTACACTCGTGTTTAATTCCCTGTGATTTGAACCGTCTGGATACCAATTGTTGGAGTTACACTTCCATTGATACACAAGAAGCTTGAAAAAGATGAAAATGGAAGAGAGAGAAAAATAGAAAAAAATATAAAATTGTAACTAACTTTTTACTGAATATTAAAAATGGTTACAAAATCATGAAATTGAATTGCAACTTCCGTTTATATAGATAACCTCAAATGTAAATACAAACCAAATAAAACTTAAATATAATCTAAATTCAAACCAATTACAACTTAAATCTGAATTACTATTTAACATCTTCTTCGGTGTATCAAAAACTCAAATTCATTATTATTTTCAATCCTCATTTTATTTTTTGATTTTAATACAAAACAACTACGCCAAAATGTCAAACTATTATACATATAGTTAATATTTTAAATTATAAAAAATTAAATTATTTAAATTTTAAAATTAAATAATAAAACACAAATTGAGATAAACAAGACATTTTCGAAGAAGTGAATATTAATGCATTTTAATTACCCCATTTGTTTCTATTTTCTTTAATCATAGAAAACTCAAATAAAGATCTAAACTTAATTAAAATGAATTTTTCTATCAAATTCGAAACGAGTTTGAATAATTATAAGCATATAAAAGCATAATTATTTTAGAGAGACATGTAGTACAATCACTCTTGATAAAGTCTCCACACTTTGTTTTCTTTTTCCACCCTTTCTCTTTTCTTCGGCATTTGTGCCACACTCCACAAAGTGTGCACACTTCATTTCTATTTACAAATAAATAAATCACAATCATTTTGTTTTCTAAAAAAGCTTTTATCCAAGGGCTAATATCAAACTCCCACTAATGCTTACCATGGGGATGAGTACATGAGCACATAAACACCATGTTTTTCGTATATAGGGTAATTAACTTATTTTTTATTTAACATTTATTTATAAAAGAGATAAATAACAAGCAACGGATGTTTTCTTTAATATAAAATTTTTGACTTAAAAATAATTTTTTTAAAGTTTTAAAAAAATGTGATAATTTGACTTTATTTTTAAAAAAAATTAAAATTAATATTTATAATTCATTATCAGACAAATAACTCAATCCAAAATTATTTTTGAATAAAGTAACCTATCCTCTATTTTAATAGAAGAAACACTTTTTCTCAATCAATAAATATTTAAATTATTTGAGTGAAGGAGGGGAGGGGGGCCATGCTCTGACAGAAGAGCTTTATGATGGGACCAACACACTTTATAAATGACTTATCTCCCAAAATAAGTCATTTTTTAAAAATGCTTATTTCCCAGTATAGAATTATCCTGAACATTGCACCACATAATGGATTACAATGGGACCCACTGCAATGATTATGAATTATTTATATTTATTTACACATTACACATAATGTTGTCATAACTCTAGCAAGAAGCAAGCTTCTTCACCCAAAAATAATAAATAGTTTCATGAAAGAAGCAAAGTATCCTAAAGTATGACAAAAAAGAAAATGAAAATGAAAATTAAAAATTAAAAATAAATAAATGCTGATCCGAGTTGAATTTAGTAGTGAGAAAGACAGTTTGTTTCGTCACAACTATGATCGGGAAGAATTAAAATTATTTGATGTTAAACCGACACTCGAACTGAATTAATCGGTCCAATAATAATTCTGATGGTAAAGAAAATATTAATTTTTAAATCACAATAACATTAAAAGCAAATTATTTATAGGAGTGTTTGGTATGGTAAAATACAAAGGACAAAAGTGGGTTTTAGAAAGAAAAAAAAGGAAAAGCCAAAATAACAGTCATAGGTATTTTTGATTTTATGCCTGTCAAGATACCTTCCTATGGTCAATTAAGCCTAAGTAAAATCAGGTTTAAACCTTACCACTAGTCAAATTTCTTACTTGTCACACTGCCATTATATTAGTTTTCTCTCTTACTATAGTGACTTATGCAATGAATGCACTTTGTTTTAAGATATGAGTTACATACTTTGTTTTTAGGAATTTTTAAAAAGATTGATAAAAAGTTTATACTACACAAAAAAAAAATATTTTAAATCTATCAAACCAATCTTTTTAAATAAATACAAATAAATTTATTATGGTCATGTTGTGTTTTGTATTTTTAATTAAAACATTAAATATAACTTAATTATCTTAAAACACTTGTGAAAATAAGCTGAAAAACTCTTATAAATAATGTCATAAATCATTTTTATAAGTTTCAAAAGTATATGTCTTACAAAACTTAAGCTAATAGATATGTTCAGATAAATTAATCGAAATAAATATTTAATCTCATTGTCCTTTTTATTTGTTATTTTATTTAAATATTAGTTTAATTGTTTATTTATATATGTTCAAATGAAAGTAACTTTAAGTAGGCTAATAAGTTAATCGTTCTTTCGAAAAAGTCAAACTCATACCTAAAACTAAGTCTTTGACAAGCTATACCTTAGACTTTGATTTTGAATTTTTTAGTAGTTTGGGCTTAAATTTGGCAAAGTCTTACTCGATTCAAACTATTTTCACTCCTTAATCATGACTATTTCCACCCCTTAATCGTGAGCGAAAAAATATATCTTGCAAAGAAATTATGTTATGACCAGACGTGAAACGTTCCCTAGTTTTCAGCTATTGTAGGCTAATCTTGGCTTGCAAAGAGCTATTGAACTATTGAACATGTACTAGATGGTTCAATAGAAAAACTCTAATCGAAAAGAGTATGTACAACATTCACCCGAAGAATAACATATGCAAGAGATGGCTTCGCACAAAACTACCGCCCTTGAGGCAAGAAGGGATCCATAAGAGGTCCAAAAATCTCCAAGTCGTCGACAACATAGACGTCACACTCCTTTCCCTGATCCCGTATGAGGAAGGTGTAGTCGCACTCCTCTCAAAGCTTACTGCCCAAGGAGGAGAGAAAGGTATGAAAAAGATGATTCCACTCATTCGCAGAAGAAGAACCCCTTATATGCTCGTATCCTAAACACTAGGAATCCGAAGTCACTAGAGAAGCCTATGAAACTCTAGAATTATAAAGAATTGGCTATTCATATTAGCATGTCGAGCATGTAGATAACCAATTAGACTATTACCACATCGACAGAGATGTAAAGTGAAAGTTCTTTGCATTAACCCTAATTGAGTCGACCCTAGCTTGGTACAGGTCCCTCCTTAATGGGAGCATATATTTATGGTTTGATATATGTGAAACTTTTATCGCTTATTTCACCACCAAGAAGAGGCAGCCACATATCATGGTTGTGCTAACCAAAATCAGTCAAGGTAAAATGGAAACCTTGGGTGGCTATATTGACTGTTTCATAAAGGTGGCATTGGTTGTCAAAGGTTCAGATGAGAGTCTGAAATGTTAGATTTTCGAGAACAACCTTAGATCCTGCTCTGCATTTCGGGGAAAGCTATAGTGCAAGGAGGTATAAAGTTTGGAGAATTGTTGAGTAAGGCACAACTTTACATCAACTATGAAGAAAAACAACTGGCTGGCGGAGGCGGCCTAGTGCTAGGGAATGCAGGGTTTAGTCGGCTATTAGATAAAGTGTTTGGGCAATCCAAGAAAAAGAACGAGCGTATACCACGCCCAAGGTTTAAATTATACACTTCCTTGAAGACTTTAAGTGAGAGAATATTAAAGGAGTGGGCCAAATATTAGGAGGCCAAGATAAATATCATATATTCGTTCAGGGAATCTACAATGACTGACAAGTCCAAATACATTTGTTTCCATAGGAGCCAGGACCACAACACCAACAATTACATCCAACTAGAGGATGCAACTGAAGGGCTCATCAAGATTGAATGGTTGTTAGAGTACACTAAAGAGGACAAAATGAGTCGAGAGGATTCCCCTAAGGAGGAAGCAATCCCCTAAGAAAATTGTTGAAGGTGTTCCCGGAACAATGGCAAGAAGGTGAGTAATGGAAAAGATAACAGACACAAAGGGAAAGCCATTACATTGCTTCCACTACATGATGGACCCCAAAAGTAAGCAATCCATCCAAGAGTATGATAAAGAGAAATATCACAAAGTTGATGGTCGTTAGCAAGAAGGAATGGAATACCTCAACCAATAGCCCAGAGTGACATATCCTTGGATTCCGGGATAGCGAGGAGGTTGGGGGAATTCCTAACAAGATATTTACTTTGGTTATATTGGTCATAATCTTCAACCTCGACGTATCCATGATATTGATCGAAGACAGAATTTACTACAATATTATGTACTCAGATCTCTTAGAGAAGATGAGATTGAAAAAGAAAAATTATGGTCTTATGAAGGGTCCATTCTGTAGGCTTTTAACATCAATGAAACCCGCTTGTGGGGTAGACCCTAGGTTGGCCCTTCGCAACAACTTTGAATGTAGTGGCTTTCAGAGTTCACCTCTGAATGTGGTAGACCCTAATATGCCAAAATTCACCCAATCTCCAGAAATATCCTTTCTAGAATTCGTGTTTGATATTGACATTATCACCATGATTAAAATATATATTGTTAACATAATTAGTGTATGGACAATAAATTTTGAGCGACCCTGTCTTGAAATCCCTAACGAGAAAATCTTTGAGCAAATAAAGACCTTGGCTTCGAGCTCAGAAGAAAGGATCGACGCGACATGAAAATCCAACAACAACAAGAGCAATGATTGGTTTTAATTCAACACCAAAACGAAACACTCATATGGAAGAACGATAGAGGAAATAAAAACACTTTCTTCATATATAACTTGCAACATAAAAGGCAAGAGGGTATTTCAAAAATACTTTATGCTTTCAAGCACCTAAAATCGTGTGATCCACTACGTACTACTAACGGTCAGAAGCATTCAAGAACATTAAAGAAGGAGAAACATCATTGCTAACTAACGAGTTAAGATGTGTCAAGCACTCCCAGTGCCACTTTGCGACTCTCGGGGTAGACATCTAATGCGCTCATTCCTGATACTAACGATGTTCTGTCTGAGATTTTCACGACTTAAAATCCTGTGGTCAAGTAACAATACACACCACAAATCCTTGTCATGCAAAACAGAGATAAGGGATTGAGGAGTAACTGTTCTAGGTCGCCCGTGAGACTTAGAAGGTGAAGGACCAATTATGAGGCATAAAGTTGCTACATGAGGAACAAGTACTCTTTTTCCTCCCCACTATGTAGAATACCCTTCACAAGGATGTCATGCTAGCGACTGACTGCATCCCACATCGTTCCATGCGTGTGTAGTTAGTTACAATTATTTAAAGATAAAAATGTGCCACCATACCGATATTCAAATCTTTTACCACAAAAACTTCATTTCTTATTCTTTTACTAATTTGAGCGTTAAAGTATTAATATTATTCAGCCTCCCTCCCCAACTCCCCTCCACCACATTAAAAACATTAAATCATTGCAATAGATTATGAATTCATTCTCTTGAATAACCACCTAATTCCAAATCATAACAACCTCAAACATCAAATTAACAACCATAAAATATGCTAGACTTCCATGTTATTAGTTACTAAAAGACAAATAAACATAATTTGTTAGATTTTGTTCAAGAAAATAATTTATTTTTTAAATAGTTATTTACTACTAATAATTTTTATTGTTAGGTGGGAAGAATATTTATTTAATTTAAAACATTAAACAGTCCTTTTTAATTAAATTATAAATAGTTTACTTAAAACCCTTCTACTACTATATTTTAACGCAAATGGATTATTCAATTTGTAGAGATAAACGGAGTACAATAAAGGCATAAATAAACAAAATTAAGCATATTCTGTCAGAGTCTTTTATGGGAGACTTCGTTTGGTGAGAAAGAGAAAGAGGGCAGAGATTTTCGCTTTTTCACTTTTTTTCCTTTTACTTTTGCAGCAGTTAAAAAGGTTTTAAGATAAAAAATAAAAATAAATAAATACATTTATTATTGATTTATATCACCAATAATGATTTATTGTCCCCATCCCATCCTCCTTTATTTTTCTTTTTCATTTGGTTTGTTTGTTCACAAGTTCCCCAATGTTCACGAAATTCGAGATACCACGAGCCTTCTTCTTTCATCCACATCTTCATCCTTCATTTTAATTAGACCTCGCCGTATCAAAACAAATTTCCCAAATTATTTTACAAATTAAAAAATTTAATATCCCACTTTACAATCAAATAATTTTTGTTTAAAGACAGAAAATTTTCTATGAATTGATCTACTACACAAATTAATTACACCTAACAAAATTCAAACTTAAAACCTTAAAACTTAAAACCTTAAAAAAAACACGTTTGATTCTATCGTCATTGTCTACTTGGAGAAATTCCATTTCAAGTCGGAACAAAGTATTGTCACAAGATTTAAATTAAAAATTTTAAGAGAAGCACATGAAATTTTGAGAGGAGTAAATAGTTGAATATTTTCTAGAAAAATTAAAGTTAAAAAAATAGAGTCACTAACTTAAACAATTAATCCAAGGTTCATTAAAAGATGAGAAAAACTTAAGAAAGGAAAGTTTCATCCTCTTTTGTCTCCCTTAAAGCGACCAAAGCATTGTAAGTTGAAGTAACTCCTCAATGCAAAAAGATTAATTAAATTTTGTAAGGTGGGAAGAATAACTCCTCTCTGCACTTTCTCAGTTAAACTAGTACTGATAAATAAATTAAGAAAAAAAGAGTAATTGTTGTTCAAATCAAGGCCATTAATTATAAAATAATAATAAAATCCTCATCAATGTGATCATAGCAGTAGCAGAGTACTACTGACATTTGGGAAATCGAAGCAAGAGAATCTCTTAACCATGCATGCAACCTCAGGTGTTTTTCCGTGTTTTCTAAACTTCACGCATTTTTTATTTATTATTTTAATCCATTTCCTAAGTACTAAAGTTTAAAGCATTTAAATGAAATAGTTCGAGTTAAACTTTAAGATAATACTAAATTTTTTATTTTTTAACTATTTTATTTTATTACAGAGAATATAGTACTCCTTCTTACATTGTGTCCAAAACGCCAAAAGAAAAGGAAAAAAAGAAAAAGTTGCTTCTTACAGAGATTTTTCCTTGTAAAACAAAAAAACAAGGACATGAAAACCAAAAATATTTCAAATGAAAAAATAAAATAAAAGAGCCTTATCAGAAATGTCCTCTTTATATTTTTAATTTTTAATTTTTAATTCAGGATTCAAAAAAGAAATTAAAAAAAAAAAACTGAACAAAATTTTGTTCTACGGTTTCTCCTTGAGCAGAGAGGCTAATCCGGTCACAACCTTCGTTCCTCTTTCAACACTCTTCGGTTTCACCGCCGGCAACTGCCACGCTGGACTCACCGTAACTACTTCCTCCGGCGACGCTTTCACTTCACCGAAAATCAGCTCCAATTCACCAGAATCGCTATTAGCCTCTTGCGTCGGTGTTTCTTGAGCCGCCGCATCGGCGACTTGCTTTGACCTAGCAGCAGAGGGAGATATCCATTTCGCAAGCATGTAATCACGCTTCCTCCACGGCGGAACATGCATCCCTTTCTTCTTCAAACTCTGTTTCGCGGCCTCCGATACGATGGACACGATCTGCTTCAGCCGTTCCTTTTTCCCAACGAAGATGTACGGTAGCGATTGAAGTATTGTCTTGTAGGTTCCGGTAGATCGTGCGATCTCAAACTCCGATCGAAAATCGATGTCGATTATCAGCGCTTCACCTTCCACAATCGCATCAATGAATTGATATTCACCTAAACAAGACCGAACCGAAAAACGAGTCAGTAAACCGTAAACGAGTCATTGAGTCAGAATGAGTCAATTTCGAATCCGATTAGTAGATTAGGAGAGTTTAATTACCAGAAGGACAAGAAGAAGTTTTCTCCCATTTCGATTTGCAAATTGAAGAATCGTATCCGAGAGAGGAAAGTGCTTCTGCAACTATCTTAATCAAATCTTCTTTCCTTTTGTAAACCTTGCTATTTTTCTCAACAATCTTCGCCGCATCGGCTAATAGATTCCTTTCTTCAACAGTTACACAAGGAATCAAGCTCTACAATAATCCAAACACAGAATTAAAATTAAGATAAATTAATGAACAGAATCGAAATTGAAATTGAAATTGAAATAATGAAAATGAATTTTAATTTTACCTTGAGCGAGTCATTGGAATCCGTGACTGTTTCATGTGTAAAACCGGATAGATCGAAATCGTCCTCGTCGGAGCTACTCGCGTTGAAGCAGTTACAGCGGTTACGACCGCATCTAAGAGGTTGTGGTTGAGGTTGCGGTTGCGGTTGCGGTTGTTCCTCCATGAAACTTTGAACCATTTTCGCCAAGCAAACAGAGCTCGGTTCCAACTCAGCTCCTCCTCCACCTCCATCTTTGTTGTTGTTGTTCTTCGGAAACTGTTTCTCAAACGCGAAGAATCTCCTCAAACGCCACTTTGATACTGGTTCGTTTCGAACAAGACCAGTCACTTTCTCTGAATCTATGTCAATCGGTTGGATCTTCAATGGAGCCATTAAAACTCTCAACAACAAAAAAAATTACTCTATCTCTCTCTACGAACTACTCTTTTTGGAGCTTCAAATTTCAGAAATTCATTATCACAGTCACGAGTCAAAATTTCTAGCCAGTCAACACAGTCAATGACTCAGAGTCACAAGTTATGCATGTTCTTCACCGAAACAAAATCAAAAAGAAAAAAGAAAAAAGAGAAAAAGAAAATTAAATTATCTATGAATATGAATATATACGTGTTAATTTTTTCTAGGCTAAGAAAGTAATGATTTGATTCAGATGAGTTTCGTGGAAGACATGACGACGGTGATCGGAAAGACGAGCATTGTTTATCGACGGTGAAGTTAGCTTCGCCGGAATGTTCATATCTCCGGCGGTGGTTATGAAAAAAGATTAAAGAGAGGTTTTTTTTTCTAAATGGTTTTAGTTTTCGTACAAGAGCGTTTTGGATTAGGTGAGTGGGTGAGTTTGGGTTTTATAACTTGTAATAGCTGCTGATTTGGATTTTTGTGCCACGTGGATTCTTATGTGGCGTTCATCATTTGGGCAGTATGGTTTTGATAAAACCACCCTAGTGGTACTGTAGGCTGTTTGATTGGGGCATTTGTATTGTGACGCGTGTCCTGAATGATTGTTTCTTCGCAGGGTTGAAATTACAATGGGACCCTTATTTGTTTCGTCGGGTAGTGGTTGTTTGTATGAAACTATGGATGGATTATGGAATATCAAAAACCATCCATACTCTGTTGGGACAGTGGGCTTTATTGATTGGATGATAATTTGTCGTTTTTACAATACATGAATTATTTGAGTTTTTTCACACAATTTAAGAAAACAATTATAAATAAGAAATAGTTTTACTTATGTCATAATTTTAAAATATGTATTTATTTTTACAACAAATATAAATAAAAATATATTTAATTAAAAATTGTGAATGCAACATTAATTAAATAGTAAAATTAAAAATATAATTATTGATCTAAAAATAAAAAGACTCAATTATTCTAGAAATTTCTTTTTTATCAACATTTGTTAACATTATTATTTACTAGCGTCCAGACGTACGTCTGTCTGCTTTTTATAATATCACACGCATAAAATATAAATCACATTATTATTTTTATTTTATTTTTTATTATTTATAAAATAGTAGTACTAGATAATGATGTAAACGTTAATAAATTGTCACATAATCACCATTTTTTTTTAAAAGTTAAAATTTAAAATAAAAATTGAAAAAAAAATATATAAAAGAAAAAAGGCTACACCAAAATCATGCATTTATATATAAGTATAGATAAAGTCGATGACTTATCTTGAGTTAAACGCGTGCAATCTATTGGTCACTGTATATAATATGGTTAAGATTGTTAAACTTACTTTTGTTATTGATAGAACAATTATTTATACAAGTGAAATAACTTGGATTTCAAGAAAACAATTACTCCTTCTCGTCATACGTATAATAAAATTGAATTTTTAATTTATTAAATAATCAATATATTTTGTTCATAATACATTTTAGATACATTAATTATTCAATGAATCTAAAAAATAAATTTTCTCTTATAAATAGGATCAAAGGTAGAATTTAGAAGACACCAAACAAAATATAATTATTGTAACTACCATAATGACATAAAAAAGTTATAACATAAACCAAAAATCCTTATAATTTAACAATACTTCATTATGGTCTCTCAAGTTGGACTATAATTCCTCGAAATTCTAAGATTTGATAAAATTATCGAAAATTGTAATGGATTAAATGACTTTATCATGATGTTTGGTAATAGTGCAAAACTTGAAATAGGTAATAATGGAAACAGGTATGGATGTCCTTGAGAGAGAGTATGGTCAAATGTTCATGGTGTTGCATCCTTGAGAGGGGGAAGCGAGAGAATGATTTCAGATATACCTATTGTGTGTGAGTTTCCTGAAGTATCCCCAGATGACATTTGTGATTTGTCGCTAGAGCATGAGGTGGAGTTTGCTATATACTTTGTACCTGGTACTAGTCATGTGTCAATGACTCCTTATATGATGTCTGCTTTAGAGTTGAGTGAGCTAAAGAAACAATTAGAGGATCTACTTAAGAAGAAGTTTGTTCAAACTAGTGTTTCACCGTGGGAAGCATCGATGTTGTTAGTAAAGAAAAAGATGATAGCATTAGGTTGTGTATTGACTATCAACAACCAAACATTGATACTATCAAGAAAAAGTATCCTTTTCTAAGAATTGATGATCTGATGTATCAGTTGGCTGATGCTTGCGTATCAGTAAGATTGATTTACATTCTGGTTATCATCAAATTCATGTGAAGTCAGATGATATTCCAAAGATTGCGTTTAGAATGAGATATGGGCACTATAAGTATTCTGTGATGCCATTTGTTGTGTCTAATGCGCCCGGAGTCTTCATGGAGTATTATGAATAGAATATTTCATCCGTACTTAGATCAGTTTGTGTGTTGTGTTCATCGATGCTATTTTTAATTTATTCTGTTTGATGAAGAGCATGCAGAGCATCTGAAATTTGTGTTGCAGACCTTGAAAGAAAATAAGATATATGTGAAGTTATCTAAGTGTGAGTTTTGGATGAAATAAGTGATTTTCCTTGGTCATGTGATATCTAGCGGTGGTATCACAGTGGATCCATCAAAGGTAGATGTAGTGTTGCAATAGGAGACTTCGAAGGCTGTTACAAAGATCAGAAGCTTTATGGGCTTGGCTGGTTACTACAATAGGTTTATCGAAGGCTATTTGAAGTTAACACTGCCTTTGAATCAATTGACTCGAAAGGGCTAAGCGTATGTGTGAAATGTTCAGTGTGAAGAGATTTTTCAAGAACTCAAGAAGAAGCTAACATCAGCTCAAGTTTTGATTTTTCCAAGTCCAAGTGAATCCTTTGTTGTGTATTATGATGATTCAAAGATGGGTCTAGGTGGTGTGTAGATGCAGAATAGTCAAGTTGTGGCTTATGTTTTAAGCCGATTGAAAGTTCATGAGAGGAATTATCCTACACATGATCTAGAGTTGGAACTCATGGTGTTTGTGTTTAAAATTTGTAGACATTATCTGTTTGGTTCCAGATTTGAAGTGCTCAGTGACCACAAGAGTTTGAAGTACTTGTTCGATCAGAAAGAGTAGAATATGAGGTAGAGAAGGTGGCTCAAGTTTTTGAAGTATTATGAGTTTGGTTTGAGTTGTTGTCATACCCCAAAATTTACTCCTTAGATGTCATCATCATTTGCACAAGCATATTAGGTCAAGCATCCTTATATAACTAACCAAATCATCAAGCTTTGTGGTTTTGTTTATTTTGTTGAATTAGGGTTTATGGAAAAAAGAGGAAACCCTGATTAATCATGAGTTGAGTGGGAAATGAACCAATGAGGTCCTCTTACATTTTATGGGTCCCAAAGAGGTCATTTGGTCCAAAGAAATCCAATTCAAAGGTTTCCTAAGTGGATAGGAGAGACATTGACTTCATCTGATGCAAAAGTCAACTAAGGCATCACAAGAGTCAACTCTTGAGTTTTGTGGTCAGCCATAAAATTTACAAGTCTTAGTCTATGATCTCATGTATTTAGATCATCAAAAGTCAAGTTGGAACAATAAAATCATGGGATTTATAACATTAGGGTTTTATGGTGAAGTCAAAAAGTCAGCATTTGGAGTGATTTTTCAGGGTCAAGTTCAAGATTGTTCCAAGCATAATTTGTCTCGGCCATCAACATGAAAGTTTTATATTATCTCTTTAGATTTGTTTTGATACCAATAACTCCTCAAGAACTTTCTTAGAACTCAAGTTATGATGTTTTCAAGTGGAGGTCAAAGTAGGGCAAAACTTAGGGCAACATTTTACAAGAACTTCCAACCAAGGCTTTATGGGTTTCTTGACTTCAAATCAAAATCCATCCAACATGAAAGTTATTACCCTTGATCCAAGCTTTCCAAGCATATAAAGAAGTCCTCAATTGGATCAAGGAGTGAAAAGTTATGGCATCACAAAGTTTGTTGATTTTGGGCACAAGTTAGGCAACTTATCTTAGTTGCCAAGGCGTCTCAAAGTCATGTTTTTGCTCAACTTACAAGTCTTCTTTTTTATAGTTCCAAGCTTAAAATCCAAAGGCTTACAACATCAAAGTTTTTCTTTCTCCATCTCAACTTTCTAAGCATATAAAGAACTCCCCAATTAGATTCCTACAACTCAAGATATGGTGAGATGAACATGGGTGCCAACACTTGACAAAAGTTGCCCAAGTCATGACCAGGTCATGTGCAGGCTTGCCTAAACTAACTTGTTTGACCAGCTTTCATCATGATGCAACCTCAAATCAAAAATTTTAAAACATGAAAGTTGTTCATCTACATGTCCTCTTTTCAAAAAGCACAAGACTTCACCATTTGAGTCTAAAAACAAAGAGTTATGATGTGCCAAAGAGACCTTGCAGCCATGTTTACACTTTTCCAAGTTTGCATAGGCCACGACCAGATTTCGTGCCATGTCATGAACATTTTTCCCAATATCTAAGATGCCTTTTCTTGTGTACCTACCTCTGCAAATCCCACTCCTCAAACATTACCTCATTTGGCTTCCTTTTGTGTGGCATACACAAGGAATTGTAGAGCTTTTCATGAAAACATGAAACCATCAAACTTGGTCTAGACTTACATGCTAATGTCTCTGACCACAACATAACAAGGATCCACTGCCCAACAAGTTCTACACATTGACATAGCTCGAGCCATCACCATCAGAGGAGAACTTTTCACTTTTGGCTCTAAACGCATCATTTCAAAAACTAAGAAAATCTAGCATGCCAAGGGATAAGAAGGAAGGATGAGGACCACACAATAGTCGAGCCAGTAGTAAACATGATCGATACAGACCCTTGGAAATTATACTTCGACGGGTCGAGTCATAAAAATGTAACTGGTGTTAGAGTCCAAATAGTATCCCCAAAAGGGATTCTAACTCAGTTTAAATGCCACATAGACGGGTGATGCTCCAACAACGAAGCAGAATATGAAGCCCTAATCACTGGCCTCAAAATCTTGAAAGATTTAGGGGCATAAAAAGTTGAAATCAAGGGTGACTCAGAGCTAGTGATTAAACAGGTCACACAAAAATACAAGTGCATCAAATAACATTTTCTAGTATAGTTTGCAATGGCGAACTAGCTGTTGAAGCACTTCGAAGTCGTTAGCATCAAACATGTGCCTAGAATAGAGAACCAAGAGGCTAGTGAATTAGCCCAGATTGCCTTTGGCTATAGGGTATCGAGCGACAAACTAAGGGACTCCATCGAAGTCATGGAAAAGGTGGTGTCGAACCTTTTACCGACACCTAACGTGTTGACCTTAACGGCCGATGAAGCGAAAACTTTGGGAGAAATCCTTGAAATTGTAGAAGTTTTCACCATTGATAATTTGGAAAAGTCAGATTTGCAAAGGCCAATTGTAGAGTACTTAGAAAATCCGGTCAGAACCACTGACATGAGAGTTAAGTATAGAGCTCTAAGCTATGACTGTATGGGAAACGAACTCTTGAAAAAGACTCCTAAAGGCGTGTTAATCAAATGTCTAGGTGATACAGAAGCATATATAGCAATATCGGAGGTCTATAGTGGCACTTGTGGGGCTCATCAAGCTGGCCAGAAAATGAAGTGGCTATTGTACCGACAAGGTGTCTACTAGCCAAACATGTTAAAAGACTTCATCAACTTCGCTAAAGGGTGTCAGGAGTGTCAGAGACATGCAAACATCTAGCATGTCCCAGCTAGTGAATTGCATGCAATCATCAAAACCTTGCCTTTTCGAGGGTGAGCGCTGGATATCATAGGTGAGATCCGACCAGCGTATCGAAGCAACAAAAATTTATCCTAGTAGGGATTGATTACTTCACTAAATGGATAGAGGTCGTACCGTTGATAAAGGTCGACCAAGAGTCAGTGGTGGAGTTCATCCATAAATATATTATTTACAGGTTTGGAATTCCAGAAGCCATTACTATAGAACAAATACCAGTCTTTGTGGGACAAAAAATGCAAGAGTTCGCAGTTGAAACGGGTTTCAAGTTAGTCATTTCCACACCTTACTACGCCCAAGTGAATGGACAAGTCGAGGCTGCTAACAAGGTAATCATTGGGCTGATCAAGAAATACATTGCCAAGAAACCTAATAATTGGCACAAGACACTGGATCAAGTTCTATGGGCCTATCGAACGTCACCCAAGGAGGCGACAAATTCTACGCCTTTTCGTCTAATATTTGGTCATGACGCGGTGTTTCCTATAGAAATTTGTTTGCAATCAATAAGGGTACAATGCCAAAAAGAAATTCCTTCAGAATACTATTGGAGTATGATGTTCGACGAGATCATTGACTTAGACGAGGAAAGGTTAGATGCTTTAGAAGTACTGATGTGGCAAAAGGCGTGAGTGGCTAGGTCATACAACAAAAAGGTTAAGAAAAAAACTTTTGCAGTAAATGATTATGTATGGAAAGTGATCCTATCTATGGATCGAAAGAACAGGGCGTTAGGAAAATGGTCACAAAGTTGGGAAGGACCATTTCAAGTGATTCAAACGTTCACCAATAATGCCTATGAAATTCAAGAATTAGGTGTTGAGCGACAGATCTTAAGAGTAAATAGAAAATATTTGAAAAAATATAAATCTATGCTTCAAGAGGTTCAATTTAAAGGAAAATAAAACATGTCATTGTTTGGGTGGCCAAAAATTGGCATACAATGTGGCAAGAAAAAACTCAAAAGTTACATCATTTTGACAAGACAAATAATTAAGTTGGGAATCTAGACTTAAAGTCCTCCAAGAGAGTCGTCTCATATGCAATCTGGTTGTCCAGACGAGCCTTCTTCTCCACCAACTGAGCAATCCATTCCTTGATTTGCAGGGCCATCTCACCATGGGCAAACCCTTTAAGGACTTCTTGGTCAATGACATCCTGAGGTGGAAAGGCTTTAGACAATTCTAGTGCAGCTTTCTGTTGTTGGACTTTGGCAATCTTTTTGTTGAGCTCGTCTATTTGGGATTGATAGGTCAAGATTTTATGGTCAAAGGCCTGGTGTTTGTTGAGACACTCCTGAAATTTGGTCTCAAAATTGGTCAGCTTCTGCTCACAAAGTTGGCTACGATCCTGCTCCATCCTCATCTCATTCTGCTACATTTTGATCTGGAAATCAATATGCCATCGAAGATAGAGATCCTTATTGAGTTAACTGAAGAAAGCCTAAAACTCAATCAAGTACTAAGCCAACGGATCAGGAATGGGATATTAGGAGATCTCGTCAATAATTTTAAGCATGTCATCCCCTAGCACAAATTCTTCTTCAACCATGGCCAAGAATCCATCCTCAAATAGATAAGACCTAAGTTTTTGAAGTTTGAGGGTAACAGTAGTGTCCACTTTCGTTGGAGGAATAAGGAGCAAAGTGGAGGGCTCAGAATTAGCAGACACATGTCGAAGTTTTTGGAGCCACCTCAAAGTCTCGACTAGATTCTTCGCCTTCATGGCCAGAATTTCATCTGGATTAAGGGAGCTGTTGGAATTGGAATCTTGCAAGGATGGGTCAGAGGTACCTACAACAGAGGTTCGGAAATTTCGATAGGCTTTCCCAAGTACTTCATCAGCAACATCTGTCGAAGGCCCCTAATGTGCATCAGCTTGAGTGTCAGGACCTCCAGAAGCAATGGTGACAGGTTCTTTGACAAGGATAATTAGTTTTTTCTTTGTCGGAGCAGCAGGCGTCAAAATCTTGACAGAAGGGTAGACTTGATAGTTAGTACTACTCTCAGAATCTTCGTCTTCAGACGGCACCTCTTCCAAAACCTAAGCAGTAAGGAACGTTAGAAGCCCGACGAGGCAATAACTCGTAAAACAGCAAAACACATGGCATACCTGTGGTTTTGAAGTGGAAGTCAGTTTCTTCTTCTTTGGGGGTTTGGATGGAACAACTACAGTGATCGAAGCACACTTATGAACCTGGAGAACAAGCATGCAAAGTGGTTAACATGGGTGGATTCTCAAACAAAAAGAGTTAGGGGAAAAGAGGTTACCTTCTTCTGCGGAGTAGCGTCAACATCAGAGATTTGGATTGTGTCGACATAAGCCTTCTTGAATGGCTTTGCAGGTGGAAGTTTGTCGCCCAGAACAGTGAAGGCATCATGCAACTTTTGCAGAAAGACAGAACTGTCGAAGTACTGACACTGGTAGCGTGACCACCATGTGTCGAAATTGTTTGTGGTGAAGAAAGAGTTATGACACTTGAATGCAGGAAGCTCAAAGTGTTGATCCTTGTGAAATTTGAGACAAGTTAAGTGTCCTTCAGCATTCAGAGCTCGATAAGCCCATACAATATCTGTCGAGTGGGATACTAAAGACTTTGGCAGCATCTGGCTTAAGCCAAATTGTCGAGCCACCAAATTGGGTCGATAGTTCATAAAACCATACCCCTTAGACCCAACCTCGATCCTGAAAGATAACATGGTGGGAGTCTTAAATGCCATTCATGCAACATTTGACAATGCCACAGACTTTGGAGAGACCCTAGGGAAAGGATCTCGAAACTAAGTTGGACCAAAGCATCGATCCGCAAATGGAGCCAAGTCAGATACAAAAGTTGTGGTGCCGATAAATATCTTGATATTCTTCATGAAGATAAATTTGTTGGGAGTTTCTTGGTGAGTGATCAATGCAAGCCTCAGGTCTTCGATGGGTAGATCTTGCGTCAGATGCATGATACGCTCCATTACAGGAGCCCCTAGTCGATGCTCAAAAGTGGCATTCAGCCAGTGCTGCAGTAACCAAATAGGGCCCGACAGGTTTAACGATTTGGGGGTGGAATGCAATAACTTTAGCTTCAGCGAATCAAGCCTTAGAGAGTGGTAAAAAGAGGCCAAAAGAAGTTTCGGCAAGGAAACTGGTCGACTTTCATGAATTTGAATCACCAAAATGATGTAGTTCTTGGGTATTTGCAAGAACCCAAAGCAAAATACGTAATACGAAAGTCAGAGGGTTATGAAAGCAATGTGCTCCTCATCGGAGAACTCCTCCGAGTTCTTAACATGATGGTCTTCGATTTAGTATTTAAGGGTGACACGATTAAAGGAGAATGAATTCTCAGTAGAGAGGGTAGGGTCAAAAGTCTCACCCAAAGGAGACAAACCAGTGATGATCTCCACGTCGAAGATAGTAGGCATCATCATGCCACATGTAAAGTGGAAGGTGTTAGTCGAACCCTCCCAGAAGTAGATTGATGCAAGGAGTTGGCAGGGGTTGACCTTGTAAGCTTTTCTCGAAATTTGAATGGCGTCGAAAATGCCAGCCTTTTCCCATTGTTCTTTGTGTTTGTTCTGGACCCTATCAAGCCGAGTCAGATACTCTTTGTCAACCCGAAAACTCGAGCATTTGGATCCATAAACTTCAGGTCAATGAAACTGTTTTTCTTGAAGGCATGCGGGGTAGCAGGAGTGAAACAAGGAAAAAACTCTTGCACATGCTTGGGTGTGTTTTGGCACCTGGATATGGCCCTTGAAAGGCCAAAAGTTTTTTAGCCACCATAAAAGGGATCAACATTTGGTGTTACCAGTTTTCCACCACAACCTTGTTTGTAGATGATGGTTGAGGGACAGTTGGCAGACTCTTCTCATCATTAAGAGTGAAAGCTAGCAGATTTTCACCAGTGACTGGAGTAACAGAAGACATTGCAATGTTAAGAAATGAGAGATGAAGATGTTGAAAGGTTTTAAAAATGTAGTGAAAATGATGAAGTTTCAAATTGCTAAGGTTTCAAGAAAGTGCAAGCGAAGAAGAAGAAGAAAGGAAAACAATGGAAAGTATTTATAGAACCAAGAATTAGACAACCACGATTAACAAGTGGCAGTCGACAACAGTCTCACGACTGTTTCATTTCCACTGTAGTGGAAAGTCTAATGGGGGAAGTAGAAAACCAACGACCTAGGGAGTAGCCAGAATCATGGAAAATGATGAAATTTTTTCTTGGAATTTGCAGCGCTGAAAACTTATCATCATGACACGGCATACCAGCAGACATGACATAAAAGCGAAATATGGCTGAAGATAAAACGCCGGTTTCTCATTCGAAGAAAAGTATCAGTCGAAGTTGGCCTTTTAGGGGGGAAATTTGTTAGCTGGCATATTTCTACCAAGGAAGCAAAAGCATCTTCGACAAGACATCTTGCAAAATCAGGTCGAAGAAGCCTCGACAACCTACCTTGTCGGAAGAACATTGAGGCAGGCTCAACATATAGCTATCCCAGTCGAAGTCGAAGGGCGAACAAGCAAGATTGCAACAGACAAAAATGTGAGAAGTTACAAAGATAGTGGACGTACGTGGGTAGACACGTGGTATACCAGGGATGGTGGACAGTAGAGCAACCATCACTTTTAGGCTTATTTAAGGAAGTGTCAATTTCAGTTCTAGGGGTCGCATTTTATAGCATTAAAAGAATATACTCAAAGTACCAGCGTGAGAGAAACGAGTCAAAACTCTACATATGTATGCATGCATCCATTTTTACACTTAACCAATTTATTTTACAAGTATTGTCTTTCTTTTGCTTGTTTCCCTTTTTACAATTTCGTTGTACTTTTCTTTCATTGATTTAATTTAACCTTGCAAACGTATCATTTCCTATACCCTTCCAAACCTAAGTACTCAAACGTCCAACTTGTATTTAACACATAGTCTAGGATTCTTGTAGTTGATCCTGTACGTAAACTTTAATAAGAGACTATAGGTTGTTCGCGGAAATCCCATGCGAACAGTGTGTGATTGTATGTGTGTAGTTTACAATTACGACCTATTTCTCATTGTAGTAAACAAGTTACCATGATACATATAATAACAATTGTTTTAAACAACCATTGTGAAATAATTTATAGGTCCTAGGTTTGGTACCAAGCAACACCATTTTTGGAGTTTATTATTCTGGATAGCGCTCTGCATATAAGAACGATTTTATTAAATAACTATTGTGAAAATTTTTTTTAATATATTTTTTATTTTACAGAATTTCCAATTTTTTAAACCTAATTTTTCTAAATCCTATTAGACCAGAAACAACAAGCACCCATTTGTGAATTGAATTAGACTAAAAATTGTATTAAATCAAATATAAAATTCTAGTAAGAACCAAAAATTGTACATTACATCAAAATCAAAATGGCACAAAGAAACCTGCAATTTACACATCATTACATAAAATAATAGTATCTTCGTGTCTTGCCTTTTGGTATCTTGTCTCTTAGTGTTTTCACTTTAAACACTTATAATTTCAAATAATAAACTTGTTAGTAAATAACCTCAAAAATTATAACTTACAATAAATTATGAGTTAAGAATATAAAATACTTGTTAATTTTCCCATATGCCTTCTTGTTGATCGTTACAAATAACATACATATCATCTCTATCAACTTCTTCATATGAAGTAGGCACTTGTGTTGCGTAAGAAGGAGTGGAAGGAGTATTAAAATTTTCATCACTACTAGGAATGTATTTTCCTTGGAGAACAATTGACCATCTACTCGATAAGTCTGAAGGACCTGTCACATAAAAAACATGTTTTACTTGAGTAGTCATGATGAATTTGTCATACCCTAAAATTTACCTTACCCTTTTTACAATTTTCCTTTGGTTCATGACTCTAACTCATGTGCATACATTCATACTTAATTAGCTCATCTGCATTAACATCTTCAAAGAAAGGATATGCATCATGGATTCAAGGTCAAGGAACCCCAATTCTTGGTCTTGGTACCTTGGGATCATGTGAAATATGTCTTGGTTTAGGAGTTTAATAAAGGATTACAAATATAATTAGTCCATCATGGAAGGATTATTCACTGGTCAATCTCTTTATGGGCTTGTTCATTCCACTAATCCATCATACTTTGGGTTTAGATTCAAGGCAAGGATGTGGTTCATTCAATATTCAAGAATCAATTCATTTCAAGAGGTCAAGTATTCAAGTTCCATTCAACTTAAATTTAAATACAATTTGGAGGGAAAAGTATACTTCATTACTTGAAACATGTTCTGGACTGACCCAATGACTAGGAATCGCCCAATCCACTTCTGCTCCCAAAATGGCCCAATTGCCTAAGTCCAGCCAATTTGAGGGAGCATTTACCTTTCTGCCCCTCCACCAGGGGAGGTTGACCGATTACCCCAGAGCCAGTACTTCTCCTCGCTAGTCCTTGCCCGTCACACATGGTTCCACCATCCAAAAACAGTCACGACGGTAGTACCCGTTACTGCGCCTCTGCCCGTAGCAACGACTAGTTCTAGGCACCTCTTCCCGTCCCAATGGCTAGTTTTTAGAAGTTACCTATTCTTCAGGAAACAATTATCTCGCCCCGAAAATAGGGACCAATGGCCAAGCGCTAGGGGCACTATAAAAACCCTCTCATTTGAGAGTGTCAGGTATTCAATATTCACCATGCTACTCATATACTCTGTACTTGCCTTCTTTCTCCTGATTCTCACTTTAGCATCGGAGTGCCTTGTAGGTACACCCTCATTCTCTTCTCTCACACCATCATCATAGAAGTTGTCTCTGACCCACTTTAGGTTCTGACCAGCCATCAAGATCAGTGGCGCTGTAAATCATCAAAACGGGGCTAATAAAAAAACGGAACAAACTCACCGAAATGGAGGAGAACCCTAAGCTTAACCAACCCCTTACCTAGATCTCTCCCCACATTGTTTACAATGCAAAAATTAGGTTTTTCCTCTTTTGACCTTTTCCTTCGGATAAATCAAAGAGTGGTTATGAACTAAAGATGCGATTCAAATCAATTAATAATTTGATATCCTATTTCCACCGCAACAGAAAATGTCGACTTCACTGGGGAAAGTCCTATCTTTTAAGGGTTACCCCTATCTTGTTTATTTGCTATGCTATTTGCTTTATTATTATTATTATTATTATTATTATTTATTTTCTTGTATATATATCTCTTGTACCTTACTTGGGGTACCATTGTTGTGAGATAAGTCCTACACCCAGACTTGAGTGACATTATTATAGGATGGTGAGATATTCGACGAGGCTTGTAGGGAGTGAGTCCCGACCAAGTTAACTCGAGAATCATCGCTCAGTTGAGACCTTTTCGAAAATGGTTTGGTTAAACGAGTCAGTCGTGAAAACTTTTACTATTTTCGATTGGAGTCTGTGATACTGGGGACCTGTAGTACCTTAACACCACCTTGGCCTTATATAGGACATAGTGCGGGGACTATGTGAGAGTAGTTCTACAATAGTTGCTACGCAATGCTACACTCAAAAGAGGTTCTCTTGAGAATATTATCGACCCCCGAGTCAGTCGGGAAGTTGATAATATCTGAAGGATGGACTGATGACTTTGGGCACCGCTTTAGAACCTTGTTCTGCAGGTACAATGAACCCTATAGTACATACCTTTTTGGGTAGGGTAGACCTTTTCTCCGCTCAGTGCCCCTCCAACCTAGGACCTTTTTGTTGTTTGTGTGTATTTGTGCATGACATCCATAAAACATCATTCCTAGTTTCAAGGAATTCGATAGTCCTTTGCAATTTAAAAGTCCTACATTTTAAAGTCTAAAAACTTTTCCAGCTTTCCTAAAAAGGAATATTTGCAATCGACCGTTGAAATTCTTGAAACCATTGCATGGCATTAGCATCATGTCTTGCATTGCATTCTTCCCCCGATTTCTCATTCCCAGTTGTCTTTATCTTCCAGTGTCTCTTTAAGTCGTCAAGCTGATTCCTCGACACAGATATCAGACCAGAGCTAACTATAGACGCAAGATGTCAGAACAAGAGGCATATAATGTAGAAATTCGAATGGAGATTGATGAGTTGAAATCAGGCATGACCGAACTCACCGAGATGCTTCAAGTACTGATTGCCAGAGGAGAGCCATCTCAAAGGACCGTCATTCAGGAAATTTCAAGTGCTGATCCACCTCCTGTTCAGATGCCACCATCTACTTGGCCAGAGTTTGGTTTACCTCCTAACTACTCTCCACCTCTTGCATCTACTGCTGTGATTGGTCAGACTATCAAACCGATTTTTTCAAGCTCCCGTCCTTACCAAGCCTAGACCTGTGGTCCACACTGTTAGCCAGCCTGTTCGAGCTCCCTTTGAGAACCCTCTATATGAGCACAATGCTGCCCGTGTTCGAGGGGAAGACCATGAAGATTTTTTTGAGCCTGAGATTACCCGTGAACAGTTTCAAATCATAGATAAGAGACTCAAGGCAGTTAAGGGTACTGAATTCTTCAATGTTGATGCAGACAATATGTGCCTAGTTTCTGGTCTTGTTATGCCTGTCAAATTCAAGACTCCCGAGTTCGTGAAATATAAGGGTCACTCATGTCCAAGAGCTCATTTAGTCATGTATTTCCGAAAGATGACAACTTACACCAACAATCAGAAGTTGCTCATCCATTGCTTTCAGGATAGTTTGAGTGGTGCTTCTCTAAAGTGGTATATGAATTTAGAGCATAACAGTATCCACTGCTTCCAGGATCTTTCCGACGCTTTTATGAAGCAATACAAATACAATTCGGATATGGCTCCTGATTGTCGTCAACTTCAAAGTATGTCTCAGAAGGAAAAAGAGTCGTTCAAGGAATATGCTCAACATTGGAGGCAGTTAGCTTCTCAAGTTGAACCCCCTATAGCAGAGAAGGAACTGACAGGAGTGTTCATGGATACTTTGTCTCCTTTCGATTGGGAAAAGATGATTGGAAGTGTCTCTTCAAGCTTTACAGATTTGGTAACTATCGGCCAAAGGTTAGAAGAAGGTTTAAAAAATGGTAAAGTGCCCAAAGCTGCCGAATCTTCTAATGGTGCAAAGAAATCCTATGGGAATTTCCAAAAGAAGAAGGATAAGCAGATCAATGATGTTATGTCTGAATCAAGAAGGCCTCGTCAGGGATCTCAAACTGTTGTTGCTCCACAGCCGGCTCAGACTCCTCAACGTCCAGTTATTAGAACAGACCAGTCTCAAAATAGGAACCAATTTGATCCTATTCCCATGACTTACACAGAACTATATCCTGACCTGGTTCAGCAAGGGCTAATCACTACAAAGGCCTTGCCACCTCCTCCTAATCCTCCTCCAGCTGGATTTAGGGCTGATCTCCATTGTGCTTTTCATGAGGGTGCCCCGGGCCACGACTTGGAGCATTGTTTTGCATTGAAAGCTAGAGTACGCGAGTTGGTCATAGATGAAATACTTGATTTTACGGATAATCCTCCAAATGTCCAGAAGAATCCCTTGCCAGAGCATCAAAAGTGAAGTTTCGGCCGGTTCTGATTTAGTCACTAGGCTTTTGTTTCTCGTTGTTTGTACTTTCCTTATTTTATTAGTTGTTTGCTTTCGAAACTATGTTTGTACTTTTACATTAATGAACTAGGCATTGCAACTTTCGATTTCAATTCATCCGCACTTCTACGCTTTATCTTTCAAATATTTACTTCTTGTCCAAATTCTTGATATGCAAAGATTGGAGGGAGGATGACGAAAACGTTATACCCATAACTGCTGTCAGTATGCTTTCAATCCGACTTTGTTGACGATGTAAGGCATTGTTTCAACTCCCAAACACTGGAGAAATAAGGAAGTTATTCCCTTGTCACCCCCTTTGAGCCTAGAAGTTGGAGTTTCTTTCTTTACAAAAAACCCGCAATCTTAACCTGGGGCATGGGTAGTTCTCAGCTAACTCGGTTGTGCTTTCCTGCAATACACCTTTCACGTGAAGGTTTCATTCACAAGTTTTCCTTCGCATACAACAAACAAGTGTTGAAGATGTTTTTTAAGCCAAAAGTCGAGGATGGTTCACCGTGATCATTATAGCTAGGCAGTCACTTTCTTCAAAAAAAAAATCAAAAGAAAAAGGCCGCTAAGTCAAAACCTATAAAGGAGACTTAGGCAAAACTGGGGCATCCCGCTGACTGTGTGCTTTAAAAGAAACAGTTCAGGCAAAATTTAGGGATAATAAAAAGAGGAGATCTTTAAATCCTTACCCTGAAAATTCTCAATGTCAAAACAACCAAATGTTATAAGGAAGTAGTGGCTGCCTTTCCAAGGGTCTATTAAACTTCTGAACCATCATTGCTACCATCAGTGCAATTCCTAACCTATAGGAACCTGAATGCATAACATGAGTTAACTGAGCATAGGACTGAAGTTCATCATGTAGATTGGGTGGGAACAAATAAACTTTGAGCCTTTATCCTTTATTTCATAAACCGTGAACCAGGCCACGTTACAACCCTCATAAGACCTAATTGAAGCAAGGTTATTTTGAAAGCATACTACAGCAAGGCTGCGTAAGCTGACTCCAAAAGATCTTTGTGAATCATTTATTTTGGCAGTACATTTTGTTTTAAACTTTGAATGTCCGGAACCGTCGCGTTCTGACCGATGACTCATTTATTTTTCATCTTTCAAAAAGAATTTTGATTTCAAAAGTTGCGTGAACTTTGCATTACCATGTTAGTATGAATATTTTTGTTTGAAAATTGGCTTTCCTCTAAGGAATTTTTAAACAATCGAGAAACTTGGTCAAGTGATCCTATCAGGGGCAAGTTCCTTTTACATCCGGTCTAAGAATCAGTTTAAGATTTGTTCAAGTCAGGTTTTCTTAGAGTTGGTTTATCCAGAAGTTTTTTTTCAAGACTCAGACTGGGGCAAGCTCCCAGGGGAATAGTTAAACAGTCATTTTCAGAATAAGACAAGCTGAAGTATTTACCAGTTCAGTCTACAGACAGTTTAATCTAGGGCAATTTACTCGAAGGATCCACAGACAACTTTTTATCCTTCCTACAAGGACCATCAACTTAATACAGTTTACTAGTATGGCAGAGATGTGCCCAGCAGTAACATCTTCGGTCTCCGAGTAGAATAACCTTGATCTCCGTGTTGAGGAATCAGTTTTCCAGTCTCGTCATCTTACCAGAAGAGTCGAGTCTTGTTGTCGGCCTCTGCATTTGCATTTGATCATATATCATAACATTATTCTTATACATATGCATATCATGAGTGTCATCCACATTTGTATTTCTCCCGAGGTCGTGTTTTATCCATTGTCTTACCGCGTGGTCAAAGTACAACTTACTTGGAACCTACCAAACAATTTCGTGTCGTGTCTATGTGACGTTCTTCCAGATATGACATTTCTTAGCTGATGGTTTTCCGGATAAGTCTGTCCTTATCTTATATCCCATACTATTCTCATATATTGTGTTCATGCCCTTCATTCAAATGTGTAATATCCTTCTGATGGTTTTCCAGATCGAGTCTTTGTTCTGATGTTCTTCTAGAACTATATCTGACGGTTTTCCAAATACCCCTTGTCGCTACTGCGAAAATCGGCGCCGGCTGACAGAAGAGTCGCCACCGTGCGTTATTTATCCCAACGGAGGGAAAGGAAACGCTCGAAGTAAACCTCGCAAAAAACGGGAAAGGTATGGTCATCGCAACCAAAGCCTGGGTTCGGGAGTCGGTTACACAAGGGGAAGGTATTAGCACCCCTCACGTCCGTCGTACTCGACGGGATCCACGCTTGCTTGGGTTGTCTAAAGGATGCAAAAACAATCTATCTACGGCTGCTAAATCTAAACGGAAGGGAATTGACTCGATAGAGCGTCGCACTCTATGCCTACGTATTCTCAAGAGAGAAAGTCAGAGTCAACGTAGTTCGGGACTACAGGGAAAATTGGCTCGCCAAGACCTCGCGTCTTGTGCCTACGTACTTCCACACTGCATGGAAGATCAGAGCTTTACGTAGTTCAGGCTAACTACGGCTGAACTGGGCGTTCTCACACAGGAGTGAGAAATTAAACTGGTTTTACAGGTACGAGAACCTATGGGAAAAACTACGGTCTGGTCTCACATGCACTCGGGCAAGAGAGAAGGGATAACAATCAGTCGTCAGCGGGAAATTCTCGATCGCACAACAGCGAGAGAACAAATGTTAGTTGTTAGTGTGCTCGCTAGGATATCGCATCCTATGCCTACATATTCTCGTCTGGTACGAGAAATCAGAGCAGCTGTAGTTCGGCTACTTCGGGACCACAGCTCAAATCTCGTTTTATTGATATTCTGAAAATGATTACAATGATTGAATACTGAAAATAAACTCCTAGGAAATACTATCCTATCCTATGAAAAATCAAATGGGAAAAAGTCCCCTAACAAGTGGACTTCAAAAAACTATCTCTATAAAATGAAAATAAACTCTATGAAAAAATGTACTATAAAAAATATTAAATCTCCACTAATATTTTTACCATTTTTTCTAATCTTTTTCAACTATTTTCTTCTTTTTTTATTTCTTTTCTTTTTTTCTATTCAAATATTTCTTTTTCTCAAAATATTTTCTCTTCTTTTTCTTTTTCCTCAATATTTCTTTTCTTTTTTTCACTATTTTCACATATACATTTTTTTCTCTTTTATTCAATATCTTCTTTTTTTTATTTCTTTTCTCTCATAAAACTATATAGAAAAAAATATAAAAGAAAATATAAAGGGAGGGGGGTGCACAGTTATTACAGGGGATGCAGGAGTAAAAAAAATACAAACTGGGCCCAGCCCAACAGTTAATGCTGCAAAAAAGAACAAACAGAGGGGGGGTAGCGTTGAACTGGGGGTGTGTGGATAGCATATGGGCCCAGCCCAGCTAACCACAAAAAATGGAGGCGGGGTCCAAAAACGGGGGGTGTGTGTACGGACGAAGACACACTAATGGGCCCGGCCCAATTCAACCCGGTCCACCTTTCCATTCATCTTTCTCAGAAAACCCTAGTTCCTCTTCCTATCACTGTTCATGGCCGCCACCACCGCTCTCACCCTCTCAGACTCCCTCATCTCTCAAGACTTCACTCTCTCTCGACCTCATCGTTCACATCTCAAACCAAAAAAAAGCTTAGGAATCTTGTAATCACCAGTGAAGTAACAACACCCACGCCATTGACGTAAACTGATCCACGGTTTGACAACCTCAGGGGAAGTGCTTGAAGAACTCGTGGTTCGTGTTCTTGACGAAGATCTTAGATGGATCTTGATGATGAGCGCTTTGAAGATTCTGAGGTTGAACTTCTGGAAACGTTGGAAACGATGAAGATCTTGAATCTTCTGGAAAATGACGGATGAATGTTCTTGCTGAAGCTTGTTTCTGGAGATTGTTCTTGAAGCTTCTGGACACCTGATGAACTTGATGGAGGTTTGGAAGCTGATGCGTGTTTCGTTGAATATTGTTGTTGAAGAGGGTTTCCTGGGATGATGAGGCGTTGAAGGTCTTTAGTGTTCTTACGAAGATGGATTGAGATGCGCGTGGATTTGTAACCTGGAAGCGTTTGTTGATGAACGTTCGTGGACGAATCTTGAAGGTAGCGAATATCTTGTATGAGGATCTTTGGAGTTCCTAGACGGATCTTGAACATTGAACGATTTTTGGGAATGGAGTGAACACCGATGGTGGTTGTTGATGATTGGTGAAGAACACCTGATGAATGTTGATCGGTTCCTGGAGAATTCTGAAGAATGGATGAAGTTCGTCGTGGATCTCTGATGAATGGACGATCAAGGTGATGAATTTGGATCGGAGAAGGGAGTTGATGAGAGTTTTGCTGGAGAAAATTGGTTGATGGTGGTTTTCCGGTGATTTCTGGAATGACGATGAACGCGATCGAAGGTTCTTGAAGTATGATGAACGATTCTGGAAATCTGGATGAAGCTTCTTGAATTTGATGAACGCGGTTGGACGTTTTCTGGCGATTCTGGAAGAACTTTGATGAACTTGATGGATGTTAGATGAATTTGGGACCGGAGAAGATGAAGATCAAGGATGTGAGAAGAATTTCTGAGTTTTCCAGTTTTCCGGTGAAATGTACGGTGGCCGGAGGTAGTTGGTGGCCAGTTACAGTGGCCGGAGAAGGTTAGGGACGGTGGTTGCATGGTCGCCGGCCATGCAACCGGTGAGGCTTCAGAGGGAGACACTTGGCATGGGTAGTGGAGGGGTTGTGCGCATGTGTGCCACGTGGGAGTGGCGTGGCAGAGAGAGGGAGAGAGGGAAGTGTGAGGTGTCCGCGTGAGAGTTACGATATGTGGCCTCCTTCTCGTGCTTACACGTGTTCAGACTTTATATACACATGCAATTGATTCTTGGACTCTGAAAATGGACAAAAATGAATAAACTGGGCCCTGCGAACTGGGCCTTCACACACAAGGGCCCAAACGGAAAATGATATTAAAAACCCAAAAGAAATCTGAATTAAGATGAAAAATGATTAAAACCTAATTAAGAACTAAACCTAATTAACTATTTAAAACTTCAATTAGATGCTAAATAAAAATTAGACTAATCCTAATTAATTCCTAATTAACACCTAAACAAATTATTAAAACCTAATAATTCCCATTAATTTCTAAACTAAACTAAAAACTCTAATAATTCTCTAATCTAGAAATTAAGCTAAAAACTCTAATAATGCCCTATTTAAAATACTCTAATAATTCCACTAATTAAACTTCTATTGAATCTCTAATAAAACTATATTACCCTTTTTTAAAAGAGAATCTATTATTAATAAAAGAAAAAATCTATATTATTCTATTAAGAAAATGATAAAAATCTATTTAATACCTAATATATTCTAAAAATGGATTAAAACTATTAAAACTATTTTAAAAAACTATTAATATTCTAAAATGATTAGAATCTATTAAAACCCTAATAATGGCCAATAAAATCCAAAAAAATCACAATAATTCCCGAAGGAACAAAAATAGCACCGAACGACAAATAACACTGCGAGAGCGCACAAAAATAGCCGGTAAAAATCAACGGACACCGAAATATCCCTAAAAACAACAGCGCAAGCTGCAAACACCGGGAATAGCACGAATTCCCAAAAAACGATTATACCTATCTGAACTGATTAAAAACACCTGAGACGCGAGACGAGGGCTGTGATCCCGATAAAATCAAAACAACTGAAAAATGCACTGTATGCGATATGCAGATGCGAATGCGGTCATGTGTCGAAACAAGGACCAAATACGGGACCCGGTTGGTCAAATTTTAGGGTGCAACAGCTGCCCCTATTCAAGCGGCTTGGACCTGAATGGTTGAAGAGCGCCCAACCTTCAAACATTCAAAGGTAGATGACGGTTGAATACAAATAAAACCCTGAAATTTGCCAACCGCGGGAATATACTGCAAAGCTGCTTGAGGAATAGCCTCCAATGAACTGAAGTTTGGTTGTCACGGCAACAACTGGTCAATCATCTGATAAAAATTTTCTTCTCCTTGTCACCATCAATCACCTGTGCGACGCCACAAGTATTGGAATAATGCTTCGAAAAGCAAACAACTTGATTCCCATCTCTCTTATGGGATCAAATCCAAGCAAACAACTTGATTCCCATCTCTCTTATGGGATCAAATCCTGTCATCTCACAGTTCACTGCGAACTTGAGGACAATTCTCCTGGGGAACTTCTGAATCGACTGCTCGGCACCCATTCTGTCAACAGGAGGCGGCTTCAGAAATCTGATATATATCAATCTTTTTTTCAGTGCCGTCGTAACAACCAAATGAAGAATCACTCCGCTGGGGAAGAAGAGAAGCTTAACCACACAACTTTACAGGGGAACAAACTCGAAATCCAACGAGGTAACCAACCTGGTCCATGTTTTGACATGCGTATGCTTGAGAATGATGCAATGCACTATATGACATGGATATGCTATGCGTTCTGTTTGAAAATGCGAGGCCCAGACGGCATGGAAATGTTATATGTTTGTATAAATGCTATGACGATATATGCAAATGTAAATGCAGGCTCGAGTTGCCAGAGAACACCAGGTCTACAAATCACTTGGCAAAATAAATGCCGAAGGAAACATCAACTTCACTGACGGTAACCTGATATCACAGAATCATCTCAGCAAAATAAATGCTGGAAAAGGGAAACCAAATCCGCTGGGGATAACCGTCCTGCTGGAGGAATGGAAAGGCAACCCTGCTTGGGGAGAAAGAAACACAACTCTGCTTAGGGATGCTCTCTTCAAACCATTGGCAACTGATTGAGCTCTACGGGGATTGACCCAAACTGGGGTTGATTGTAAACGGCTTACTGCTGGAAATGCCCCTACTATCAAGGATATCACTCTTAATCTGCTGAGGATACTCCTGATCCTGCTCTGATACGGGGTAACAATATAATCTCGACTCTTCTGGGGATAATAAGCAACTTTCATCTGCTGAAGAGTAGCAATTCTGATTTAACAATATCCACAAGGAACTCAAACATTACTTGGAGTACTGGTATCCGTCGAGCTTCGTATCGGGGAACATGACGACATGCGGGTCATTGGGAATTACTGTGTCAGATACCTTTTAGGTTTTTGCTTTTCTGGTTTAGGATAAACATGGACTATGTACACAGTGGAAAATATGGAGAATACTAGACGAGAACTAGCATTCAAAGGTAGACTACCAGGCGAGAACTGATAGGAAAATAGGTTATCGGACAAGAATTGATTTAGCAATGACATGTACCAGACGAGAACTGATACAACACTTGAAGAAACGGTGACCAGACGAGAACTGGTTACAATAAACTACACCAGACGGGAACTGATGCTTACAATAAACTACACCAGACGAGAACTGATGCTTACGGAAGGGTGGGCCAGACAAGAACTGGTTACCGGTTTTCCAGGCGAGAACTGGACTTTGGAAACGACTGGTTACTGACACGCAACAGGTTTAAACTGCAGGATAATGATCCAACGACAGCAAGGCCTTTTTCGGAATGTTAAGGTTTTTGATAAGGGTAATGACATGATTCCCCGATACTCAACTCCGGCTGGGGATAAACAGACTGGCTTGAATGACTTGCCCCAGTACAATTCAACTGGGGATAAAAGACTGGCTTGAACAACTTGCCTCAGTACACTCAACTTGCCCCAATCTAACTCTTGGGAATATTTGCTCTGAACAGCTTGCTACGAGACGACCTCGAGATTACTTGCCCCGGTATCTATACGACACAAGGATTCAATCTCCATTAAACCCCTATCAACCCAATTGGTCTTCACTATCTGCGGTGACTTGCCCCTGAATGAGCGTTCTAGCGACTTAACCCGATCTGATTATCCACCTGAAGTATCTGCTTTCAAATCTCCACGTTCTGCATAATTGCCTCTGATTGGCTCTCGAGAAGACTCTCTTCTGATCAACTGCTTCTCAAGCAAACTGCCCCTGATCAACTGAAGCTTCGGGACTTGTCCTCAGACTGACTGATTCCGAACTCCCTGGAAGTCAATGCCCCTGATCCACAGGTCTTCACAACATACTATTCTGGTTCAGACTGCTGAATTACTCAGTCCTGCTTGACGATTCCCTGTTGGAATTTCTTTCATGCCAACTACTAACCTGCAATTAAAATTGTCTATTCACGAATGGTAATCTTAATGCAGTGGTTATGCAGATTTTGAAAAAATTTGAGCTGTCACTCATTTACATGTCATGATTGTGAGTGACGAATGAACCAAAGTTCAAACGTAGTGCTTACGTGGTCAGCAAAAAATACAACAAGGATGTGACTAGCAAGTCAAGAAGGAGTCAGGTTACTCAACCTTATCGTAATGCGCTTTCAGAATAACCCTGCCTCAATTAGGTCTTTTAAGGGTTGTATCGTGGTCGGGTTCACGGTTCGTGAAACAAAGGATATTTGGCTCAAATTTTGATTTGTACCCACCCCTTCTACGTGATGATCTCCGATCCTAAGGTTCAGTTAACCTAGCACAAGCGCTCGCCTCTTCGAAAGGTATGTTGAATGGTAAGGACCACAATTAAGGGACTCACAGGGTTTTTCCGGAGTGATAGTTACTCCTTTTCGTTTTCGGTGTCTGTGTACACGACTTTGTGACTCGCTGGGGAAGAAATTTTTTCTATCCCTTCTTTTCCATTCTTTTGATTCCCTAACTTTTGCCTGGACTGACTCCTTTTGAGTTCTTTTCGATTTTTCGTTTTCTTCTGAAGTCCAGCGGGATGCCCTGATTTTTGCCTAAGTATTAGCCTTCCAGCTTTTTCTTTCTTTTTACTTAGCGGGCTTTCTTTCTTTCTTTTGGAACAAAGTCGTGTGACACTGGTTGTCTTGATTGCTCGGAAAGGATTGTAACTGTCTCACTCCTGATTGGTGAGGTATCACCCTTGAAAGGTATAAACTGATATTGGTCCTCGACAGACAACACTCCTCTGTAAAACTTGAATGCTTGGTCAAGCTAACTGACAACTACCCTGCCCCGGGTAAGATGTGAGGGTTTAAAAGTCCGAAAAAACTTCTTCTTCCTGGCTCGAAGTGGTTAACAAAGGGACTAACTCCTTATATCTCCAGTGTTTGGGGGATTTGAAACAATGCCTTGTACGTCATCGGTAAGGTCTTATCTGAAAGCATACGATCATTGGTTATGAGTATTCATTTTCGTCATCCTCCTTCCAATCTTTGCTAGTCACAGTGATAAAGTGGAATGAATAGAATAATGCAAGTGTCAGTGCAATGCAGTAAATGAGCGACAGCGACATGATTAATTCAGAAAAATGCATAGTCACATTATTATTATTACCATTCGAAACATACAATGTTTAAAGCAGGTAGTAACTAACAGAAAAGAAACTACTAATGCAAATGATATAAAAGTCTGAGGACTGCCAATGCTGAGGGCGCCTGCCTGTCTGGACCACTGGCTTTTGCTGGGGAATACTTTCCGAGTCTACGAGCTTAGACAGCTGAGCGGTTGGTATGAACAAACAGAAGTCCTTCTCGAAAGGAAATGCAATCCTGGTCGATCAACTGCTGTACTTTCGCCTGAAATGCCTTACAATCTTCAGTCGAATGCCCTGGAGAGCCACCATGGTAACCACACTGCGCGTGGGGATTGTACCTGGGAGGGTAAGGTTCTGGAACTGGCTTAAGAGCTTTAGGTTCCACCAAAGAACTCTGGATCAAAGATGGTAGCAGCTGGCTATACGGCATAGGCACTGGGTGGAAAGGACCATTCCTTCGTTCCAAGTTGCTACGAGGTTTGTTCTGATTCTGACGCTGAGTCTGATAACCTCGACCACGAGTTTGCTGCTTTGCAATGGAAGCGACATAAGATTCCTGATAGGGTGCCCCAGGCACGACTGTCTGTTCAATATAACAAGCCACAAGAGGTACTGATCTCTGATAAGATGATGAACCAACAAAATTCACTGATTCGCTTCGAGGGTACTCAATATTTGGCATGGCTGCATTGATCACAACTCCTTCTTCGCTCTGATAGTCACAAGGATATTCAGTTTCACCAGCTTGATCGTTTGAAGTAATCTGAATTTTCCCAATTCTTATGGCATACTCAAGGCGTTCTCCTAATGTTACCACGTCAGAGAAACTTAAAGGAAGTCCAAGCAATCTTTCGAAGTATGGATCTTGTAGGGAATCTACAAACATGCTTGTCAACTCTCGGTCTAACAGCGGTGGATGCACTCTAGCAGCAAATTCTCTCCATCTCTGAGCATACTTCCTGATAGGTTCATTGTTCTCTTGAGACAGTTCTTGCAACTGCATGCGATGGGGAGCTATGTCTAGGTTATAATCGTACTGCTTCAGAAAGGCTCTGGCTAAATCCATCCATGACTGAATCTGATTTCTCTCTAACTGCATATGCCACCTCAAAGATGCCCCAGTCAGACTATCTTGAAAGCAATGAATCATCAATTTGTCATCTCGCACAAACGAAGTCATTCTTCGACAGAACATCATCAAATGTTGCTTCGGACAGCTATCTCCCGTGTACTTCTCAAATTTCGGCACTTTGAACTTATAAGGCAACACCAGGTCAGGAACCAAACACATGTCTGCAGCATTCAGGTTGACAGCATCTTTGACTTTCAAAGCTTCAACTTTCTCTTCCAATGCTCGGAGTTTTCTATCCGTCTCAAGAGCTCTTGGATCTACGGTCCTGTCTATTGGAATATCTCTTCGGTAATTCATCCCAGGGAAAATAACACCTTGATTGTTAACAGGAGAAGGACGCTCATATCGGGCACCAAACTGCTCATGTCGATCTCGGTTCTCCACAGAAGGCTGTACAACTCGGTCTGCAGTAACGTTGTTCACTTGCGAGAAGTCTTCCATAGAATCATACAGAGGGTTGGACGTCATAGTGAACCCTGTCAAGGTATTGGGAGACTGGAAATTGCCTTCAGACATAGCTACCAATAATCTTCAGCTGACTTCGATGCTTGATTCTGCTCAAATCTACTCAACCCCTAGGTCGGTCTTCTGACAATCAACAGTTGCTCAATCCAAACTCCGGGCAATCACCTTCAGGAAACAAAGGCTGGATCAGAACTCTGGCTAACTGGAGGATGATATGCAATATGATGCAACACTGTTATGCACATGATATGCAAGATGCAGCAAACAACGGGACCACAGCCCCCACACAATCTGAATACTGCTGCGCTGCTGACGGAGTACGTTCGCTCTGAAGAGAGACCAAAATAACGGGTAGGTTGGAAGTCAAGTTTCCTGCAAAAAAAAACCCCCCACTCACAGGTATGGACCTATATCTGTCAAGGTACGACATCCTATGCGGTCGTCAGCGTCACAGACTTTCAAAACTGACGATACGATTCCCAGAAGGAGTGGCATCATCAAGCCTTGAAGAGGCCTCACTTAGCTAACTTCCAAATGATCGGTTCCCAGAGTCGACAATCCAACTAACCAGCAACCCGAACCACCCAAAGGGTGGGACAAGAGGCCAACCAGAAGAACCTCGTCTGAGTGTAGATTTCGCGGGACACTAATACAAGCAAAGCCGGTAGGCGCCCACTAATCTCTACTCTAAGTCTAAGGTGCACTCAAGCCCAGGTCCGGCTTCTCACTCAATCATGGAACACCCGTCACACCCTAACAGCAACAGATAATATCAATAAATAAACCCCAATAGACAAACAAACAAGCGCTAGGATTGACTCTCTTAGGGGACGTTGGATCCCACATGCATAAGAACTATCGCAGTCCTTAGCAGCCAGGGGACGTTGAATCCCCAGCGGAGTCGCCAGCTGTCGCTACTGCGAAAATCGGCGCCGGCTGACAGAAGAGTCGCCACCGTGCGTTATTTATCCCAACGGAGGGAAAGGAAACGCTCGAAGTAAACCTCACAAAAAACGGGAAAGGTATGGTCATCGCAACCAAAACCTGGGTTCGGGAGTCGGTTACGCAAGGGGAAGGTATTAGCACCCCTCACGTCCGTCGTACTCGACGGGATCCACGCTTGCTTGGGTTGTCTAAAGGATGCCAAAACAATCTATCTACGACTGTTAAATCTAAACGGAAGGGAATTGACTCGATAGAGCGTCGCACTCTATGCCTACGTATTCTTAAGAGAGAAAGTCAGAGTCAACGTAGTTCGGGACTACAGGGAAAATTGGCTCGCCAAGACCTCGCGTCTTGTGCCTACGTACTTCCACACTGCATGGAAGATCAGAGCTTTATGTAGTTCAGGCTAACTACGGCTGAACTGGGCGTTCTCACACAGCAGTGAGAAATTAAACTGGTTTTACAGGTACGGGAACCTATGGGAAAAACTACGGTCTGGTCTCACATGCACTCGGGCAAGAGAGAAGGGATAACAATCAGTCGTCAGCGGGAAATTCTCGATCGCACAGCAGCGAGAGAACAAACGTTAGTTGTTAGTGTGCTCGCTAGGATATCGCATCCTATGCCTACATATTCTCGTCTGGTACGAGAAATCAGAGTAGCTGTAGTTCGGCTACTTCGGGACCACAGCTCAAATCTCGTTTTATTGATATTCTGAAAATGATTACAATGATTGAATACTGAAAATAAACTCCTTGGAAATACTATCCTATCCTATGAAAAATCAAATGGGAAAAAGTCCCCTAACAAGTGGACTTCAAAAAACTATCTCTATAAAATGAAAATAAACTCTATGAAAAAATGTACTCTAAAAAATATTAAATCTCCACTAATATTTTTACCATTTTTTCTATTCTTTTTCAACTATTTTCTTCTTTTTTTATTTCTTTTCTTTTTTTCTATTTTTCAAATATTTCTTTTTCTCAAAATATTTTCTCTTCTTTTTCTTTTTCCTCAATATTTCTTTTCTTTTTTCACTATTTTCACATATACATTTTTTTCTCTTTTATTCAATATCTTCTTTTTTTTATTTCTTTTCTCTCATAAAACTATATAGAAAAAAATATAAAAGAAAATATAAAGGGAGGGGGGTGCACAGTTATTACAGGGGATGCAGGAGTAAAAAAAATACAAACTGGGCCCAGCCCAACAGTTAATGCTGCAAAAAAGAACAAACAGAGGGGGGGCAGCGTTGAACTGGGGGTGTGTGGATAGCATATGGGCCCAGCCCAGCTAACCACAAAAATGGAGGCGGGGTCCAAAAACGGGGGGTGTGTGTACGGACGAAGACACACTAATGGGCCCGACCCAATTCAACCCGGTCCACCTTTCCATTCATCTTTCTCAGAAAACCCTAGTTCCTCTTCCTATCACTGTTCATGGCCGCCACCACCGCTCTCACCCTCTCAGACTCCCTCATCTCTCAAGACTTCACTCTCTCTCGACCTCATCGTTCACATCTCAAACCAAAAAAAATCTTAGGAATCTTGTAATCACCAGTGAAGTAACAACACCCACGCCATTGACGTAAACTGATCCACGGTTTGACAACCTCAGGGGAAGTGCTTGAAGAACTCGTGGTTCGTGTTCTTGACGAAGATCTTAGATGGATCTTGATGATGAGCGCTTTAAAGATTCTGAGGTTGAACTTCTGGAAACGTTGGAAACGATGAAGATCTTGAATCTTCTGGAAAATGACGGATGAATGTTCTTGCTGAAGCTTGTTTCTAGAGATTGTTCTTGAAGCTTCTGGACACCTGATGAACTTGATGGAGGTTTGGAAGCTGATGCGTGTTTCGTTGAATATTGTTGTTGAAGAGGGTTTCCTGGGATGATGAGGCGTTGAAGGTCTTTAGTGTTCTTACGAAGATGGATTGAGATGCGCGTGGATTTGTAACCTGGAAGCGTTTGTTGATGAACGTTCGTGGACGGATCTTGAAGGTAGCGAATATCTTGTATGAGGATCTTTGGAGTTCGTAGACGGATCTTGAACATTGAACAATTTCTGGGAATGGAGTGAACACCGATGGTGGTTGTTGATGATTGGTGAAGAACACCTGATGAATGTTGATCGGTTCCTGGAGAATTCTGAAGAATGGATGAAGTTCGTCGTGGATCTCTGATGAATGGACGATCAAGGTGATGAATTTGGATCGGAGAAGGGAGTTGATGAGAGTTTTGCTGGAGAAAATTGGTTGATGGTGGTTTTCCGGTGATTTCTGGAATGACGATGAACGCGATCGAAGGTTCTTGAAGTATGATGAACGATTCTGGAAATCTGGATGAAGCTTCTTGAATTTGATGAACGCGGTTGGACGTTTTCTGGCGATTCTGGAAGAACTTTGATGAACTTGATGGATGTTAGATGAATTTGCGACTGGAGAAGATGAAGATCAAGGATGTGAGAAGAATTTCTGAGTTTTCCAGTTTTCCGGTGAAATGTACGGTGGCCGGAGGTAGTTGGTGGTCAGTTACAGTGGCCGGAGAAGGTTAGGGACGGTGGTTGCATGGTCGCCGACCATGCAACCGATGAGGCTTCAGAGGGAGACACTTGGCATGGGTAGTGGAGGGGTTGTGCGCATGTGTGCCACGTGGGAGTGGCGTGGCAGAGAGAGGGAGAGAGGGAAGTGTGAGGTGTCCGCGTGAGAGTTACGATATGTGGCCTCCTTCTCGTGCTTACACGTGTTCAGACTTTATATACACATGCAATTGATTCTTGGACTCTGAAAATGGACAAAAATGAATAAACTGGGCCCTGCGAACTGGGCCTTCACACACAAGGGCCCAAACGGAAAATGATATTAAAAACCCAAAAGAAATCTGAATTAAGATGAAAAATGATTAAAACCTAATTAAGAACTAAACCTAATTAACTATTTAAAACTTCAATTAGATGCTAAATAAAAATTAGACTAATCCTAATTAATTCCTAATTAACACCTAAACAAATTATTAAAACCTAATAATTCCCATTAATTTCTAAACTAAACTAAAAACTCTAATAATTCTCTAATCTAGAAATTAAGCTAAAAACTCTAATAATGCCCTATTTAAAATACTCTAATAATTCCACTAATTAAACTTCTATTGAATCTCTAATAAAACTATATTACCCTTTTTTAAAAGAGAATCTATTATTAATAAAAGAAAAAATCTATATTATTCTATTAAGAAAATGATAAAAATCTATTTAATACCTAATATATTCTAAAAATGGATTAAAACTATTAAAACTATTTAAAAAAACTATTAATATTCTAAAATGATTAGAATCTATTAAAACCCTAATAATGGCCAATAAAATCCAAAAAAATCACAATAATTCCCGAAGGAACAAAAATAGCACCGAACGACAAATAACACTGCGAGAGCGCACAAAAATAGCCGGTAAAAATCAACGGACACCGAAATATCCCTAAAAACAACAGCGCAAGCTGCAAACACCGGGAATAGCACGAATTCCCAAAAAACGATTATACCTATCTGAACTGATTAAAAACACCTGAGACGCGAGACGAGGGCTGTGATCCCGATAAAATCAAAACAACTGAAAAATGCACTGTATGCGATATGCAGATGCGAATGCGGTCATGCGTCGAAACAAGGACCAAATACGGGACCCGGTTGGTCAAATTTTAGGGTGCAACACCCCTGTAATTCTGATGGTTTTCCAAAATCTTATCCGATGTTTTTCCGGATACATTCCTCCTTCTAATGGTTTTCCAGATCGAGTCTTTGTTCTGATGTTCTTCCAGAACTCTATCTGACGGTTTTCCAGATATCCCTGTGATTCTGATGGTTTTCCAGAATCTCATCCGATGTTTTTCTAGATCTATCTCTTTCTGATGTTTTCCCAGACTGAGTTTTTGTTCTGACGTTCTTCCAGAACCCCTTTGTTGCTTATCTGATGTTCTTCCAGATATGTCTTCAACTTGTCCCGTACATTTATTGCTTTCCTAAATGTTTCAGGTTTACCTTCAGAGACTTGTCTTCATCTCATGCTCCTATAGATGATGTTCTTTTATTTCTGGATGCGTCCCAAAGTTTATTCGATGGTTTTCCGAGTATCTCTGGTATGTTTTAGAGTTCATTCGATATTCTTCCGAATGTCCCTGAAATATATTTCTTTGTCCCCGAGTTTATTCGATGGTTTTTCGAGTACCTCTGGTGTGTTTCAGCGTCCATTCGATGTTCTTCCAGATGTCCTTGAAATTTGTTTCTTTGTCCCATAGTTTATTCGATGTTTTTTCGAGTGTCTCTGTTGTGTTTCAAAGTTCATTCGATGTTCTTCCGGATGTTTCTGACATTTGTTTCTTCCTGTATATTTTCCGATGATTCCTGAAGATCCCACTCGATTTCTTTGTTTAAAGGAATGTTTCGAAAATTCCAGCACAGGTCGTTTACCTGATCCTACCTCCGTGTGGATCCTGTGTTATCATTTCATCCTAAAGTGACGTATGGTCGTGCTTGCACAAGTTGTCCATCACTCTAGAAGTTCCCAATTATCGCGTTGTTCCACCAGTGCGTCGTATTCCCTAGTGCAGTTACTCGTCGCGTCTGTCCCCTGTGTCATCGTGTTGTCTGCATTCTTACATTTATCATTCTCATCATACGCATCATTTTAAAGTCATGGCATTGTCAGCATTATAGTTCATTTTGTTTTGTCCATAACATTGCATATCACTGCGTCTAAGGGCAAAATTTTCGGTTATCTGTATTTAAATCCCTCCACCATGATTCCTCGAGTCCCGGCTCCTCAAATCATCCGGTGAAGCTATTTAAATAGGGGCAACTGTAATACCCCGAATTTTACCCTTGGATTAGTCGATTCATGTCGCGTTACATTTCATTTGTTGCATTACATATTAACTAACCACTAACAGGTTACGTAGTTTATTGTTTTTGCAGGAGAAGCGCATCAGGTGCACTTTAATTGTGGAAGGGGGAAATGGTAATTTATGCACCGTTTGCTGACGGTTTAGGAAACAGGGTTGTCAATAGGGATCCACCGAACAATTAGGGTTTCCGTTTCCGAGCTCTGCATTTTGGTTGAGGATGAATTGAATTTTTAGGGCTGAGTGTATTGAGATGTCAGTGGTTTGGTTCAAAGCAGTGGATTATATCTGTTTATGCTGTGATTTTTAACCGAGTTAGTTCAGGGCATTGGATTTAACCATTAAGATACGAGTTGAATTCTTTAGCACGGAGGATATTTCGTTTTACAGTTAATTGGATTTCTCTGCTTTATTCTTGGGCCGGTTGCGGTTTCCATCATCAGGCACGAGTTAATTTGGAAAAGGTTCTTGGCCGGATTGAAAGCCATATGTGTTGGAATGACAAGGTTGATTCAGATGATTTCTTTGGATTTATTCGCATAGATTTACTTGGTGAATTTAATCCGGTTGGTTGAGATTCAGTTAAATTTTAATCGATTGAATTTATTTGGAGGCACTTAATCATTTGGATATTTCTTTGTTTATGAGAGCCATTCGGACGCGACAAAGTTAAGTTGAAAAGGAATAATCGAAAGAATTGTAATTGGATGAAAATAATGTGAATTTTTATTATTCATATTTATTTTGTTACAAATTACAAAGAAAAACAAAATACATTTTAATGTTTAAATCCTAAGGTTCTATTGGTTCTGTTATTCTAAGGTCGATTTTTCATGACCGATTCTTCGAGAATCGATTTTTCGTACCTGCACGTAAGTCAGACAAAAGCAGAGAAAAGCTGAAATGTTAGAATAATAAAAAGTGGTTTTTTTGATAGTTCTGATAGCCTCAGTTATCCATAAACGGGTACATCAGGAGGGCAACAACAAAGTCGAAGCCGGCTCCCGACTCATATTCCCGACCTCGGACTAAAACCGGAAGATTCTGTTCTTTTTCGGGCCAGCCAAGAGGAAGAGGAAAAGAAGCATTTTTATGCTGATAATTGATTCCTATGCCGAAAAGAAATTGAGCCAAACAGATCACGTGAAACCCAAAATTCAGATTCAGGATCCAATTCATCAAGTAAATAATAGGGAATCCGGATCCAATCTAGATAATCAAGTCCAGAGACAGCTCTATCAAGTAAATAATAAGGAATCCGAATCCAATCCAGAGAATCAAGTCCAGAGACATCTCTATCAAGTAAATAATATGAATCCGAATCACAAATCCGTATCCAGTTTCATCCGGTAAATCCATGGATGTCAAGCAAGTCAAAATCTAGATTACGTGTAAAACCGAAAAACCAATCAAATCCAGATGGTATCTAATCTAAACCATATCAGAAAGTGAATCCATCTGGAAAAAAAATCAAAAGAAAATCACCACCAATGATCCGAAGAAGATCAAATCAAATCTGCGAATCATAATAAATTAGATTAGAAAAAAAATCAAAACTGTGATTTTCCATGAAAAAATAACGTAAGTAAAATTATCCAAGCCCAGCAAGAGTGGAAAAGAATATAAAAAAAATGTTCAGAAAGGGATCAAAAAACGGCAAACCCTAACAAGAACGAACCACCAAACGGCAGCCGTAAATCATCAAAATGGGGCTAATCAAAAAACGGTGGCCACAAGTCATCAAAAACGGAACAAACTCACCGAAACGGAGAAGAACCCTAAGCTTAACCAATCCCTTACCTAGATCTCTCCCTGCATTATTTACAATGCAAAAATTAGGTTTTTCCTCTTTTGACCTTTTCCTTCGGATAAATCAAAGAGTGGTTGTGAACTAAAGATGCGATTCAAATTAATTAATAATTTGATATCCTATTTCCACCGCAACAATGGTCCACCAGCAACAGCGATGATGACCCTCGCGGCCCGTTGTCCCATGAGATTATGGCTATGCGCCTACCGAAGGGTCTAGAGAAACTATTAGACGATGGCGCGGATCTAGAAGGGGGGTTTGAATAGATCGCCTGTTTAAAAGAGTCGGCGCTACCAATAAAATTGGTTTTTAAAAATTGTTTAATTTGCGAAAGCGGCTGAGGAACTATACCGTCTAAAACAAACGGTTACTAGAAAACCGTATATGTGTTAAGCCTATAGAATCCGATAACGAAATATGAGAATCACTATGTTAATCACACTATCAATTTGATTCAGCTCACTATATGGTGTGACTAGTTCCAATGCCTTAAAAATATTAACACAATGAAAGGACAACACACAAGGCGTTTGGTTCAGACATTTTATCAAACACTTGGCGTGTAGAGCACTACAAGTGAGTTCCGCTTTGAGTGAGTTGCTCAAGTTTACTTGTACAATCAATGATTGTACTAGATTTAAAATCAGTTTAGCACTACTCAAACCAGACCTAGATTGATATAATTGTTTGCAGTAAAACCACAAATATTAAGCAATATAAAATGTAAAGTAAAAGACACAACGATTTGTTGAGGCAGTTCCCCCGTCGTCCTCGCTCGGGGTACGTCCGCCCTCAATTCCAATAATAGAATTGAGACCTGTTAATATATAGATTAAACCTGTTGTTGAAAGTTTATACAAGAAGTGAATAGAAATCAAACACACAAACACTCTTGTTGTTGTAGATACTATCTCTTCTTGCCCCTTGATTCGAGTCGAATCAAGTACTTCGACAACTTGTGAATAAACCTTCGATTGTGGCACTATCTTTAGACAACCTTCTGTTTTCAAAATCTAGCCCGACTAATTTCAATCACCCGCGTGTCGAACCCAAAACTCTCCTTCACAATCCTCCGTTTACCGTTACTAAATCGACGAAACCCACCGCTCCTCGATTACCTTTACTCGGCTGAATATGTGTTGAGACGAATCGTGCAAAAACCCCCAAATTTAGAGAATCTTGAAGGACAAAACCCTAGAGGTTTTATTCAAGAAAAACCTGTCGATTCCTCAACCCGAACCGGATTAGCAAATCCTTGGCTTCGAATGTTATCACCTCTAACAATGCATAATGCAGAACAAAGATTATTATGTGTGATTGTTGTGGTATGCTATGAAGAGAATGAGGATGATGAGAACTGAATCGACACCTATTTCACTTTTCTTGTTTTTCTCATGTTATGAAGTGAAACAAGCAACTAAACTTATATACCAACCATAAGTGTCATAACCACTAAAACCACTTTACTAAAATAGTAGACATAACAGAAAAATGACATAAAACAGCGAGCCGTCGACCTATGTAGAGTGCAGGGTCGACCTGAGCTGACTCGGATGAAAAACTTGTGCAATTCACACAACCATGCGTCGACCGGAACAAGGTATGCGTCGATGTATAGCTTGAAATTTTAGACAAATTAAAATGCCAACAGTATGAGTCAACCGGTGGGTCGACGCGAGCTCTCCCGAAGAAAATTCACAAAATAGACTCATAGTGTGAGTCAACCGGAACAGAACTTTGGTCGACTCATATACCTGTAATTGCTAAAAATGCCTAATTTCATACTCTTGAATCTTTTTGATGACATCTATGATATGAAAAACGACACCAATGAAGTCTAACTCATATGAAACATATTTTGACAAATCTATATGCAACAACTGAGATATTTTATGCAGCAATTTAATCATGTGAAACGAGGTATGCAAATGCAACATGGTGATAACGCCCAACATCGATTCTTCTATGAAGCTAAGTTTTGACATCATCGAAACGAGCATATCTTATATCTACAAAGCCAAGGCATATTTTAATCATTTAATGGAGTAAGATACATACAACATGATATATGCGACAAACATAGCACATAATTTGATACATTTGCAATTTTTGTGAACATGAGTATTGAGAGAGAAGTTAGTTAAGGAAGGATATTACCTCAACTCTAAATATAGCGAGATGCACACACGTATGACTTTCAACATCTTAATTTGTTAGTTATCAGATGAACAAAGTACATATAGACATATATAATGTGCGAGAAATTTAACTAAACACGATCCGAAATATCAAGAACACCTAGTTCCCATCAGATATGAAAGAAAGGCTCAGTAGCAAGAGGTTTTGTAAAAATATCAGCTAGTTGATTTTTAGTATCAACGTGCTCAAAAACCACATTGCCTTTCTCCATATGATCCCTAAGGAAGTGGTGCCTAATTTCGATATGTTTAGTGCGTGAATGCAGCACAGGATTCTTGGTAAGATTGATGACACTCGTGTTATCATAGAAAACTAGAATACGCTCAAGTTTGAGGTTAAAGTAGAGCAATTGTTGCTTAAGCCATAAGACTTGAGTGCAACAACTGCCGGCTGCGACATATTCTGCTTCGGCGGTTGGCAAAGCAACAGATACCTGCTTTTTGCTATGCCAAATTACCGAAGAGTTTGAAAATAAGTGACACATGCCACTCGTACTTTTCCTATCTGATTTGCACCCTGCAAAGTCAGAATCGGAGAAACCAACCAAGGAAAAATCCTTTCCCTTAGAATACCATAGCCCATACTTTGGAGTACCCGAAAGGTATCTAAGTATGCGCTTAACTAGTTTTAGATGGGATTCCATAGGAGAGGATTGATACCTAGCGCACATGCATACACTAAACATAATGTCGGCTCAGTAGCAAGAGGTTTTGTAAAAATATCAGCTAGTTGATTTTTAGTATCAACGTGCTCAAAAACCACATTGCCTTTCTCCATATGATCCCTAAGGAAGTGGTGCCTAATTTCGATATGTTTAGTGCGTGAATGCAGCACAGGATTCTTGGTAAGATTGATGGCACTCGTGTTATCACAGAAAATTAGAATACGCTCAAGTTTGAGGTTAAAGTCGAGCAATTGTTGCTTAAGCCATAAGACTTGAGTGCAACAACTGCCGGCTGCGACATATTCTGCTTCGGCGGTTGGCAAAGCAACAGATACCTGCTTTTTGCTATGCCAACTTACCGAAGAGTTTGAAAATAAGTGACACATGCCACTCGTACTTTTCCTATATGATTTGCACCCCGCAAAGTCAGAATCGGAGAAACCAACCAAGGAACAATCCTTTCCCTTAGAATACCATAGCCCATACTTTGGAGTACCCGAAAGGTATCTAAGTATGCGCTTAACTAGTTTTAGATGGGATTCCTTAGGAGAGGATTGGTACCTAGCGCACATGCATACACTAAACATAATGTCGGGTCTAGAGGAAGTAAGATGAAGGAGAGATCCGATCATACCTCGATACTTTTTCACCTCTACATACTTACCGCTTTCATCTTGACATAGATTTGCACATGTTGGTGTTGGTGTATCGATAGCTTTGGAGTTAGCCATGTCAAACCGCTTGAGAATCTCAAGACAATATTTCGTCTGGCTCACAAAGGTACCTTCCTCAAGCTGCTTGATTTGTAATCCGAGAAAATATATGAGCTCCCCCATCATACTCATCTCGAATTCTCCCTGCATTAGATTAGAAAACTCCCTTACGAGATTCATGTTAGTTGATCCAAAAATGATATCATCAACATAAATTTGCACAAAAATTAAGTGTTTTCCTTGACGCTTAACGAAGAGGGTTGTGTCGACCTTGCCTCTTGAATACCCTTGATCAAGTAGAAACTTGCTTAGACGTTCATACCAAGCCCTGGGGGCTTGCTTGAGTCCATACAAGGCATGTTTTAACTTGTATACGTGATCAGGATATTCATGGGATTCAAAACCTGGAGGTTGGGCAACATAAAATTCTTCATTTATATAGCCGTTAAGGAATGCACTTTTCACATCCATTTGAAATAACTTAAATTTTTTCGCACAAGCGAAGGCAAGTAAAAGGCGTATAACCTCGAGTCGGGCAACCGACGCATAAGTCTCCTCATAGTCGATGCCTTCCTCTTGGTTATACCCTTACGCGACTAAACACACCTTGTTACGAGTTATTACTCTGTTTTCGTCCAGTTTATTCCTAAACACCCATCGGGTGCCGATTACTCGATGACCTCGCGGAGTGGGGGACAAGGTCCCAAACCTCATTTCTCTTGAACTGGTTAAGTTCCTCTTGCATAGATAAGAACCAATGTTCATCGAGTAAAGCCTCTTTTGGGTTTTTAGGTTCTACCTGAGAAACGAAAGCGAAATGATAACAGAAATTACTTATCTTTGATCGAGTCGTCACCCCCTTATATATATCACCGAGGATATTATCGATGGGATGGTCTTTGGAAGACTTCCAAGCTGGAGGAAGATCATCTTTTTCAGAAGGATGAACTACCTCAGTTTCTACATGACAGTCATCTTTTTCCTCCTCAATTTTGGCTAGGTCAGGTTGATCAATTCTCGACTCAGCATTTTTGAGTATGTCTTCCAAAGATACACATGCACCATGAACAAAACTACCTTTTCCGACATTCTCGGATAAGATTCATCAAATGTTACGTGAACGGACTCTTCAACAATAAGTAATCTCTTATTGTATATTCTATAGGCTTTACTTGACTGAGATTATCCGAGGAAGATACCTTCGTCGGCCTTGGAATCAAATTTACCTAAACTTTCTTTTCCATTATTTAACACGAAACACTTACAACCAAAGACATGTAGGTGAGAAACATTTGGATTGCGCCCTTTTAAAAGTTCATACGGTGTTTTGTTTAGAATAGGGCGAATAAACACTCTACATAACATGCCATACTTATGGCGTCAGCCCAGAAATACTTAGGTAATGCACTTTTGTTGATCATAGTTCTCCCTAACTCTTCCAAAATGTGATTTTTGCGCTCCACAACCCCGTTTTGTTGAGGGGTACATGGAGCAGAGAAGTTATGATCAATTACGTGTCTACCACAATATTCCTCAAACAGATAATTCTCAAACTCACATCCATGATCACTTCTAATTGATATTATGTTTGTGTTTAATTTGTTTTGAGAAAGGTTAGGAAATTTTTCAAAGGCTACGAATGTATCACTCTTGCTAGCCAAGAAGATGGTCCAACAAAATCTAGAAGAGTCATCAACTATTACAAAACCATAATAGTTGCCACCTAGACTTTTATTCTAGATGGCCCAAATAGATCCGTATGGAGAAGCTCAAGAGGTCTCGTAGTTGAAACGATATTTTTAGATTTAAAAGAGATCCTTGTTTGCTTTCCCATTTGGCAAGCATCACATAAGTGATCCTTGGTGAATTTGATTTTGGGCAGGCCTATGACTAGATCTTTTGAAGCTACCTTGTTTAGAAAGTCAAAATTGACATGTGCTAAACGTCTATGCCATAACCATGAGTCCTCACTCATTGTCATGATACATTTATCGCTAGTCAATGATACTTCATTCAAATCCAACATATAGGCACTGTTTACTTTTAGACCATTAAACACATCCTTCATTTTATCATTATGCTCAATTAGGCAACAATCTTTTGAAAACCATACTTTGTATCCCTTGTCGCATAATTGGCTAATAATAATGAGATTATGTTTAAGGCCTTTGACAAACAATACATCGGAAATAGTAGTATAAGAGGGATTACCTACACTACCTTTTCCAAGTATTGCACCTCGGTTGTTTTCTCCATAGGTTACAAGTCCCTTCTTCTTTGCCACAAAGTTAATGAAGAGAGATATGTATCCTGTCATGTGTCTTGAGCAGCCACTATCGAGAACCCATCTTCTCTCGGCAGTCTCAAGATGTTGTACCTATGAACACAATTAGCAAGAATAGGTACCCAACTATTTATTGGGTCCTAGGTACCCATCTTCTCTCAGCAGTCTCAAGACGTCGTCACTAGAGCTATCATCCTCGGACGATTCACTATCGCTTTCCTAAGCAATATATGCTCTCCTTGGCTTAGGTTGCTTCTTATGTGACCTACTTGCTTCCTTCTCTTTGTCCTTTTTCTTCAAGGGACAATCCGGTTTGTAGTGTCCGGTCTTTCTGCAATTATAAAACGACCTTTTTGTTTTGTTTCCTTTATTGTCGTCATTTCTGGAGTATCTTGATTGTTTTCGAAAAGTTGACAAGATTTTTCTCAGAATGTTGGATACCGTTCTTTTTGACATTGCGATTGTATCGCTTTACAAACATCGCCATATCCTTACTCTTGTCATCATCTTCGTAATCACTCGTGGTGTAATCACTATGCTCTTTTGTTTGGGACATTGAGCAAGAAGTCTTGAGAGCGATAGACTTCTTTTCAATATTTCTCGTTTTCTCTTTCTTTTCCTTCTTTTCATATTGCTCTAGACTAAGAAGCACTTGTTCGTGCTGTTGTAACTTTCCAAACAATGTTGTGAGATCCAAAATCATGAGATCGTTAGCTTCTTTAATGGCGGTTACCTTTGGTTGCCATTCCCTGTTAAGACATCTCAAAATTTTGTTAGTAGCAACATCATTGGCAACTGGCCTACCTAGTGAGTATAGTCTATTGATGAGATGAGTGAATCTCTTTTGCATGTCCGCAATGGTTTTCCCTTGCTCCATGTGAAAGAGATCAAACTCTTGCATTAATGTATTGATTCTCGCTATCTTAACATCATTGGTTCCCTCATGGGCAACTTGCAATGAGTCCCACATAACTTTTTCCGTTAGACAATGAGAAATCCTATAATATTCGTCAACTCCTAAAGAAGAGATCAGAATATTTTTGGCTTTCCAATCGTAATTATATTTCTTCTCGTCATCATCATTCCATTATGCTTCAGGCTTAGGCACAATCATGTTATTTTCATCGGTCATGGTTATTTCCATGGGACCGTTTAGAATAACATTCCACACCTTCTTGTCAATGGAATTATATGCACATGCATACAATCTTTCCAGTAACTATAGTTTTCTCCATTAAAAACAGGTGCTCTATTATAAACCCCTTTAGTTTCGTTAGCCATTTTCTACTAAGTTATACTTGAAGCACGAAGTGAACCGGTGCTCCTGATACCACTTGTTAGACGATGACGCGGATCTAGAAGAGGGGGGGGGGGGGGGGGTTGAATAGATCGCTTTCTTAAAAGAGTCGGCGCTACCAATAAAATTGGTTTTTAAAAATTATTTAATTTGCGGAAGCGTTTGAGGAACTATACCGTCTAAAATGAACGGTTACTAGAAAATCAGGTATGCGTTAAGCCTATGGAATCCGATAACGAAATATGAGAATCACTACGTTAATCATACTATCAATTTGATTCAGCTCACTATATGGCGTGACTAGTTCCAATGCCTTAAAAATATCAACACAATGAAAGGACAACACGCAAGGCATTTGGTTCAGACAATTTATCAAACACTTGGCGTGCAGAGCACTACAAGTGAGTTCCGCTTTGAGTGAGTTGCTCAAGTTTCCTTGTACAATCAACAATTATACTAGATTCAAAATCAGTTTAGCACTACTCAAACCAGACCTAGATTGATATAATTGTTTGCACTAAAACCACAAATATTAAGCAATATAAAACGTAAAGCAAAAGACACAACAATTTGTTGAAGCAGTTCCTCCGCCGTCCTCGCTCAGGGTACGTCTGCCCTCAATTCCAATAATACAATTGAGACCTATTAATATATAGATTAAACCTATTGTTGAAAGTTTATACAAGAAGTGAATAGCAATCAAACACACGAACACTCTTGTTGTTGTAGATACTATCTCTTCTTGCCCCTTGATTCGAGTCGAATCAAGTACTTCGACAACTTGTGAATAAACCTCCGATTGTGGCACTATCTTTAGACAACCTTCCGTTTTCAAAATCTAGCCCGACTAATTTCAATCACCCGCGTGTCGAACCCAAAACTCTCCTTCACAATCCTCCGTTTACCATTACTAAATCGACGAAACCAATCACTCCTCAATTACCTTCATTCGGCTGAATATATGTTGAGACGAATCGTGCAAAAACCCCCAAATTCAGAGAATCTTGGAGGATAAAACCCTAGAGGTTTTATTCAAGAAAAACCTGTCGATTCCTCAACCCGAACCGGATTAGCAAATCCTTGGCTTCGAATGTTATCACCTCTAACAATGCATAATGCACAACAAAGATTATTATGTGTGATTTTTGTGGTATGCTATGAAGAGAATGAAGATGATGAGAACCGAATTAACACCTATTTCACTTTTCTTGTTTTTCTCAATGTTATGAAGTGAAATAAGCAACTAAACTTATATACCAACCATAACATTCATAACCACTAAAACCACTTTACAAAAATAGTAGACATAAAAGAAAAATGACATAAAACAGCGAGCGGTCGACCTATGCAGAGTGCAGGGTCGACCTGAGCTGACCCGGATGAAAAACTTATGCAATTCACACAACCATGCATCGACCAGAACAAGGTATGCATCGACACATAGCTTGAAATCTTAGACAAATTAAAATGCCAACAGTATGAGTTGACCGGTGGGTTGACGCGAGCTCTCTCGAAGAAAATTCACAAAATAGACTCATAGTGTGAGTCGACCATAACAGAACTTTGGTAGACTCATAGACCTGAAATTGCTAAAAATGCATAATTTCATACTCTTAACTCTTTTTGATGACATTTATGATATGGAAAATGACACTATATGACACATATTTTGAAAAATCTATATGCAACAACCGAGATGTTTTATGCAAGCAATTTAATCATGAGAAACGAGGTATGTAAATGCAACATCGTGATAACGCCCAACATATATTCTTCTATGAAGCTATGTTTTGACATCATCGAAACGAGCATATCTTATACACGAGGTTTTGCCCTCATAAAAACCCCCTTCTCTAGGAACATATGACAGTACTATAGACCCTGACGAGCACATCAAAAATATCGATGCGTTGCTCGATTACCATGGCGTCTGGTGCGCCATCAAGTGTAGATTGTTTCCAACCATGCTCAGGAAGAGAGCAATGACCTGGTACAAGAGACTCCCCAATGATTCTATCACATCATGGAGACAATTAGGAAGAATATTCTCTAGACACTTCACAACTTCTCGCCGACACGCAAAGATCGAAGCCTCCCTTGAGGCCATCATTTAAGGGAAGGATGAACCTCTTCGAGCCTACATTGAAAGGTTCAACAAGGAAGCTGTCCAAGTCTCCACGATCGACGATATGAAGAAATTTTTGCTCGAGTGCGGGCTCCGTCCCCATACGGAATTTGCCAAAGCAGTGGGAATTCAGCCTCCAACAACGCTAGACGCCTTCCTCCATAAAGCACAAGCATACATCCAGTACGAGGAGAAGGACACCGCCAACTCTACCTAGGATTCGAGGCACCGGGAGAATGCCAGATCCTCCAAGCCTGATGAAACCTCGACATCTCATCAGGGAGAAAGAAGACGCGAAGATCGCCCCCGGGAGGCACTGGACAACAAAGGGCCTTCCAGCCAGTTCCATGAGTATACTCCTCTGATGGTATCTCAAGAAAAGATCCTCTCTGAGTGAGCCAACTCAGAATTCTAGAAAGCAGGGATATGATTCCCTAAACAAATACCATCCAAGCCAAACACTAACAAGTCGAAGTATTGCCGGTTCCACAAGAGCCACGCCCATATGACTGAAGATTGCATCCACTTGAAGGATGCCATTGAGACACTGATCAGGAACAGATATTTAAAGCAGTTCTCCAAAAGGAAGGGTGTTCCTCGACAAGACGCCCATGAGTCTAAGAAGATTGAGGAAAAGGTGCCTTCCTCTGAAGAAACCAGCCTTCAAGTCGCCATAAGCATCTCGCGGCTTGAGGACTTCTACATCCTCGAGGGGCTCAGTGCCCCTCCCTATTTCACTGCGCATAGCCCGTGGGAGACCTTCCCCTCCGCCATGGTCATCTCCGGAGGGGGCTTTAACAAGGTTATAGTGGGGTAGTCAAAAGAAAGTTTTAGCACCTTATCAGCAATAGCTCAAACCGAAACTCCACCCTCGACAGGGTCCGGGGAAAGTCTGTTCTAATCTGCTTCTACGACGAGGAACTCCTCGACAGAGCCCCCAACGCCAACATCCCTCTGCTCGTGAGAGTCTAGATGGCCAACTTTGACGTCTGATGAATCTTCGTCGATCAAGGCAACTCAGTTGATATTATGTATTCCCAACTGTTCTCCACTCTCCAGCTAGACGAATTGTACCTGACGCCCTGCGTGGGCTCTGATCTGCAAGGTTTCAATGGGTTGGTGACGAAACCCTCGGGGTACATAGAGCTGATCGTGACTTTTGGGCCCGCTGAAACGGCCAGGTCTATCAAAGTTTAGTTCCTGGTCATTAACTGCTCGTCACTATACTAATGCATCTTTGGGCGGCTAACTCTGGCCGAATTGGTAGCCATTCCTTCAACTGTGCACCTGAAGGTGAAGTATTACACTTCAAAAGCTCCGTGGCAACTTTGCACGGAGACACCGAAGCATCAAGGAGATGTTTCGAGGCAGCCTCCAAAGGGCTGAACAACATCGCCGCCAGGCCAAAGACTCCCAGCAGGTCTGCTCTGCCCAGTAGCACCAAAGAGACAAACTCGCTGCCTTGCATTGACTCCGTCGACCTTGGCAGCTGCTTCTTAGAAGACGACTAGAGGGATCATAAAGGGAAGGGGAAGGAGAGCTAGCCATCTTCGAGCAACCCCTACATATCTACCAGTAGCATCAAAAATTTCCATCCGATACACCCAATTCCAGATGGAGAGTTCGAGCTTGTCCTGCTTGGCGACAACCCCTAGCAGGGAGTAAAGATTAGGACCGGACTCCCCGACCTTGCGAGGAAACAGCTAAGAGCATGCCTCCAGGAGAATGCAAATCTGTTCGCATGGAGCGCCGCGGAGATGCCCGGGCTAGACCCTGACGTGGCCTGTCACCATCTCACCATCGATCCCGCCACTAGGGCAGTAGCTCAACATAGACGAAGGCAGTCTCCAGAAAAAACGGAGGTTACTGAACAAGCTATAAAAGACCTCCTAGAGGCAAAATTTATCTCGGAAGCCAAGTACACTACTTGGCTGTCCAATGTTGTACTTGTGAAGAAAAATAATGGAAAATGGCGAAGCGCATTGACTATACCGATCTTAATAGGGCCTTCCCTAAAGACGCATATCCCCTCACCAACATAGACAAATTAGTTGATAATTATGATGGTTTTAAATTATTATCTTTCATGGACGTGTATTTGGGCTATAGCCAATTACCTATGGAAAAAAGCGACAAAAGGTACACAACTTTCATGACTGAATCGGGCAACTATTACTACAACGTAATGCCCTTCGGATTGAAAACCACTGGCTCTACCTACTGAAGAATGATGAATAAGGTCTTCTGACGAGAAATCGGGATATGCTCGAACTCTATATGGACGACATGATCGTGAAATCCCACGAGGAATCCGATCACACGGTCCATCTGAGGAAAGTCTTTGAGCAGGCCAGAAAGTACAAGATGTGCTTCAACCTGGAGAAGTGTATGTTCGGAGTACGAGCGGGAAAGTTCCTCGGCTTCTATCTAACTGAACGAGGAATTAAAGCTAACCCCGACAAGTGCAGAGCCTTCTCCGAGTTCTCCACACCAAACTTGAAGAAGTCCATCCAATCCCTAAACGGAATGCTCACTTCACTATCCCGCTTCGTGGCTAAATCTACTCAACATGCCCTCCCCTTTTTCAAATTTCTCCGCAAGGAGGCATCTTTCGAATGGACGAAGGAATGCGACAAAGCCCTCCTCCACCTGAAACAAGCTTTGTCGGAGCCACCAGTCCTCTCCCGACCAGATAACAGGGAAACCCTTTGTCTCTATCTCACCGTTGTAACCGAGCCTGTCCGTGCCGCCCTCATTCGTGAAACACCTGATGGGTAGAAGCCTATCTACTTCACGAGCAAGGCACTGCAAGGACCAGAGCTGAGGTACCGGCAGATAGAAAAGGTAGCCCTAGCCCTTATCAACACTGCAAGAAGGCTGAGGCACTACTTTCTGACCCACACAATCGTGGTGTGCATAGACCAGCCCGTAAAGCAACTATTGGGCCGTCCAGATATGGTCGGCAGGACACTCAAATGGTCGCTGGAACTATCTGAGTTCGACATCCAGTATGAGAGCATAAAGACCCTCAAGGCCCATGCGTTGGCTGAGATCGTTGCATAAATGACCCTGCCCGACTCCCCTACTTGCGTGCCCACAAATGGATTATCTTCGTCGATGGCGTATCTAGCTCAGTAGGGAGTGTTGCAGGTGTCATCCTGGAAAACGGAGAAGGAATCCTCATCGAAGTCTCGCTTACTTTGTATTTCCCCACTTCCAACAACCAAGCCGAGTACAAAGCCTTCCTTGCAGGTTTTCGCCTCACCGAAGACCTAAGGGCCGAAGAGATCATCATCTGCACCGATTCTCAACTCGTGGCCCTCCAAGTTTGGGGAGAATACCAGGTCAAGAATGAAAACCTGTCTGAATACTTAACCCTAGTCAAGGAAAAAATGACAAAGTTCACATAAGTAGAGGTAAGTCATGTTCCCTGCAAACACAACATCCAGGCGGATGTTTTGTCAAAACTGGCGAGCATGAAAAAGAAAGGGGGGAACAAGTCTGTCATCCAGGAAGTGCTTCCCCGAACCAACCTTGAGAAAGCTTCTATGACCCTTGACATGCATGTCTTCAGCGACAATCATTGCTGGATGACCCCCGTATACAAGTACATCGCCAAGGACGAACTGCCCCCAAACTAACGGGCAAGTCGAGGCAGCAAACATGGTAATCTTACGGGGCCTCAAACGGAGACTAGATGAAATGAAGAAACAGTGGGTCGAGGGCTGCACATCGTGCTCTGGGCCTATCGTACTACACCCAATTCTTCAACCGGGGAAACCCCTAGACGAGGCGGTGATCCCCACTGAGACTCAAGTGCCCTTCAGGCGGACTGAAGCACCCCTAGACGAGGAAACAAATAGCGAGGCACTAAAGGAGGAGCTCAATCTTGTCGAAGAGGTTCGGTAAAGAGCAGCCCTCCGTGAGGCCTTGCTAAAACAAAAAATCGCGATCAGGCATAATGCCAAAGTTATACGACAAGAATTCCTAGTAGGCAGCCTCGTCCTAAGAAGGAATCACAAAGACTCCCGTGAAGGAAAACTCGCCGCAAATTAGGAAGGGTCCTACCGTGTTAGAGCAAAGACAGAGAATGGGGCATGCTACCTAGAACACCTTAGCGGGGAAGAAGTCACTCGACCATGGAACACCGAAAAGTTGAAACAATAATATAGCTAAGGCCTCAATTGTCGGTGTACGTCGTCAACACGAAGAACATCACACACCGACCATAAGTGTGCGCCCAGGTACAAGCACTGCGCTACCAAAGTAAATCCAGGCAGGCTTTTGTTCAAAAAAGAGCAAGACCCATGCCTGACATCGGAACCTCGACCGAGTCCGCCGTCGCCAAAGTACCATGAAATGGAAAACACACAACTCACTATGGGAAGTTCATGCTGCGAACCCAGGCCACAAACACAACCTAAGTTCCGCTCTCTTTCCCAGAAGCTACCCAGGATGTTCGACCAGTTCCCCTCACTGACGAACATCAGTTGTCGAGCATACCCCAAAACATAACAACCATTCACTAAGGTAGCTCATACGATGAGCATTGAGCAGCGTGTGGCACTTAGGGAAAATTAAGCAAAGTATAAACATGCACGAAAATAAATATTAACCTAAAACGACCACAAGGACCATAATTGTGCTTGTTACAATACAAAGGGGCCAAGCCCCACACAAAAAATAAATTACAAATAAACTTGGCGCGTAGGCCAAAAGGTACAAATAAGAGAAAAGTCACTCCTCCACCTGCTGAGGATCCTCACGGGCAGCCTGCACATGCTCCTCACCGATTTGAAGGAAGTTAGGAACGACTATCCTACCGCCCAACACTATAAAGAAACTCGGTGCCTGTTGCGGTGAGAATCGTGATACCAAGTTATTGATTAACTTGAATCTTTATTCTTAAATTATAACCGAACTTTAATTTATCCAAAGGAAAGGTCTAAAGAAAGAAAGACCCTTTTCGCGATGTAACAACAACGCTAAGAGATTCGGGGATCGGGGGTTGGTTATGCATAGGGTATGTATTTCACATCCTAAACATCTGTAGTACTCTACATGAACCTTTTGTTTATTTGCATGCTAAGTTTGGTAAATGTTTGCTATGGTTTGGGTTGGGTAAAGGGTGAAGGTTAAAACCTAAAGATAGTTTCTAAGTTTGCTCGCAAAGACATCGCGTCCTCTGCCTACGTATCCTAACTAGGATAGAATCAGAGCAATCATAGTTCACCTCACTAGGGTTAAAGAATACTTGATTATGATCAAGGTTCAAAGGGAGCAAACATAACAATGTTTGTATAGAGTTTAACAAAACTCTCTCGATCTATGCTATAACACTCAAGAGGGAAGTAAGTAATCATTACTATGATTCTTACATAGAGATTACAAACTCTATCCTGGGGTTCTAATTGAAGAGCACTCCTAGTATAGGTGGATTTTCTAGACTTAAAGCAAAGTCTAATGGTTTATAATGTTCTAACTTAACTAAGCTAGGGTTAAAGATGACTTAACAAAGTCAAGAAGATGGGTAATGAGCTATCCATGACACAAGGGTCGTTGGAGAGACTTTTCCTTTGGAAGGAGGGAAGGGAGGCAACATGGATGCAAACTAAAGAGTTCCATCACTCGGGGAAGAAATAAATTGACAAAGAAATAAGCATTCAAACATGATGAGTACAGGAGACATGATTACAATCAAAGATGAGCAAGCACATTACAATGAGTGATTAATTCAAGTGAGATGAATGGTTACAACCAAAGTATACAAGCATATTACAATGGGCATATCTTGACAAATGAAGGCATGTCTAAAAAAAATGGAAAGCAAAAATCTTGACAAAGATTGAGGACATGATAAAGGTGACAACCATGTAAGCAAATAACAATTTGAAAACAATCATATTATAAACTTAAAGTGAAACAAACGTAACAATAATGTGTATAGATGACAATCAAACACAAATAAATTAGTTTAAACCTCATAATTTAGGAGGAAAGTGTGAGACAAGATTAAAACAAGTAAGCATGCTAATTACAATGAGCACATACTTCAAATGACATCAAAGGTTACAACCAACAGTTAATCATCTTAACAAAAATTTAAGCAACAATCATGTAAATAAGTCACAACTTAAAAAGATCATGTTATAAATCCAAAACAAATCAAAGATAACAACATTTAGGCATTGATGACAATCAAATATGCAAGCAACGATCGTAACCACTAAGCTCAAGAACTTCAGGAAGAGAACAACAAGTTGTGGCATCAACCAACAAGAGATGACATACCAATATGTTAACAAGCACAAGGAAATTAAATACTCACAAGATAAAGCAATCATGGTATAAGAAAATAAGATAACAAGCCACAGATGAATCTACTAACAAGCAAGCAAAAGCATGGTAAAAATAATTAATCAAGAGATTTCAATCTATTAAATAAGACTAGACATTACAATGAAGAACGGCTTAAAAATAAGGAACAATGAATGAATTATGACAATCGGAAATTGAGGTTGTTTAATGAAACAAATAATAAATAAAATAAAAGGAAAGGGCCGAGCTGGGAGTTGAACCCAGACCCTTGTGTTCACAAACTCACATAATAACCACTGGGGCACTGCGCGCGTGTTGGATAGAAATGGAAGAGAACAAAGAAAATGATTAAACTCATGAATTCTGAAAAAATAAAAAAAAATGGGTTCAACCTCCACCCGGATCGAACCCATGACATGCTAGCGAAAGGCGTGTTTAAGAGTAAGTTGGTTACCAATGGGGTGGCTGTACATCCAAGTACAAAGCCACCCCTACAAATACTTAAGGCATGCTTTTCTTAAGAAATCTGGGCAAACAAGAAGACCAAGAACTAGGCCCAAACTGAAATATGTTTTGATCCCTATCTCAACCAAGACTTAATGAAATCATGCAAAATTTTAGTTGAAACTGATTAATTTTTGATGAGGGTTAAGATGGTAACAACCAAATTTTGAAATTAGGCTCATATAACAAAAATCGAGGGTTTATGCATTATATTACTTTGAGATGCACATTGATGGACATGGTATGCAGCTGATGTAATTTAAGGTTGGGCCAAGCACAAGCAACTTTCAAAAATGATTCTGAATAAGTTCTAAACAAAGTTTTAATCAAAACAGCCCTTGATCAAAAAAGAAGCACTTGAGTTGCATTGATTATAGCATAATGTTCTAGCACAGATCCAACACAGTGTTGCTTCCAATCTACTTAAGACTAAATGCAAGTTTCACTTTATTGCAAAAATTGGAGAACTAGATGTGATGATAATCAAGAACCAACAAGCATGAACAAAAACCAACAGCCAACATATATGTTCAATACTAAGAGTGATGACTGGAACTGATCCAATCATGAGTTTCAAAACATGCTTATGACATTGCTAATTATATCAATCTTGCCAAAGCCTAGTAGTACATAATGAACAACTCAAGTCCACTGTCATGAAGATAAATTAATGGCCATACTAAACATCAGTTAATCACAAGAGACCAAACCTGCTCACAATAAATCCTAGACAAACTAAACACAACATGATCAAAATTCAATTATCAAACCTGTCAACAATCAAGTATGCTATGTGTTGCACCCTAAAATTTGCCCAACCTTATTCACTTGGTTTATATTTCAATGTCATTAGCATTTGCATATAGAGTCATGTACATAGACTAATCATCTGCATAGCATAAGCATAGCAAGTCATTCAACAGGGGACCAATCATTATTCTCATCTCTAGAGGCCTATCAAGAGGTTATTATCCCAATTCAATCTCATTCAAGTCATCAGGAAAGAATTTGAAAGCAAAGAGTTCAGCAGATCAAGCCTTGAGTCCATCTCCTAGATGAGGGTATCTGAGGGTCAACAAGAGGGTTGTGAGCTGTAAGTTGAAGGCATGGAGAGTATCTAGACATTATGAGAGACTTAGAAAGTCATTTAAAGAAGGAGACAAGTCATTGATGAGAGCACAAGAGCTATAGCTGAAGGCAGTCAACTAGGGTTTCATCTGGGTCAACCCTAGGTCAACCCTAGGTCAATTGATTGATTTAAGGGGCATTCAAGTCTAGTGGAGAGATGTGGGGTTCATCATTGGACATATAAGGAAGGATATGGAGATATGCCAAGAAGAATTCAAGAGAAATCAAGGAGAAGAGGAGTTTCTAAATTAGGGTTTCTGTGTAAAATCCCCTAGTTTAGGTCAAATTTCCAAGCAAGATAAGTCAAAATGCTAGCTTCAAATGGATCCTTGGCCAACATGAAACTTGTATAGGATCTCAAGACCTTTAATTTGAGTGGTGGAATACATCAAGGAGATTTATAGAACTCAAGTTATGGTCCTTGCAAGTTACAGGTCATTTGAGGTATCTGAAATTTTGTCTGTGAAAGTGACTTGACTTCCAAGCAATTTTTACCCCTCAAGGAGATTTCAAATGAATTTATGGTCAACATAAGAATTGTTCCTCATTGTCTTAGCTTTCTAGAATGGTATTGCATGCCTTCATATGATGTGTGGAACTCAACTTATGGCCTTGGCAAGCAAAGGGTATTTTGGGCATTTGTGAATTACAGGTCATTTTAACTCATGTCCAAAACTCATACAAGGAGGCCTCAAATGGAAAAACTTACAACAACAAACTTGCTCCAAATGTGATTTTAAGTCTAGAAAGAAGGTCACAAATTGTTGGAAAAGCTCATAACATGAAGTTGCATGATTGGTTAAATTTGAACTAAAATGGCTTATAACTTGAATAAAGTCAAGGTGAAAAATGGTTTGAGAGATTTATAAGTCCAAATGGAGACTTCCAATATATGATTTTGAATGGAAAAGACATTTCAAAGACAATGGTTCAAGTACTTTTTTGAGTTTAGAAGGAAAAAGAAAAGTTATTCATGGTTACTTGTATTTGAAGAAACATAACCAAGATCAATCAAAGTTGGAAGGCAAGGGAAGTTGTAAGATGGATCTAGAAGTTTCCATTGAGCCCTATATATTCATGAAATCAGAATTGAGCAAGGGTTGGATTCATTTTTCACCAAAATTTCCCAAATTCTCTCTATTCTTTCTCATTGCAATTCCCTCCAAATTTCCCAAAATCTTCATCAATTCTCATCAACATTGATCCTCCTACATTCAATCATCATCATGGATCAGAATTGAATCAAATAATTGGTGGATATTGATCATTTTCGAGCACTATAATCATTAACATCCAAATTGCAATTTCAAGTGGACAGCAAGATCCAAGGCAAGAATCATCAAGGTGTTGCATACAGAATCAAGCATAGCACTGGTTGATCAAGATCCAAGCATCAAGGCTCTCAGATCCACGAATTTCATCATCATCCACAAGCTTTTGCACCAGGTTCAATTTCTCTCCCATGGCTTGATATAGATAGATTTACATGGTTTTATTAGTTTAGATGTGATCTAGGTTGTTAGTAGAACAATTAGGATGAGTTTGGTGCTGTTTAGTGATGATTGTTAGCAGGTTGTTAGAACTGTTAGGATGTAGAACTCATGGCATAGTGCATGATAACCTTAGCTTGTTAGTTTAGAATGATCACCATTAAGTATAAAAGAGATTAGTATAGGTTTGGTTGAGGATCTTGAGGATGAGTTGCAGAGTGTTTTAATGGAACCAAGAATGTCATGCGCTCGGGTTGAGTGATTTGTTGAGTTTCAAAGCAAACTAATGCCATAGGCTTGTAGAGGGAGAAATTCTGATTGATTTTCATGTTTGGATCGTGGTGTTTCATGGACTGTGGAGAGAGAACCGAGAGGTTGAAGTTGGTTCGTGCATGGAGTCTTCATGGTGGAAACCCTAAGTGTTCATGAACCAATGTAGAAGACGAAATCAGGAGCGTCCATTGCGTGTTGGACTTTTGACCTCAGAGCCCATCGTGTGGCTCTAATTTAATTCTGAGTTTGAGAGGGAATCCTCCCCCCATTGAAACGCTGCGTTTCATTAAAGGGGGGAGCGTGGGCCTTGCTCTTGCCACCCCCCAGTATTGAGCCCAATTCCATTTGAACGTGAATCCATTGCTGTTCTCACCCCCTGCTTGTTTTTTTTTTTATTTTCAATAATGCTGATTTGTTCTGGGCCTAGTCCAAAATTGCTACGCGCACCCCCGTTTGCTGGCCCATCCTGGAATATCAACTAGGGCGCTCTGCTACTAGTACCCCCCCTGGCTATTTCTTTCTTCTTTTTTATTATTATTTTCTTTTCATTTTTTTCATTCATTTTAAAAATTCATAATAAATAGATAAAAAACCATTTTTAATTCATTCTTTTTACATCATTTTCATTAGAATGTCTAGAAAATTATAAAAGAATAAAAATTGCATTTTATTTTTATTTGATATTTTTCTCATATTTTCTAAATAAATAGCATTTTAAATAGCTTCATTTCATGCATGATTTTATTAATTTTTGTTCTATTAGATGCTTTCATATTTTTTGTTCATTCTTTTTAGGTTGCTTAGATGAGATATTGAACTTGTAGATGCAATTTAGTTCCCATTTTTAGAAATTAATTTTAGGTGCTTAATGTAGGCTTGAACAACATGAACAAATTAGGGTTTTTAGATGATGACTTAGGAAGTTTGATTCTTTTCCCTTAGGACTTAGGGTTTGACTAGTTTAGTTATGGGACTATAGGGGCTATGGGTAGTTATTAAATCCCTTAGAAAAAGTCAGGATTCCCCTACTGCTATTAATACTCTGTGTATATCTGATTGCCTGGTATGGTGTGCCCTCTGGGGATTATTGCTTGCTTGCTTGGGTATTGGGATTGTCTGGGGACTTGGGAGAGCTGAAGACTTGAGGAGATGAAGACCATTGGAGATCCAGATGTTGAAGATCCACTGCCAGAGTTGAAGAGAAGATTCTTGCTAGCAGATGCTGAGGAGACTAGGGTTTAGGAGCTAGGCAGAGCTCTAGGTTAGAAAGTTTGTTTCTCAAACATGGATTGCCTTGTCTGCATCCATTCTTCTCTGTGATTCAGAGTCTCTCTAAGACACTCACCCCCTTCCTTTGGAAGGCTTGGTGATAGTGTCTATGGGATAGAACTCTTGAGAGAAAATGTCTCTTGTGTTAGAAGCAGTCTGTTCACCACCCTTGGTAGTCAACTGATTGCTTAACACCCAATTCACTCTTGTGACTGATCCCTCATCCTGGAGGTTTGAACTTGAAGAAAAGCCATTGCAGATGGAAGAATGATGATCAAAGCCCTTGCCTAAAGGTCATGAATATGGAGACTGATGCTTGTTGAAGCCTGTAGCTGAGTGGAGATTACTTGAAGCCAGATGTTGATTCAGAGCTGCTGAAGCTGTTTGTTTTATTGCTGTATTTCATTTCTGATGTATTGATTGGTTTTCCTGACTGTATTGTTTGCTGCTTACCCTGTTGGGTTGAAAGTGAAGCCTGTTCACTTTCGCCTATTGTTTTCTAGGTTCGAGGTTGAGTGGGACTCCCTTGCCTCGCTTGTACTGTTGCATCCATGCATTTTACTGCTTTACTGTATATATCTGATATTGTTTCTGTTTCTGCCTATCCCGTAGGATCTCTGTTTCTCTCTGTGCAAGAGAGGAGCATGATAGACACTAGGTCTTAACCCATGCATGATAACATTAGGTTAGTTTGTTTCCCTTCGCAACCATAGGTTAGAGTTCTGTCTCTTTCTTTCTCAAAACAAACAGAAAAACACATAAAGATTTCAAACACAATAAAAGACACTTCTTCTGTAAAAGAATGTGAACTCATCAAGCCGTCATTTTTGTCCGCTGGGACTGTTGATCAGAAAAACCCTTTTTCAGAAGGAAGAAAAACAATCAAAACAGACTTGTGTCGTACGTGGCCCGAACTACGTTTGCTCTGATCTTCCATGCTGTGTGGAAGTACGTAGGCATAGGATGCGATATCCTAGCGAGCAACCTTCCCCTCCTTTCCCGTAGGTAGGCGAACTACGTTGACTCTGATTTCTCGTTCCAGACGGGAATACGTAGGCATAAAGTGCGATACTTTGCCGAGTCATTTTTTTTATTTTCATTTTCTTTTCTTTTAACCCCAGACCTGTAGAGTAGATAGAATAACAATCCATACCCGAAAACAAGCGTGGATCCCGTCGAGTACGACGGACGTGAGGGGTGCTAATACCTTCCCCTTGCGTAACCGACTCCCGAACCCAGGTTTTGGTTGCGACGACCATACCTTTCCCGTGTTGTGCGAGGTTTACTCTGAGCGTTTCCTTTCCCTCCTATGGGATAAATAACGCACGGTGGCGACTCTTCTGTTCAGCCGGCGCCGATTTTCGCAGTAGCGACAGCTGGCGACTCTGCTGGGGATCCAACGTCCCCTGGCTGCTAAGGACTGCGATGGTTCTTATGCATTTGGGATCCAACGTCCCTTAAGAGAGTCAATCCTAGCGCTTGTTTTCCCGTCGAGGATTTTGTATGGAGTTATTTTATATTTCTAACCTTCTATTTTTCAGCTTTATATATTGATTATTATTGCTGTATCTGGGGTGTGACGGGTGTTCTGATATTGAGAGATAAGCCGGACCTGGGCTTGAGTGCACCTAGAATTAGAGTAGAAATTAGTGGGCGCCCGCTTGCTTTGCTTGCTTCGGTGTCCCATGAAATCTACACTCAGACGAGGTTCCTCTGGTTGGCCTCCTGCCCCTTCCTTTGGTTGGCGTGGGTTGCTGGTTAGTTGGATTGTCGACTCTGGGGACCGATCATTTGGAAGTTGGCTAAGTGAGGCCTCTTCAGGAATTGATGATGCCACTCCTTCTGGGAATCGTATCATCAACCCTGAAAGTCTGTGACGCCGACGACCGCATAGGATGCCGTACCTTGTGCCAGTTATAGGGCCACCCACCTGTGAGGGGATTTGGGGTTATGCAGGTAACCAGACCTTCAGATACCGGTTTGTTCTCGATCAGAGATCCTGGGTATTTATGGAGAGTTATGAGGTCTGTCAGAGACCATTTGGAGATGTGTTCTGAGGTCTGTCAGAGACCAATTAGAGATGTGATTTGAGGTCTACCAGAGACCAGTGGGAGTTATGGTTTGAGGTCTGTCAGAGACCAGTATTGGAGCTTTGTTTTAGGTCTATCTGAGACCAGGGTTTGATAACTTCTGGATGGTCTATCTGAGACCTTTCTTGATTGGGTTCAGGCTATTCAGCTACAGCTTTGGTCCCTGTTGCATGTTACTTGCATTGCATCACTGCATATCCATTACCATTTGCATTTCACTAACGAGTGTCTGTGCTGCAGGTGCATTTGCATTTCCCTAGTTCTAGTGCCCAGACTTCTGAGTGTTTGATCATGACTAGCTTAAGGAGAACAGTTGCTTACAAATTGCCTACGCCTGATATTGTTCCTTTACTTGGGTTGATCTCTCTTGCTGATGAGGGTGTTCGTAGGAGTTTCCGGATGAGCTATGGTAGACTACTGAGATTAGTGTGCAAACCTACAGAGGTAGAGTTAGATGGGCTGTATGCTTTGATGCAATTCTATGACCCTGCTTTGAGGTGCTTTACGTTCTCTGACTTTATTATGGGACCAACCCTGGAGGAATACGCTGAGTATGTTGAGCTGCCCGTGCAGAACCAGGTTCCATTCATTCATTATGATGCCAAGCCCAAGCCGGAGGAATTGGCAAAAGCGTTGCATATTGATGCCTCTGAACTGGTGACTACTGTTTCCCGTGGAGTTCCAGGCTTCTCATTTCAGTTCTTAGTTGGTAAAGCCCAGGAGTACGCCAAGAGCGGGTGCTGGGTTGCTTTCAATGCTGTGTTGGCTTTGTGCATTTATGGCATAGTTTTGTTTCCCAGCATACCGGATTTTGTGGACTTTGATGCTTTCTACTTGTTTGCCGCTGGTAATCCTGTACCTACCTTACTCGGAGATCTCTACCACTCACTGCATTACAAGAATGAGAAGGGAAGAGGGAAGAATGTTCATCTGTGTGTGCCCTTGTTGAGTATGTGGTTTGAGAGTCACCTTCCTAAGAGAGGATCTCTTGCAGAGACTACAGTCCCAGTTGATTGGCCAGAGCGCCTGATGAGGCTATCGTCGGAAGATATGGAGTGGTTTGATCGAGACCTGTTGGGATCTGAGCTCATCTTCAGTTGTTCTGGGTACCCTAATGTGCCGCTGATCGGAAGAAAAGGGTGTATCAATTACAACCCTTCTCTATTCATTCGCCAGTTCGGATATGCACTGAAGAATCCACCTCAGGAGGAAGAAGTACAGGAATCTCTGTACTTCACGGGGGATTTGAAGGGGGAGTTATTAGCCAAGCTGCAACATGCCTGGACGCGTATTAACCGCAAAGGGAAGCCACTGTTAGGTAAGAACGATTGCCAGGCTTATGAACCTTACAGGGTTTGGATCCAGGAACGAGCAAGTCAGTTATTAATGCCATTTCCAGCTGCACCCGTCATTGTCCCTATTCCGGCAGAAGAGCCAACTACTGTTTCTAGGGAAGTCTATGAACAAGTTGTGAGAGAAAAAGAAGCCTTGATGAAGATTAATGAAGGGTTAGAGCAAGAATTGGCCCAGGTACGCAGCGAGAAAAACAAGGCCGTATATGCTTTCCAACAACAGATCGAGTTGTTAAACAGGTTAGGGGCTGAGTTGACTGAGGAAAAGAAAAAGCGTGAACGTCTGGGGCAAGAGTTCAGAAGCTCCCATGACATGCTGGAAGCCAAAAAGAAGGCGCTTGACATCGCTCACCGAGAAATCTCCTCTTGCAATAAGACTTGGAATGCTACACTCACCAACAATAAGAAGCGGGAAGATAAGCTAAAGCAGCAAATTTCCGACCTCGAGGAGAAGTTGAGGTCTAGCATTAAGAAGTGTGAGGAGGAAGTGATGACCCGGTATAGTGTCCAGCATGCACTGAACAAGGCAATCAAATCCAGAGATGAAGCAGTGTCTCAGAAGCGAAAGTTAGAAGATTGCTTCGGAGAAGCAACATGGGAAGAAACTGCTGAAGACGTACGCCGTGTCCTTAAGAGGAGAAACCAGCTTGTTGAAGGGCTGCTTGATCGACCAAGCCATCCGGAGACCAAGAAGTTGATAGAGGAGTACCAGACTTTTGGGAGGATTTGATCATTTCATGTAGTAACTTGTATGCTTTATTTGCATAGTGCTGACCATCACCAGGATTGTTGGTTGAGGTCATGCCTTCTTTGTACTCTCAGTGATATTGTACCCTGGGCTTATTGATTCTCCCTGCAATATATGAGGCTTTCTATGATTCAGCTCCGATATTCCTATTGTCAGCACTGTCACTGCACCGGCACCTTCGCACTAGAACTGGGGGAATGAACTTCCCTAATGCACAGACACATTGCATTGCATTCATATTCATATTGCATTACAGGTAATCTTTGGATGGTGTCTTATTTCCTGCTCTGTACCAGGTACTTAATAGGATTGCAGATCAACATCCGCACCGCTATTCTACACGCTCCAATTGTCGAAAAATCATGGACCAAATGCAGAACGAGATGCAAGATGTGCGCGAGAAGCTCGCCCTCTTCATGCAGACCATGGAAGCTATAGCAAAAGGGCAAGAGAATTTGCAGGCCATGGTCCAGCCTCTGTTGGCCCGAAGCGCTGGTCATGGTAATGAAGATCATCAGTCTGTCCGGGTCGATACTGCTCATGGAGACGGTACTCCCACGCCAGTGGCGCCGCCTGTAATCAATACACCTGCTGCTAATGTCAACAACACTACCGCTGCTGTGAATGGTAACGTTGGAGTGGGGAATGAGACTGCTGTCCTTAATGCTGGGCTGGGTGATGTCAATTTGGGAGATAATCTAGGAGGCAATGGCTTTGTCAATACTGGGTTCGGATTCAACGATCAGGGATTCGATAACACTGGTAAGTATGGCTTTAATGCTCAAGGCTTTGGGCAAGATGGTTATGGTATGGTCAATCAGGGTTACGGAGGCTTTGGAAACGGGAACGGTACTGGATTTATGGCTTTTGGTCCTGCTGGAGGTGTTCAAGGGTATGGCAACAGAGGCCGAGGTCCGGGGATGAATCAGATCAGAGCTGGACGTAATAATGGATATGATGGGTACGGAGCTGGAAACGGTATGTGGCAAGAAGATCAGCAGGAGGACGCCTTCTCCGGAGGAGGTTTTGAAGGGCCGATGGATGATTCCCAAAAGATTAGAATGCTGGAAGAGCAGATGAAGGGAGTCTTAAACCAAAGTGCTGTGGGATTGGACATGGCAACCATGGGTCTGGTACCTGGTTTGAGGGTGCCAATTAAATTCAAAGCTCCTGTGTTCGACAAGTACAAAGGAGACACATGTCCGAAAGTGCATGTACGAGCTTATTACAGAAAGATGTCTGCATACTCAACTGATGAAAGAATGCTAATGCATTTCTTTCAGGATAGTCTGTCGGGCCCTTCCCTAGAGTGGTACATGGGGTTGGAGCCAACTGATATCAAGACATGGAAGCAATTGGCGGAGGCGTTCGTAGCCCATTACAAGTATAATAGCGACCTGGCGCCCAATCGGGTCCAGTTGGCCGGGCTTTCGCAGAAGAAGGGGGAGAGTTTTAAAGAGTACGCGCAAAGGTGGCGCGATATGGCTGCCAGGGTCCGTCCTCCTGTAGAAGATAAGGAAATGAATGACATGTTTGTCGGCACATTCACAGGGCTGTTTCATGATATGCTGTTTCATACGTCTCTGGCCAGTTTTTCAGACCTGATTCTAATGGGAGAAAAGATTGAACGTAATATTAAGCAAGGAAAGTTCCAAGTCGAGGAATCAACTGCATCTGGCAGTAATAGGAAAGCTTATGGTGGGCGCCGTCAGGGCGAAGCCAGCGCAGTATTTGGAGGCCGAGGCCGAGGCAGGGGACGAGGTCAATATCGTCAGCCGCAGCAGGTGGCGAGTGTTACTATCCCATATCAACAACAACCACTCCAGCAACAACAACCGGTTCAGCAACCGCCATTGCCACAGCAGCAGCAGCCTCAGCAAGGGGCACAGCAGGCTCAACGAAGATTCCAGGGTAGTAAACCGAGAAGAGTGTTTGAGAAGCCTCCCTCAACCTATGCCGATTTATTGCAGACATTGTTGGGATTGAATCTGGTAGAGAAAAGAACTCTGGCACCAATAACGGGAGCTCCCCCGTTTGGTTACGATGCGAGCAGGCACTGCGAGTTTCATTCTGGGGCTCCGGGCCACGATATAGAAGGTTGCCACGCTTTTAATCACGTTGTGCAGGATCTTTTAGACAACAAGACTATCAATTTCGGAACGGCAGGTCCGAATATAGTCCAGAAACCCATGCCTAATCATGGGGCTAACGCCGTTCTGACTGAGGAAGGTCTGAATCTGATTATGAATGTGGAAGATTTGAAGACGCCGCTGAGCGAGATAAAGAGCCGACTGTTACAAGGAGGTGTTTACCCAGGATGTAACGAGTATTGCTTAGATTGTTGGACCCTAGCTGTGGGGTGTGAGGATTTGAAGAAAGGCATTCAGGCTTTAATTGATGAGGGCATATTGCAGTTTGATCGAGCGGCAACTGAAGAGCCTGCAGGGGCAGTAGTGGATAATCGGAGTGATGTGGCCACAGTAACGATTCCTCGGAAGACGATCACTATTGCAGCACCAGCTCAGCGACCACCGATCACCATAACTAAGGCCGGGCCAATCCCGTACGAGAACACGAAAGCAGTCCCATGGTCATATGGGTTAGAGGTGTATTGTGATGGGATAAAGATTGATGTCAACAAGCAGCCAGCGGAGATTGTGGATAATGTTGTTGGCTCAGGAGGCATGACAAGGAGTGGCAGGATCTTTATATCTCCTGAAGTGGAGGCTGAAAGACTAGCGAAAGGAAAAGGGAAAGTGGTTGAAAATGTTCCGGTACAAGCAAGTGAAAAAGAAGCGGCATCGAAGGATGTAGAAGAGTTCATGCGCTTAATTCGAAAAAGTTATTATAAGATTGTGGAGCATATGCAGCAGACACCGTCCAAAATATCTATCCTATCATTGCTGTTGTGTTCGGAAGCTCACAGGAATGCTTTGCTGAAAGTCCTGGACACTTCTTTTGTACCCCAAGACGTCTCCGTAAATCAGCTAGAAGGAGTATTGGCACATGTGAATGCAGGCCACAGTCTGGGTTTTACCGATTTTGACTTGACTCCGAAAGGGAGAGATCATAATATGGCATTACACGTATCTGTTGAGTGTAGAGGATCAGTAATGTCGCACGTATTGGTTGACACCGGATCATCTTTGAATGTGCTGCCCAAGAAGGCGATGATGAAGCTGGATGTTCGAGGGATTTTGTGTACACCCAGTGATTTGGTAGTCAGAGCATTTGACGGCACGCGGAGAACAGTCTTCGGATCGATTACCTTGCCTCTGCAAGTGGGGCCGGAAGTGTTTGCAACTGAATTTTATATCATGGATATACAGCCTGCGTACAGCTGCTTGCTTGGAAGACCCTGGATTCATGGGGCAGGGGCAGTCACGTCCACCCTGCATCAGAAGTTAAAATATATGGTCGGAGACAGCGTAGTCACCGTGTGCGGAGAGGAGGACATCCTGGTCAGCCATCTATCTTCATTTAAATATGTGGAAGTCGACGGGGAGATCCACGAGACACCATGCCAGGCATTCGAAGGTTTGCGCATCAAGGACAAAGGTCCCGGGCCGAGCAAAGTGCCAGAGATAGCTGTCTCATCGTATAAGGAAGCTCAAGCTCTAGTAGAAGCAGGAGAAGCAAAGGGCTGGGGAAAAGTGTTGGACATTCCTGTGAAGATGGACCGGTTCAGACTGGGGTACCAACCGTCGTCATCAATTCCTTCCGTGGGGGCCCCCCGTTTCAGAAAGTCAATTACCATCTCTGCCAGTGGAGTGTGTCATGAAACTGTCAATGCTGCTTCAGAGTCTGATGAAGGAGACAGCGACTGTGATATGGATGCCTGGATTCAGCCAAGCACGCCAGGACAAGGACTGTGCAACTGGTCTATTCAGGAGCTTGTTCCTGTGACTTTTAAACAGTAATGCTTTGCTTCATTAATTGTTGAATAATCTGATGTCTTGCCCGGGGCGTCAGGATTTGCTTAGGGCTGTGTTGTTATAAACATTGCGTGTTAATCATTAAATAAATGGCGTTTTTTTCATGTGCAAATACTGTAATCTCTGTCTTTCTTATTTTGTATTTTTCAATAAAATGGCAACGTGGTTATTCGCTTTATACGCATTTTGAAGCACTTAACCATTCCTTTTGCAGGATAACATTTTCAGATGACATCCTTGAACCACCTATGACTCGTCCCGACTTTGAGCACCCAGTGTTTCAGGCTGAAGAAGAGGTTGTCGAAGATAGCGACGTTCCTGAAGAACTGTCTTGGTTAGTGAAGCAAGAGGAAAGAGCCATTCTGCCTCACGACGAGGTCATCGAAATTATCAACTTGGGGTCGGAAGGGGTTGAGAAGAATATTCGTATCGGAGCCGCACTGCAGAGCGATATCAAGCGAAGACTGGTTGAAATGCTCCAAGAGTATAATGATGTATTCGCTTGGTCATATGAAGATATGCCGGGGCTCGATACAGATATGGTCGTGCATCGCCTGCCACTGAAAGAAGATTGCCCGCCGGTCAAACAAAAGCTTCGCAGAACCCGACCAGAAATGGCAATGAAGATCAAAGAGGAGGTTCAGAAACAGTGGGACGCTGGGTTCCTGGCTGTGACGAAGTATCCTTCATGGGTTGCTAACATCGTACCAGTGCCAAAGAAAGATGGCAAGGTTCGAATGTGCGTGGATTATAGAGATTTGAATAAAGCAAGCCCAAAAGACGATTTTCCACTTCCTCACATTGACGTGTTAGTTGATAATACTGCTCAGTACTCCGTATTCTCCTTCATGGATGGCTTTTCAGGCTACAATCAAATTAAAATGGCGCCAGAGGATATGGAGAAGACTACTTTCATAACGCCGTGGGGAACATTTTGCTACAAAGTGATGCCCTTTGGTTTGAAAAATGCTGGGGCAACATATCAGCGTGCGATGACGACTCTTTTCCATGACATGATGCATAAAGAGATCGAAGTTTATGTTGACGATATGATTGCCAAATCCCAGACGGAGGAAGAGCATCTGGTAAATCTGCTAAAGTTGTTTAAAAGACTTAGGAAGTTCAGGCTGAGGCTGAACCCTAATAAATGCACCTTCGGGGTGAGATCGGGTAAACTGCTGGGGTTTATCGTAAGCGAAAGAGGAATAGAGGTCGATCCTGCTAAAATAAAAGCGATTCAAGAAATGCCGACGCCTAAAACAGAGAAAGAGGTGCGCGGGTTTTTAGGGAGGTTGAACTACATTGCCCGGTTCATATCTCACCTAACTGCCACGTGTGAACCGTTATTCAAGCTCTTGAAGAAAGATCAAGCTGTAACGTGGAACGAAAATTGTCAAAAGGCGTTCGATAAAATAAAGAAGTATCTGCAGGAGCCTCCTATTTTGATACCCCCAGTGGCAGGTAGACCCTTGATAATGTATTTGACGGTTCTTGAGGGAAGCATGGGTTGTGTTCTCGGTCAACACGACGAGACAGGGAGAAAAGAGCATGCGATCTATTACCTGAGTAAGAAATTTACAGACTGTGAATCTCGATACTCAATGCTGGAGAAAACTTGTTGCGCGCTAGCTTGGGCCGCCAAGCGTTTGAGGCAGTACATGCTAAATCATACAACCATGCTCATCTCGAAGATGGATCCTATCAAATATGTATTCGAAAAGCAGGCGTTGTCAGGTAGAATTGCCCGTTGGCAGATGGTCTTGACTGAATATGATATCCAATACGTCTCGCAAAAGGCTATAAAGGGGAGTGTGCTGTCTGAGTATCTGGCGGAGCAGCCTATTGAAGAGTACCAATCGATGAGGTTTGATTTTCCTGACGAGGATATCATGTACCTAAAGATGAAAGATTGTGAAGAGCCGTTGCCAGACGAGGGACCAGAGTTGGGTTCCAAATGGAAGATGATATTTGACGGAGCTGTGAATGCTTACGGTAGCGGAATAGGGGCAATCATCACCACGCCACACGGGTCGCACATCCCGTTTACTGCCCGATTGACCTTTGCCGTTACCAACAATGAGGCCGAATACGAAGCTTGTATAATGGGGCTTGAAGAAGCCATTGATTTGCGAATCAAGCATCTAGATGTATACGGAGACTCAGCTCTGGTGGTGAATCAGATCAAAGGGGAATGGGAGACACGGCAGCCTAATTTGATACATTACATGAATTATGCAAGGAGATTGTTGCCTTTCTTCGACAAGGTTGAATTGCATCACGTACCGCGGGCAGAAAATCAAATGGCTGACGCCCTTGCCACTTTGTCCTCCATGTACAAGGTCAACTTCTGGAACGAAGCTCCCCAAATCACTATCTCTCGGTTGGACAGGCCAGCTTATGTATTTGCTATTGATGAAGCATCTGATGACAAACCGTGGTATTTTGATATCCTTAATTTCCTGAAGAATAAAGAGTATCCGGCTGGGGCATCCAGTCAGGATCAGAAGACTCTCAGGAGATTAGCGGGTAATTTCTACTTGAATCCGGATGGCGTCTTGTACAGAAGAAACCACGATTTGGTGTTGTTGCGTTGTGTAGACGAGAAAGAGGCAAAGCTTCTCATGGAGGAAATTCACGAAGGTACCTTTGGTACGCATGCTGGTGGGCATGCTATGACGAGAAAGCTGCTGAGGGCAGGTTACTTTTGGCTGACGATGGAAACTGATTGTTTCAAGTTCGCGAGGAAGTGCCACAAGTGCCAAATCTATGCTGACAAGATACACGTGCCTCCGAGTCCTCTAAATGTGATGTCATCTCCATGGCCATTCTCGATGTGGGGAATCGATATGATCGGAAAGATCGAGCCGACGGCTTCTAACGGGCATCGGTTCATCCTAGTAGCAATCGACTATTTCACCAAGTGGGTGGAAGCGGCGTCTTACGCGAATGTAACGAAGCAAGTGGTGGCTAGATTCATCAAGAGAGATATCATTTGCCGATATGGGATTCCCGAGCGGATAATCACGGATAATGGTTCAAATCTGAACAACAAAATGATGAAGGAGCTCTGTCAGAATTTCAAGATCGAACATCACAACTCCTCCCCTTACCGACCCAAGATGAATGGCGCTGTTGAGGCGGCCAATAAAAATATCAAGAAGATCGTTCAGAAAATGGTGGTGACCTATAAGGATTGGCATGAAATGCTACCTTTTGCTTTGCACGGTTATCGTACGACGGTACGCACATCAACCGGGGCAACTCCGTTCTCGTTGGTATACGGAATGGAAGCGGTATTACCATTGGAAGTTGAGATCCCTTCTCTGAGGGTATTGCGAGACGTTCAGCTGGACGAGGCAGAATGGGTAACGAATAGATTGAACCAACTGAGCTTGATGGACGAGAAGAGGCTAGCTTCCCTAGCATACGGTCGTTTGTACCAGAGCCGAATGAAGAAAGCGTACGACAAGAAGATACATCCGCGAAGCTTTCAGACGGGCGACCTTGTGCTGAAAAGGATTCTCCCGCCGCAAGCAGATCACAGGGGCAAGTGGACCCCCAACTACGAAGGGCCATACGTTGTCAGTAAGGTCTTTTCAGGAGGAGCGTTGTTGTTGTCCACCATGGACGGAGAAGACTTTGCGTCACCTGTGAATTCGGACGCAGTTAAAAAATACTTTGCTTAAAATAGACCCGCTGGATAGAAAAAGAGAGTCCAGGCAAAAATGGGGCATCCTGGCGAACCAAAAACAGAATGAAAGGTTCGGGCAAAAGTTAGGGATAAAATTGAAAAAAATGTACACCCGCGAAGTTGAAAACCTACACTGGGCGGCTTCGGCAAAAAAGGGTATCCCGGTGAACTGAAAACCCGTAAAGGGCGGTTCACGCAAAAGTTAGGGATTTGAAAAGCAAATGACTGCGGTCCGAATTCAATGAGCATCAATGCGGGAGAATATATTTGAGGAGCCAGTTATCGGATATAATCTCTTCAGAAGTGGGGATACAGGGAAAGCATTAGAGTCGGATGAGTCATAGGAGGATCATTTCGTGGTGTTCATCTGCATCCCGTTGCCGACATGTGTACAAAATTTAATTTGTCAAAATATTCATGCTTCTTGTGCATACTTATGTATTTGCTTTGCGTAGCTTCCTCTTTTCAGGAGTTACATCCCGTGTACAAAAACTCCGCCCATTCAGGGGCCCAATCAATAAAATATGTTATTCAGTACTTGATGCTGATTCTTTACTGTTTTGTGCATGATTAACGCCTAAGTTTGATGAAACTAGCATGAGTATAACATCACTGGCCCTTGCCGACAGTTGCTAAAGCTTTGAATTAACTGAAAATAACGTCACTAACCTGAATTGATTTGATTGCATAGGCTTGTCGTGTCTTATTTGTGTTGTTACAGGTTTCATAACCATACGAGGAAGAGGATCAAAAGATTGCGATAACGAAAGACTTAGTCCCCACGCAGGTCATGCATGTTCTTCCTGAAGAAGGATAGAATTCCCCAGCTAGCCGTAGCTTATCCAAAGGACGTGCTCCAGAAAAGTTATTCGTCCTCAATAGAGTTTGGCGATTCTAAGATCGTAAGGCTGTATTCAGACAGGTTCATCTTTCCCCGCAGGGTCATGCACTCTCCCCCAGCGGAATCAGTTAATTTTCCCCAAGAGAATCATCCCATCCCCAGCGGAATTCTCTTTGCAAGTGTTTTCATTCCTTCCAGTGGAACTCGAAGATTAAAACTCTCCCAAGCAGAGTTGATGGTGGGTCCTGTCATTTATTTTGTCAGGGATACTGTGTAATATCAATTCACTCTCCAGCAGAAAGTCCGATCGTACTATGCACATCTGCTATTCCCCAGCAAGGTTATTTTCCCCAGCAGGGGGTTACCTCAACAGGGTGCTCGGTTTGAGTTCCCAATTTCCCAGCAGGGTTGAATTCATCCTTCCAGCATTTATTTTGCTGGAATAATTCTGTAGCATCTGGCTATCCCCGGCGGAGTCGGCATTATCCTTCCAGCATTTATTTTGCTGAAGCAGTTTCTGTACTCTAGCAGTTCAGGTGGAGAGAACTCTTGCTCAAATGAATTACCAAACATTCAAGATCTCGGCACGAGACATCCAATGATAATGTCAGTTTCGGCAGTATTCCCCACAGAGTTACCAGGATAAGTTTCTCTTTATTCCCAGGCAGAATTAGTTGTCATCAGGGGTTCCATGAATCAGAATTTCAAGAGGCCACCGCCGGTTATCAGAGCAGGCGTCCGATAGTTGGTTTCCAGACATCCTCAGTAGAGTCCGCCTCAAAGTCGCTGTCACGTTGGTGCTGAGGAGTTTGTGGGTGAGGATCATTGGAGAACTAAGTCCTGACGTGGATAATTTATTCCTATATTGACGGGATTTCTTCAGAAGTGGGCGTCCTAACGTGGACAGGTTTATTTCCCCGGATTGGTGAGGTGTGTTAGTCCCAACGTGGGCAGATTCGAGTTCTCGAAATTGGTGGAATGGGAGGTCATGACGTTGACAAAAGTGATTACTCTTTGTGTTGGTGCCCTGACGTGGACAGATCCGACAAGGGCGTGAGTCCTTACGTGGACAAGTCTTATTTCCTCAGCGGGTCGAAGACGCCTGAGTCCTAACGTGGACAAATCAAGACGAGATCAGTGTCCTGACGTGGACAAATCAAAGAAATTATTATTCCTAACGTGGAGAAGTGTGTCCTAACGTGGACGATGTAGTCCTTACGCGGACATATCAGAAGAGGATTCCTTACGTGGAAAAAGATAGTTTCCTTACGTGGAAATGACAGCATTCCTGACGTGGAAAGAGGGGAGTCCTTACGTGGACAGATTAAGATGGCATTCCTTACGTGGAAGAATGTAGTCCTGACGCGGACAAATCGGAAGGAATTGGTTTCCTTACGTGGAAAAGTTGAGTCCTGACGTGGACAGGTTCAGAACCAAAGTTGAATTCCTTACGTGGAAAGATTGGAGTCCTGACGCGGACGTGTCAAGTGATGTTGGAGTCCTTACGTGGACAGATTGATATAGTTCTCTTTATTTGGAAAGAAGATTGCTTCCTGACGTGGAAAGATGAAAGGGTTAGTTCTGACGTGGACAGATACAGAAGAAATGATTCCTAATATGGACAGGTGTTACTCCTAACGTGGAAGAGTTTATTCCTAACGTGGACGATTCAGTTTATAGAAGCGCAGACGAATTATCCCCAGCACGGTCGCACGAGATCAGTGGGTTGCCGTAACAGTTAGATTCAGCTGATGAATGTCGTTCCCCAAGCAGTGGCGCAGTTTATTTCTGCGGTTGGCAAATTTCTGGTTTCACTAGTATTCAAACGTCTCGTACCGCGAATGTCTGAAGGCTCCGGGCTCTTCACCCAATCGGGTCCAAGCCGCTTGAATAGGGGCAGCTGTTGCACCCTAAAATTTGCCCAACCTTATTCACTTGGTTTATATTTCAATGTCATTAGCATTTGCATATAGAGTCATGTACATAGACTAATCATCTGCATAGCATAAGCATAGCAAGTCATTCAACAGGGGACCAATCATTATTCTCATCTCTAGAGGCCTATCAAGAGGTTATTATCCCAATTCAATCTCATTCAAGTCATCAGGAAAGAATTTGAAAGCAAAGAGTTCAGCAGATCAAGCCTTGAGTCCATCTCCTAGATGAGGGTATCTGAGGGTCAACAAGAGGGTTGTGAGCTGTAAGTTGAAGGCATGGAGAGTATCTAGACATTATGAGAGACTTAGAAAGTCATTTAAAGAAGGAGACAAGTCATTGATGAGAGCACAAGAGCTATAGCTGAAGGCAGTCAACTAGGGTTTCATCTGGGTCAACCCTAGGTCAACCCTAGGTCAATTGATTGATTTAAGGGGCATTCAAGTCTAGTGGAGAGATGTGGGGTTCATCATTGGACATATAAGGAAGGATATGGAGATATTCCAAGAAGAATTCAAGAGAAATCAAGGAGAAGAGGAGTTTCTAAATTAGGGTTTCTGTGTAAAATCCCCTAGTTTAGGTCAAATTTCCAAGCAAGATAAGTCAAAATGCTAGCTTCAAATGGATCCTTGGCCAACATGAAACTTGTAGAGGATCTCAAGACCTTTAATTTGAGTGGTGGAAGACATCAAGGAGATTTATATAACTCAAGTTATGGTCCTTGCAAGTTACAGGTCATCTGAGGTATCTGAAATTTTGTCTGTGAAAGTGACTTGACTTCCAAGCAATTTTTACCCCTCAAGGAAATTTCAAATGAATTTCTGGTCAACATAAGAATTGTTCCTCATTGTCTTAGCTTTCTATAATGGTATAGCATGCCTTCATATGATGTGTGGAACTCAACTTATGGCCTTGGCAAGCAAAGGGTATTTTGGGCATTTGTGAATTACAGGTCATTTTAACTCATGTCCAAAACTCATACAAGGAGGCCTCAAATGGAAAAACTTAATACAACAAACTTGCTCCAAATGTGATTTTAAGTCTAGAAAGAAGGTCACAAATTGTTTGAAAAGCTCATAACATGAAGTTGCATGATTGGTTAAATTTGAACTAAAATGGCTTATAACTTGAATAAAGTCAAGGTGAAAAATGGTTTGAGAGATTTATAAGTCCAAATGGAGACTTCCAATATATGATTTTGAATGGAAAAGACATTTCAAAGACAATGGTTCAAGTACTTTTTTGAGTTTAGAAGGAAAAAGAAAAGTTATTCATGGTTACTTGTATTTGAAGAAACATAACCAAGATCAATCAAAGTTGGAAGGCAAGGGAAGTTGTAAGATGGATCTAGAAGTTTCCATTGAGCCCTATATATTCATGAAATCAGAATTGAGCAAGGGTTGGATTCATTTTTCACCAAAATTTCCCAAATTCTCTCTATTCTTTCTCATTGCAATTCCCTCCAAATTTCCCAAAATCTTCATCAATTCTCATCAACATTGATCCTCCTACATTCAATCATCATCATGGATCAGAATTGAATCAAATAATTGGTGGATATTGATCATTTTCGAGCACTATAATCATTAACATCCAAATTGCAATTTCAAGTGGACAGCAAGATCCAAGGCAAGAATCATCAAGGTGTTGCATACAGAATCAAGCATAGCACTGGTTGATCAAGATCCAAGCATCAAGGCTCTCAGATCCACGAATTTCATCATCATCCACAAGCTTTTGCACCAGGTTCAATTTCTCTCCCATGGCTTGATATAGATAGATTTACATGGTTTTATTAGTTTAGATGTGATCTAGGTTGTTAGTAGAACAATTAGGATGAGTTTGGTGCTGTTTAGTGATGATTGTTAGCAGGTTGTTAGAACTGTTAGGATGTAGAACTCATGGCATAGTGCATGATAACCTTAGCTTGTTAGTTTAGAATGATCACCATTAAGTATAGAAGATATTAGTATAAGTTTGGTTGAGGATCTTGAGGATGAGTTGCAGAGTGTTTTAATGGAACCAAGAATGTCATGCGCTCGGGTTGAGTGATTTGTTGAGTTTCAAAGCAAACTAATGCCATAGGCTTGTAGAGGGAGAAATTCTGATTGATTTTCATGTTTGGATCGTGGTGTTTCATGGACTGTGGAGAGAGAACCGAGAGGTTGAAGTTGGTTCGTGCATGGAGTCTTCATGGTGGAAACCCTAAGTGTTCATGAACCAATGTAGAAGACGAAATCAGGAGCGTCCATTGCGTGTTGGACTTTTGACCTCAGAGCCCATCGTGTGGCTCTAATTTAATTCTGAGTTTGAGAGGGAATCCTCCCCCCATTGAAACGCTGCGTTTCATTAAAGGGGGGAGCGTGGGCCTTGCTCTTGCCACCCCCCAGTATTGAGCCCAATTCCATTTGAACGTGAATCCATTGCTGTTCTCACCCCCTGCTTGTTTTTTTTTTATTTTCAATAATGCTGATTTGTTCTGGGCCTAGTCCAAAATTGCTACGCGCACCCCCGTTTGCTGGCCCATCCTGGAATATCAACTAGGGCGCTCTGCTACTAGTACCCCCCCTGGCTATTTCTTTCTTCTTTTTTATTATTATTTTCTTTTCATTTTTTTCATTCATTTTAAAAATTCATAATAAATAGATAAAAAACCATTTTTAATTCATTCTTTTTACATCATTTTCATTAGAATGTCTAGAAAATTATAAAAGAATAAAAATTGCATTTTATTTTTATTTGATATTTTTCTCATATTTTCTAAATAAATAGCATTTTAAATAGCTTCATTTCATGCATGATTTTATTAATTTTTGTTCTATTAGATGCTTTCATATTTTTTGTTCATTCTTTTTAGGTTGCTTAGATGAGATATTGAACTTGTAGATGCAATTTAGTTCCCATTTTTAGAAATTAATTTTAGGTGCTTAATGTAGGCTTGAACAACATGAACAAATTAGGGTTTTTAGATGATGACTTAGGAAGTTTGATTCTTTTCCCTTAGGACTTAGGGTTTGACTAGTTTAGTTATGGGACTATAGGGGCTATGGGTAGTTATTAAATCCCTTAGAAAAAGTCAGGATTCCCCTACTGCTATTAATACTCTGTGTATATCTGATTGCCTGGTATGGTGTGCCCTCTGGGGATTATTGCTTGCTTGCTTGGGTATTGGGATTGTCTGGGGACTTGGGAGAGCTGAAGACTTGAGGAGATGAAGACCATTGGAGATCCAGATGTTGAAGATCCACTGCCAGAGTTGAAGAGAAGATTCTTGCTAGCAGATGCTGAGGAGACTAGGGTTTAGGAGCTAGGCAGAGCTCTAGGTTAGAAAGTTTGTTTCTCAAACATGGATTGCCTTGTCTGCATCCATTCTTCTCTGTGATTCAGAGTCTCTCTAAGACACTCACCCCCTTCCTTTGGAAGGCTTGGTGATAGTGTATATGGGATAGAACTCTTGAGAGAAAATGTCTCTTGTGTTAGAAGCAGTCTGTTCACCACCCTTGGTAGTCAACTGATTGCTTAACACCCAATTCACTCTTGTGACTGATCCCTCATCCTGGAGGTTTGAACTTGAAGAAAAGCCATTGCAGATGGAAGAATGATGATCAAAGCCCTTGCCTAAAGGTCATGAATATGGAGACTGATGCTTGTTGAAGCCTGTAGCTGAGTGGAGATTACTTGAAGCCAGATGTTGATTCAGAGCTGCTGAAGCTGTTTGTTTTATTGCTGTATTTCATTTCTGATGTATTGATTGGTTTTCCTGACTGTATTGTTTGCTGCTTACCCTGTTGGGTTGAAAGTGAAGCCTGTTCACTTTCGCCTATTGTTTTCTAGGTTCGAGGTTGAGTGGGACTCCCTTGCCTCGCTTGTACTGTTGCATCCATGCATTTTACTGCTTTACTGTATATATCTGATATTGTTTCTGTTTCTGCCTATCCCGTAGGATCTCTGTTTCTCTCTGTGCAAGAGAGGAGCATGATAGACACTAGGTCTTAACCCATGCATGATAACATTAGGTTAGTTTGTTTCCCTTTGCAACAATAGGTTAGAGTTCTGTCTCTTTCTTTCTCAAAACAAACAGAAAAACACATAAAGATTTCAAACACAATAAAAGACACTTCTTCCGTAAAAGAATGTGAACTCATCAAGCCGTCATTTTTGTCCGCTGGGACTGTTGATCAGAAAAACCCTTTTTCAGAAGGAAGAAAAACAATCAAAACAGACTTGTGTCGTACGTGGCCCGAACTACGTTTGCTCTGATCTTCCATGCTGTGTGGAAGTACGTAGGCATAGGATGCGATATCCTAGCGAGCAACCTTCCCCTCCTTTCCCGTAGGTAGGCGAACTACGTTGACTCTGATTTCTCGTTCCAGACGGGAATACGTAGGCATAAAGTGCGATACTTTGCCGAGTCATTTTTTTATTTTCATTTTCTTTTCTTTTAACCCCAGACCTGTAGAGTAGATAGAATAACAATCCATACCCGAAAACAAGCGTGGATCCCGTCGAGTACGACGGACGTGAGGGGTGCTAATACCTTCCCCTTGCGTAACCGACTCCCGAACCCAGGTTTTGGTTGCGACGACCATACCTTTCCCGTGTTGTGCGAGGTTTACTCTGAGCGTTTCCTTTCCCTCCTGTGGGATAAATAACGCACGGTGGCGACTCTTCTGTTCAGCCGGCGCCGATTTTTGCAGTAGCGACACTATGCCAACAAATCCAAACCTAAAAAAAACAGTCATTAGACAACATAAGTAGACCTTAACATGACAATGCCTACCACTGACCAGCCAATAGCCCAACTTGTTCATAGATGCAAACTTACAATCTTAGGATAAAGATCCTCATGCATGAGCCTTCAGGTCAGTTAACAAACAGGACTAATATACCCTTACAATGTGTAGAAACAGGCTTGTTTATCAGGGTCTGTGGCAACAGCCACATGCATTATTTTCAAATGCAATTTAGAAACTTTACAAAACATAATTTTTTTAAGATAACAAAGTTAACAATCCTTAAAGCACCAATTGGCAGTATATCCAAAAAATGTTCATCAACAGTTTGTTCTTTTTAAGTACAATGCAGCAATGAGACCAGCAGTTGTAATGCAAGCAACATATGGTAAGTCAGCATAAGTTGGACAGAAAGATGATTAAATTCAAGACAGTTTGAAACAAAATAGGAATGGTATCACAATGCACACATTTTTATACAACAGGTCATGAGCCTTATCATACACAAGACTGCAATGTTTGAGATTCAAAGGCAACAGAGTTTAATTCATTTCAAAATAGGCAATGAACAACAGATCATGTATAGATTGGATAACAACCATGTTCATCAAACTTCCATTGGTCTAGGCAGCAGCCACTAGTTGAGCTCTTGGTATTCCAATCCATGAATTCCAATCATAGCTCCAGCCAATTCATAACAGCAACAAGCTCAAAAAGGGTTCAAAGTAAAAGAAGAAATATGACTCAAGCAATTGCCTAAAGGCACATAACAGATACAATCATGTATTGAGTTTTGATGGACAACAATCAATCTACAAATGACAGGGACAAACTGGCTATTACCAAACCAAACATCATACAATAGACCCTTATATACCAACTACCAAATCAACAATCAAATGACAAAGTTTGAAATAAAAAATAAAGCCAACCTAAACTCTCAACATGACAACATGATTGGAGAGATTTTGTTTAACAAAAACAAACATGATTGGAGAAAGCTGGAATCGGTAGGAGGCAAAGTTTGAAAAGTTTTTTCTTAGAATCTTAAAACAGGCTCTTGACAGTCTCCATATGATTCCAACATTCAAAGAACAATGATAGCCACAGTCAACACCATGTCAAACATCAAAAACTACTACCAGTTAGTTAAAATAAACTCAAACTTTGATGTAGCATAAAAGTCAACACTCAAACATCAAGACGCATGATGATCATTAATACTTGTTCCAACTATATTGAATCATCACAACAGAAACAATCCAAAACAAACATATAGACAACATATGTAGAGAAAAAAACAACAGCTTTTTATAAAACCTTAACTTCTACTTAGTTCATAATGTGTGGTGCAAAAGTGATGTGTTGAAGTGTGAAAACTGCAATTCTGAGTTACAACTCAAATCAATCCAAACCAGTCACTCATACATGTTACAAATGTGTATTAAAATGAGTCTAAGTGATCAGTTTGGTGCCAAGCAAAGCAATGAGTAAATTGACATGTGAACTGCTCAAATGAGCTTGTGAGAGTGCAGTAGGCAAGTTGAATCAGAATGTGAGCAAGAATTGAGCAATACAATCATATACACATCATTCACATATAGGTTTGAGTGTGTTCAAGAAATTGGCAAGGTTCAAATTGTACTGTGGCAGAATTTGGCATTAAAGTTGGCATTTGGTGATTAAACAAGCATGAACAAACTCAAAATCATAATGAGGCATAAACAAGCTAAGCTAAACATTCATACAGACTCAATATGTGACAACAAATGATTCCAAACTCAAAAACCAGTTGACAAACCAGTTTACACACAAATGGTCATGCTGCTGCCCAAGATTGGTTCACAATGCAGTAGCAGGGCATTTTCATTACAAGTAGAAATTTTCAATCAAACAAACACATGAACACACATGCTATATGGTATAGGTCATGTCTAAAGTGTCAAGATAAGTTCAGACCAACTATGCAAGAGATCCAACATGTGAAACAAACAAAATCAGCTATGTATCAGTTTTGATGACAAACATATTTTGGCATGGCATTGGTATGAGCTAGATTGAGGGAAACTTACCTCTTGTAGATGAGCTCTAAGCCAGCAAAAAAAATACCAAGAAAACCAGAGGTGCTTCCTTCTTTTGTAGTGATATGGGGATTGCTTCCTCTTGAAGCAACAAAGCCAAACTCCAAGTCAGTTGAAGTTGTAGTGTTTTTAGTTGATTTGTGAGACCTCAAACAGTTGTGATATGGTTTATGGGAGGTGTGTGGAGTGTTGGATCATCAAGAAACATCTTGGATCAAGTTTTGGCAAGTCTTGAGACTTATGGTCAAACTTCCATGGTGTGACAGTTGACTTTTGTGGAAATGAGTTTTTTGAGTGGTTTGAAGGTATGGACACCTTCTATATGGTATATATGATTTTTGTGGATGCTGATTAGTGGCTTGGAAGTTGTGGAACTGGTCTTGAGCAGAGTTTTGCTCAAGACAGTTTTTCTAGTGAAATGGAAGGTTTTTGAACTTTGGAACTCTAGAGGAAGAGAGGAAAGATTGAGAGCATGTCACTCTTGGTTTCTAGAGAAGGCTTTGGTGTGTTTGAATATGAAGACAAGGTCTCTATTTATAGTGCAAGAGGAGTGAGAGCAAACCTTGAACTTTACCATTTTGGGAGGGAAAGCTTTGGAAGAAAATCCTTCCAAATCTTTGGGACAACCTTGATTCAAATCAATTCCAAGGCTCTAGGCAAGCCAATGACAGTGTGAGAGATGGAATGAGGTGATTGGAGAGGGTCTAGCATGGTAGGACTGCAGCTGCCACATATGGAAGGGAAAAGTTTCTCTCTCTTCCACAAAAATGAATAAAATAATGACAAGTGGCTACAACTTGCTTCCCTCCTCATCCCAATCTCTTTTTCTGGTTTTCTCTTCATCCAAGTCACTCTTTATCAGTTGGTAGCATGATCCAAGGGTGAAGAGTGGTTAGAGATGAAAAATTCTGATTTTGAGAAGTTGGGCCAAGTGGATTTTTAGTGTGACAGACCCAACTTCAAGGCACCATAACTCCTAGCTCATAAATCTCCTTGGGGAGTTCTTGTACTTTTTAGAAAGCCCTCATGTAGCTCTACAACTTTCATGTTTTTGGAATTTCCAAATTCTTGATGGAGCTAGGTTGAAAAACCCTTCAAAGTTCTGAAAAAAGTGGTTTGTATGGCCAGAATTTGTCAATTTTCACTAAGTCCTTTACCTTTGAAAAATGATTTTTGCTATAACTCCCATTCCATGCATTTTCTGAATATGGACTACTGTGGGACTTTGTAGAGTTTGTCAAGACCTTTCAAACAAGCTTAGAACCACTTCAATTGGATGTGTGGTTGAGGAGTTAAGGTTTTGCCCCTTTCGAAACCCTAATTCCCGATTTTTGCAATTACTTCCTAACCCTTGATCCAATGGTCATGAAATTTTATGGGGAGGTGTAATATGATATAAGGAACATTTTTCATTCACACCTTGAAGTCAAATTCCTTATTTTTGGAGAGTTGACTTTTTGGTCAACTTTTCGATCGATCGGTGTCTACCGAGTCGCCCGTTGGTGATCCGGACATCCTGAGGACTTGAAACTCTTGGGACGGACTTTACTAAGCCATAGGAGCTTAATGGACCTTGATTCCATCATTTAAATACTCTTTGAATCAAAAGTCAAACTACAGTTGACTTTTTCTAGTCAAAAACCCTAATCGGGTGTCTCAAATTGCACTGTTCTCGAACCCCGGGTGACCACCTCAAATTGCGCTCATTCTTGGTACAATGTATCATCCTTGATCTTGTTTGAAGTTGGATCAATCCAAAACATTGATTGATCAAACCCTCGAAGTTTCGGTTTTGACGGTATGGAACCCTGATTCATCTGCATCTTGTCAAAGATAAACTTGAAAGGGGTTAAGGTTAGTTAATCAAATGAATATGATCCTAAAATGATGATGAAGATCTAAGGGGTCAAAATTTGGGGTGCAACAGTTGCCCCTATTTAAATATCTTCACTAGATGGCAATGAGAGATGACAATCCTCATAGAATCTTAGTGAAAGGTATTTAAATATAGCAAGCCAGAAATTTTGTCCCTTGGATCTGATGGTATGCAAAAGGACAAATGCTGAAATGCAAATGAGTATAAATGATGCTTTATGATGCTTGAATGCTAGACAAATGCAGGCACACGAGCATAGATAAAAGAATGGCAAAACGACGAGTAACCACTCACGGGGACCTAACACACTAGGGAAAGATTCAAGGCAAAGTGAGCAAGATAGTTCAAACATGAATAACGATGCTGTTCAAAGGAATATTTCACACAGGGGACACGAATTCCACCAGGGAAGACACATCTTCATTAGGTAAAGGAGATACGAACCTCACTGGGGAGACCAGATGAGGAAGCCCACCGGGGAAGATGACAATTCTTCACTAGGGAAACGAAAGAAAAGAAATGCAAACCACACTGGGGAAGAAACCCAATGGGGAAAAATTTGCTGGGGAACAAATCCACTAGGGAAGCAAAGCTTCACCGGGGAAAAGACAGAACGAAGACACGAATCTCACTGGGGATAACCAGATGAGAAAATTTCCTATAACGAAGAGTTCAAACAGGATCTTTAGGAAAAAGTTAGAAACAAGACCGGGCGTGCCGAGGCAATTAGTATCCACTAATTCTCCGAGACTAGACTGGAAAAGCAAAAGCTTCAGCTGGGGAGACCGGTGACGACCAGAACAATAAATAGCTTCGCACAGTACTGGTTTTCACTAGACTTACTGGGGATGATGGTGACGACCAATCCAAAGTTTGGTTTCCAAGAAGCGCTAAATACCACTATACTTCCTGGGGATGTGGTGACAACCAAATCGAAGTTCCAATTACAATTGGGAATTCTAATCAATGTTGTTAACACACGGGACTTTGGGTGGGAAGTCGGTAACAATCAACTTTCGGTACTAATAACGATTAGTTTTCAAGAAATGCCAGTAACCACTGGTCTTAGAGGAGACTAGTGATGACCAAATCGGGATATACCAATAACAATTGGTCTTGGACAATGCTAATATCCACTAGACTTGACTGGGAATTTTGGTGACAACCGAGTCCAGGGAGACCAATGACCATTGGTTCCTTTTTCAAAAAGTTTGGTAACAACCAGAGGATAACAATCTGTTTTTAAGTGATGCCAACAACTATTGGACTTAGGTCAATTGGTGATGACCGAACTAGGTATACCAATAACAATTGGTTCTGGATGGTGCTAGTAACCACTAGATTTTCCAAACAAAAGCTAGTGACCACTAGACTTATAGAGATTAGTACTAAACGAATCAAAGGGTACCAATAACAATTGGGTCTGAGGGTAAGACTAGTAACGACTAGGTTTTCCGAACAAGGCTAGTGACCACTAGACTTATAGAGATTAGTAATAACTGAATCAAGGGGTACCAATAACAATTGGATTTGAAGGTGGTGCCAATAATCATTGGACTTTTATGGAATTTTGGTGATGACCCGCTCCAATGACAACAATCATTGGTTTTTTAGAGGGCAATACCAGTAACCACTGGATTTTTAGCCAAATTGGTGAAAACCGAATCAAAGGGACTCCAATAACAATTGGTTTGCTTTATAATAGAATCAGTATCAACTGGGTTTGAAAAATAGTTGGTGACGACCGAATCACGGTACCGAACGTAATTAGTTCTGAACATGTGCTAGTGACCACTAGTCTTTCAAAGCTTGTTAGTGACGACTAAATCAAAAGTGAAAATTGGTAATAACCCCCTGTTTGTGTAAATTAGACATTGCTAGTCACCACTAGCTTCCCAAAGCAGATAAGGAAACCCCAGGGTGTCAACTTTGAAGCGAACTTGTAACAACAAAACAAAGATAAAGGTAACGACCAAAGGATCTCAACGGCAGAAATGCAAACAAATGCGTAAGTTGGCATGATGCTGTATGCAAGACGCAAAACGACCCGTAGGAACAAAGAAAGACCAAACAAAGAGAGAACTCGTCACGCTGAGTCTCAAAAATGCCTCAAGCCAGGCGACACTTCCTTCTTTGGTGTAGATAAAGATCTTTTCTCAATAATATCTTCGTAATTCTGCAGAGAAGAAGTCTTAGCTTAAGAGCTAGAATTGTTGTTGGACACATCTAGCTCGGTCAAAGGTAACAGCGATTTCCACAACTTTGAGAACCGTGTAATATCATCATATTACCTCTAGAAATTTTTTTTTCCAATCATTTTGTCAAATCATGCTTCCTTTTTAAAAAAAGACTTTAAGTTTTCCAAATCACTTTGCTTTCATGAAAATTCTTATTAACAAACAAGTGAAATTGCATAACAAAAATAGAGGATCATAACAATGATTTGGCCAAAAATATGATTTTATTGATAGACAAGAACTTTACAAAAAGGCAAAGCCTTGGGAATTTTATAAGTTTTGAAAAATGGCAACAGAAAAGGTTACAGAATCCCATAATAATCCAGTCCTTCCGACTGCCAGTTCACTTGCTCCGCTGCTTTTGACGAGAATAACAGGCGTTGACCTTTCTTCTAATATTCTGCACAGGACTCTGCTTCAGCGTCTGCCAGCTTTCAAACATTGGGCTTTCATCTTGTCGAGGCACTGAAATCCTCCTTCTATGTATTTCGTTTCAAGCGTAGTATTTTCTTACTGCGTCTGAGTTGATGGGATACTTGAGTGGTTCGCCATCCATAGTTTCGAGAATAAGAGATCCTCCGGAGAAAACAGTCTTCACAATGAAAGGGCCGTCATAGTTGGGCATCCACTTGCCACGCATATCTTTTTGCGTTGGTAGGATTTTTCTAAGCACAAGCTCTCCTTCCCTATACTCTTTGGGACGAACCTTCTTGTTGAACGCTCGGGCCATCCTTTGTTGATAGATTTGACTGTGGCACATGGCCGTCATTCTTTTCTCGTCAATGAGATTCAACGAATCAAATCTTTCTTTTATCCACTCGTCTTCATCCAGCTTTGCTTCCATCAAGATCTTCAAGGAAGGTATTTTGACTTCAATGGGTAGCACAACATCCATCCCGTACACTAAGGAAAAGGGAGTTTCCCCTGTCGAAGTGCGTACTGATGTTTGGTATACGTGCAAAGCAAATGGTAACATCTCATGCCAATCTTTGTAAGTTACAACCATTTTTTTGTATTATCTTTTTGATGTTTTTGTTTGCAGCTTCAACTGCACCATTCATCCTAGGTCTGTAAGGGGACGAGTTGTGATGTTTGATCTTAAAATCGTCACAAAGTTCCTTCATTGTTTTGTTGTTCAGATTCGACCCGTTGTCAGTGATGATCTGGTTAGGGATACCATATCGGCAGACGATCTCCTTTTTAATGAAGCGTGCAACCACTTGCTTCGTCACGTTTGCATATGACGCTGCTTCCACCCATTTGGTGAAATAGTCGATTGCGACAAGGATGAAGCGATGGCCATTAGAAGCTTTTGGCTCTATTTCTCCGATCATATCTATGCCCCACATTGCAAAAGGCCAAGGTGATGTCATCACATTGAGAGGATACGGAGGGACATGCACTTTATCAACATAAACTTGACATTCATGACACTTTTGAGCGAAGAGTATGCAGTCCGTCTCCAAAGTTAACCAGAAGTAACCCGCTCTTAAGATTTTCTTAGCCATGGCGTGGCCATTTGCATGGGTGCCGAAGGATCCTTTGTATACTTCGGTCATTATGAGATTCGCCTCGTTTTCATCGACGCATCGGAGTAAGACCATGTCATGATTTCTCTTGTACAAGATGCCGTTGCTGATGAAGAATTTAGATGACAACCTTCGTATTGCTCTTTTGTCAATTGTGGATGCGTTAGCGGGATACTCTTGGTTTTGAAGGAAATTCTTGATATCATGAAACCATGGCTTCTCCTCAAGTTCTTCATCTATTGCCATGACGTATGCGGGTACTGTCCTTCTTTCGATGCGGATCAGAGGTTCCTCGTTTACAAACTAGACTTTCCACATTGATGCCATCATGGCTAATGCATCGGCAATGTGATTTTCTGCCCTTGGTACATGCTTGAAGGTAATTTCATCAAAATATTAAGCCATCTCTAAGATGTGGGTCTTATAAGGGATCAATTATTCATCCCTGGTTTCCCATTCTTCTTTGAGTTGGTATATCACCAAAGCAGAATCACCAATTACTTCCAAGATTTTGATACGGAGGTCAATGGCAGCCTCCAACCCTAGGATGCAGGCTTCATACTCTGCTATGTTGTTTGTACATGAGAAACAAAGTCGGGCCGTGACCGCAGTGTACCCTCCAGTTGGATTTTTCAGAACAGCTCCGATGCCATGTCCATTTTTGTTTGACGCTCCATCGAACATCATCTCCCAACGGGATCCCGGCTCGGGACCTTCTTCTGGACCAGGCTCTGGTTTCGTGCGCTGAATATACATCACATCTTCATCAGGAAAATTGAACTTGAGTGGTTGATAATCCTCCATAGGATGCTCTGCAAGGTGTTCTGACAAGATACTTCCTTTGATAGATTTTTGAGCAACATACTGGATATCGTACTCTGATAAGAGCATATGCCATCGGGCTAATCTTCCTGTTTGAGCTGGCTTTTCAAAGATGTACTTGATGGGGTCCATTTTAGAAATTAGCATCGTAGTGTGACAAATCATGTATTGCCTCAGACGCTTGGCGGCCCATGCTAATGCACAACAAGCTTTTTCCAGGGGAGAGTGACGACTCTCGCAATCAGTGAACTTCTTGCTTAGATAATAGATTGCGTGTTCTTTCTTCCCCGACTCATCAGTCTGGCCCAAGACACAGCCCATTGAATCTTCTAGCACCGTCATATACATGAACAAAGGCCTTCTAGGTACCAGAGGAATCAACACTGGAGGCTCTTGCAAATACTGCTTGATTTTCTCGAATTCGACCTGACAGTTTTCATTCCATACCACTGTTTGATCTTTTCGTAACAACTTGAAGATCGATGTGCAGGTAGGGGTCAAATTGGAAATGAACCTAGAGATGTAATTCAAACGTCCGAGGAAGCCTCTGACTTGTTTCTCAGTTTTGGGAGCAGGCATCTCCTGGATTGCTTTAACCTTGTCAGGGTCTACTTCGATTCCTCGCTGACTAACAATGAAACCAAGTAACTTGCCTGAGCGAACTACGAAGGTACATTTTGCTGGATTTAGTCTCAATTGATACTTTCAGAGTCTCTTGAATAGCTTCAGTAGATGATCCAAGTGGTCTTCTTCACTTTGGGATTTGGCAATCATATCGTCCACGTACACCTCGATTTCTTTATGCATCATATCATGAAAGAGTGTGACCATAGCTCTCTGATACGTTGCCCCTGCGTTCTTCAAACCAAAAGGCATTACCTTGTAACAATAGGTGCCCCATGGTGTGATGAAAGTTGTTTTCTCCATGTCATCTGGATCCATTTTTATTTGGTTATAACCAGAAAATCCGTCCATGAACGAGAACACTGCAAAGCTTGCTGTGTTATCCACCAAAGTATCAATATGTGGTAGCGGGAAATCATCCTTCAGACTTGCTTTGTTTAGATCCCTGTAGTCGACGCACATCCTGACCTTGCCATCCTTCTTCGGGACCGGTACAATGTTTGCCACCCATTCTGGATACTTGGATACTGCTAAAAAACCGGCATCTATTTGCTTTTTGACCTCATCTCGGATTTTAAGTGCCATGTCTGGTCTCGACCTGCGAAGCTTTTGTTTGACCGGAGGACATTCTGTCTTCAGGGGGAGCTTGTGCATGACGATGTCAGCATCCAATCATGGCATATCTTGGTAGGACCAAGCGAATACGTCAACAAAATCTCTGAGGATTGTTATCAGCTTGTCTTTGATTTCTAGCCTTAATGATGCCCCAATCTTGACTTCTCTTTTGTCTTCCTCTGTCCCCAAGTTGATGACTTCCGTCTGCTCTTTGTGGGGTTGGAGACAAACATCTTCGTATTCAGCCATTCTCTTTAACTCTTCTGGGACTTCTAACTCTTCGTCATTCTCTTCTTCAGCTTGAAAGACAAATGAACCGCTAGTAGAAAGAACCAAAGGATCATAGGATTCTGTGGTTGATGGAGGTATTCTGCATGTTTTATTTTGGAATAATTAGGCACACACACACAGACATGCAGATAAAGGGTTGTTTTTTATATTTTTTTTCAAGAAGATTGTCGTTTTTAACAAAAGAGTGAAAATGATGCAAAAAATAAATAACAAAAGTTTTAACAAAAACACTTTTTCATTAATGATTTTCAATTTTGCAAAGTGGCCCAATACAAAATAATTCGCAGGCCTTGGGCAAGACCAGGAAATTTTTAAAGAAAAACACAAAGCTAACAAGCAGGGTGAATTACTCTAAAGGTAAAAAGATGGGAACTTCCACAGCCTCCCAATTGCGTAATGCTGCTCCTCCCTTAGTTATTAGATGATCCAGATTACCATCTTCATCTTCAGTAATAATGGCATTGACTTGCACACCGCCACTGGTGAATATCTCTTTTAAGGACTTCTTCTTCATGGTGCCTCCTTCTGGCTCGCCTTCCGGAGTTGGTTTGTAACCCAACCCTTGTCGATCATTCTTGGCTCGAGCATTGATTTCGATGACCTCTCCCCATCCTAGTGGGATTCCAGCTTTCAGTGCTGCCTTAATACTTTGAGCAGAGGTAAATGATGGCCCTTGGGTTATGTCTGATTCATCAACTAGAACAGCGTGAGCTATTTCTAGTGCTTAGAAGGCCGTCTCGAGGGAATCTTCCTCAGCCTCAATATACCGGAATGATGACAAGTTGCTCACCATTAAGTCTTCTTCTCCATGGACAATGACTAGCTGGTTATTCACAACAATCTTTATTTTTTGGTGGAGAGTGGAAGTGACAGCGCCAGCTGTATGAATCCATGGTCTTCCCAATAGGCAACTGTAGACCGGATTTATGTCCATCACCTAGAAGGTGACCTCAAAGATTTGTGGTCCAATTAGGATAGGAAGATCAACTTCTCCTATCACGGTTCTCCTGGATCCGTCAAATGCCTTGACTATAAGAGAGGTTGGTCTCATGGTAGCACCTTGATATCCCAGCTTGGCCAAAGTCCTTTTAGGCATTACGTTGAATGCTGATCCCGTGTCAACAAGAACTCGGGACATTGTATCTTCTTCACATTTGACTGACACATGCAAGGCACGATTGTGCTTACGCTTCTCAGCTGTCAGGTCATTATCATCAAAGCTCAAAGTGTTACAGGCAGTGATATTTGCTACAACGGAGTCAAACTACCCCACTGTAATATCTTTAGTGACGTGGGCCTGTGTCAGGATTTTGAGCAATGCCTGGCGGTGTGCCGGAGAGCTTAAAAGCAAAGCCATGACCGAGATCTTGGAGGGTGTTTGGTTTAATTGGTCCACCACCCTATAATCGCTTCGTCGAATGATTCTCAAGAATTCTTCTTCATCGTTCTTGAGACTTTCTTTCCCTCTAACTAAAGGTTCTTTGGTGGTGGTTGTCTCTGGAACAGGCTTCTGAGGAACAGGCATTTTTTGAACAGAGACTGCTGGTGGAGGAGCCTCGTTGTATGTTCGAGGTTGATAGACACGACCACTCCGGGTCATTTTGCTTCCACTGACAATGTTGGCCACACTTACTGGTTTCTTTTCTTTGAAAATCCCCTCACACCATGAATAGTCTTGTTTTGGTGTCATGGCTCTTGGGTGAGGCTTGGATCCTCCTCTTGGCTCAAACCTAGTCTGTCCCCTCCCAAATTTCGGGGGTGCATCATCGCGAAATACTGGCCGAACATTCTTGTAGTTTTTGTTACTGTTATCATCTCTGAATACGGCTCCTTTGTTGGGCTCTCCTGGTATGTTAAACACAGGTTTGATGACTGCCACATCTTCTTCCTTTTTCCGGTGGGCAATTTCTATCATTCCCTGTTCAATCATAGCCCGAATGTCCTTTTTCACAGCGTCACAACCCTCAGGATTTAGCATACATTCTTTGCAATCTTCGTGAGATGTCTTGAGTGACCACGCCTGAGCGAGGCGTTTGTGTAGGTCTGCTAGTGGCACTTTGATCTCACCAACAGTAGTAACTTTCTTGTCTTCTGACCCCTCCCCTTCTTCAATAATGGCGTTGACTCCACCATGATTTGGAAGAGGGTTGCTCTTAACGTTGGGCAGATTATCTTCGAAGGATAGAATTCTCTTTTCAATAAGTTCACAAACTAGGTGCTGAAGGGCGAAGCAACCTTCGAGATCGTGGCCTGGAGCATTCTCATGAAATGGGCAGTGAGCATTTGCATCGTAATAGAACGGGAGTGGATTAGGTGGAGCACCTAATTTTCTTGTTTTAACCAACCCTCTTTCTATTAGCATGGGAAACAGGTCGGTGTAACTCATTGGAATAGGCTGTATTTTTGGCCTATTTGCTTGATAATTTGCCCTCGGGGCCCTGTTCTGAGGTTGTTGACCCTGCGGCTGCTGGTATTGTTGTTGATTATTGGTGCGATAATGTTGCTGACTGCCAGGCTGATACTGGTGTTGATTGCTGAATGCCCCAGGTTGGGGACTATGCTGTGAAGAGGGTTGAAAAACTGGGGTCACTGCCGCTACATACGATGGTTGGTATTGTTGGTGGTGGCTTCGTGAGCTTTGTACTTTCTTTCCATATGTGATTGCACTCACCTCTCCCTCTTTCTTTTTGTGGAACGTGCTGACTGGCTTCTTTGCCGTGCTGGTGCTTGAGGTAACATTTGGAGTGGTCACTTTTCCACTCTTTAAACCTGCTTCCACCTTGACTCCCACTGCAACAATATCAGAGAAGTTTGTTGTAACACTGCTGATCAAACGTTCATAGAATTCTGGTCGAACTGTATCCACAAACCAGTCTGCCAACTCCTTCTTAGTAAGGGGAGGCTATACTTGTGCTGCAGTTCCGCGCCATCTTTGCGCATACTCCTTGAAGGTTTCAGTATTTTTCTGCGTCATGCTGAGAAGCTGACGGCGGTCGGGAGCTAGGTCCATGTTGTACTTGTACTGTTGAATAAAAGCATCTGAAAGGTCTTGGAAACTGTGAATTTTAGCTTGATCTAAACCGAGATACCACTTAGCCGAAGCCCCTTTAAGACTATCTTGGAAACAGTGAACTAACAGTTTATCATTTTCAATATGCGGAGCCATCCGCCTACAGTACATGATTAGGTGCTCTTTAGGATAAGTGGTCCCCTCATATTTGTCGAAGATTGGCATTTTAAATTTCTGAGGAAACACCAATCCAGATACCAGACATAGATCCTTGGCATCAGATCCAAAGACATGATTTCCTTCAATAGCCCTCATCCTTTTGGCCATGATGTCCATCTCCACTCTTAATTTTTCGTGTTTTTCATCCTCAACTTCAGACCCATAGGGTATATCAAAGATTGGCTGTTGATTGGCGAAGACTGGTCGTACTGTGGTAGGTCCACCTACTTGAGTGAAAATAGGGTTTCTGATTGTTGTGTCGAACAAAGGATTGAGACCTGAAGACTGCATGTTGTTGAAAGGTGGCACAAAATCCCGGGACATGCCATAGGGAAACTCTGCTGAAGTAACAAGAGCTATTGTGACATTGGTTGCTGCTATGGCAACTTCGGAGATCACTGTAGGTTGCGTATCCATTTTTGCTTTGATTACGTTGAGGACTTCAATGATCTGGTTGACGTCCCCTTTGATCCCTTCAATGTCATTATCCATTTGATCGAACCTTTGGTCGTTATCTGCCATCTTCTTTTGAGCTTAGGACCGTGTGTTGTATCTGTGGGTACTCAGCGTGACTCCTTATCTCCTCTCTGGATAAGAACAAAGGATGAGGTGCGGAACCCCAAATGCAGGACTGGTGTAGGATGTCATGCAAATGCAAATGCGGATGCACAAACCATTCAAGGAAACTCAAAATTTTTGTTTACAAACAAAAAGTTAGACCAACATGTAATGGCATGCTTTAAAAAGCGTTTTTTCATTTGATAGCTGGAAATATATTACAATAGAGTGGCCTTTGCTAAAAAGCAAGACTTTTCTTACAATGAAAGTAAATGCAACAAACAGGATTTCAATCCTTTTTTAGGGAAAGCAGGGAAATGGTGAAACAAAGATCAATCTAACAAGACGACCCTTCTCCTTCTTGGACTCTGACATGAACTTGATCCTGGCGGATAATCTCCCACATGTCTTCGTTTTCTCTTTGTGCTTTGACCAAAGCGTATCTTAGCTCTTCCCTAGTTGCGGGGACCTCAGGCTCCATGGTTATCTCATAGTCATGAGTGTAGAACATGATTAAGGAAATTTCCTTTGACCATAGCAGGTACCCCCTGGTGGTTAAACAACTTGCATTCTCCATTGGAGTTGGGCCCATGAGGTGCGGATCTCTTTGAGCATATTGAGCATTTTCTTCTAGTTCTTGGTTGCGACCTGTCTCACAGAAGCGAGGCCTCAACAGTTCTGGTTCAGGCACTGGCCCGGTAGGATACCCATGTTGACGCCGAGCAAGAATAGGATTATAAGTGATCACCCCTTCTATCCCAATGAGAGGCACATTGGGGAAATCTCCGTAGCTAGAAATCATGATTTGGTCACCGATGCTGGTGTCATACCATGTGATATCATGGTGTCTGAGAGTGACAAGTTTAGAAACCCATGTACTTTTGGTAGGAAGCCTCCAAAGGATATGGGTCCTTGGAAGATGAGAAGTAAACCATCGGTCGAGTAGTGCAAGACAGCATGAGAATTGCCCACAATCATACAAGGCGAAATGGTGGATGACTACATAAGTGTCAACCAATATTGTGTTGCCCGGATTTTTGAGGATGAAGAGGCGGATCGCTTCTTCGCTGATGAAGTCGTAACTACTTGGGAACAGATACATTCCATATATTAGTAGTGCCAGAATCGCGTCAAACATTCCCAGGTTTCTGCTTTCATAATGATATTCAGCCATCTCCATTAGAGGCCTGACATCCATTCCATACCACCCTCCTTTCGCTCCCATCGGTGGTAAGTCTTCCAATTTGATGTGCAGGGCCTTAGCTAAGTCCCTCTTCTTTGGTTTTCCATAAGGGAGCGTAAAAGTCCATGGGATCTTTAAGTAAGCATTGTATTCTTCGAGGGTCGGGAGTAACTGAAAATCTGGAAACACAAAGCAGTGGTAAGTTGTATGATAGAATTTCACCAAGGCTTGCAACATGGGCTCATTGATCGAAGCGCTTATCAATGGTAATAGGTCCCCATATTTGACTATGAAAGCAGCAGGGTTTTAGACAAGTCTTGTTAACATTCTTAGACGGCCCAATCTCAGATCTGGAACTCGAAGCATGTCTCTTCTTACCATGTTGTTGTCTGCAAAGAAAAAGATGAATTTCCTTGAATGGTTAGAAGAAGTGCAAATGCAAATGCAAATGATTGTCATGGAACTCAGATATTTTCGAACATCAGAAGTCGTCATTTCATTGATTAACAAAACGAATTACAAAACATCGTTTCCTCTTACAAGAGTTTTAAATAACAACTAAGTGAATCCTATCAAGGTTCTCCTAGCAGCCTGAGGTTGAGCTTCTCGATCTTTCTTTCCATCTGAGTCTTCTCAATGATGAGTATGTCCATGATTATCTTCCATGGATTAGACTGAGGCTCATAAGGTTCTTCTAGTGCTTTCCTCTTCTTACAAGAGAGGATTTCTTCATCTTTCAACTGGAGTTGTCTCTGGAGCTCCGCATTTTCTTCGATGACTATCTGATACTTGTGCTTCCAAGCTTCTTCTGTTTGTTGTGCTTTGACCAAAGCAAATTTCAGCTTTTCTTCTTCAGACATGAAGACCAACGGGCGTTCTTCCTTCAAGGCCATAGGCTCCTACTTAGGATATGGCATCCTTAGTGTGACGGCTCTTTTCCGAACCCATTGGAGGTAAGGTTCCAAAGAGACACAGTTGAGTTTTCCAAGATCCTTCTTCCCTTTCTTGTGTAGATGCTTCCAAGCTTCCAGAATTTTCCCCTTCAGTCCTTGACTATCTTCCCCTTCTTTGAAGAAGATACTTTCCACTTGAACACTTTTGGGTTTGTCCTTTAGAGGGTATCCCAATTGTCGACGGGCGAGTATTGGATTGTAGCTGATCCCTCCATTAATGCTGAGAAGAGGTACGTTGCCAAAATCCCCACAACTGTCGATGATCATTGTCCCATCATAGTTGCGACTATATCAATCAATATCGGAGTGGGTGAGAGCCATGATCTTTTGCGACCACCATCCTTCCTTTGGATCTTTAAAAGCGTGGGCTTTGGGTAGGTGTGAAGTGAACCATTTATACAATAAAGGAGCGCAACAAGTGATCATTCCTCCATTGTGAAAGTTCCTCAGATGAACAGAATGGTATGTGTCTGCTTACAAGGTATGCACATGATTCTTCTTCAAGAAAATTTTGATGGCATTGAGGTCCACAAAATTCTCAAAGCTCGGAAACAAGAATATACCATATATGAGTAAGGCAAGAACAACCTCAAATGCATCCATGCTTAAATGATCTGCATAATACTGAGCTTTTTCAACCAAGAATTCTGCCTTCAACCCAAAGACTCCCCCTTTTGTAATCAGATTCTTTTTTATATCAACCACTCCCAAACGCGTAGCTTTGGCAATATCTTGCTCTTTAGGGTCCTTCTCTACAATCGGAAAAGGAGAATCTTCAAGAATAGGCAATCCAATTAACTGAGAATACTCTTCTAGCGTGGGCACTAGCTGATAATCAGGGAATGTGAAATAGTGGTAAAGCGGGTCATAAAACTGGAGGAGAGTAGAAAGAAATCCACTATCCATCTTTATCTTTAAGAGTAGCAACAACTTCCCATATCGGCTTTGAAATCCCTCTGGATCTGTCACTAAGGTGCTCAATTTTTTCAAATCATCTAGGTTAAAACCCTTGTAAGTGTACTTCAAAGTTTTCTTTCTTTCACTGTTCATGACGACCTCTGATGTTTACAAACAACAAAGTTTGAGTTCCATGAAATCATATGATGACATGATGATATGAATGCACAAACACAAGCAGATGCATATGCACACAACACAAGCTTAGGGTTAAGGACAAGCATGAGTCCAAGGGTCTACCCATCCCCAAAGATTTGTACTATGGATTGATTGTACCTGCCGAACGGGTTCTACAAAGTTCCCAGAGTCATCAACCCATCCTTCGGATATTATCAACTTCCCAAATTACTTGGTAATCGATAATATTCTCAAGAGAATCTCGTCTGAGTGTAGTATCGCGTATCAACTACTTCAGAAATACTTCCTTGTAGCCATCGCACTACGTCCTAATAAGGCCAAAGTAGGGAAAATGTAACCTAAAAGTTCACAGTGTCATGGGCTCCTTCGTTGAAAGTAGCATTGTTTTCACGAATAATCGATCAACAATACTAAACTTTCAAGAGGGCCTACACTGAGCGGTGGTTTCTCAAGTTAACTTGGTCAGGAATCAACTCCCTATAAGCCTTCTTGAATATACCACCATCCTATCATAATTTCACTCAAGTCCGGGTATAGGACCGTCTCACCACTCAAAAGCACCCAATAATCCAACAGTTAAACAAATATATTGACAAATATACATGTTAAGCAAATATTTACAAATATAGCATGCAATTAAACAAAATAGGATAAACCCTCAAGTTTAAGCTTTCCCCAGTGAAGTCGACATTTCTGTTGCGGTAAGAATCGTGATACCAAGCTATTGATTAACTTGAATCTTTATTCTTAAATTACAACCGAACTTTATTTTATCCAAAGGAAAGGTCTAAAGAAAGAAAGACCCTTTTTACGATGTAACAACAACGCTAAGAGATTCGGGGATCGGGGGTTGGTTATGCATAGGGTAGGTATTTCACATCCTAAACATCTGTAGTACTCTACAGGAACCTTTTGTTTATTTGCATGCTAATTTTGGTAAATGTTTGCTATGGTTTGGGTTGGGTAAAGGGTGAAGGTTAAAACCTAAAGATAGTTTCTAAGTTTGCTCGCAAAGACATCGCGTCCTCTGCCTACGTATCCTAACTAGGATAGAATCAGAGCAATCGTAGTTCACCTCACTAGGGTTGAAGAATACTTGATTATGATCAAGGTTCAAAGGGAGCAAACATAACAATGTTTGTATAGAGTTTAACAAAACTCTCTAGATCTATGTTATAACACTCAAGAGGGAAGTAAGTAATCATTACTATGATTCTTACATAGAGTTTACAAACTCTATCCTGGGGTTCTAATTGAAGAGCACTCCTAGTATAGGTGGGTTTTCTAGACTTAAAGCAAAGTCTAATGGTTTATAATGTTCTAACTTAACTAAGCTAGGGTTAAAGATGACTTAACAAAGTCAAGAAGATGGGTAATGAGCTATCCATGACACAGGGGTCATTGGAGAGACTTTTCCTTTGGAAGGAGGGAAGGGAGGCAACATGGATGCAAACTAAAGAGTTCCATCACTTGGGGAAGAAATAAATTGACAAAGAAATAAGCATTCAAACATGATGAATACAAGAGACATGATTACAATCAAAGATGAGCAAGCACATTACAATGAGTGATTAATTCAAGTGAGATGAATGGTTACAACCAAAGTATACAAGCATATTACAATGGGCATATCTTGACAAATGAAGGCATGTCTAAAAAAAATGGAAAGCAAAAATCTTGACAAAGATTGAGGACATGATAAAGGTGACAACCATGTAAGCAAATAACAATTTGAAAACAATCATATTATAATCTTAAAGTGAAACAAACGTAACAATAATGTGTATAGATGACAATCAAACACAAATAAATTAGTTTAAACCTCATAATTTAGGAGGAAAGTGTGAGACAAGATTAAAACAAGTAAGCATGCTAATTACAATGAGCACGTACTTCAAATGACATCAAAGGTTGCAACCAACAGTTAATCATCTTAACAAAAATTTAAGCAACAATCATGTAAATAAGTCACAACTTAAAAAGATCATGTTATAAATCCAAAACAAATCAAAGATAACAACATTTAGGCATTGATGACAATCAAATATGCAAGCAACAATCGTAACCACTAAGCTCAAGAACTTCAGGAAGAGAACAACAAGTTGTGGCATCAACCAACAAGAGATGACATACCAATATGTTAACAAGCACAAGGAAATTAAATACTCACAAGATAAAGCAATCATGGTATAAGAAAATAATATAACAAGCCACGGATGCATCTACTAACAAGCAAGCAAAAGCATGGTAAAAATAATTAATCAAGAGATTTCAATCTATTAAATAAGACTAGACATTACAATGAAGAATTTGCAAAAAGAACGGCTTAAAAATAAGGAACGATGAATGAATTATGACAATCGGAAATTGAGGTTGTTTAATGAAACAAATAATAAATAAAATAAAAGGAAAGGGCCAAGCTGGGAGTTGAACCCAGGCCCTTGTGTTCACAAGCTCACATAATAACCACTGGGGCACTGCACGCGTGTTGGATAGAAATGGAAGAGAACAAAGAAAATGATTAAACTCATGAATTCTGAAAAAATAAAAAAAAATGGGTTCGACCTCCACCCGGATCGAACCTATGACATGCTAGGCAAACAAGAAGACCAAGAACTAGGCCCAAACTGAAATACGTTTTGATCCCTATCTCAACCAAGACTTAATGAAATCATGCAAAATTTTAGTTGAAACTGATTAATTTTTGATGAGGGTTAAGATGGTAACAACCAAATTTTGAAATTAGACTCATATAACAAAAATCGAGGGTTTATGCATTATATTACTTTGAGATGCACATTGATGGACATGGTATGCAGCTGATGCAATTTAAGGTTGGGCCAAGCACAAGCAACTTTCAAAAATGATTCTGAATAAGTTCTAAACAAAGTTTTAATCAAAACAGCCCTTGATCAAAAAAGAAGCACTTGAGTTGCATTAATTATAGCATAATGTTCTAGCACAGATCCAACACAGTGTTGCTTCCAATCTACTTAACACTAAATGCAAGTTTCACTTTATTGCAACAATTGGAGAACTAGATGTGATGATAATCAAGAACCAACAAGCATGAACAAAAACCAACAGCCATCATATATGTTCAATACTAAGAGTGATGACTGGAACTGATCCAATCATGAGTTTCAAAACATGCTTATGACATTGCTAATTATATCAATCTTGCCAAAGCCTAGTAGTACATAATGAACAACTCAAGTCCACTGTCATGAAGATAAATTAATGGCCATACTAAACATCAGTTAATCACAAGAGACCAAACCTGCTCACAATAAATCCTAGACAAACTAAACACAGCATGATCAAAATTCAATTATCAAACCTGTCAACAATCAAGTATGCTATGCCAACAAATCCAAACCTAAAAAAAAACAGTCATTAGACAACATAAGTAGACCTTAACATGACAATGCCTACCACTAACCAACCAATAGCCCAACTTGTTCATAGATGCAAACTTATAATCTTAGGATAAAGATCCTCATACATGAGCCTTCAGGTCAGTTAACAAACAGGACTAATATACCCTTACAATGTCTAGAGACAGGCTTGTTTATCAGGGTCTGTGGCAACAACCACATGCATTATTTTCAAATGCAATTTAGCAACTTTACAAAACATAATTTTTTGAAGATAACAAAGTTAACAATCCTTAAAGCACCAATTGACAGTATATCCAAAAAATGTTCATCAACAGTTTGTTCTTTTTAAGTACAATGCAGCAATGAGACCAACAGTTGTAATGCAAGCAACATATGGTAAGTCAGCATAAGTTGGACATAAAGATGATTAAATTCAAGACAGTTTGAAACAAAATAGGAATGGTATCACAATGCACACATTTTTATATAGCAGGTCATGAACCTTATCATACACAAGACTGCAATGTTTGAGATTCAAAGGCAACAGAGTTTAATTCATTTCAAAATAGGCAATGAGCAGCAGATCATGTATAGATTGGATAACAACCATGTTCATCAAACTTCCATTGGTCTAGGCAGTAGCCACCAATTGAGCTCTTGGTATTCCAATCCATGAATTCCAATCATAGCTCCAGCCAATTCATAACAGCAACAAGCTCAAAAAGGGTTCAAAGTAAAAGAAGAAATATGACTCAAGCAATTGCCTAAAGGCACATAACAGATACAATCATGTATTGAGTTTTGATGGACAACAATCAATCTACAAATGACAGGGACAAACTGGCTATTACCAAACCAAACATCATACAATAGACCCTTATATACCAACTACCAAATCAACAATCAAATGACAAAGTTTGAAATCAAAAATAAAGCCAACCTAAACTCTCAACATGACAGCATGATTGTAGATATTCTATTTAAGAAAAACAAACATCACACCTCAATGTAATGGGATGCAAACACAACACTAAAACAGATTCCTATCATGAGAAAGCTGGAACTGGTAGGAGGCAAAGTTTGAAAAGTTTTTTCTTAGAATCTTAAAACAGGCTCTTGACAATCTCCACATGATTCCAACTTTCAAAAAACAATGATAGCCACAGTCAACACCATGTCAAACATCAAAAACTACTACCAGCTAGTTAAAAGAAACTCAAACTTTGATGTAGCATAAAAGTCAACACTCAAACATCAAGACACATGATGATCATTAATACTTGTTCCAACTATATTGAATCATCACAACAGAAACAATCCAAAACAAACATATAGACAGCAGATGTAGAGAAAAAAACAACAGCTTTTTATAAATCCTTAACTTCTACTTAGTTCATAATGTGTGGTGCAAAAGTGATGTGTTGAAGTGTGAAAACTGCAATTCTGAGTTACAACTCAAATCAATCCAAACCAGTCACTCATACATGTTACAAATGTGTATTAAAATGAGTCTAAGTGATCAATTTGGTGCCAAGCAAAGCAATGAGTAAATTGACATGTGAACTGCTCAAATGAGCTTGTGAGAGTGCAGTGGGCAAGTTGAATTAGAATGTGACCAAGAATTGAGCAATAAAATCATATACACATCATTCACATATAGGTTTGAGTGTGTTCAAGCAATTGGCAAGGTTCAAATTGGACTGTGGCAGAATTTGGCATTAAAGTTGGCATTTGGTGATTAAACAAGCATGAACAAACTCAAAATCATTATGAGGCATAAACAAGCTAAGCTAAACATTCATACACACTCAATATGTGACAACAAATGATTCCAAACTCAAAAACCAGTTGACAAATCAGTTTACACACAAATGGTCATGCTGCTGCCCAAGATTGGTTCACAATGCAGTAGCAGGGCATTTTCATTACAAGTAGCAATTTTCAATCAAACAAACACATGAACACACATTCTATATGGTATAGGTCATGTCTAAAGTGTCAAGATAAGTTCAGACCAACTATGCAAGAGATCCAACATGTGAAACAAACAAAATCAGCTATGTATCAGTTTTGATGACAAACATATTTTGGCATGGCATTGGTATGAGCTAGGTTGAGGGAAACTTACCTCTTGTATATGAGCTCTAAGCCAGCAAAAAAAAATACCAAGAAAACCAGAGGTGCTTCCTTCTTTTGTAGTGATATGGGGATTGCTTCCTCTTGAAGCAACAAAGCCAAACTCCAAGTCAGTTGAAGTTGTAGTGTTTTTAGTTGATTTGTGAGACCTTAAACAGTTGTGATATGGTGTATGGGAGGTGTGTGGAGTGTTGGATCATCAAGAAACAGCTTGGATCAAGTTTTGGCAAGTCTTGAGACTTATGGTCAAACTTCCATGGTGTGACAGTTGACTTTTGTGGAAATGAGTTTTTTGAGTGGTTTGAAGGTATGGACACCTTCTATATGGTATATATGATTTTTGTGGATGCTGATTAGTGGCTTGGAAGTTGTGGAACTGGTCTTGAGCAGAGTTTTGCTCAAGACAGTTTTTCTAGTGAAATGGAAGGTTTTTGAACTTTGGAACTCTAGAGGAAGAGAGGAAAGATTGAGAGCATGTCACTCTTGGTTTCTAGAGAAGGCTTTGGTGTGTTTGAAGATGAAGACAAGGTCTCTATTTATAGTGCAAGAGGAGTGAGAGCAAACCTTGAACTTTACCATTTTGGGAGGGAAAGCTTTGGAAGAAAATCCTTCCAAATCTTTGGGACAACCTTGATTCAAATCAATTCCAAGGCTCTAGGCAAGCCAATGACAGTGTGAGAGATGGAATGAGGTGATTGGAGAGGGTCTAGCATGGTAGGACTGCAGCTGCCACATGTGGAAGGGAAAAGTTTCTCTCTCTTCCATAAAAATGAATAAAATAATGACAAATGGCTACAACTTGCTTCCCTCCTCATCCCAATCTCTTTTTCTAGTTTTCTCTTCATCCAAGTCACTCTTTACCAGTTGGTAGCATGATCCAAGGGTGGAGAGTGGTTAGAGATGAAAAATTCTGATTTTGAGAAGTTGGGCCAAGTGGATTTTTAGTGTGACAGACCCAACTTCAAGGCACTATAACTACTAGCTCATAAATCTCCTTGGGGAGTTCTTGTACTTTTTAGAAAGCCCTCATGTAGCTCTACCACTTTCATGTTTTTGGAATTTCCAAATTCTTGATGGAGCTAGGTTGAAAAACCCTTCAATGATTTTTGCTATAACTCCCATTCCATGCATTTTCTGAATATGGACTACTGTAGGACTTTTGTAGAGTTTGTCAAGACCTTTCAAACAAGCTTAGAACCACTTCAATTGGATGTGTGGTTGAGGAGTTATGGTTTTGCCTCTTTCGAAACCCTAATTCCCGATTTTTGCAATTACTTCCTAACCCTTGATCCAATGATCATGAAATTTTATGGGGAGGTGTAATATGATATAAGGAACATTTTTAATTCACACCTTGAAGTCAAATTCCTTATTGTTGGAGAGTTGACTTTTTGGTCAACTTTTCGATCGATCGGTGTCTACCGAGTCGCCCGTTGGTGATCCGGACATCCTGAGGACTTGAAACTCTTGGGACGGACTTTACTAAGCCATAGGAGCTTAATGGACATTTATTCCATCATTTAAATACTCTTTGAATCAAAAGTCAAACTACAGTTGACTTTTTCTAGTCAAAAACCCTAATCGGGTGTCTCAAATTGCACTGTTCTCGAACCCCGGGTGACTACCTCAAATTGCACTCATTCTTGGTCCAATGTATCATCCTTGATCTTGTTTGAAGTTGGAACAATCCAAAACATTGATTGTTCAAACCCTCGAAGTTTCGGTTTTGACGGTATGGAACCCTGATTCATCTGCATCTTGTCAAAGATAAACTTGAAAGGGGTTAAGGTTAGTTAATCAAATGAATATGATCCTAAAATGATGATGAGGATCTAAGGGGTCAAAATTTGGGGTGCAACAGTGCCCTCGGTGGACAACTCAACCCCGTGATTCACGATTTTCAATTGCTCCACGACATTGTTAAAGGCCTCCTTGGTGATGGCATGCAATCATCCTTGACCTGAGAATGCGAGCTACCAATTCTTTCTGGGAAGTAAACTTCTTCACATCTTCGTTTTCTCCCTCGGTAGGTGCAACGGCGGCTTTCAGCTGCTCGACCAGATCCTCAACAACTTCCTTTTCAGCAGTGAGGACATCTTTCTCTGCGAACAGCTCTACTCGACACATTGCCACAACCTCCTCGATGGACATGGCTCGCTCTTTTTGGGACTTTTTAGCTTTCTCTTCCAGGTCCTCCACCGCATCCTGGGCTTTCTTCAACTTAAATTCGTGATGGGAATCCTCCTCGATGTAAACCACCACCATCTCTAGAATCCTCATCAGGGCAGAAACATCCTGAGCAAGCATGGTCCTCTTGCTCGGGTTGTCCATCTCCTCGAGTTTCAGGGACTTCGCCTGAGGAATCTCCAAGGAAGAACCCATGAAGAATCTCTTGTTATGCAGGCTTGAAGGCAGCTCAAAACTGCTCTTCTCCTTTTCCTTGCTGAGGTCCACAATCTCACTCATAGGATGGCGTTTGAGCCTCGAGCTCACAGGCAACAACGACATCTGGACGGCCAATGGGGTGGATGAGGAGGTCCTCAGCCCAGTCTGAGGAGGAGGAACTCGCTGGTTGAGGCGACTCTTCCCGATAGTCGTGCCTCCCTTTAGCTTCGACTGAGCATTCTTCACTATTTGTTCTTGAGCAGAAGACATGTTACCTGCAAAATAACGAGCATATTAATAAGCGAATGAAGCAACAACTCAAATAAGCTAAGAGAAAACAAAAGACTACCTTGAAGTTCTACAACCCCCACACGAGTGCCACACTCGAGGAGCTCTTTCGTATTGATGTATCGGGCCTCCACCTGAGGCCCCCATCCTCTTTGTAATTAATCTTCCTAGAACGGGTCACGCACTAGGTAGGAATAAGCCGTCCACAAAAGCCACCAGCTTGGTATAGCTGGCTCGATCATCATCCCCCAGTTGGAGAGGAGTGGCGATGTATTCTTTGGTTGGGCGGGTAAAATGGGCCTGCTCTAGCAAAAAAAAACTTGAATAGCCTATGCACAATCACCTTGCCATGCTCGTCTACCAAGGCTTCCTCGTCTTAGTCCGTTGAGACCTCCTAGATGAAAGTTGAGTCAATGGCCTTCTCTGAAGCGGGCTCAATAACATAGAACATTTCCTTAAAAGTCCTAATGGACTCAGAAAAGAGTTTGAAAAACTTCCTCCCCTGCTTCAGGGGGACCCAACTGAACTTCCTCCCGAGACCTATCGCTGAAGATGAAAGACAGTGAAGAAGAGGGAAAGAGTATCTCCAATCTCCAAATACTCACATACCAGCTCGAATGCCCGTATAAAGGCAATCGAGTTCGGGTGCAACTGCGAAGGCGCCAGGTCTAGGTGCACAAATACGACCCTCTGAAAATCTGAAAAGGGCAACCTCAACCTTTTCTCCTTGAAAACGTATTCGTATATATGGAACTTCTCCCTGTACGACAAGCAGATACGGTTGTCTTCTCTGGGGGAACGGACCTTTCAATCTCCCTCGACCCCCATCGACGTGAAGACATCCCCGACGTAAGAAGAAAAAAGGGAGGTATGCTTCCAGACTCTTCCACAGACCATTCCTCTACGGTTGCCCCTGAAACGGGCACCTCCCCAGCATCCCGAGGCATGGAAGTGTCATCAGTCTCAGTATCTTCCGAGGATATCTCCTCGAACAAATCTCTTAAGGTTTCTTCTTCAGCTTCGCGTGACATCTCCTTTACCTGAAAAGCAGAGGATAAAAGTTAATTCGATGGCAAATTCAAATCCATCCTTCCATCGCTAGTCAAGTGAAAGGGCGCGTGAAGGCCCGAGGACAACGTTCATGACCTAAGCCCTGGTTAAATGGCACCGTCACTACACGAGGAGATGCCCGGAACAATCCTCTTGACAGGCGCAGGGAAAAACTCCCCTGGTATAAAACCCAGAATTTTCGCTGGGAAACCACCAGAAAGCTCATAAGCACACCAGAATCCATGGTTCCCGCAGGCAACAAATGATTCCGCGTCGCAACAGGATCAACTAAACATCCTAAGCTTCTAAAGGCTTCAGCGACGCCGACAGTTAAAGAAAGTGGCCAAACCACCGCCTGCCACCAACAACCACAAGAAAATAACCCTTAAGCTACTTTACTACGACCCTAACCAGATGCATTCTAAGAAGCAGAAAATAATAAAGCCTATAATAAGAGAGTAGTTCAAGTACTTGCATGGTCAAAGACGAGATTTTGGGGTCGAAGGGCTCTGCCTGATGAATGTACGACGGTCAGACGGAACTAGACAACGGTGGCGACAGAGTGCAAAAATAGAGAGCAAGAGTATAAAGAGAAGCGAAAAATTCAAATGAGAAGCTTCTCGCTCTATTTATAGACGACCCATGGCACGTGCATGAGCACGCGCGGCTAGGGGCATCATCATTCCCCTAGCCTAGCCATCATTACACATTAAATATGGCATACGACTCGAGGCACGCGTGGCACTTCACCTCTTCAGATCCCATTAACCGTTGGTCTCCCCGTACCTTGAGCTCACCCACATGCAGCGTTACAGGTCCCCGAGCGCAGATTCCCTCGGGCACCAAGTAACAACCTCACCTCTGCAACAAGCGACGACCTTTCCCGGAGTGCGAACTGTCCTTAAGTCATCGCTCCCGTGCTCAGGAGCAACAACTTAGGGGGCTACTGTTCCGGACTAGCCCAATGGCTAGGCATGGCCAAATCCACTTCTGCTCTCGAAACAGCCTAATTGCCCAAGTCCATCCAATTTGGGGGGCATATACCTTTATGCTCCTACACTAGGGGAAGTTGACCGGTTTACCCCAAGGCTGGTACTTCTCCTCGTCAGTCCTTGCTCGTCACACATGGTTCCACCATTTAGAAACAGTCACGACGCTTGTGCCTGTTATTGCGCCTCTGCTCGTAGCAATGACTAGTTATGAGCACCTCTGCCCGTCCCAATGGCTAGATTCTAGAAGTTACCTATTCTTCAATATTCACCCTGATACTCATATACCATGTACTTGCCTTCTTTCTCCCGATTCTCACTTTAGCATCGGAGTGCCTTGCAGGCACACCCCTTCCTCTTCTCTCACACCCAGTATCACAGACGTTGTCTATGGTCCACTTTAAATTCTGATAAGCCGCCAAGATCAAAACATAAGTTATCAAAAAGCCAATACAAAATCCACTCAAGTTCAGTACAACGGAGATGGAAATATTATAAGGAAAAAGGAAGGTACACTGAAAAATTACAACAACTGACTTTTGGTCAACAGTTAATTTTTGGTCAACTGTTGACCATTGACATTTTGGATAAGTGTTTTTCCTAGACCTATCTCTCTTGAAGTAAACACCTTCTCCATAATTCATCTCCAATTGGCTTTTTTTTCTCTTCAATTTGCTTGTGCATCAAACTTGGCTAAACCTACAAAGTCAAATAAACATCAAAACCAATCATCATTTAAACATTCCCATTTCACTTAACTTGACTAGCATAACAATTTGCATGATCTCTAGCACACTAGCATTCAAGTTTAGTTAGTAAACCATTACAAACCAATGCATTATCATCACATACATAACAATCACCATATATGAAAATTGAATCTAAAAATAAAATAAATGGAACAAAGTGAAAGTAATGCTAAACATGAGATTTTCATCATAACTACATACATGTCATCATCATAAGTATGCTTAGATCCATATTGCATCATGTAATCAATAACATTTTCTAACTCACAAGCCATCCGAGTTAACAACTAGTTTAACTTTCATTCCTAACTCATTCACAAAGAACACCCAATTCACGTTTGAAATCTTATTTGCAATCAATTGGCTTGTGTTATATTGGGTATCTGTATTGATTTTACAGATAAATAATGATGTGTATCTGTATTGATTTAGGAATGAGTTAGGAATGAAAGTTAAACTAGTTAACAACACTTTCTAACTCGTCCGTGTTGATCTTACATTTTTCAATGCCCGTCTGTATTGATTTACAACACTTGTCCATGTTGATATTATCCATTTTTTAATACTCACCCATATTGATTTTCAACACTCATCCGTGTTGATCATATCTTTTTCAATATTCATCTATATTGATTTACAACACTCGTCTGTGTTGATATTACCTTTTTTTCAATACTCGCATGTATTAATTTCCAACACTCGTCCGTGTTGATCTTATCCTTTTTTTAATACTTGCCCGTATTGATTTCTAGCACTAGTCCATGTTGATCTTACCATTTTTAAAATACTCTTACATTTTTTTTGGAAGGATGCCACATATAGCCACTGGTAGAAGTTGTTGCATCAAGACATGGGAATCCTGAGATTTTAAGCTAATTAATTTGAGATGTTTCATTGATACCAGTTTTTTCATGTTTGATGAGTAACCTTAGGGAACTTTGATACCATACAAACACTCGCAAAAACTTTTCTTTTCTTTTTTTAGATAAAGTGTGACATGCCAGAGACAAATAAGTTTTTTCCTCTATCTTCTGGAGGCAACTGTTGTTGTATACCCATCTCCACCTTATCTAAATGAGAATTCTTATTATCTCTACTCTTTCCTAGAATGTTTAGAAGTGTTTCTACCAAGTTATCACACATATTTTTCTCCATATGCATCACATTAAGACATTGTCTTACATCGAGGCTAGACCAATATGGAAGATCAAAGAACACCAATCTCTTTTTCCAAATATTTCTCTTAACATGACCTTTTTTATTCTTTCCAAATACAACAACAAGATGTTATTTTTGTTGATAAACTACAACTTCAGTTAAATGTGTATGAGCGATTTCAAACTCCTACTCTCCGTTAAAATCCTTATGCAATCTACGATAAGGATGATTGGGTTTTAGAAATTTCTGATGCCCAAGGTAAACGATATTTTTTCTAAACTCAAGCTGGTGAAAATATGTATTAGATTTACATATAGGACATGCTTTATGTCATTTGACATTATATTCATCTAAATTACCATATGCAGGAAAGTAGTTAATCGTGCAAAATAACATTGCACGCATCTTAAACTTTTCACTAGAATATACATCATTAACGTCAACATCTTCCTTCCACAAAAGTCTTAAATCTTCAATTAATTAACTTATATAAACATCTATATCATTTCTAGGTTGTCATGGTCCAGAAATCATCATACTTAATAGCATATACTCCCACTTCATGCTCAACCATAGAAATAGGTTGTAAATCATGAGAAGAACATGCCACGAAGAATGGTTAGTACTCATATTACCGAAGGGTTTATTTCATCTATGGAAAGCCAAATCCTAAGGATTCTTGGCTCAATGCCGAAATCTGGTAACAACGAATCAATTTTCTTCAGTTGTAAAGAATCAGCTACATGGAGAATGTTTCCATCACATTTTCTTTCATTTGCATACCATCTAATATTCTTTGTCTCATATGCATTAGCAAAACTTCTCTCGAACCTTGAAATTATTGGCAAGTACCATAACACTTTAAAAGGAGAATACTTCTTACTAACATTGTCATTGTAGTCACCATTGTTGTCCTTCTACTTGTAGCGTGACTCACCTCATTCTGGATATTGATCCAAAATTTCACACTATTTCCTAAATAATATGAAACCATTAGGGTATACATGTATTTTTATATACTCTAAACCCATTAGACACAATATCTTAATGTCCTCATAATAAAGATTCGGCAAATTGTTATCTTCTAGTAGCATTTGTTTCAACAAATCAAGCAATTATGTGAAACTTTTATTCGACCACCCACTTTTTGCTGTCAGATTAAACAATTTTAACAAAGCACACAATTGTTTAAAACTTGTGCTCCCTTATATAAAGGAACATCTTTATCACTACATAAAGCATCATAAATATGGGATTTCATATAAGATGACTCTCCAATATCACATATCATATCTTTTAGTCGATCATCCATATCTTCATCATCTTCATCTATTTGTGACGTCGCATTTCGATTTTTATCCACTTCTCCATGCCACGTCCATGTTGTATAATTTTGAAACATTCCATCACAATATAGGTGATGTAATATTTATTTCTTTGACTGTTTTTTGATATTCCCACAATTAATACAAGGATAATAAAAGACATCATTATTGCCAAGATTTTTTTGTTTGAAAAATTCAAGAAATTCAAGAACTCATTTCTCATACACCGTACCTAATCTATAAGCTTTTATCTAATTACGATCCTTAGCAAATTCTAAAATTTATATTAAAAGACTAATTTGAATGACACACTAATGCTACACACACAACATACTACTATCGTTATATGCATACACATATCCATCTTAACAATATAACACCAAAACCTAAAGCATATTCATAATCATATTTATTTCTTCATTTGCAATAGATTTATAACACCAAAACGAAAACAAAAAAATCATCACAATAAAAATATCACAATGCCAAAATAGGACACATGACAATAACACATAGCATCGAAACAATGAAAACATCACTAAATCTGAATAAACCAAAAACACAAAGTAATCCAATTGAATCAAAACAAAATCCACTTCACATAAAGGAAAACAACACCACATCGTATGAGAGAGACCGAGAAATGAATAATGAACAATGAACGACGAACACAAAAGGCAACGTACAATACTTTGAGTATTAAAGTTACTTTCACTTCTTGTTTGTCGTTCTTTGAACAAGAGGGTCCTTTATTTGTTATTGAATATTCTAAGGATCATTCAACTACTGAGCATTTTTTCAAAGGATTCTACTGGAGATTTATGATAGGTGTATGATAAAGATGATGATTCTTCGATTTGTATTCCTTCATCTTTGAGGGATTGAATAAGTTCGTTCAATTTCTCTATAATTTCATTGTTTCATGATTTTTCTTGAAATTTATGAAGATTCCTATCTCTTGGTTTAAGAGTTGGATTAAACTTCCAATTCTTAACTCTTAGATATTTGTTAGTAATGAAATTTCCAACATAATTTCCAATTTTTCTAAACTTTGAAAAAACATTCGAGATATGTATCTTCATCTTCTTCGCCTCGTTTGTTCATCTTCTCTTATTTGATATTTGGAAGAGCTCCATATATCATTTCAAGAGTATCCCACACTTCCTTGGCAGTTTTACAATGATAAACATAATAATATTTAATATCATCTAGAGACATTATTATAATGTTCTTGGTTTTAAAATCTATTTCATATTTTCTCTTCAGTTCAAAGGGAACCAGGTATATCTACTACTTCATCATTTACTTGATGAGTATTGTAACACCCCTTTCTATACCCCCAAATAAACAAATAAATCACATAATAAAATTTCATCAGAGTAAATTTAAAACATGGTATAAAAGAAGTATGCCACATCATTCACCAAAATAACATACACCACCTGCTCTATAAAAGACATGCAACAATGGGGTAGTTCAACAGAGGAACTTTAATCCTTACACCCACATCTCAATATTTAGAATTCAAGCGGAAGAGAAAAACATTTGAATCACTTAAAGCATGTAAACATATAAATACATATCATTCAGTTTGGTTCACAAATTAGTCATGTTTACATAAACATCATCAGCTGATACATTTACAAATGTATCACAAAAGAATACTATACAAGCCTAACTACCCGATACTACATATCAGAGCATAATCGACCAAAAGAATGAAGCTAAACTTCACAAAAGACCTCCAACAACCTAATCTGCAATGCCTCATAGAGCATTATAAAATAGCAGAAGGGTGAGAAATATTATCATAATAATCAATGCATACAATTATATATATATATATATATATATATATATATATATATATATATATATATATATATATATATATATATATATATATATATATATATATATATATATATATATATATATATATATATATATATATATATATATATATATATACAAACATAGAATACACGTATTCCGCATTTCTCACCACAATTCATTTCAATCATCATATACATCACAACATGTAGAAACACACATGGATAATCACAAAACATGTTTCATCATGCACATATCAATAGTTCTTAATTCAATAATTCACACACAAGCATATTTCATATAACAATGATATCTATGCCATGTGACTCAATACGACTCAATATAACTCATGCCATGTGGTACCAACACTTGTTATCATTTTTCAGTTTTTACACTTAAACCGTGTACACCCTTCTAGACCGATAACAACAAAAGCCCGTCCCCTAAGCTTTCAAACCCACCCTTCTAGGTTTGGGACAAGTCACTAGTCTCCACGAAACTAGCAAACATTGCCTCTTGACTAAATGATGCATATGCAATCAACCACCAAATGCACTTAAGACCGTTCCCGCATCTTAATCCCATGCATTCAAATAATTCATCACTCAAGAATTATAACATGATTGCACACACAACATATTCATAATTAATATCATCAATATATATATATATATATATATATATATATATATATATATATATATATATATATATATATATATATATATATATATATATATATATATATATATATATATATATATATATATATATATATATATATATATATATATATATATATATATATATATATATATATATATATATATATATATATATATATATATATATATATATATATATATATATATATATATATATATATATATATATATATATATATATATATATATATATATATATATATATATATACCAAACAATGCACACATATTCACAATATGTTCCCATGCATTCTCAAACACAATCGCATACAAACAATATGCATTCATAACATAGTGCTCACGACAACAATTCAATAACATTCATCATGCATTTTAATCAATTAAAACAATGCATTATATTTGTCAAAAACCACAATTCACAATCAATTCCACAATCTAGGATTCACGCCTTACGGCTACCCACAACACATATTTCACAGCACACAATCACTTATTTCCAACAAGGATCGAACACAATCGAACAAAAAAATCAACATGGAATGGAATCACAAGAAAACCAAATGCTGTCACGCTTGCTGGCTTGCTCGCCTAGCGAGTCTCTAGCGAATACTCGCTATCTGTTCGCCTAACGAACAAGCTCGCGAAGGCAAATAGAAGCTACTGACTTCGCTCGCCACCTACTCGCTGCAGCGAGGCTCTAGCGAATCCTTCGCTACCTCACTCGCTACCAGCGAACCAGATCAAATACATTCTGTCCAAGTCTAGGACCTCCCGCTAACTTGTTCGCCTAGCGAACGGCTAGCGAACGCTCGTGACCTATTCGCTTAGCGAAGGTGCTAGCGAACGTCTGCGAACTCAGAATTCCTCACTGTCAAACTCTTAAAACTCTCCACAAAACCGACCAATTCTCACCAAACGAGTTCCATAGCCTTAGTCTAACCTCTCTCGACTAAATTATACCACTTATTCTCATTTTCTACCGTTAAAACTCGGTTTCTATCGATTAAATCCACTTTTCCCTAAAATGGAAGTTGTAGAAAACATCCAACAATCTAACCCAAGCATACATAATCATATACATCGACACTATAATGATATTTCACACCCTTACCTCGATTAAATCGATGCTTGAGAGTTGTTCTTGAGCTTTTTCCAACTTTTCCTTCTTCTCCTTCTCTTTTCTCCTATTTCTCCTTCTTTCTCTATTCTTTCTCTTATGTTTCCTTTCTATCTCTTTTCTTTCCACTTTTCCTTTATAAGTCTTTCCATTCTATTTCCTTCCATAAATTCTCCTCTCAAATATCTAACAATAATTCCAATAATTAAAATCATCCAAATAATTCAATTAATTAACATGAATAATTAATTATTAAAAAATTGGGCCGTTACAAGTATGGATAAACGGACCATTGACTATTGTTTCCCATTATTCTTGATTTATGCTTTGTAAAAAATTCTAAGAGACGATTATGTTGGGTGTGAATATGGAAGTAAAAAAACGGTTTAAAGCGAGTGAATAGACCTAAATTAAAATTCAACCACCGTTTTCCAAAAATTAGAGTGTTTTAAAAAATGAGTTGCGAGCAAAAGGTTTGATGTGAAAATGAAAGTTATACAATTTGAATATTAATCAAGTCAACACTGATCGTTTCACAAATATCAAATATTATAATGGTGAAACACTTGGGATGAATTGATTCAATCGCGTAATGCACGAAAAGTGTTTACACAATGATTCAATTGATGGAGTTCTAAATTCAATTCCTTTTAGATTATGCATCAAATTACTAGCTTAACTAGTTATCCAATTCCAATAAATAATAATGCTTATGTAATAAATCTTCGTGTGTAAATATTGACCCCTTGATCCTACCAATTCCTTGAGAAGTGAAATTGTCCGAAGATCTGAGAAGAATTCCACCTTATCTGTAGCCTTCCAAACAGTCACTACTAAGGAAATTAGGGAGAGAAGACCTTACTTCTTTTCAATGATAAATTGTCACCATCGTTGACAATCACCTCAGTCTTACTAACAACCTGAAAAACTCAACAAGATCTCTAAGAATGATTAGTTTCATGTACGCGTCTTCTTCAATCAATTACAAAACTCTCTTTGTCAAGATCTAAATTGGATTGAAGTTGAAGATGCAACAATTTCGTAGTAAGACTTCGGGCACTCAAAATAGAGAAAATTGATTTTTCACTAAATCACATTAAAAATTATTATCAGAATGATAGATGATGTGATGAGAAATAATGAGAAAAAGATTTTATATGTGCATGAGAATAAGCAAACAAAATGGTTGAAAATGTCAGTTAGATTCGAGTTAAGAGCAATCTATGATTTCAATCAAATGAGCAAGTGTAGTGAAATAAAAAGAAAAATAAAATTTGAAAAACTGCCAGTTGATTCAAATCAGGTAAAGGGTGATTCGAATGAAATGCCACGTGATTCGAATCATTTATAAATGTTGATTCAAATCAAATGTCACAACCCTGACATTGAAGTTTTTGAAAACATGAATTTTTCGAATCATGTACAATGTTTGATTCGAGTTAGAATTGTCCACCATGAAAATGATCCAGATCATGTGTAAATATTGATTTGAATCAAATGACCAGGTTCATAACATTATTAACATTATTTTTAGAAATATTAACATTATTTTTGGGTTCATAACCTAGGTAAACCTTATTATATGATGCTCTTTGATTTCCAAATATGTGATTTATGTTATTTATTACTTTGGTGAATATATCTGTAGCACCCAAAATTTGCCTCATCATTTCTTGACTTACCGGCTTTTTCTTTTGTGCATTTTTGCATTTCTACATATCATATCATTGGTTCTCGAGACATATGATCAAGGTGTTTCTATGGTTCAAGGTTCCCTTTTATCGCAAGAGGCTAAACAGCGAGCATCAGATGCTCTGACATATATTTTCCCAGCAATCGAGCGGTCAATTTTATTCTATTCAGTAGGTTATTTTCAGCTCAAGAGACAGTGTATAGGCTATCTCAGGCATTCTTACAGTTATAATATCCAAGGGCAAGTTTCAGAGGCTTAATAGAGCTTAGAACGGGTGGCAACAAGTGGTTTTACATGATTCCCTTCATTTGGTGCCATTTTTGGAAATTTTGAATGTGGTAACCGGTTACCACATATGGTTAATTGGTTACCCTGGGCGAAATTTGCCAAGATATTTGAATTTTCAGCATTGCAAGTTTTCCAATCATTTTCAACCATTGATTTCACATGATCATCATAGGAAGGATCTAGAATTGTGTCAATTTTAACCATTTCCCTTCAAATTTCAAATACTCCATTCCTAATTTCACTCCTAATTTCCATTCCAAATACTAATCCACATTCCAAACCATACTTTGATTCCAAACCTAGAGCTTATTTAAGTGAATTTTCTCCAAACCTCACACAATTAACCTTCATTTTGAGATTTCATACTCATTCTTGAGAATTTTCTCTCAACTTTCTCTCAACTTTTTCACTCTCAAAACCTCCATTAAATCTCTTTCCACTTGAGTTCATTGATTCTTCATTGGAATCCTTGAATTCTAGAGCTAAACCTCCATTATTCATCTCCATTATCTTCAATTCATCATTCAATTTTTGTTTGGATTTGGATCTGAAATTGGAAGCTAGAGTGGAAGTGATTTTTTGGATCATTTTTGCTTGATCTTGCTTGTTCTTCATTTCTACCATAAAGAAGCTCTTGGATCTTGAAGATTCTATGGTTTTCTAGCTTGGATCAGTTAATTTCAAGTGAATTAACACTCACCAAAGCAAATCTCAGCTTTGAAGGTTGGTAATTCTAGACCTAATTCATTTTTGAACTTATTTGAATAATCACAATGTAGATCCATGGCTTTTGATGCATTTTGATCCGTTTGGATGATTTGGATCTTTGTGATTTCAATTTTTGATTGTGTTTATATGATGCTTGATCACTGATTCGTGATGATAAATTCGGGCTTAATTGGTAGCATGTTCATGTAAGTGATTGGATAAGTTGTTTGGTGCTGAAAAGTGATTTTGGAGGCTGGTTTTCTGTTTTTGGTTCAGTGGTAATCGGTTACCACATATGGGTAACCGATTACACTCTATAAATTTCACGTTCCAGACTGTTTTGACAACAGATAACCTGTTACCTGATTACAGTAACCGATTACCACTGAACAAAGTGCCTTGTTTTTTCATTTTTCTTGCTTGTTTGGGCTCCTTTTCACATATAAACTTCATGGATTGATATGATGCATTTATGTGGGTTGTTTTTTTGACATATTTCATCGTTCTTAAATGTTTGATTTGGATTCTTCGACACGTGACGTCCGGTTTCCGTTTGAATACATAACATGTTCATGTTGTTTTGATTGATGAATAATCACATGCCTTGTTTGCTTATAGCATGATTAATTGATTATCGTTGTTGATTGTCTTGTTGGATGTGTGATGCATGTTTGCATTTGTTGTCAATTCCGCTTGTTGCACGTTTGTTTGATCGTTCGACCGTTTAATTTGAATTGAATAGCATGTTGATCTTGTTGATTCTTAATGATGCAATGTTATTGATTAGTTATGTTTGATTGTCGAAACATGTTCATAATTGCATGATATCTGTTGCACCCCAAAATTTGCTTAACCTTTTCTTACCTGATTTATGTTTCATTGCATTTCATTTGCATCATGTACATAGTTCAATCATTTGCATATCATAGCATATCAAGTCATACAATAAGGGATCAAGTGCCATTTATGTCAAAAGAAGCCTATCTAGAGGTGTTCTCTAAGTCTGAGAGCCCATCCAAGTCATCAGTGAAGGGTTGAAGTCATGAGAAGTTTGAGTGCCCACAGGTAGATTTCTTCTCCTAACTTGGGGTGTATTGAAGATCATCAACAGGGAATGTGAATTTGAGGTGTGTATGGATCTCATGGGATGCCTAGAGGGCCATATTGAAGCTTAGACAAGTCATTGTATCAAGTTCAAGAGCCATGGTTGAGGTGTGTACAAGTAGGGTTTCATCTGGGTAACCCTAGGTTAAGGAGAGCAAAGAAAGGGCATCAAGACCTAGCTCTAGGTCATGGAAGTCATGGATTGATATGTTGAAGCATGTGTATGGATGATCCAAGATCAAGTTCAAAAGAATCAATAGTGGTTGGAGGTGTTTGAGACAGGGTTCCTAAGGTAAAATCCCCTGTATAGCACTGGACTTCCAAGCCACATAAGTCAAAATACAAGCTTCAAATGGATCTTTGGCCAACATGAAACTTGTATAGCTTCTCAATACCTTTAATTTGAGTACTAGAAGTCTTAAATAAGATTTGTAGAATTCAAGTTATGGTTCTTGCAAATTACAGGTCACCAGAGGACACTGAAATTTATCTGTGAAAGTCACTTGACTTCCAAGCAACGTTTGCCCTTCAAGGAGTTTTCAAATGGATCTTTGGCAAACATAAGAGTTTTAGGGCTTGATATTAGCTTTAATTTGAGTACTAGAAGTCTTCAAGAAGATTTGTGGAACTCATGTTATGATCTTGGCAATCCAGGGGTATTTTGGGAAAGTTGAATTATAGGTCCTTTTTCAACATGTGTCAAAATCTCTATCTTCCACGCCTCAAATGAAAAAGTGTTCAACATGAAATGTGTTTAGAATGACGTTTTTAGGTTATGTAAGAAGTCATGAGGGATTGAATTGGCTTGTATCACAAAGTTGCTAAAAATGGCTTAAAAAGGGAGAATTTAAAGTCATTTAAAAGGTCAAAAATGGGATTTCATGTTTTAAGGTCAAAACAAGGCATATGGCATATCAAATTGATCAGAAATGATGTTTTAAAGATGATGGCAATATCATTTTTTCCATTTGAGGTCATTTGAACACACTTGTATTTTGTAACTTCACATGTAAGTAACACTTGCCAAACACTCCCTTAGATCAGAACCAAGGCTCTAACCCTTACCAATCAATTCAAAATGTCATTTAGTGAGAAATTGAATTAGAATTAAGGTGCTGAAGCAAGCTAGAACCCAACTATCATATCCAACTTCTCATGGTGCATGAGAATTTCAAATTCTCACATGGATCATTCGAGATCATTCTAGATCTTTCTAACCTGTTCTATATATACCTAGCAACTGATTCAAAGTTTTTTTTGGCCAAGAACCCTGAAGAATTGAGAGAGAGCATAGTGAGTTTCAACCTTGCAACTCAAAATCAGAATTGGTGATTAAGAAGAATTCAAGGAAATTCAGTGCATACAGAAGCTTCACAAGACTTCATTGATCGTATCTGGAGAAGATTGAAGGGTGACTTGAAGGATTTCTTGCTCTGTTCACTCAATTTGCACAGGTTTGCAAATTTCATCTTATAGCACGATTTAGGTGTAATTGATAGGATTTAGATGTGTAGATGCATTGTAGATGTTGGCTAGATGGATTCTGGTATCATAATTCAAGGTTTAGAGACAAAAATAGGATTGACCAGATTTCTTGTGATGGATATATCTTGTGATTCTTGGTGAATTAGGCTTAGTTGAATGGTGATAATTACTCAGTGAAGCGTGTAGATGATGATAGACTCATTAATTTTGAGAATCCTGATGGTAGAGATTTGAGCATATTCTGAAACTTAGGTCGTGTTTTGAGATAGAGTGGTTTTCAATGAGAATGGAAGGCATGGTTGGATTCAGCGAGAAAAAACCAGTTGAATTATGTACTCATGTTTAGATTTTGGTGAGGTTTTGTGTTGCTGATGTTTGGGGACGACGGTGGCGCCACCTCCGGCCACCGTCTGGTTCACTTTCCCTCCCAATTTGAAATGAAGAAGATGACTTTCTGGCCATAGGATTAGGGAAGACCATTGACCGAACCATTCATCCAAGGGCCACGATTGGTTTCAATTTTGTGAAGAACTCTGAATTTCCCTCAACGCACCGTTTCATTAACGTTTACTGGTTGGGCTTTGGTAATCAGTTGCTAATCACACACCCTTCTTAAGCCCAATTGAATTTGACACAGGATTCACTTGCTATTTGACACAGAGTTTTCTTTATTTTCATCTTATTTTCCATTCTATTTTATGTTTGGTTTGGGCCTAATACGCGCTTACTAATGACACCCCCTCCTGAGCCCAATTGAGGAAATGAACTTGGTTCACTTGCTATTTGACACGCTCTCTTGTCATTTTATTGTATTTTCTTTTATTTTCATAGTTTTGCATAGGATAGTTTTTAATTCATATAAAATTGAAAAATGATCATTTTGGAGTGAGACTTTTTTCCCTAATTCCCTTAGGATCTCTAGAATTTAATGAAACAAAAAAATATTAATTTCATGCATTTATATTTTCTGGCATATTTTTATAGTTTTATTGCTTTTATTTTACTTTTGTTTGATACTCCTTCTTTCTGAATTTTGTGTGAGAGCTTGGTGAGGAATTTTTAAGTGGTTCTTGTTGGATTAGTTAGCTTAGAGAAGCATTTACCATTAGAAATTTTATCATATTTTTTTTTGAATAAATCTTAGGCCAATTTGAGTGGTGAACATAAGGAGTGTTAGATTTAGGGTTTCAAAACAAATAGTTGTAGTTTAGTGCATAGTTTTAGGATTAAATGATTGAGTTAGGTTCTGGGATTTATATTGGGTATTGGGTATAGGGTTAGGTTCCCTTAGAAATTTACTTAGGATTTTATGATGAGTTTTAGCATTTTATTTAATTTTTGCAACTTGTGTGGTGATTGTGGGTTTTCCCCTTGGATATTTGGTTTGGTTATTTTTGTTTGGGATATTTTGGGTGAGCTTTTGGCTTGGACTTTGCTTGGATGAATTGAAGATCAAATGAAGTTGCTTTGTATGGCTTGAAGAAGCTTGGAGTTGAAGATTTCTCATATGTTGGATTGCTTGTCAGAAGCTTAGGAATTAGGGTTTTAGGAAGAGGTTTCGTAGACTTAGTTCATTTCTTTCCTCAAACATGGAATGCTTTGTTTACTTCCATCCTATCCTATGATTCAAATTCCTCTTCAGGAAGCCCATCTCTCCCTTGGAGGGATGATTGGCATGCCTTAAAGAGTAAAACTTTTGAGGATACCCTTCTTTGCAGGTGATGGTTTCTAGTGATTTCCTTTGGTTTTCACTGATTTCCATTCATTATCACTTGATCCCAATAACAAATATTTCTTGGTGGAGTTTGCTAGAGCTTGGATATGAAGATCTAAGATGTTGAAGATGTCTTTCATGAGGTTTTCTGGAAGATGAAGTTGTTACTGTCAACTTTGCTGTCAAGAGCTTGCTGGAGGATTGAAGCTAGGGTTTACTGTTGCTTTTGAGCTAGAGTTTTCTGTAGCTGTGGAGCTTAGCTGTTTAGGCATTGAGGAGCCTTGTTTGAAGTGTGCTTTCTCTTCCCTGGGAGTTGGAGATTGAAGTTTATTGAAGTTTGAAGATGAAAGTTGTTGCTGTCAGAGCTGCTATTTACTGTAGGAGTTTGGTGCTGCTGCTTGAGATGCCTCCTCTGCTTGGGGGTTTTGTTTTCTGTATTGTTTGTTAGCATGTGTAGCCTGCCCCCTAGGTTTGAGGTGAATGTTGATTCACTTTGCCTGTTGTTTTCCCAGGTTCGAGGTTGAGTGGGACTCCCTTGCCTCGCTTGTATTGCTGCATTGCATGCATTTTACTGTATTTGCTTGCTTTCTTTTCTGTTTATCCCCTAGGATCTCTGATTTCCTCTGTGCAGGAGGGAATTATGACAGACATTAGGATTCTTATCCATGCATGACAACATTAGGTTAGTTTTTATTCCCTTTTCAACCCTAGGCTTTTTAGAGCTTCTTTCTCTTCTTATCTCAAAACAACTCAAAAATACAGTAATAAGGTTAATCGATGTCGTACGTCATGAGCCTTAAGCTATTTGAGAAAGGGTTGCTGGGGAGCTTCTTTCCAGTAGTCTAGCTGCTTCGTGTGGCACCCTTTGGGTGACATGTGACGTAGGCACTCTCAAATCATAGTCTCTAGTGCGTCAGAGATTGCAAACAATCTAAAAAACACTTCTTTCGTAAAAGATTCAAAACAAACATCAAAGTGTCATTTTTGTCCGCTTGGACTCTTGATCAAGAAAAACCCTTTCATAAGGTAATAAAAAACCAGTCATACAAGCTTGTGTCTTCCGTAGCCCGAACTACGTTTGCTCTGATCTTTCATGCTGTATGAGAGTACGTAGGCATAGGATGTCGTATCCTAGCGAGCAACCTTCCCCTCCTTTCCCGTAGGTAGGCGAACTACGTTGACTCTGATTTCTCGTATCAGACGGGAATACGTAGGCATAAAGTGCGATACTTTGCCGAGTCATTTTCTTTTCTTTTTAACCCCAGACCTTTAGAGTAGATAGAATGACAATCCGTACTAGAAAACAAGCGTGGATCCCGTCGAGTACGACGGACGTGAGGGGTGCTAATACCTTCCCCTTGCATAATCGACTCCCGAATCTAGAATTTGGTTGCAACGACCATTCCTTTCCCGTTTTGCGTTAGGTTTACTCTGAGCGTTTCCTTTCCCTTCGTTGGGATAAATAACGCACGATGGCGACTCTTCTGTCATAGCCAGCGCCGATTTTTGCAGTAGCGACAACTGGCGACTCTGCTGGGGACTCCAACGGTTCCCTACGCGAGTCAATCCTAGTGCTTGTTTTCCCGTCGTAGGTTTTGTATGGATTTACTTTTCCGTATTTACTTTCAGCGTTATATTATTGTTGTTATGCTGGGTAGGGGGTCAGATTGAGAGATAAGCCGGACCTGGGCTTGAGTGCACCTAGAATTAGTTATGGAAAGTAGTGGGCACGTGCATGCTTTGTATGTACTAGTGTCCTGCAAAATCCATGCTCAGACGAGGTTCTTCTGGTTGACTTCTTTTTCAACCCTTTGGGTTGAGGGGGTTGTTGGTTAGTTGGATTGTCGATGCTGGGGACCGATCATTTGGAAGTTGGCTAAGTGAGGCCTCTTCAGGACATGATGATGCCACACCTTCTGGGTATTGTATCATCAGTCTTGAAAGTCTGTGACGCCGACGACCGCATAGGATGCTGTACCTTGTGTCAGTTGATAGGACACCTACCTGTGAGAGGGATTGGGGCATGCAGGAAACTTGACCTCCGGACTACCCGGTTTTCTTAATATTGGATCAGTATGTGTGGTTACTTGGGGTTCTTCATCAGAGCTTTGTTTTGGGTCTGTTGAGACCAGGTTGGAGCATTGTTTTGAGTCTGTTGAGACAAAGTGGAGCATTGTTATGGGTCTGTTGAGACCGGGTTTGAGCAGTAGTATGTGTCTGCTGAGACAGATATTGTGGATGGATCTCTTCAGTAATATATCACTTGATCCCTGTTGCATGTTTGAATATTGCATTGTTGCATACTCATGTTGCATATCATTAACGTGTGTCTGTGCTGCAGGTGCATTTCATACCTTCTGATTCTAGCTGCCCGGATTTCTGTCTGCTATTATGGATACTTTGAAGAAGACTGTAGCATACAAGTTGCCTACTCCAGATGTTACTTCTTTGCTTGGGTTGATGTCTTTAGCTGATGATGATGTGAAGAGAAGCTTCAGGAAGAGTTATGGGAAACTACTTAGGTTGATTTGTAAACCATCCACGTATGAGCTGAACGGATTGTACGCGCTTATGTAGTTTTATGATCCCCCACTGAGGTGTTTTACTTTCCCTGACTTCATTCTGGCTCCGACCATGGAGGAATATGCTGAGATCTTGGAGTTGACTATTCAGAACAAGGTGCCCTTCATTCATATGGGTGCTGAGCCCAAGCTGGAGGATTTGGCTGTTGCGTTGCATTTAGACTCCTCAGAGTTGTTGTTAACCTCGTGGAATGGAGTTTCTGGTTTCTCTCTCAAGTTCTTGGTGGGGAAAGCACAAGAGTATGCCAAGAGTGGATGTTGGATTGTGTTTAATGCTATCCTCGCTTTGTGTGTCTACGGTATTGTACTGTTCCCGAATATGCCTGACTTTGTTGATTTGGATGCATTCCATATATTTGCTTCAGGCAATCTTGTGCCTACTCTGATTGGAGACTTCTATCACTCACTGCATTATAAGAACGAGAATAGGAGGGGCAAGAACGTCTCTTGATGTGTGCCTTTGTTGTATACGTGGTTTAATAGTCACCTGCCCAAGAAGGGTATTTTTGCTGAGTCTGCAGATACGGTGGATTAGTCTGAGCATCTGATGGGACTTTCTTCAAAAGATGTTGTCTGGTTTGATCAAGATTTACTGGGATCTGAGATTATCTACAGCTGCGCCGGATATCCTAACGTTCCTCTGATTGGGAGGAAAGGGTGCATTAACTACAATCCGTCATTGTTGATCAGGCAATTCGGTTATACCTTGAAAAGCCCGCCAAAAGAGGAGGAAGTGCAGGAATCTCTGTACTTCACAGGTGATCTGAGTGGGGAATTATTGTCCAAGCTTCAGCATGCTTGGAATAATATCAACAAAAGGGGTAAGCCGTTGTTGGGTAAGAATGATTGTCAAGCCTATGCTCTGTACAATGTCTGAATTCAAGATAGGGCAAAGCAGGTGCGGATGCCGTTCCTTGCAGTATTACCTCCTACTCCCCTCGTGATTGAAGAGCCAACTACTGTGTTTATTGAGAGATACGAGCAGGTTGTGAAGGAGAAAGAAGAGCTGATGGAAGCCAACGAGAAGTTGGAAGAAGAGCTAGTGCAACTCAGGGGCAAAAGGAATGAAGCCGTATATTCCTTCAAGCAACAAATAGAGCTGGTGAATCAACTAGGCACAGAACTGACTGAACAACGAAAGAAGCGTGAACGCTTGGGGATAGATTTCAAGAGCTCTCATGACATGCTGGAGTCCAAGAAGAAAGCACTTGATATAGCCTACTGGGAGATCTCTGCTTTCAACAAAACCTGGAATGCCACGCTGACCGGCAATAAGGAAAGAGAAGACAAACTGAAGCAGCAGATCTCTGAGCTGGAAAGTCAGTTGAAAGCTAGCCAGAAGAAGTTTGAAGAAGAGGTTATGCGGAGATATGACGTTCAGAATGCCTTGAATAAAGTTATCAAGCGCAAGAAAGAGTCTGCGTCCCAGAAGCGGAAGCTAGAAGATTGCTTTGGAGAAGGTCTTTGGGAGGAATCCATTGGTGATCTCCAGCGTGTTATCAGGCAAAGAGACTCGCTTGTCGAGGGGTTGCTTTCTCAGCCGAATCATCCCAATACTAAGAGATTGTTAGAGGAGTATCAAGCATATGGTCGCACTTGATTACCTTATGTAATGTTGTTTATGCTTTATTTGCATTGTGATGGCCATCACCAGGATTGTTGGTTGAGGTCACGCCTTCTTATTGTACACTCAGTGATGTTGTATCGATGGGCGTTTCAGCAATATATGAGATGTTTTCCCCGTGAATGGATTTCAAGCTTCTTATCACTATCACTGTCACTACACTGGCACTTTGGCACTAGAATCAGGGGACACTTACCCTAACGCACAGACACATATTGCATTTGCATATTTATTTTGCATTGCCAGTTACTTGTTGAATTTGTACCTTATTTCCTGCATCTCGCAGGTTTTTCAGGATTGACGAACAAAGAGTCCACCGCTATTCAACCAGGAACAACTGCAAGAAGATAATGGATCAAGTTCAGGTCGAGATGCAGGAAATCCGTGAGAAGCTGACTTTGTTCATGCAAGCTATGGAGAGCATGGCCAAGGGCCAGGAGAATCTTCAGACTTTGGTGTAGCCGCTGCTGGCGTGGGCAAACGGAAATGGCAACACTGACCATATTTCTATTGAAACTCCTCGTCGGGAGAACGAGATACCAGCAGTTGTTACTCCACCTGTTGTGACTGTCAACGGGAACACTGGTACTGGTGCAGGTGCTGGCACTGGTAATGTCAATACTGGGAATGGTGGTGATGGGCATGTTGTTAACAACAAAGGCAACACTGTGGATGCTGATCAAGGATTCGTTGACCATGTTGGATTCAGAAACAATGGGTATGTCAATGTCAATCAGGACGGGAACTTCGGGTTCAACAATCAGGGCTTCGGTAATGACGGTTACGGCAACAATCAAGGGTATGGCTACGGTAATGGTGGATTCGATAATGTGAATGTGAACGGCGCTGGAAAATTTCCTTTCAACAATGGTTTGGGACCTGCTGGGGTCAATCTGGGGTTCGGCAACTGAGGACAGGGTCCTGTGTTCAATCAACAAGGATTTGGCCGTAACATGGGTTATGATGGATATGGCAATGACTGGAATGTGGATCAATAGGAGGACGCTTTTTCAGGAAAGGGTATGGAACCTGAAGGCCCTATTGACCCTGTTCAGAGGATCAGAATGCTAGAAGAGCAGATGAAAGGTGTGGTTAATCAGAACTCTGCTGGGTTAGATATGGCTATTATGGGGTTGGTACCAGGGCTGAGGGTGCCATTAAAATTCAAGGCTCCAACATTTGACAAATACAAAGGGGATACCTGCCCAAAGGTCCATGTACGTTCTTATTATAGAAGGATGTATGCATATTCCAATGATGAAAGGATGCTCATGCATTTCTTTCAAGATAGCTTATCGGGACCATCATTGGAGTGGTACACGGGACTGGAGCCCACCCAGATTACGAGCTGGAAGCAGTTGGCTGATGCTTTTGTTATGCATTACAAATACAACTGTAATTTGGCGCCAAACAGGGTTCAGTTGCAGAGCCTGTCGCAGAAAAGTGGTGAAAGTTTCAAAGAGTACACGCAGCGGTGGCGCGATATGGCAGCTCGGGTGCATCCTCCTTTGGTTGAAAGGGAGATGAATGACATGTTTGTGGGGACGTTTACAGGAATTTACTATGACAAGTTACTTAATGTTTCGATGGGAAGTTTCTCCGATATGATCCTTATGGGAGAAAGGATCAAAAATGGAATTAAAATTGGAAAGATTCAGGTAGGCGAATCTACTTCAGCTGGGGGTGCGAGAAAAGCGTTCAGTGGAAGATGACAGGGTGATACTAGCGCTGTGTATGGTGGTAGAGGCCGGGGTAGAGGCAGAAATCAGTACATGCAGCCTCAATAGATAGCCAATGTTACTATTCCAATTCCTCAGCAACAACAGCAACCACAATAACAGCAACAACAACCGCAGCAGCAGCAAAGGCAGAATCCGGGTTAGGGAAGGTTTCAGAATGTAAAGCCGAAGAGGGTATTTGATAAGCCTCCGTCGACATACGCAGAGCTTCTTCAGACACTGTTAGGATTGAATTTGGTCGAGAAAAGAACAATGGAACCACCTACAGGACCGGAACTCCCCAGGGGGTATGATGCTAATAAGCGGTGCGAATTCCATTTCGGGGCGCCCGGGCACGATATAGAATCTTGTCATGCTTTCAAGCATAAAGTTCAAGACTTGTTAGACAGTAAAGCCATCAACTTTGGCCAAGTGGGGCCCAATATCGTAGAACATCCTATGCCCAATCATGGGGCAAATTCCATCTTAACAGAAGGAAATTTGAACCTGGTGTTGGATGTTAATGAGTTGAAGACACCATTAAGTGAAGTGAAAAGCAGGTTGCTCAGAGGGGGAGTATTTCCCGGTTGTGATGAATACTTTTTAGAGTGTTGGACCAAGCCTGAGGGTTGTACTGAGTTGAAGCGGGGCATTCAGGCCATGATCAACGAAGGGACCTTGCAATTTGATCGAACTGCGGTTGAGAAGCCTGTGAAGGCAGTATGTGATAAGCATAATGATATTGCAACAGTGACGATCCCGAGGAAGACTATAACGATAGTGGCGCTCGCCAAGCGGCCAACTATTACGATTACCAAAGCAGGGCCCGTTCCCTTTGAAAGTACGAAAGCTGTCCCGTGGACGTACGATTTAGAAGCGTATTGCAACAGTGAAAAGATTGTGGTGAATAGCCAGCCTGCTGGTGCTGTTGATAATGTCATTGGAACAGGGGGCATGACCTGTAGCGGAAGGATTTTTACCTCACCTGAAGTAGAAGCAGAGAGGTTGGCCAAAGGTAAAGCCAAAGTAAGTGAAAGCGGACCTTCTCAGTCGAAAGGAAAGGATATGTCGCTCAAGGACGTAGAGGAGTTCATGAGATTGATCCGCAAGAGCGACTACAAAATTGTTGAACACCTACAGCAGACGCCGTCGAAGATTTCCATTTTGTCGTTGTTGTTATGTTCCGAGGCCCACCGGAAAGCTCTGCTGAAGATACTGGATACATCATTCGTACCCCAAGAAGTTTATGTAAATCAGTTAGAGGGGGTAATGGCACATGTCAATGCTGGACATAGTCTGGGTTTCACAGATTTTGACCTAACACCCAAGGGTCGAGAGCACAACATGGCTTTGCATATATTGGTGGAATGCCGAGGCACCGTAATGTCGCGAGTATTGGTAGATACTGGATCGTCGTTGAACGTATTGCCAAAGAAAGCCATGATGAAATTGGACATACGAGGAGTCATTTGCACGCCCAACGATTTGGTTGTGAGGGCGTTTGACGGTACGAAAATATCAGTGTTTGGGTCAATAACATTACCGCTTCAGGTGGGGCCAGAAATTTTTGACACCGAATTCTACATCATGGATATCCATCCAGCTTATAGCTGCCTTCTTAGACGACCATGGATCCATGCTGCAGGGGCCATAATGTCCACATTGCATCAGAAGTTGAAGTACATGGTGGGTGATAGTGTTGTTACCGTTTGCGGGGAGGAGGACATTTTGGTCAGTCACCTGTCATCATTCAGATATGTGGAGGTCGACGGAGAAATACACGAGACACCTTGTCAAGCCTTCGAAGGGTTGCGAATTAAAGACAGAGCTCAGGGTTCTAGCAAAACATCAGATGTGGCAGTGTCATCCTACAAAGAGGATCAGGCTTTAGTGCAGGCTGGTGAGACTAAAGGCTGGGGGCGGGTTCTGGAGATTCCCGTGAAGAATGACAAGTTCGGGCTAGGGTATCGACTGACGTCGTCAGCGTCCTCTTCAGGAGCACCCAGGTTCAAGGGACCGGTCACGATTACGCCAAGCGGGGTGTGCTTCGAGACTATCAACGCTATTTCCGACACCGAAGACGGAGATAGCGACTGCGATATGGACGCGTGGATCAAGCCCAACATGCCAGGACAAAGTCTCTGCAACTGGTCCATCCGGGAAACTGTCCCAGTGACTTTTAAACAGTAATGATTTGTTTTATCAATTGTTGAATAATCCTATGTCCTACCCGGGGCATAGTGATGTTACATTAGGGCTACTTGATTATGTGTATTGCACTGTTTAATCATGAAATAAAGGCGTTTTTCATATTCAAATATTGCGATCCCTGTTTTTCTTGTTTTACTTTAACAATAAATGGCAACGTGGTTATTTGCTTTGTTTGCATGTTGAAGCGTTTAACCATTTCCTTTGCAGGACTAATATTTCAGATGACATCTCATACGAACCGCCTATGACTCGTTTCGACTTCGAGCACCCAGTATTCCAACCAGAGGAAGAGATTGTTGAGGATATCAACCTGCCAGAGGAGCTGACTCGTTTGTTGAAACAGGAAGAGAGAATCATTCTGCCTCATCAGGAGGAAATTGAGATTATCAACCTGGGGTCGGAAGAAGTTGTGAGAAACTTCCGTATAGGGGCCGCGCTGCAGAGCGACATCAAGCAAAGGCTGATTGCGATACTGCGAGAGTATAGTGATATATTTGCTTGGTCGTACGAGGATATGCCTGGGTTAGACACGGACATGGTTGTGCACCGTCTGCCATTGCGAGAGGAATGTCCGCCTATTAAACAGAAACTCAGAAGAACCATACCAGACATGGCTGTAAAAATCAAAGAGGAAGTTCAAAAACAGTGGGATGCTGGTTTCCTAGTTGTTACAACTTATCCGTCATGGGTCGCTAATATAGTACTAGTGCCGAAGAAAGACGGTAAAGTGTGAATGTGTGTAGACTACCGTGATTTAAATAGGGCGAGCCCGAAAGACGACTTTCCACTTCCTCACATTGATGTGCTGGTCGATAACACTGCTCAGTTCTCCGTATTCTCCTTCATGGACGGCTTCTCAGGATATAATCAGATCAAAATGGCGCCAGAAGATATGGAGAAAACTACCTTCATTACTCCCTGGGGAACATTTTGTTACAAAGTGATGCCCTTCGGACTGAAGAACGCTGGGGCAACATATCAACGTGCTATGACGACTCTTTTTCATGACATGATGCACAAAGAGATCGAGGTTTATGTTGATGATATGATTGCCAAATCCCAGACGGAGGAAGAGCATTTGGTTAATCTGTTGAAACTGTACAAAAGACTTAGGAAGTTCAGGTTAAGACTGAACCCTAACAAGTGCACCTTCGGGGTGAGATCGGGTAAACTGCTGGGGTTTATTATGAGCGAAAAAGGAATAGAGGCTGATCCTGCGAAAATAAAAGCAATACAAGAAATGCCGACGCCTAAAATAGAAAAAGAAGTGCGTGGGTTTTTAGGGAGGTTGAACTACATCGCTCGGTTCATATCTCACCTAACTGCGACATGCGAGCCGCTATTCAAGCTGTTGAAAAAGGATTAGGTGTTGACTTGGAATGAAAATTGTCAAAAGGCGTTCGACAAGATAAAAGAATACTTGCAGGAACCTCCTGTTTTGATACCCCCAGTGGCCGGAAGATCTTTGATTATGTATTTGACGGTTCTTGAGGAAAGTATGGGTTGTGTTCTCGGTCAACACGACGAGACCGGACGTAAAGAGCATGCGATTTACTATTTGATTAAGAAGTTTACCGACTATGAGTCCAGATACTCAATGCTCGAAAAAACGTGTTGCGCGCTAGCCTGGGCCGCCAAACGTTTGAGGCAATACACGCTGAATCATACAACCCTGCTAATTTCAAAGATGGATCCAATCAAATATGTGTTTGAGAAGAAAACACTTTCCGGAAGAATTGCCCGATGGCAGATGGTGTTAACTGAATACGATATCCAATATGTCTCGCAAAAGGCTATTAAAGGTAGCGTTCTGTCAGAGTACCTTGCGGAGCAGCCTGTTGAGGACTACCAATCGATGAGGTTTGATTTTCCTGACGAGGATATCATGTACCTGAAAATGAAAGATTGTGAAGAACCGTTGCCAGACGAAGGACCAGAGTTGGGTTCCAAATGGCAGTTGATATTTGACGGAGCTGTGAATTCTTATGGTAGCGGAATAGGTGCAATTATCACTACTCCTCAGGGGTCGCACATCCTCTTTACTGCCCGATTAGCTTTTTCCGTTACCAATAATGAGGCTGAATATGAGGCTTGCATCATGGGTCTGGAAGAAGCCATTGATTTGCGAATCAAGCATCTGGATGTATACGGAGACTCAGCTCTAGTGGTGAATCAGATTAAAGGAGAATGGGAGACACGTCATCCCAATTTGATACCATATATGAATTATGCAAGGAGATTGTTGCCTTTCTTTGACAAGGTGGAATTGCATCACGTGCCACGAGCAGAAAATCAAATGGCTGACGCCCTGGCAACATTGTCTTCAATGTATAAAGTTAACTTCTGGAACGAGGCTCCCCGGATTGTTATCTCTCGGCTTGATAGGCCTACATTCATATTTGCCATTGACGAGGCTCCCGATGGTAAACCCTGGTACTTTGACATCCATAATTTCCTGAAGAACAAGGAGTATCGGCCTGGGGCATCCAGTAGAGATCAGAAGACTCTCTGGAGATTGGCTGGCAATTTCTATTTGAACCCGGACGGTGTCCTATACAAAAGAAACCACGACTTGGTGTTGCTACGCTGTGTAGACGAGAACGAGGCGAAGTTGCTCATGGAAGAGATACATGAGGGTACATTTGGTACACATGCTGGTGGGCATGCTATGACGAGAAAGCTGCTGCAGGCAGGTTATTATTGGCTAAATATGGAAACAAACTGTTTCAAGTTTGCAAAGAGGTGTCATAAATGCCAAATTTATGCGGACAAAATCCATGCGCCTCCAAGTCCTTTGAATGTGATGTCATCACCGTGGCCTTTCTCGATGTGGGGAATTGATATGATTGGCAAGATTGAGCCTACGACATCCAATGGACACTGGTTCATTTTGGTGGCGATCGATTACTTCACCAAATGGGTGGAAGCAGCATCATATGCCAATGTCACCAAACAAGTGGTAGCCAGATTTATCAAACGAGATATTATCTGCAGATATGGAGTCCCTGAGCGGATTATCACCGACAACGGTTCGAATTTGAATAATAAAATGATGAAAGAGCTGTGTCAGAATTTTAAGATTGAGCATCACAACTCTTCTCCTTACCGGCCCAAGATGAATGGCGCTGTCGAAGCGGCCAATAAGAACATAAAGAAGATTGTTCAGAAGATAGTTGTGACATATAAGGATTGGCACGAGATGCTACCTTTTGCTTTGCACGGTTATCGTACGACGGTACGCACATCAACCGGGGCAACCCCTTTCTCATTGGTATACAGGATGGAGGCGGTGTTACCGTTAGAGGTTGAGATTCCTTCCCTGAGGGTTTTACGTGATGTCCAACTTGACGAGGCAGAATGGGTTAAAGATAGGATGAATCAGCTCAGTCTAATGGATGAGAAGAGACTGGCTTCTTTAGCATACGGTCGGTTATATCAGAGCCGGATGAAGAAAGCTTACGACAAGAAGGTTTGCCCTCGAAGCTTTCAGACGGGCGATCTTGTTTTGAAAAAGATTCTCCCACCACAAACAGATCACAGGGGCAAGTGGACTCCTAATTACGAAGGTACCCCTACGTTGTCAGAAAAGTCTTCTCTGGAGGAGCCTTGTTACTATCCACCATGGATGGTGAAGACTTTACGTCTCCTGTGAATTCGGACGCAGTTAAAAAATACTTTGCTTGAAAGTGACCCGCTGGACAGTAAAAAGAGAGTCCAGGCAAAATGGGGCATCCCGGCGAACAAAAAAAATGAATAAAAGGTTCGGGCAAAAATTAGGGATAAAATTGAAAAAAGTGTACACCCGCGAAGTCGAAAACCTAAAAAGGGCGACTTCGGCAAAAAAGGGTATCCTGGTGAATTGAAAACCCGCAAAGGGCGGTTCACGCAAAAGTTAGGGATTGAAAAAGCAAATGACTGCGGTTCGGATTTGATACGGCATTGCTTAGTGGTTCGGGAGTACCTGGGGGCCGTCTGTCCAAAAACTGTCTCTTCCGAAGATCGAGTACTGGGAAAGCGCAGAGTCAGGCGAGTCATAGGAGGATCAGCTCATGGTGTTTGTCTGTACCACGTCGCCGACATGTATACACATATTGTTTTGTATTTTATTTATGCTTCTTGTGCATATATGTATGTGTGTTTGTGCGTAACTTCCTCTTTTCAGGAGTTGCATCTGGTGTACAAAACTTTGCCCATTCAGAGGCCCGTTATCAATAAAACATGTTATTCAGTACTTGATGCTTGTTCTTTACTGTTTTGTTTGTGAAAGACGCCGATGTTTTTGATAAACTTGCACTTGCATAATCTTGCTGGCCCTTGCCAATAATTGATAAAACTTCGAATTGACTGAAGTAATGTCACGGACGCTAACCCGGATAGATTTAGTTGTATAGGCCTGTTTTGTCTCATTTGTGTTTTGCAGGGTTCTTACCTTTGGAGCAAACAGTCGGGGATTGTATTCCCCGGCCAAAATCTTTTGACAAAAGACCTGACTCTAGTCGATGTCATTCCCCAACTAGTCGCAGCTTATTTCCCAGAGAGTTGGAATGACGTTATCCCTTACCGAATGAGAGACTATTCTCCCCAGAAGAGTAACCTCAGGGAAGTTGTCCACAGGATATCCTTAGCAAGTCAAAATCAATGTCCCCTGCAGAGGTTGCGCTCCTCAGCGAATCGAAGATGTGCCCGTTCAATCTCCAGCATGGGAGATTCCCGCAATAGTTAACCAGGTTGTTGGTTCGAAAGGTTTATATCCGCGAAGGATGGGGTTCTCTTGGTCCCCTGCAGGTCGTCATGCCATTGACAGGATGTTGATCCTCAGCAGAGTCCGAGGCTCCGAGTTTGTAAACTGTGCCCAGACAGTGTGCTTGTTCACCAGCAGGGTGGTTTGTTCTTTCCTCCCAGTGGAAATCGATGTTTAATAGCTCCTCGGCAAAGTTGGTTGTGTTTATGGCGTTTATTTTGCCAGAATACTTTGTGATACTTGTTCTCCCCAGTGGAGTTGGCTTTATCCTCAGCATTCATGTTGTTGAGACAACACTACCAGAGTTTCCCAGCAACTTAATCCTGCATTTGCATTTGCATGTATCGTCATATTTGCATCTACTCAAATGCGTAGCATTTCCGTGCCGTACAGAGCATTGCGCCACTTTCAAACATGCGCATTTTGAAGCATAAGTCAGGTTGACTACCTCTTTGTTTTCAGGTATTCTTCCCTGCAGGTAATTAGACTTCTTGTTCAGGATCATTTATTCAGATTTGCAGCGTCAGATATGTGATGATACTGTTCGTCCCGACATGTTCTCTTATCAGAGGTGCTTGATCAACTTCCATTCTTCTTCAATGGATTGTCTTTACGTGGCTTCATAATTGGACCTTGGAGTTGTTGTCGAAAACTCTCCAGTGGAGTGTTCCCTCGGGTTGCTGTCACGCCAGCATTGTCAGAAAAGATTTCAGGGATTCGACATCTGAAGTCATTACTCGTCGACAAGTTGGATGTCTGGTAGTTGACGTCAGAATTCCCTCGGCAGAGTTCTCCCCAGTTTGCTGTTACGGCTTCATAATTAGACTTTGAAGATTGTTATGTCAGCATTTTACGGCTTCATAATTAGACTTTGAAGTTGTTACCATCATGACATGGCTTCATAATTTGACTTCGAAGTTGTTGTCAGGCTTCATAATTTTGAGGTTGCTTTCAGCAGTCAACGACTTCATAATTTGACTTTGAAGTTGTTGTCAGGCTTCATAATTTTGAGGTTGCTTTCAGCAGTCAACGACTTCATGAATAGACTTTGAATTTGTTGTAAAAGAGAGATTTCAGCGATTTGACGTTTGAAGTCATTACTTGTTGTCAAGGCTTCACGATTTGACTTTGGAGGTGTTGTCAGCATTTTAAAGGAAGATTTCAGCGATTAGAAGGTTGAAGTCATTACTTGTTGTTACGGCTTCGTAATTTGACTTTGAAGTTCGTCAGCGTGGGATGCTCCATAATTAGACGTTGGAGGCATTATCACTATTACAATGGCTTCATAATTAGACTTTGAAGTTGTTGTTAGAATTTCCTCGGAAGGAGTCTAGAGGGCTTCAGGATTTGACTTTGAAGTTCAATAGAGTTTCCCGGAATTGCTGTTACGTCAGCATTGCACGGCTTCATGATTAGACTTTGAAGTTCGTTACATCAGCGCTATAAGGCTTCATGATATGACTTTGAAGTTGTTAAAGGGAGATTTCCGCGATTAGACGGCTGAAATCGTTACTTGGTGTCACGGCTTCATAATTAGACTTTGGAGTTGTTAGCAGCAGTGGATGGCTTCATCATTAGACCTTGGAGTTATTATCAGTTTATACGGCTTCATAATTCGACCTTGGAGTTATAGTCAGTGTTAAACAGCTTCATAACTAGACTTTGGAGTTGTTGTTAGGAATTCCCTAGCGGATTTTCCTCGCGTAGCTGTTATGTCAGCGTTGCAGACTTCATGATTTGACTTTGGAGATCGGCATAGTTTTCTTCGAGTGGCTGTTACGTCAGTGTTACACGACTTCATGATTAGACTTTGGAGTCGTTGTTAGAAATTCCCCGAAAGAGTTTTCTATAGCAGCTGTTACGTCAGCATTGAGCAGCTTCGTAATTAGACCTTGGAGTTGTCGTCAACATCAAGACTTCGTAATTAGACTTTGGAGTTCTTCAGCGGTACCACATCTTCATGATTAGATTTTGAAGTTGTTGTTCGAAGGTTTTGTTCGCATGGAATAGCTTCATAAGTAGACTTGGGAGTTGTTGCCAGATTTTTCCCCACAGAGTTGCTTGTTGAAGTTTCTCTTATCCGACCATCGGAGTATTTTCTTCAAGTTTGCTGTTCCGTCAGCGTTACAGGGTTTCATAAAAAAAATTTCAGAAGTTGTCGCCTATTGTCGAATAGGGGCCTGACAGCTAATTTCAGAGCTTCCCCAGTAGGTTTGGGTACTGCAAAGATAAGGCGGAGTTAGTGTCTAGTATGATTGACGGAATTGAATTCCTATTGGGTGGAAGAGTTCTATCCCCAATGAAGTTGCCGTGATTTCTTCGTGTTGACGAAATATTATTATCCCCAGTAGAGTCCTCCTCAAAGTCGTTTGCAGGTTGGGACCAACGGAGTTAGCTACTGCAGAGATAAGCAGTTTCCTGTGTTTAGACAGATGATTTTCCCGTATGGATAAACGGATGGAGTTTCTTGTGTTTAGACAGATGATTTTCCTGTATGGATAGGCAGATGAGTTTCCTGTGTTTAGACAAATGATTTTCTTGTACGGATAGGCGGATGGAGTTTCTTGTGATTAGACAGAAATGTTTCCCCAGTGAAGTCGACGAAATTTATTGCCTATGATTGATAGGACCTCCTCGTGTTGGTGGGAGGCGACCAACTCATCCCCAGCGGAGTAGCCGGGATTTCTCCGTGTTGACGGAATGTGGAGTCCTGACGTGAACAATATTTCTTCGGGTTGACGAAATGTGAGTCCTGACGTGGACCGATTGGTGTTTATTTGTGATTTGGCGAATTTGTTTCTCTTCTTGTGTTGACAAGATTAGTCCAGTTGTGGACGGAGGTGCTCAGTACCTGTGGCGTTACACAGGTGGTTGATGTTGGAATCAAAGTTATTATCAGACGTTGAATCAGTTGTTGCCGTAACAACCAGGTTCAGTTGGTGGATGTCGTTCCCCAAGCAGTTGTGCAGTTTATTTATGCGGTTAGCAAATTTCCGGGTTTCTTGGTATTCAACCGTCTCGTACCTCGATTGTTTGAAGGTCGTTCGCTCTTCACCCAGTCGGGTCCAAGCCGTTTGAATAGGGGCAATATCTATCTATGATTGGTGTTTGCTCTTGATTAATTGCATTCATGCTTACTTGCTGCCCAACTTTCCACAGCTGTGGTTTTTTTTGAATTTGCATGTTGTCTTTGCCTTACTTGCTTGTTACCTTCCTTTTACACCTGCTTTTATGCCAAAACATGTGTTGTTATAGGCTGTCTTGCTTGTGTGCTGGATTTCACTGCTGTCTTGTGCAGGAAGCGCTTGTTGTAGCTGCTGTTTTAGCCTTGTTTTCTTGTTTTTGTTTTGCCTTTGCATGTTCCTATAGGATTCTTATTCCAATTTAATTTCGAATTAATATTGGAGTAGGATAAACAATAGGTTTGCAATCCATGCATGATAACAAGTAGGCTAGTCCCTTTTAACCTCAACCTTAGGTCCATCTTTTGCATGCTAACATTAGGATAAAATCTCCTTTCACATCTCAACTTTAGGACCACTTTGCATGACAACATTAGGGTCGAATTTCCCTTAGACCTTTCGTATGTCTTTCTTCTCATCTCAAAACACATTTTAACTCATCTAAGAAATACGATGAACATTATGCGCCACGAGCCTTAAGCACATGGGAAATGATGATTGAGGGGTCTCCTCTCGCTTGTCTAGAGTGTTTAGTATACGTCCCGTCTGGGGGCGATATGCGATGCATTCATTCCTATGTCATAGTCTTTAGTGCAACGTGAATCTCAAACAAATTCAATTCACTTCACTAAAACTCACAAACCAAATCAAACCTTTGTCCTTTGGGATTTGTGTTTCAAACTCATTTTCAGAAAAGAGTACGTTACTTTTCTGTTCTACCGCAAACAGGCATCGCCCCTAACTGCTGGAATGGGAACTTAACATCGCTCATAAAAAATACTTAACCAACCCGTCGTTTCATTTTCCGAACTATGTTTGCTCTGATTTCTCATACCAGATAAGGATACATAGGCACAAGACGACGATGTCTTGGCGAACAAGCTTCCCCCCATCACCCATAGTTTTCCGAACTATATTGACACTGACTTTCCCATTTCACGAGGGAATACGTAGGCACAAGGCTGCGATGTCCTATCGAGTCTCTTTCTTTTTCTTTTGTTCTTGTTGCCGTTTAGAAGTAGCTTATTGATAAACACACCCCTTGATTAGATAACAAGCATGAATCCCGCTGATTACAATAGACGTGAGGAATGCTAATACCTTCCCCTCCCGTAACCGACTCCCGAACCAAAGATTTGGTTGCAATGACCTTGTCTTTTCCTGTTCTTTAGGTTTTCTTCAATCGTTTCCTTTCCCTCTCTTTGGGATAAATAACGTTCGATGGCGACTCTTCTGTTTTTCCGTTGAGTGTTTTTGCAGTTGCGACACTATCAAGTGTGTTTTGTAAATCCTTGTTTTCACTTTTTAAAACATCGCCCCGATTGCACTTTTTAGATTAATCCAATAGTTTGTGAAAAAGAGAAGATATTTGAGTTAAATCATTTTGTCTTTCTTTAATATTTTCTATTTCTTTTAAAAGGTTTTTATTTTCAAATTCAAGGAAAGAAACAATATATTTAGAAGTGGAGACAAGTTGTTTTAACTTACATGCTTCTTTATTTAACTTGTTACAAATATGAAATAAGTCATGATAGGATAAATGAGAAATTACCTTGTTTTTTTCATGATCCACGATAAGGCAAATGTTGGCTTCTTCATATGAGAATTTTGTGTCATTGTCATCCCAAGATACTTAGGCTAATTTTACATCACTTTGAGGTTTCTTCAAATTTCTTCGATTCTAATTTGGGTAACTTCTCTTGTTCTGGTTTTAGAAGGAATTTACGTGTTGTGTGTCCTTTCTTTTCTCATTGATTGCATGTATGAGTTAATGAGGATATTTCTTCACGTTTCTTATAGAACTTTGATGTTTGTTTTTTTGTTCCTTAGGAATTCCTTGTATTTTTGAAACAAGAGTTTTATTATTTTATTACTTTTAATTTGGAAATGTTCATCTTCTAACTCCATATCTTTAATATTGTTAGTAAATTTTTGAGCAAGAATTTTCTTCTTCTTCTTCTTCTTCTTCTTCTTCTTCTCACATTCTTCATCATTTGCAAGTCTTTTCAGCTCCATCTAATGTTCTTGAAATTTACAAAAAAAGTGTATCCAAGTCCATGGATGACAAATCCTTAGATTTAGAAATTTCAATGTCTTTGGGTTGCCAAATATGGTTTAGGAATCTAATAAGTTTACAACCAAGTGTTCGTTTTGAAATATTTTCTAAGAGTTATCTTCCAATTAATGACGTGGATAAAGCGTTTCTTGTAATTCATGAGTTAATGTGTTAATCCTCTGCCCTTTCTACCTCAGTTGTATCTTTATGGGTAACTTGAAAGGTGTCTCACATTTCCTTAGTCATATCGTAGTGAGGCACACTTAAGAACTTATCATTGTGTGCATTATAAGTCTATCGCACACACGATAGTAATTGTTATGCCCATCGTCACTTTACAACAATTATTTCACGCGTGTCATGGATTCATCGTGCATGCAATGACAACGATATTGAACTTCCTCAACGTATCTATCGAGCGCACGATCCACATCGTGTACTTGATGCCTTGTTTTTCTTTCTTCTATTTCATTTTGTTGTCTTTTTATTATCCTTTGATATCATTTTTCACCCTGTTCTCTTATCGACACCATGCTAATATGCAAGCACGACATGTTAATATAAAAAATATCACAAGTACAAAATTTTTAATTCCTTACCGATGGGTTGCCTCCGATTCAACGCTTCTTTCTTTTCACTAGCTTGACGGTCTATGTCTAAGGCACGTCAGGCACAAGGGGAACCCTTACGCCGATAAATTTGGTTGTTTTTATTTATTTATCAACCTTACGACCCCTTTCTTCCATGTGGTATCATGTATTCCAATCTTTCACATATGGTTTCCAATTATACACCTTGAAAACCGCTTTCTCTTTTTTGAACATTGATAGACCTAAAATATATTGTTTATTTGACTCAATTTTATGCACGTTATATAGTATTTTATTTCCATTTTCTTGTATTATGCCTCTACTTTGTTTCTTTTTCAGGTTTTTGTATTTTCAAGGCTACTAGAGAAGAAATGAAGAAAAACGAGCTAAAACCCTACTTTTTGAGGAAATGTACACATGGCTTCCACCATGGCGGGCGCCATAGGAGATGCCATGAGAAGGATGCAAGCCAACTGCTGACAACTGCCACGCCTCCCACTCCCTTCCACCCTAGTGCATGTGGCGGGCGCTACCTTCACACGAAAGTTTCCCTCCCAAAAGGAGTTGGCGGGCATTCCTGTCTTTACCTATACTTTCCTACCTCTATAAATAGTAGAGTTCTGATTCATTTCAAACCATTCAAGCTTAGAGAACAGAAATCAAGCCATATATTTCACTTGTCTGTAAGGTAATAAACTTATCACATCGAGGGGTTATTACACTGTGTAATCGAGTTTGAAGCACTTGGGTAGAAGTTAAACCTGCTGCCATTTTATTTCCGCATTTACTTCCAGTTGCACAAGATTTTAAAGCCTCTCGTTTGAGCAGGTTTCTGTTTATTGCCTTTATTTACCTGCCTTTTATTTGTCGCGCCTTTATTTACCTGCCCTTTCTTTAGCACACCCCTTTTATTGCACTTTATTTATTTACCCACACTTTACTTTCTCGCATTTATTTACCATGTCCGGCTAAACTTTAAGGGCTAGGATGTGAATATTATAGTTATAATTAGTATTCCAAACGATTGTCGATAGAATTACTTAAGGGCTATTTTAACTTTTAACACTTATTTTCTGCACTTAAAATCTATTGGGTAAGATCGAAAGTCGTCCAACCTTTAGATAAATTTGGTTAGTTTTGACTATTCTAAGGAGGCGAAAGCGCTTGGCTCAGTCAATTAGGAATTTTTAATGTTTAAGAAAACCGATTTTAAAACTGTTTTTGGACACGTTTGTGGATTTGAAGTCCTGTTCGTAAGAACCTCTTTTTGTTAGAAATTCCAAGTTATAATACTTTTCAACTAATTCTAGAAACTATATTTCTTAAAAATAGGTTTATTAGTCCTAACGCAATGCACACCTTCTTATATGTGACAATAAGAGCGGTCGATTAGGGATAAACTCGATTCTGAATACGCGAAAGTAACAGTTCCTGTTAAATTAGTTATTTTCATGAGTAGAAAACATTACCCTATAATGAATCCTATCTGTACATGTAACACCCCGTTCCCAAAATAAAATAAAACAACTAAATAAGCACACATCAGAGTATCTCCCACAACGGGATGTCACAATTCACACTAAAATTCGACAAAACATTTTTCCAAATTAATTTCTCAATAAAACTGCAGCGGGAAATATATACAGAGTCTGTCATATATCACAAAACATCATATATATATATATATATATATATATATATATATATATATATATATATATATATATATATATATATATATATATATATATATATATATATATATATATATATATATATATATATATATATATATATATATATATATATATATATATATATATACAACAATGGCCATATGCCCAAAATACATATAGCATCATCTATAATCACCATCAAACAGGATACGCCACAGGGGCACACAAAATCAACATAAAGCGATAAAACTCCCAAAAAGGCCCCGGTGTTACGTATCAGAGCAGTCTTACAGAGACACCACAATCTAAGCTAGCTAAACACCTGGATTGTCTGTACTTCCGAAGAAGCACAGACCACAACAACAGTAAAGGGGGTGAGAATCACGATCAAATAATGGTATAATAGTACATGAAATGAAAGGCATAAATCGATAATAATACTATTTCATATACATATCATCCGGACTCTCGGTCCCACCATCAACCACAATACACAATCACGCAACAAATGCACTCACACAACTCTTAACATACGGTACCGACTCACAATAACGATGGGCAACTGGCCATCAACCCTCAACACAGGAGCACAAAACAGCGATGTGCAACTGGCCATCAACCCTCCACAATGGGAGCACCACAACAATACCGATGAACACCTGGCCATCACCCTCCACAATGGGAGCACATTTCCGATGGACACCTAGCCATCACCCTCCACTACGGGAGCACCTCACATTAACATCGATGGACACATGGCCATCACCCTCCTCAATGAGAGCACACCAACAATACCGATGGTCACTGGGCCATCACCCTCCTCACAGGGAGCACGACAAATAATATCGATGGACAACAGGCCATCACCCTCCTCACAGGGAGCACACCAACAATATTCACATACATCATACATCTAGCACACCAAGTACAAACCGATCTTATTGATCCACCCCTCACACAGTATATATACACGACGCACAAGGCGTACCGATCCCACAGATCCTTCACATCATAAAATACATACATAACAAGCACACAAAGTGCGTCGATCCCACTGATCCGCTCACCACACAACTTATCACATACGATGCACACAAGGCACGTCGGTCCTTCTGACCCAAGTATATCATATAGCCGCACATAAGTGCAACGCATAATAAGCGTACCGATCCTCACGGATCCACTCACTACAACACACCAACAAAACACACTCAAGGCGCCACGATCATACTGATCCTCAAGTCTCGCACACAACACATCAATACCACGCGCCCAAGGCGTAACGATCCTACTGATCCAGTCCTAATACTACAGTATGTAAACGCAACGCACATAAAGCGTATCGATCCTATGGATCCACATCCATCTCACAACATACAAACACAATGCATAACAAGTGTATCGATCCTACGGATCCACTCATCACCACACATCACCACACATAGCACATAGTGCATACATATCGCATACACATCCTTACACATCCATACACATCCATACTTATCTAGACTTAACACATAATCCACCGATTATGTCAAATGCGATAAACGCCGGCCACACAGCCCTACAACCCTCAACACACTCTCAGCACCCAGCTATCATCATAGTGCATCAATCCGATTGCACTCAGCACCCTTATATCACCACATACATGTTGTTGCGGTGGAAATAGGATCACAAACTATTAATGAGTTTGAATCGCAATTCAATTCACAACCGCTCTTTGATTTATCCGAAGGAAAAGGTCAAAAGAGGGAAAACCTATTTTGCATCGTAAACACAATGCGGGGAAAGATCTAGGGTTCGGGGGTTGGTTAAGATTAGGGAAGGTATTAGCACCCTAAACTTCTGTAGTACTCTACAGGAACCTTTTGTTCAGATGTTTACTATTTTGCTTTATTTATTTGCTTAAGATATATGTACAAAGGATTAAAAGAATTAAAAAAGGACCTAGGGGTTAATTCTAAGTTTACTCGGCAAGACATCGCATCTTGTGCCTACGTATCCTTACGGGAGTGGAATCAGAGTAATCGTAGTTCCCCTCAAAAGGGAGGTTAGAAACGTCTTGACTGTGGCCAAGGTTTCAATGGGGAATAAACGTATCTTAGGGACACGCTTACATGGAGTGTAGAAACTCCAATATCTCTATGTTGAATTGTTAAGTTGTAATTAGGGTTAAATTAGGTTAGGGATTCCGCGGCGGGAAACCCTAAAATGAGCGCGGCGGCTCTTTGACCTAATGCTAGGGGTAAAATTGTAATTTTTGCCTGCGGCGAAGCATTTGTGAAAATTTAGGGTTGAAAAGGTGTAAGGGTTTGAAGTTGAGGACTATTGACACGGCGGTCAAATGCTAGACCTAATTCCTTCGGAGTGTAAGGTGACAGAAATATTGCGATACATCAGCATAAATTTAAATCATACATCAGCAGAAATTAAATGCGAAAAGTAAACGCGATTATTAGGTTCGCGAGATTACAATTGAGATACAGATACAAATATGAATGAAACTTAAGCGAAAATTCAATACACTAAATGTGAACTGCAAAAAAATGAACACCCGTTAGTAGGCATGGTCAACCAGCTATCAGATGAATTACGAGGCAATGAAGAAAATGAGATACAAACTTGAGATTGTTTTATTTAATATTTAATGATTTAACTTACAAAAGAATTTTTAAAAAAGGTTTTATTTTTGTATTTTTTTAAAAAAAGAGTTTTTCATTATTTTATATTTACAAAATTTTTAAGTTTATAAAAAGGTTTCAATTTATTCTTAATATTTATTTTTAAAAAAGGTTTTTTCTTTTATAATTACAAAACTAAAATGTTATATTATTTCTTATAAAGATTTTTTTTATATTATAAAAATTAAAATGTTAAAATAGGTTTTTTAAAAAACATAAAACAAATTAAATTTTAAAAAATGAAATAAAGAAAAAAAAATAAAAAGGAGGAGGGGTTGGGCCGGTCACCACATCCGGACCCAACCCGGTTGAATTAAAACTTTGGAAAGCAATTAGGGTTCTCAGAACCCTAATGCTCTTGAGGCGCCGTTTTACTTCTTCTTCTTCCCTCATCTATCTCACGATCGCCATGTACCTTCTTCTCCGTTCTCCTTCGCGATCCTGAAAAACACATACAAAATAGTAATGATAAGCAATCCTGGCTCACTTTTATGGTGAAACGGCCGGTGATGAGGTTTTCCTATGAGGCTTGGAATCGATTGCCCGCCGTTCAAACGGAGAAGGTGATCTCTTCCTCCGGTGTTTCGCTCGTGGCTTTGTTCGTACAGTGATGAACGGTGACGATGATGAGACTTCGTCTCTGAGTCTCGCGATTTCTCGTCCGTTAGGGTTTTTGCATGTGGATTCTTCACCGCTTCTGATACTCTCCGTCTAGGGTTTCAACTCCCTCTTTCCATCAGGTTGTATCCTCCTATTTATAACTTCTCTTTATCTCTCTTTTTGGGCCTTGAACTTGCGTTTTTCTGAGATATGCATTTGATGATCTGATTTGATTTTGTGTTGATGCGATTTGATTTTGATTTTGATTTTTCCAGATTGAGTTCCAATAGGATGCTTTCTGATACGATTGGGATCTCATTTCTCCTCTTGGAATCCTGATTGGGGTTTTGGTGAGATTGAAATTCATTTTTCTGGTATGAATTTGATACTGATTCGTTGATTGATTCAAAATGAGTTCCAATGGGATACGATTTGGTTCCATCTGATACATGATTGAATCCTATTTCCCCTTTTAGGATTTGATTAGTCTTTCTGATTTCCAGCTGATTCTTCTGACCCTATTCGATTTAATAACCTGAACTGATTTGTTTTGATCTGCTTTGGGATTGACATCAAATCAAAATCTCTATTATTTTCTGATATGGTTTGCCTTCAGATTGGATTGATTGGCATCTGATATTAATTCACGGGATTTCTTGATGGATTCATTTTGATTTGTTTCTATTTTTCCCAGACTGAGTTCCAATGGGATATGATTTGGACCTGACTCGAAACTTTCCATTTCCAGATTCAATTTGATTTGATCATTTTCTGATTAGACTCTTGCAGATGCGAACTGGATTGCTGTTGGGGAATTTGGATACTGATTTGATTCCTGATGCGATTTTGTTTTGATTCAATCCTGATCATTAGCACTTACTTTTCTTTTTCTTCTTTCAGGATGGACACTTTGCCTTGGTCTTTGCCGCCGAGACGGGTTCATGGTAGTGATGACGCTTAGTCTGAACCATTTGGAACAGGATACTACATCCTGGCTTCTGATCATATTGCTGCTTCTGACTGGATTGGTGATGATGACCTGGGCTATGATGTTTGATTAACTGAGCCCCGTGTTTGATGATTTGTTTGTTTTATGAACTGAGCATGATTTGATAACTTGTTTATCTCATGAACTGACATGTTTATATTAGATTATTCTTGCTGGTACAATCCGTGCCATGATTTAATACTGCCTGCAATTCTGAACTGACATGAATTTCAACTCTTCTGTGTAGTTTTGGCAGGTTGATTCAATGGGCTATGATGTTGAGCTGAGCCCAGTGCTTCCAATTGTAATGTCTATGACAGTCTTTATGGACTGAGTCCCTTGTAATCGAGCTGGTTCTGATAATCTTTCTGAGTTTACATCTTGCCTCCGTTTCTCATTCTTGTTGAGGCGCTTTAGGCATCAGAACTTGGATGTGCAGTCCGTTTATTCACTTCTGATTTTTATGATGTGAATTCACATGTTTGGTTCAAAGCTGTTGTGAACTGACCTGCTCTCTTGTTTTGGTATGCTGTTGCGCTTCTTTGGATCCTGCTGAATATTTTTCATTCATGACAGATTTGTAGGATGCTTTCTTATGAACTTGCATTTTGATGCATTGTTTGATGGTTTGTGATTTCTGTCCCGTGCAGCTTGATGCCATAGTTTGGTTTCTTTTGTTCTGTTTTGAACTTGATACTCATTCTGTTTGGTAACAGATTTGTTTCTTTGGTGGCTATTCATACCTGCATTGGCGCGAGCCCCTTCCTAGTTTTGTTTATGCTGATGATGCTTGTGGCTTTTCAGGTGTTGGAAGTTTTGAAACCAAAGTGACTCAGACCTGCCGGCATCCGGGTCTGAGTCAGAACGTGCCTATGTTGCCTTATTCTCGTATCAGTTTGGAAATCCAATCGCGACAAAACGAATCAGTCCCGCTTCATTTATTTTTTCTATCTCTCGGATGTCCCGTATCGATAAGAACAGGTATTACCTGATCTGACGCCCACGACGCGGATCGGTAATGGGGGGTAGGACGCAGCTTCGGTTGTGCCCCTCCCGGCACTCGATGATGACATTGTTCTGAGAGTGTCGAAAAAACTTCTAACATTTTTTCTACACTGTTTGTTTTCTTTTTGATGTGCAGGTTAGCCGAGGATTCGTGGAGAAGTTCAAAGACAACATGAAGACATTTAGATGTTCTTAGGATTTAGGATAGATACTTTAATGTAATCCCTTAGGATTTAGAACTTTAATGTATTTCCTTTATAAAGTATGAAGCAATCTCCACTTCTTGTATGATGACATTTTTATGAAATAAAATTCCCAAAATTTTGAATTTATTTATATTTTATTCTTAGTTAAAAAATATAAACATTTGTGAATAAATCCACAAGTATTTAAATTCATTAACATAGGCATAAAACATAAATACTCCCAAGTGGTATTCTTATTGGTGCACTCGTCTCATTTGTAATCCTAATCTCATCATCCGATTAAAATGTTAACCAACCATTTCATAACCAAACACATATGGGCACCGTAATCACAACAGTTTCAGCATCAACAGTAACGCTACTCGTAATTAAATTCCACTGACCAAATGCCAAAATCTTAATATGATCAGACCTGGTGATAGATAAATGCCTCAAAACAACAACGTATCAAATGCCTCAGAATTTTAATAACAACCCGTCTTCAAGGAATTGGTAGAATTTGTGTAAGATGACCAAAATACCTCTGGGACCAAATCTGCAAAACAAACACCCTCATAACTTGTTAGTGGTTAGCAAATGTACATATGAGATGATATGCGAAATGACTGACTAAATATAAGGGTAAAATTTGGGGTATTACAGTTGCCCCTATTTAAATAGCTACACCGGACGATTTGAGTGAGGAATCGTGGTGGAGAGATTTAAATATAGATAACCGAAAATTTTGCCCTTATATGCGACGATGCGATGCTATGGACAAAGCGGGGACCGCTTAATGCAGATGATATGAATATGATATGATGCGTATGCCGGAATGGTGGATGCGAAAATGATGACAAACGCTACGAGACAGACGCTACGAGAAGAACACACTGGGGAATACGACGTGCTGAGACACAGTACAAACACTGGGGAATCCTAAAATGATAGTCAACTGGTGCGAACGCGACCAATTGTCATCTTGGGAACGAGGTTCTCAAATGGAGATGACACCTGTGAGACGGCCTCCACTGGGGAATCTAAAAATAAACTGGATCACGTACGATTGCAAGTACAGAATGCTGGAGCATTGAGCAAAGAATAACATCCAAGCTTCTGTAAACTATCTCTCGTGACACGATCAAACGGACTTTTCGGGAATCCGTAGCAAATATACAGGGTAAAAACCGGCTGTATGCCAAAATAAATGGACTTTGATGGGAAATGCCCTGATAAGCTTCTCGAGGGAGAATTGTCACTTGGAAGGGACTTACGTGCCAAAATGGATAAGCACTCAAATAAAGAGGCTGCTGCTTATCTTGATAAATAAATCTTCTCGCATTTAGGGTCGGCGCCTGGAATACGATTCTGATTTTTCTCTTACTGAGGGATAAATAAACTTCTTCACGCTTCAAGATCGTGCTCTCCTGAACATGAAAAGGGTAAACTGAACTTCCTCATACTTCAGAATCGTGCTCTCCTGAATATGATTCGGCTCTTTCGGGTAAATGAAATTCTTCATACTTCAGAATCGTGCTCTCCTGAATATGAAAAGGGTGAACTGAACTTCCTCATACTTCAGAATCGTGCTCTCCTGAATATGATTCCGCTCTTTCTTGTAAATGAAATTCTTCATACTTCAGAATCATGCTCTCCTGAATATGAAAGTGGATAATCGAACTTCCTCATAACTCAGAATCGTGCTCTCCTGAATATGATTCGGCTCTTGAAATTTCTTCATTCTTCAGAATCGTGCCCTCCTGAAAAACGGCCAATTGAACTTCCTCATAACTCAGAATCGTGCTCTCCTGAATATGATTCCGCTCCTTCTTTTACTAAAGGATAAATGAACTTCTTCATAACTTCAGAATCGTGCTTTCCTGAATATGATTCCGCTCAAACCTCCCCGTATTTCAAGATCGTGCTCTCCTGAAAAACGATTTGGTTCATACCTCCTATACTTCAAGACGACAGGTAAATGGAAGCCCAACTGCTCCATGGAGATGGCCATTTGCTGCGAGTCATAACGAAGATAGGATCGACTTCTTAGGTGAGAAGCGTTGTATATTGATGCTGTAAGATGTAAAGTGTAAAGTGTTGTAACATGTAGGATTGTAAAGTGTTGTATTGGTAGATTTTCCAAGCGTGAACTGTCGTGTATCTGTAAAGGATTGTAGTTGATTTTCTTGAAAGATAGTGCAAAATAAATGCACGTCCAGGTACAGTGATAAATTTCTCGGGCGAGATAGTCGCGCATCTGCCATGGTATGGTGAAAATCTTTAGATGGTGCAAAATAAATGCACGTCCAGTTGGGCTTGACTACCGACATGACTGAGATTCGATCTAGGATCGAGCTAGAAAGAAGACTGGTAATCAAGACTCCATCGAGGGAATGATCTCGAAGGGTAAATATCTTATCCTGGTGAGGAAAGATAGCTGGAGTAACCGTCATCCACGAGGATCGAGCTCTGTGGGGAAACTGGAAACAAGTAAATATTTTATGCTTATGGCTGACAATCTATTTGAGGAGAATGGACGAACCCAGTTACTCGGCGGTAACGACCAATGATAGAGACACAATGAACCTGTGCATGCTAACGCGTATGTTAATGAATATGTTAATACGAATGTATGTTATGAAATGAGTATGCCAGGAGTATGTAATGAGTATGTAATGAATATGTAATGAATATGTAATGAATATGTAATGAAATAGACATGTGATGCTTATGCCCTTGCGTATGCTGACGAAACAGACTAGAGACAGGACGAGAGATGAAATAAACATCTCGACGGAAATACCCTGCGTTCTCTGCAACCAATACGTCAATCATGGGTAAGATCAATGGTAGAACCAAATCTGGTTTTAAAGTTCTGAATTCCCTGGGGAGAAGGTAGTCTGCGCGGGTGTACAGTATCACGTCTTCACATGGGGGAGAAGAAAACCTGAGGGACACTTTTGGATTACCCAAGAAAAGGCTGTCAGCTTATAGTCTCGCTGGGGACTGTGTTAGAGCAATGGTTTGAAAGTGTTTCTGCAATAATGATATTTCCGGGGAGTGAAGAGATCCTTTCGAAATTTCCACTAGTCAAAGTAATTTATTACATTTCAAATTTGTTGTTTTTGAAAAACAGTTTCGAAAAATCTACAACGCACCTTTCATTTTCAAATTTTAAGAATAAACGCATTTTGCATAACAATAGAAAACAAAGAGCAATGCACCAAGTAACAAATGGTATCTTTTATTAAAGGGCGGTAGCTCGCTGAAGGCATAGCTCCACAGATGATTATGTTTTGAAATTGGCAACATGGGAAAGGTTACATTGAATCCAATGACACCTACTGACACTAATAACTAAGACTAATCCAGAATCCTGCTTTGGGCAAGGATGAAAGAACTGAAACATGGCTCTCATGTGGAAAGTGTGTTCGAGATGATCAGTGTCCTCTGATGCAATGAAGTGCCTTTGCCCCTAACTTTTGCCTGGACCGCCCTCTCGGGTTTTCAATCCACCGGGACGCTCTTTTTTGCCTAAGCCGCCCTTTCAGGTTTTCAACTTAGCGAGCTTTTTATTATTATTTTTTTTTCCAACCCTTACTTTTGCCTAAGTCGCCTTTTGCAGGTTTTCGACTTAGCGGGTTTTTAGGCATAATATTTTCGGACTGCATCAGAATTCACGGGATGTGCTAGTTCTTCTCCGTCCATTGTTGTAAGTATCAGGGACCCTCCGGAGAAAACGGTCTTTACAACAAATGGGCCTTCATAATTGGGCATCCACTTTCCACGCATATCTTTGTGTACTGGCAAGATCTTTTTGAGTACGAGCTCTCCTTGACGGAACTCACGGATACGGATCTTCTTATCAAACGCTCTTTTCATCCATTTCTGATATAATTTCCCATGGCACATGGCTGTCAAGCGCTTCTCGTCAATGAGATTCAACTGATCCAGTCTGTCTTGAACCCACTCAGCTTCCTCAAGTTCAGCCTCCATTAACACTCTTAAAGAAGGTATCTCTACTTCGATGGGGAGCACGGCGTCCATTCCATATACCAGTGAGAAAGGTGTTGCCCCTGTCGAAGTTCTCACCGAGGTTCTGTATCCATGCAAAGCAAACGGTAACATCTCATGCCAATCTTTGTAAGTCACAACCATCTTTTGCAGGATCTTCTTGATATTCTTATTCGCAGCTTCAACGGCCCCATTCATCTTAGGACGGTACGGAGAGGAATTGTGGTGAGTGATCTTGAAACTATCACACAGCTCTTTCATAGTTTTATTATTCAGATTGGTGCCATTGTCAGTTATTATCCGGCTTGGGACTCCATAACGGCAGATGATCTCTTTCCTGATGAAACGGGCAACCACTTGCTTGGTCACGTTGGTGTAGGAGGCATCCTCTACCCACTTGGTGAAATAATCAATAGCAACAAGGATAAAACGATGACCATTAGAAGCTTTTGGCTCGATCGCCCCAATCATGTCAATGCCCCACATAGAGAACGACCATGGTGAAGACAAAACATTCAACGGTGACGGAGGTACATGCATTTTATCAGCATAAATTTGGCACTTATGGCATTTTCTAGCGTATTGGATGCAGTCGGCTTCCATGGTTAACCAGTAATACCCAGCCCTTAACATCTTCTTGGACATAGCATAACCATTGGCATGAGTTCCGAAGGTCCCCTCATGAATTTCCTGCAGTAACATGTCCGCTTCCCGTTTATCAACACATCTGAGCAGAACCATGTCGTGATTTCTCTTGTATAACACACCATTACTGATAAAGAATTTGGACGCCAGTCTTCTCAATGTTTTCTTGTCCAGACCAGTAGCACCATCGGGATACTCCTGCTTGACGAGATAGTTCTTGATATCATGAAACCAAGGCTTTTCATCCACCTCAACTTCTTCGACCATCTGACAATAAGCGGGCTCAACTTTGCGCTCAATATGGATAAGAGGTGCCTCATTGACGAATTTAACTTTCCACATGGATGCTAACATGGCTAAAGCATCAGCAACGTGATTCTCTGATCTAGGAACGTGCTCAAACTCTATCTCGTCGAAATACTTGATCAACTCAATAATATAGTCCTTATAAGGGATCAACTTCTCATTCTTCGTTTCCCATTTGCCCTGTACCTGGTAAATAACCAAGGCTGAGTCACCACTTACTTTAAGAAGTTTGATTCGGAGGTGAATTGCTGCTTCGAGGCCGAGGATACACGCTTCATACTCTGCGACGTTATTAGTACACTCAAAGTCCAACCTTGCTGTAAATGGAGTGAGTCCACCCTTTGGGTTCATCAAAACGGCGCCTATACCATGCCCATTGAAATTCGAGGAACCATCAAACATCATCCTCCACCAAAGACCAGGTTCCGGACCTTCGCTCGGGTCTGGCTCTTCACAATCTCTTTTAATCAACAAGATATCCTCATCGGGAAAATCAAACTTAAGAGGTTCATAATCTTCAACTGGCTGGTCTGCGAGATAATCAGATAAAATACTACCCTTAATTGCCTTCTGGGGTACATACTGGATGTCATATTCGGATAACAACATGTGCCAACGGGCTAGTCTCCCGGTTTGAGCAGGTTTTTCAAAAATATACTTGATCGGATCCATTTTAGAAATCAACAAGGTGGTATGACAGACCATATATTGCCGAAGGCGCCTAGCGGCCCATGCCAATGCACAACAGGTTTTCTCCAATGGTGAGTATCTGTTTTCACAATCGGTGAACTTCTTGCTCAGGTAATAAATCGCATGTTCCTTTTTCCCAGTCTCATCATGTTGCCCAAGCACACAACCCATAGACTTTTCAAGAACGGTAAGGTACATAAACAACGGTCTTCCAGGCACGGGAGGAATTAGGATAGGGGGATCTTGCAAATAACCCTTAATCTTCTCAAACGCTTTCTGACAATCGGGGTTCCACTCAACTGTCTGCCCCTTGCAAAGTAACTTGAATATCGGCTCACAAGTAGCGGTCATATTGGAGATAAACCTGGAAATATAATTCAAACGCCCCAGAAAACCTCTAACTTGCGTCTCGGTTCGCGGAGCCGGCATATCTTGAATGGCTCGGACTTTGTCAGGATCCACCTCAATCCCTCGCTGGCTAACAATGAACCCAAGCAGTTTCCCAGATCTGACACCGAAGGTACATTTAGCAGGATTCAATTTCAACTGATATTTCCTGAGTCGTTCAAACAATTTCACCAAATGGTCTAGATGCTCCTCTTCACTCTGAGATTTGGCTATCATATCGTCCACATACACCTCGATCTCTTTGTGCATCATATCATGAAAAAGAGTGGTCATAGCGCGTTGGTAAGTTGCCCCCGCGTTCTTCAAGCCGAAGGGCATGACTTTGTAGCAGAATGTTCCCCAAGGAGTAATGAAAGTAGTCTTCTCTCGATCGTCGGGATCCATCTTGATCTGATTATAGCCAGAGAAACCATCCATAAATGAAAACAACGCAAAACTGGCTGTATTGTCTACCAACGTATCAATATGTGGCAGAGGGAAGTCGTCTTTCGGACTTGCTTTGTTCAGATCCCTGTAGTCTACACACATCCTAACTTTACCGTCCTTCTTAGGCACTGGCACAATGTTGGCAACCCAATCTGGATATTTTGCGACTGCCAAGAAACCTGCATCCAACTGCTTTTTAACCTCATCTCGAATCTTCAAAGCCATGTCGGGTCTCGTTCTTCGAAGTTTTTGCTTGATAGGTGGACAATTCGGCTTAAGCGGCAGCTTGTGAACAACAATATCCGTGTCTAGGCCCGGCATATCTTGATACGACCACGCAAACACATCAATATACTCTTTTAACAACTCAATCAACCTCGGCCTAATCTCTGTCCCAAGCATTGCACCAATCTTGACCTCTTTCTTGTTCTCATTTGTACCAAGATTAATTAAGTCCACCTGCTCTTTATGCGGTTGAAGCTCTGTGTACTCGTACTCAATCAATCTTGTCAGTTCAGCGGGTACTTCAAAATCTTCTTCACCCTCGTCCTCATCGTGATTGATGGGTGCATCCCAGTCAGGAGTGTCAGTAAAGTCATTGGATCCAACAAGGTTTACGATGTCTCTGCATGATGGAAGGCTTACTTAATTAAAATGCTCGAAGATATGTAAGAATGAAATGCTGTTTTTTTTTATTTTTTTTTTTTTGGGAAAAAGGTTGCCAATTTCATTTTTAAAGGTGAAAATGAAAAACGCAAATGAACCAAAGTGGAATTGAACAAAATGCTTTTATTAATATCTTTTTAGAAATGAAAGGTGGCCCAATAAAAACGACCCTATAGCCTTGGGCAGAGCTACGGATTTTTATTTGAAAATGTGAATGAAACTTTAAAAAACAATTACTTTGACAAGGGAAAGATAACAGGGATCTCTACGGCCTCCCAGTTGTTCAAAACTGCATCACCCTTAAACACCAGGTTGCTCAGCTCTTCATTTTCCTCACAGTCGCAAATGGCATTGACTTGGAAACCTCCGCTGACAAATACCTCTTGGATAACCTTCGGACGCCCTTCGACAGTTATGGCAGCTCCATTCTGAGTTGGTTTGTAACCCAACCCAGAGCGATCAGTCTTGGTCTTGACATCAATTACCTCTCCCCAACCTTCAGGAATGCCCCTGTCAATTGTTGATTTGGTACTCTTCAGAGATGCAAAAGATGGATTACCCTGACCCACTGTCTCTTCGACTTCTAGCAGAACAGCATTGGCGATCTCAAGTGCTTGAAAGGAGATTTCTAAAGCATTCTCATCGGCCTCGATGTAACGGAAAGAAGACAGGTTACTGACCATCAGATCCTCCTCACCGTGTATAATAACCAACTTTCCGTCGATCACGAACTTCATCTTCTGATGTAACGTTGAGGTTACTGCCCCAGCGGCATGAATCCACGGCCTTCCAAGTAAACAACTGTAATTGGGATTAATGTCCATGACTTGAAACGTGATATTAAAAACCTGCGGACCAATCAGGATAGGAAGCTCAACCTCCCCCATTACCGACCGGCGAGAGCCATCGAAAGCCTTGACGACCAAAGGAGTAGGTTTCAACACAGTCTCTTTACAAGCCAACTTATCAAGAACCCTCTTGGGTAGAACATTCAGAGAGGACCCGGTGTCCACTAGCACCCTCGCTAAATTGTCCTCCTGACATCTCACCGATATATGTAAAGCACGATTATGATTCGGACCCTCCTTCGGTAACTCTTCATTGCTGAAACTAAGGGTGTTGCAGGCGGTCAAATTGGCAATCACACTATCAAACCGACTGGTGCTGATATCTTGATCCACATGTGCTTGAGTCAAAACCTTCTGCAAGGCCATCCTATGAGCGGGCGAACTCATCAACAGAGATAAAATCGAAATCTTGGAGGGAGTCTGATGAAGTTGATCGATAACTTTATAGTCACTTTTCTTGATGATCCTCAAAAACTCAGCATCTTCATCATTCGTAACAGCTCCCTTCCCTTTGTCTCTGACGGCCACTAGGATATTAGTGGTTTCCTTAGGTGGAACCTCATTGGAATGGAGAGTATACACACGGCCACTGCGAGTCATCCTGCTTGCCTCTGCGATATTGGTCACAGTGCCCTTAACCTCTTCATTTGGAATAACCTTCCCAGACTCCTTGTCAATCATCGTCACGTCGTATTTCCAAGGCACAGCTTTAGGATCACTGAAAGGAAACGGACCTGGTTTTCGAATAACTATTGGCCTATGCTGATTCACCTCAGGAATAGATGGCTTTGGTATATCGAACACGAGATTGGCAGAACCTGCCCCTGATAGATTAAACACTGGCACCTTACCCTTTGATTCGGGCTGATGGAAGACAGGCTCAACCACAGCGACCTCATCCTTCTTGTCCTGGCTTGTCACTTGTAAAACACCCTCGTTAATCAACCTTTGAACATCATTCTGAACCAACACACAACCCTTAACACTGGCTTCACAACTTACGCATGCAACGTGGGAAGTATCTACCAAACCAGCTTCAAACAGTTTCGAATGGAACATCTTGAGAGGAGTCTTAATCTGTTCAACGTCAAGGGCATAACCTTCCCCCGAATCAGCACTAATGGCATTGACACTCTCATGGTTAGGAAAAGGGTTCTTCTTAACATTTGGTTGAGGATCTTCAAATGACAAAATCTTCTTTTCCAATAAATCCCTGACAATATTTTTGAGAGCATAACAATTCTCCAGATCATGACCAGGTGCACCCTCATGAAATAAACAATGAGCGGCGGCGTTGTAATTGGCGGGTAGAGGATTAGGAGGCGGACCCAAAGCCCGAGTGGTGATTAGACCTTGCTTGACCAAAGAGGGATACAACTCGGTAAAAGTCATCGGAATCGGCGGACAAGGCTTATACGTTCTTCTGTTCGGAACATTCTGGCGAGGAGCCGGACTCTTTGGCTGTTGAGGAGCAGGAGCGTTGGGAGCCTGTAGATAGTTGACAGGAGGCGGATAAACAGGAGGTTGTTGCATAGGTTGATACATGGGAACCTGTTGATTGAAAGAAGGTGTAATAGCTGCCACATAGGGTTGTTGAGCATATTGGACTGGGTACCCTTGAGGTTGAGCATAACCTTGCGGATGTCGATAAAAGCGTTCTCTTGGTCTACCAGAGGATATAGCATTAGTCTCACCCTCTTTCTTTTTCTGGGAGCTATACGGAGGTTTCTTCGGCTGATCCTTAGAAGCACCATGATTATTTGTCATTTTACCACTTTTCATACCCAATTCAATCTTGACACCCACCGCAACAATGTCAGAGAAATTTGAAGTCACACTACCCACCATTCTCTCGTAAAATTCTGGACGGACCGTGTCGACAAACCAATCAGCTAACTCTTTCTCGGTCAAAGGAGGTTCTACCTGCGAAGCAGTCTCTCTCCACCTTTGAGCATACTCTTTGAATGACTCAGAATTCTTTTGTGACATACTCAGCAATTGTCTTCTGTCAGGAGCCAGATCCATATTGTACTTGTAGTGTTTGATGAAAGCGTCAGATAGATCTTGAAAGCTCTTAATGCGAGACTGGTCTAAAGTTAAATACCACTTGGAGGAAGCACCCTTCAAACTATCTTGGAAGCAATGGATCATCAGTTTATCATTCTCAACATGGGCAGCCATTTTGCGATAATACATGATCAGATGACTCTTAGGACAGGTGGCACCTTCATAACGATCGAAGTTCGGAGTTTTGAACTTCGGGGGAATAACCAAACCTGAGACCAAACAAACATCCCTTGCAGCAGCCCCAAAAATTTGATCACCCTCTACTTTTTTCAACCTCTGGACGATGGTGTTTACTTCTTCACGAAGCTTATCATGTTTCTCATAACCCTCAACATTCTCATCAAGATTATCAAAAACTGTCTCATTGAGGTACGGTTGCGCACGAGTGTGTACAACAGGTGGTGCAAAGATGGGAGCCCCCCTAGAAACTTCAGAAAATAAAGGCACGGCTTGCTGAACAGGTTGATTAATTGGAACAGTGGCTTGAGGAGGCACAAAACCGGGAGCAAGACCATAAGGTGGGTCCCTTGCTACGGTCACACTTGGTGGAGGGTCCACAGTAACGCCGGCAATCTCAGAAACAACAGTGGGCTGGGTATCCATCTTAGCATTCATGACATGTAACAATTCCATCATACGCCCCATACCCCCTCGAAGGTCTTCAAGTTCATTGCTAAGGCGATCAATCTCTTTTGCCTGATCCTCCATTCTTTTCCGAGTTTGAGCTCTGGTGTTGTACTGGTGCCGAGAACTCAGGGTGACGAAACTGGAAGGCGAGAGAACCGAACATGAGAAAACGGAAGACACATGCAATGCAATAAACGATGCTGTGATGAAGATTTCATGGAATTCAAACATTTACGAATGTCGTGGGGTACCAAGGAAATCCTTTTCTTGTTTTTTTTTCACTTTATTATTTTTTTTATTCGTGGTATCCCGCGATATCCATAAATGATGATTGAACTCCATGAAATACAATGCAATGAGATGCTTTATGGATGCAATGCATGAAAACACACAAAGTCCTAGGTTAAAAGAACGTGAGCGAAGTCAAGGTCTACCCATCCCAAAAGGAGTGTACTATAGGTTAGTTGTACCTGCCGAACAAGGTTCTACAAAGTGCCCAAAGTCATCAGCCCATCTTTCGGATATTATCAACCTTCCGACTGACTCGGGGGTGAATAATATTCTCAAGAGAACCTCTTTTGAGTGTAGTATCGCGTAGCAGCCGTTGTAAGATTACTCCCACATAGCTCCCGCACTACGTCCTAAATAAGGCCGAGGTGGTGTTGAGGTACTACGGTCCTCAATATCACAGACTCCAGTCGACCATGGAAAAAGTTTTCGCGATTACTCGTTCAACCGAACCATTTTCGAAAGGGTCTCAACTGAGCGGTGATTCTCGAATCAGCTTGGTCGGGATTCACTCCCTATAAGCCTCATCGAATATATCCCCATCCTATAATAATGTCACTAGTCCGGGCGTAGGACTTATCTCACAGCACAAGGAACAGTCCCCCAAATCAGAGCACAAATATATACATGCAAATGAATAGTAAAACAGGTAGTAATAAATATGAACAAATTAGGGATAACCCTCAATAATTAGATTCCCCAGTGAAGTCGCCATTTTCTGTTGCGGTGGAAATAGGATCACAAACTATTAATGAGTTTGAATCGCAATTCAATTCACAACCGCTCTTTGATTTATCCGAAGGAAAAGGTCAAAAGAGGGAAAACCTATTTTGCATCGTAAACACAATGCGGGGAAAGATCTAGGGTTCGGGGGTTGGTTAAGATTAGGGAAGGTATTAGCACCCTAAACTTCTGTAGTACTCTACAGGAACCTTTTGTTCAGATGTTTACTATTTTGCTTTATTTATTTGCTTAAGATATATGTACAAAGGATTAAAAGAATTAAAAAAGGACCTAGGGGTTAATTCTAAGTTTACTCGGCAAGACATCGCATCTTGTGCCTACGTATCCTTACGGGAGTGGAATCAGAGTAATCGTAGTTCCCCTCAAAAGGGAGGTTAGAAACGTCTTGACTGTGGCCAAGGTTTCAATGGGGAATAAACGTATCTTAGGGACACGCTTACATGGAGTGTAGAAACTCCAATATCTCTATGTTGAATTGTTAAGTTGTAATTAGGGTTAAATTAGGTTAGGGATTCCGCGGCGGGAAACCCTAAAATGAGCGCGGCGGCTCTTTGACCTAATGCTAGGGGTAAAATTGTAATTTTTGCCTGCGGCGAAGCATTTGTGAAAATTTAGGGTTGAAAAGGTGTAAGGGTTTGAAGTTGAGGACTATTGACACGGCGGTCAAATGCTAGACCTAATTCCTTCGGAGTGTAAGGTGACAGAAATATTGCGATACATCAGCATAAATTTAAATCATACATCAGCAGAAATTAAATGCGAAAAGTAAACGCGATTATTAGGTTCGCGAGATTACAATTGAGATACAGATACAAATATGAATGAAACTTAAGCGAAAATTCAATACACTAAATGTGAACTGCAAAAAAATGAACACCCGTTAGTAGGCATGGTCAACCAGCTATCAGATGAATTACGAGGCAATGAAGAAAATGAGATACAAACTTGAGATTGTTTTATTTAATATTTAATGATTTAACTTACAAAAGAATTTTTAAAAAAGGTTTTATTTTTGTATTTTTTTAAAAAAAGAGTTTTTCATTATTTTATATTTACAAAAGTTTTAAGTTTATAAAAAGGTTTCAATTTATTCTTAATATTTATTTTTAAAAAAGGTTTTTTCTTTTATAATTACAAAACTAAAATGTTATATTATTTCTTATAAAGATTTTTTTTATATTATAAAAATTAAAATGTTAAAATAGGTTTTTTAAAAAACATAAAACAAATTAAATTTTAAAAAATGAAATAAAGAAAAAAAAATAAAAAGGAGGAGGGGTTGGGCCGGTCACCACATCCGGACCCAACCCGGTTGAATTAAAACTTTGGAAAGCAATTAGGGTTCTCAGAACCCTAATGCTCTTGAGGCGCCGTTTTACTTCTTCTTCTTCCCTCATCTATCTCACGATCGCCATGTACCTTCTTCTCCGTTCTCCTTCGCGATCCTGAAAAACACATACAAAATAGTAATGATAAGCAATCCTGGCTCACTTTTATGGTGAAACGGCCGGTGATGAGGTTTTCCTCTGAGGCTTGGAATCGATTGCCCGCCGTTCAAACGGCGAAGGTGATCTCTTCCTCCGGTGTTTCGCTCGTGGCTTTGTTCGTACAGTGATGAACGGTGACGATGATGAGACTTCGTCTCTGAGTCTCGCGATTTCTCGTCCGTTAGGGTTTTTGCATGTGGATTCTTCACCGCTTCTGATACTCTCCGTCTAGGGTTTCAACTCCCTCTTTCCATCAGGTTGTATCCTCCTATTTATAACTTCTCTTTATCTCTCTTTTTGGGCCTTGAACTTGCGTTTTTCTGAGATATGCATTTGATGATCTGATTTGATTTTGTGTTGATGCGATTTGATTTTGATTTTGATTTTTCCAGATTGAGTTCCAATAGGATGCTTTCTGATACGATTGGGATCTCATTTCTCCTCTTGGAATCCTGATTGGGGTTTTGGTGAGATTGAAATTCATTTTTCTGGTATGAATTTGATACTGATTCGTTGATTGATTCAAAATGAGTTCCAATGGGATACGATTTGGTTCCATCTGATACATGATTGAATCCTATTTCCCCTTTTAGGATTTGATTAGTCTTTCTGATTTCCAGCTGATTCTTCTGACCCTATTCGATTTAATAACCTGAACTGATTTGTTTTGATCTGCTTTGGGATTGACATCAAATCAAAATCTCTATTATTTTCTGATATGGTTTGCCTTCAGATTGGATTGATTGGCATCTGATATTAATTCACGGGATTTCTTGATGGATTCATTTTGATTTGTTTCTATTTTTCCCAGACTGAGTTCCAATGGGATATGATTTGGACCTGACTCGAAACTTTCCATTTCCAGATTCAATTTGATTTGATCATTTTCTGATTAGACTCTTGCAGATGCGAACTGGATTGCTTTTGGGGAATTTGGATACTGATTTGATTCCTGATGCGATTTTGTTTTGATTCAATCCTGATCATTAACACTTACTTTTCTTTTTCTTCTTTCAGGATGGACACATTGCCTTGGTCTTTGCCGCCGAGACGGGTTCATGGTAGTGATGACGCTTAGTCTGAACCATTTGGAACAGGATACTACATCCTGGCTTCTGATCATATTGCTGCTTCTGACTGGATTGGTGATGATGACCTGGGCTATGATGTTTGATTAACTGAGCCCCGTGTTTGATGATTTGTTTGTTTTATGAACTGAGCATGATTTGATAACTTGTTTATCTCATGAACTGACATGTTTATATTAGATTATTCTTGCTGGTACAATCCGTGCCATGATTTAATACTGCCTGCAATTCTGAACTGACATGAATTTTAACTCTTCTGTGTAGTTTTGGCAGGTTGATTCAATGGGCTATGATGTTGAGCTGAGCCCAGTGCTTCCAATTGTAATGTCTATGACAGTCTTTATGGACTGAGTCCCTTGTAATCGAGCTGGTTCTGATAATCTTTCTGAGTTTACATCTTGCCTCCGTTTCTCATTCTTGTTGAGGCGCTTTAGGCATCAGAACTTGGATGTGCAGTCCGTTTATTCACTTCTGATTTTTATGATGTGAATTCACTTGTTTGGTTCAAAGCTGTTGTGAACTGACCTGCTCTCTTGTTTTGGTATGCTGTTGCGCTTCTTTGGATCCTGCTGAATATTTTTCATTCATGACAGATTTGTAGGATGCTTTCTTATGAACTTGCATTTTGATGCATTGTTTGATGGTTTGTGATTTCTGTCCCGTGCAGCTTGATGCCATAGTTTGGTTTCTTTTGTTCTGTTTGGTAACAGATTTGTTTCTTTGGTGGCTATTCATACCTGCATTGGCGCGAGCCCCTTCCTAGTTTTGTTTATGCTGATGATGCTTGTGGCTTTTCAGGTGTTGGAAGTTTTGAAACCAAAGTGACTCAGACCTGCCGACATCCGGGTCTGAGTCAGAACGTGCCTATGTTGCCTTATTCTCGTATCAGTTTGGAAATCCAATCGCGACAAAACGAATCAGTCCCGCTTCATTTATTTTTTCTATCTCTCGGATGTCCCGTATCGATAAGAACAGGTATTACCTGATCTGACGCCCACAGCGCGGATCGGTAATGGAGGGTAGGACGCAGCTTCGGTTGTGCCCCTCCCGGCACTCGATGATGGCATTGTTCTGAGAGTGTCGAAAAAACTTCTAACGTTTTTTCTACACTGTTTGTTTTCTTTTTGATGTGCAGGTTAGCCGAGGATTCGTGGAGAAGTTCAAAGACAACATGAAGACATTTAGATGTTCTTAGGATTTAGGATAGATACTTTAATGTAATCCCTTAGGATTTAGAACTTTAATGTATTTCCTTTATAAAGTATGAAGCAATCTCCACTTCTTGTATGATGACATTTTTATGAAATAAAATTCCCAAAATTTTGAATTTATTTATATTTTATTCTTAGTTAAAAAATATAAACATTTGTGAATAAATCCACAAGTATTTAAATTCATTAACATAGGCATAAAACATAAATACTCCCAAGTGGTATTCTTATTGGTGCACTCGTCTCATTTGTAATCCTAATCTCATCATCCGATTAAAATGTTAACCAACCATTTCATAACCAAACACATATGTGCACCGTAATCACAACAGTTTCAGCATCAACAGTAACGCTACTCGTAATTAAATTCCACTGACCAAATGCCAAAATCTTAATATGATCAGACCTGGTGATAGATAAATGCCTCAAAACAACAACGTATCAAATGCCTCAGAATTTTAATAACAGCCCGTCTTCAAGGAATTGGTAGAATTTGTGTAAGATGACCAAAATACCTCTGGGACCAAATCTGCAAAACAAACACCCTCATAACTTGTTAGTGGTTAGCAAATGTACATATGAGATGATATGCGAAATGACTGACTAAATATAAGGGTAAAATTTGGGGTATTACACATGTATCTTAACATACAATGACACAATCTTTCGAATTAATTGAATATCAAGGAGTTCACCTCCTGCACTACACAACATACAGGTATCATAACATACCCCAATCCACATATCATGATCTCACGAGTACCACAGTCGTCACCTCCCGACGCCACACAACACTCACCTCATCTCTCCAGCAAGCTCCTCATCATACATGACCAACAAGGGTCCAAAACCACAAGGAAACAACACAAAACAGCAGCAAAAACACAAGCTGCTGTCGGGCTCACTGGCGCATTCGCCTGGCGAAGCCCCACAACGAAGGCTCGTTGCCATTCGCCTGGCGAAGCCAGACAGAAGCTTCTGCCAGCACTCGCTGGCTAGTTCGCCCGGCGATGCCTGGCGAAGGCTCACCCTTCATTCGCCCAGCGAAGGCTGGCGAACACCTGCAGAATCAGAAAAATTCTGCGCTGCAGAATCACCTCCACACCGATTTCGTCCGATTAAATTGAAACCCATAACCAACCACATACTGCAACTTAGTTACGGGGTCTATTCCAGATTCTATCCGACAATTCATCAATTTTGTTCTCAAAACCAACTTCCGGCTCAACTTCGAAAATTACCCGGAAAGCTCCAAATTCACTCAAACATCATTACTCAGCACATGCAAATGAAATTAACATAATCTAACACAAAGATCTCAGCAACAACAACATGCAATAGCATCAATTCATCATCAACATTCAAATTATTCATATATGGGGTTAGGGATTCCCCTTTCTACCAACATTCATGCACATACCAAAATAACCGTTAAATTCCCCCCCCCCCCCCCCCCTTACCTCGAATTTGATTTGATGATGAAGAAGCTTCACAATCCGTAGTCTTGTTGATCCTCTTGCTCAAGCTTCAATCCTTGCTCACTCTTTCTCCTTCACAACCGTGCGTGCGTTTTCCTTCAACCGTGTTCTTTCTTCTTTAGCCTCAATTGCCAATAATACCCTTAGTTCCAACTATGCCACATCTTATTCTCTTTTATTCCAAATAATATGTAATTCTCATAATAATAACAATAATCCTATTATTTCTCTTAATTCACAAAATCCTCTTAATTCCAAAATTCCATTTTTATCTCTTTATAAACTCAATAATAATATTTTTCCTTTAATTCCAAACCACTTCCAATAATATTTAAATATAACAATAATAACAATAATATTAATAATAATAGTATCAACACTATTAATCATCATATTATTATTATTATCATTAGTCATATTTTCTAGTATTATGGAACTTTATTCCTCAGACAATTTCCACACATAAAGCACCGAAAAACAATTAATACGGAAAAACCAAATAATTAAAAATGGGTGTTACAACTCTCCCCCACTTTAATTATTTTCGTCACTGAAAATACCTGATGGAAACAGCTCTGGATACGCTTCCCGCATCCTGCTTTCCAATTCCCGGAGTTGCTTCTCGTTCATCAATCCGAACTAGCAATGCCTCATCCGTCAAATTAATTCTCACTTGCGCATCATTCATCTGATTCAAGATACTCCCTCAATGAAAACACATGAAATACATCATGTCAACTCATAAGCGACAGCGGCAAAACAGTCTAACTTGCTGCTTTTCCCACGCTCCACTGCGCTACTCTGATACCGACAAACCAAACACAGAGCGTGCTTCCGAGACTCTAAAGCTCGGCCAACACCAGCTACCATCATAACTCTCAAAACACATCTTTCTTGGATCCTCTTGATTTCCTCAGCCGTCTCATGCACAATCCTCAGATTTGAGCATAACACTTCCGCTCGATTAATTCCAACTCAAGTGAGTCTTACACTTCCTATCTCACAAGGCCCCATACATCGCCATTCTGATACTAAAATGGTAATGATACTGTAGGCAACTCAACAGGCGGTAATTAACCATCCCACGATCCACCTTGATCCAACACACAAGCTCTCTCCAAATTCTTAATATAAACCTCCAACTTCCATCCGACACAATATTCGACAGTACCTCATATCACTTCACCACTTCCTCGATATGCATCTCGTAAATCCTCAACATAGAATAGTCAATCCACTTACAATAATCCAAATTAAAATTATATCTTTCCAATTCTTTGTAAATCTCAACACCCAAATTCACGAAAATACCACTCAATTTCCTCTCCGGAATATTCAACAGCCGCGTCAAACTCAACGGTTTCTAACGTTCAATCTTTGACTCTCGACAATCCCATCCAGTATATTTAACCTCCACCACACCTCTCTTCACCTATGGTTACCAAAACAATTTACTCAAATTCGGTTACTTCTTCATAGCATGGGATGGATACTCCGTCTACCTCAATGTATTTCTTCGAGAGTACTCCTACTCCACTCAACATCTGTAACACAAACTCTACCATAACACATCGTGGTTCTATCTCCATAAATCTGACAATCAACTCTTCGACTTTGGTTTATCAAATTCAACTAATCCACCTACTCAATCCAGATTTCTGACTTTCTCGATTCTCTTCAAGGATACAACTAGTCCGTTCTAACAATAAAAGCTTGACTCCATAAGAAGTCTCTTCACCCACCAAACTCATTTTACAAAATTGCTCAATCAGCTCTATCTCCTTTCACCATCAATATTGGTATACACAATTATTTCCAATTTACCGCATTAGCTACCACGTTCACTTTACCCGAATGGTAATTCAACTCAAAGCCGTAATTCTTCAGAGGTCCCAATTATTTCCTCTTCCTCATATTTAACCTTTCCAACTCAAACAAACACCATAAGCTCTTAGGATCACCAAATATTTCAAATCTCAACCCAAACGATTGAAGCCCCCAACTCCGGCACAATCACAACCGCAACCAATTCTAAATCACTGGTCGGATGACTCCTCTCATATACTCTAAGATAACTTTAACATATCTCCCAATTATATCAATAAAGCATCATAAAACACAACAAGTAGTCCCGTCGGGCTCAACAAAAATCATCACACGAGCTGCTGACAGCTCTTCCAAAACTCTTTGAACTCTCCTCAAGGGGCATATAGCTGCTTATTCTCCAACAATGATAACTTAAATTCTCGATCTTTAACATGATCCTCTATACTATTCGAATGTACTAAAACATCACCAGTTAACACATCCATTGCTTCACTCAAATAAGTAAGGAAAATCCCATGCCAAACGAACAAACAAGTCATGAGTTTTGGCGAAAAACACGAACCGTACCTTCTGCACTCACTACCACATCCAACCATGTCTTATCAATAAAACTCAACCCTATGACATTACTTCATCATCACATAGAGCATTGTAATAGCTTTCCAACGCTTCGAACCGTGCGTTATTCCGAGTTACGGTTCTCCTGTTACAACAAAAATACCAGGACGACATATTCTGCCCAGGACCCCCTTCGCTAGGCGAAGGACCTGGCGAACATGACAGTCCGAAATCCCATTTTCGACCGTTACCTGACTTTCAAGTGTTTGATTTCGATTCCTTAAAAAGCTGCGATCTCGCAATTCAACGTACAACAACAATTTCATATCTAGGAGGTCATTCAATACATCTACAACTCTTGGAATATTTAAAGGCCTAATTACACCATTCTTGCATTCCACATCTTACTTTCTTTAATCATTCAGATGTCACTAGCCACTCGGAATATAATTGGCCTCACACTTTGTTGCCCTAGCACACATACCGGGCACAGGCCTCGACACCACATAATCAATGTAATTCCTTGACTGTCCAAACAAACACATAATATGGAGCTTCCACTCTCGGACTAGCTCCTGCAACTGAGTCGATCAACTTCACTTCACCTCCTGGCTGTATATCACTCCCTTGTCAATATAACTCCCAGACAACCGAAAAATAATCTGCAAATTGCCAACTTCCCACTTTCATTATAACTCAAAATTTCCATCAAAATTTAAACACCTCAACACGTCCTACAACGGCTCCTCAAAGAAAACTCTTAAGCACTTTAGCTTAACTCAAGGCAATTCCCCACTCACGCCACCTAAGCTTGCAAGACACATCTATCCCATCCAACACAATGTCGTCTACTATTAACAAGAGATTAAGGGTGATCAGTTCCTCAATTTGTCAATAGACAGTCGAAAATCATGATGGGGTACAAACCATCTTTACCAAACTATAGGAGCGTTCTTCGACACACTAAGCCACAACTCCACACTTGCAGCCTTCCGTAGAAACACAAGCTTCTCCCCCACTGGAATCATTCCACTTCTGCCAACAAAGCTAGAAAACATTTACGGGCAGTGTTTCTCACACATGCCGCGTTGAGGGGATTAGACCACAATACAAGACAACTTGGCCGGATGGACCGACCTGCTCTGATACCAACTTGTAACACCCCGTTCCCAAAATAAAATGAAACAACTAAATAAGCATACATCAGAGTATCTCCCACAACGGGATGTCATAATTCACACTAAAATTCCACAAAACATTTTTCCAAATTAATTTCTCAATAAAACTGCAGCGGGAAATATATACATAGTCTGTCATATATCACAAAACATCATATATATATATATATATATATATATATATATATATATATATATATATATATATATATATATATATATATATATATATATATATATATATATATATATATATATATATATATATATATATATATATATATATATATATATATATATATATATATATATATATATATAATCCATATCCATCATCCTCGTCATATATATATATATATATATATATATATATATATATATATATATATATATATATATATATATATATATATATATATATATATATATATATATATATATATATATATATATATATATATATATATATATATATATATATATATATATATATATATATATTATCCATATCCATCATCCTCGTCATATATATATATATATATATATATATATATATATATATATATATATATATATATATATATATATATATATATATATATATATATATATATATATATATATATATATATATATATATATATATATATATATATATATATATATATATATATATATATATATATATATATACAACAATGGCCATCTGCCCAAAATACATATAGCATCATCTGCAATCACTATCAAACAGGATACGCCACAGGGGCACACAAAATCAACATAAAGCGATAAAACTCCCAAAAAGGCCCCGGTGTTAGGTATCAGAGCAGTCTTACAGAGACACCACAATCCAAGCTAGCTAAACACCTGAATTGTCTGTACTCCCGAAGAAGCACAGACCACAACAACAGTAAAGGGGGTGAGAATCGCGATCAAATAATAATGGTATAATAGTACATGAAATGAAAGGCAGAAATCAATAATAATACTATTTCATATACATATCATCCGGACTCACGGTCCCACCATCAACCACAATACACAATCACGCAACAAATGCACTCACACAACTCTTAACATACAGTACCGACTCACAATCACGATGGGCAACTGGCCATCAACCCTCAACACAGGAGCACATAACAGCGATGGGCAACTGACCATCAACCCTCCACAATGGGAGCACCACAACAATACCGATGGACACCTGGCCATCACCCTCCACAATGGGAGCACATTTCCGATGGACACCTTGCCATCACCCTCCACTACGGGAGCACCTCACATTAACATCGATGGACACATGGCCATCACCCTCCTCACCAGGAGCACACCAACAATACCGATGGTCACTGGGCCATCACCCTCCTCACAGGGAGCACGACAAATAATATCGATGGACAACAGGCCATCACCCTCCTCACAGGGAGCACACCAACAATATTCACATACATCATACATCTAGCACACCAAGTGCAAACCGATCTTATTGATCCACCCCTCACACAGTATATATACACGACGCACAAGGCGTACCGATCCCACAGATCCTTCACATCATAAAATACATACATAACAAGCACACAAAGTGCGTCGATCCCACTGATCCGCTCACCACACAACTTATCACATACAATGCACACAAGGCACGTCGGTCCTTCTGACCCAAGTATATCACATAGCCGCACATAAGTGCAACGCATAATAAGCATACCGATTCTCACGGATCCACTCACTACAACACACCAATAAAACACACTCAAGGAGCCACAATCATACTGATCCTCACATGTCGCACACAACACATCAATACCACGCGCACAAGGCGTAACGGTCCTACTGATCCAGTTTTAATACTACATTTTGTAAACGCAATGCACATAAAGCGTATCGATCCTACGGATCCACATCCATCTCACAACATACAAACACAATGCATAATAAGCGTATCGATCCTACAGATCCACTCATCACCACACATCACCACATATACCACATAGTGCATACATATCGCATACACATCCTTACACATCCATACACATCCATACTTATCTAGACTTAACACGTAATCCACCGATTATGTCAAATGCGATAAACACCAACCACACAACCCTACAACCCTTATCACACTCTCAGCACCCAGCTATCATCACAGCGCATCAATCCGATCGCACTCAACACCCTTATATCACCACATGCATGTATTTTAACATACACTGACACAATCTCTCGAATTAATTGAATATCAAGGAGTTCACCTCCTGCACTACACAACATACAGGTATCATAACATACCCCAATCCACATATCATGATCTCACGAGTACCACAGTCGTCACGTCCCGAAGCCACACAACACTCACCTCAGCTCTCCCGCAAGCTCCTCATCATACATGACCAACATGGGTCCAAAACCACAAGGAAACAACACAAAACAACAGCAAAAACACAAGCTGCTGTCGGGCCCGCTGGCGCGTTCGCCCGACGAAGCCCCGCAGTGAAGGGTCGCTGCCATTCGCTTGGCGAAACCTCTGGCGAAGCCAGACAAATGCTTCTGCCAGCACTCGCTGGCTAGTTCGCCCGGCGAAGGCTCGCCCCTCATTCGCCCAGCGAAGGCTGGCGAACACCTGTAGAATCAGAAAAATTCTGCGCTGCAGAATCACCTCCCACACTGATTTTCCTTGATTAAATTGAAACCCACAACCAACCACATACTGCAACTTAGTTATGGGGTCTATTCTCAATTCTATCCGACAATTCATCAATTCTGTTCTCAAAACCAACTTCCGGCTCAACTTCGAAAATTACCCGAAAAGCTCCAAATTCACTCAAACATCATTCCTCAGCACATGCAAACGAAATTAACATAATCTAACACAAAGATCTAAGCAACAACAACATGCAATAGCATCAATTCATCATCAACATGCAAATTATTCATATATGGGGTTAGGGATTCCCCTTTCTACCAACATTCATGCACATACCAAAATAACCGTTAAATTCCCCCTACCTCGAATTTGATTTGATGATGAAGAAGCTTCACAATCCACAGTCTTGTTGATCCTCTTTCTCAAGCTTCAATCCTTGCTCACTCTTGCTCCTTCACAATCGTGCGCGCGTTTTCCTTCAACCGTGTTCTTTCTTCTTTAGCCTCAATTTCCAATAATACCCTTAGTTTCAACTATGCCACATCTTATTCTCTTTTATTCCAAATAATATGTAATTCTCATAATAATAACAATAATCCTATTATTTCTCTTAATTCACAAAATCCTCTTAATTCCAAAATTCCATTTTTATCTCTTTATAAAGTCAATAATAATATTTTTCCTTTAATTCCAAACCACTTCCAATAATATTTAAATATAACGATAATAACAATAATATTAATAATAATAGTATCAACACTATTAATCATCATATTATTATTATCATTAGTCTTATTTTCTAGTATTATGGAACTTTATTCCTAAGACAATTTCCACACATAAAGCACCGAAAAACATTTAATACGGAAAAACCAAATAATTAAAAATGGGTATTACAGTACACATCTGGAATACTACGTAGCTATATGAATTGCATCTATGCCTATTGCTTTATTATTAATTTTCATTCCGCACTTTACTTTTATTTTGCACAACCAACCCCTTAATTGACTTGCGTTAGATAAACACCGTAACAATAGTACTCGATAGATTGACGTTTGGTCTCTGTGGAATCGATAATATTTTGTATTACTTTGACGCTATTCGTGTGTTGCACCCCAAAATTTGACCAACCCTTTCTTAACTTGGTTTATGTTTTATTTCATTTTCTACTAGCATTTGCATTGCATAGCATATTATTCATTTAACAGGGGATCAAGAGAGGCGTGCCTTGCAAGAGGAGGTTACCAAGAGTCTTGAGCCTGAGCAAGGGTTCTACTCAAGAATGAATGGTCATCAAGTCACCAAGAAGTGGTCAAAGCTTTGCGAAAGAGTTGATGGGTGTATGTGGATCAACTCCTAACTTGGAGGCCAATTGAAGATCATCAGAGGATTGTGAATTCATGATTATGGATATGGGATGTTGAGGAAGCTCTTTGAAGGCTTTGAGAGCCATGTTAGAGTTTATTCAAGTTGTTGTGTCATGTGTAAGAGGCCACAGTCAAGAGTGGTGCATCTAGGGTTTTCATCTGGTCAACCCTCAGTCAATTGTGAAATTGAAGGAGATTAAGACTCAATTCCAAGTCTTTGTGATCATGGAATATTATGTTGAAGTGTCTAATATATCATTTCAAGATCAAATCAACAAGAATCAGTAGTGTGAGAAGTTGTAGAATCCTCTGTTTAGTGTCCAACTTCAGGACCAAATATCTCAAGATACAAGTCTCATATCATCTTTACCCCAACATGAAACTTGTAGAGCATGTTTCTAGCTTTCTTTTGAGTACTAGAAGTCTTTCATCTGATTTCTAGAACTCGAGTTATGATGCTGGTAAGTTTCAGGTCAGCAGATGAATGTGATTTTGGTCAATAAAAGTCAACAAACTTCTAAGCCACTTTTGAACTAGAAGGATATTTCTCATAACTTTGACAAAAAAATGAAAGTTGTTCCTCATGATCTTAGCTTTCCAAAAAGTACTAGAAGTCTTTCATCTGATTTGTAGAACTCAAGTTATAAAGCTTGCAAGGCAGGGGTATTTTGGGAAAGTAAGGTTACAGGTCATTTTCATTATAGGTCCATTTCACTATCTTGCACACTTCAAATGAAACTTGCTCCAAATGGTCCCAATTTCATCTTGAAACACTCACTTGTGAGGGATTTGGATAGGGTTTGAGAATTGGTGAGACTTTTTCATGAAGAAAGCTTAAAAAGGAGAAAATGCAATTTATTGATTTTTAATCATTTCAAGGCAACCTTATGCATTTTTTGAGTCACAAAGATATAACAAACAAGATGCAAGAATTGGTTTTAAGTTTTTGTCATGTTTTCACGTGTAATCACATTGCCATTTCAAGTGAAATTTTTACAATCCAATATTCACCATTTGATCAAATCAAGGGATGAATCCCATCCACATGATCAATATGAGATCCTAGCAAGCTTTTTGAATGAAAAAACAAGGCATTTGGCTACATTTTCACGTGTGCATGATCATGAAAAACCATAATCGGGCATTTTTGAATTGCAAGCAATTGAGCCACAATTGGGCCTCTAAATGATTCCCAACCCATCATACATAATGTGTAAATGAATTTTGAGCATTCATTCATGCTATTTCGTGCTCAGAAGGCTCAAGAACAGTTGAAGCAAGCAAAGAAAAATTCCAAATCGTGAATCTTAATTGAGTTGTTTTTAAAGCAATTCAAGGTCAAAATGATCTTCAGCAAGCTTCCTTGAACGTGTCTGGATCATTTTCTTCAAGCTTAAGTTACTGAGAAGGTCCAACGGAGATATTCTGTTAGGTAAACTTCAGATCCAAATTTCTCTCTGTTTATGCATCTATCTTGCTCCATTTTTGTGTCATTTTCAAGTCCTACTCATGTAGGCAAATGCTGGTTCATTGTTGTGTTTGTTTATTGCAATTTCAGTGTTGAGCTTGAATTTTAATTTCTTCGATTTGGCTTGTTCTTGCTTGATCAATGAAAATGGTTGGTGGATTCGCAATCTACGTGAACTAGAGATCAATTTAGACTATAATTTTGTGTGATTTGGTGAAGTATGGCTCCACCTGAGTTTGTGTGTCACCAGAGAAGATGATCGGCGCCACCATGCTCCGGCCATCTAGTTTTCCCCTCCATTTTTCATATTTAAATGTTACTTGAGCCACGTGTTGTGATGTGATCCATTTGATGTGTTTACCTTTTGATCCAACAGCCTGAAACACGCCTCACCGTGTGCCTCTTTTGACCAAACACACTTGATCCATTGAAACTTAGCGTTTCACTTAAACGCTTGTTGGATCTGGGCTTCTTTTTGATTTTAGCACCCCCTGCACACAAGCCCAATGAATTTACACGTGAATTCATTGCTTTTCACACCACTGCTTTATTTATTTTTATTTTCTTTTATTTTCTTTTTTGTTTTGCAACTGTTTGGAATTAATTCATTTTTAAATATTTCTCCAATTGATAAAAATCCCCAAAAATGTTTGCTGGACACTATGAGATATATTTTATTTTTTTGAATTATTTTTCATTTAAAAAAGGAATTATCAATTGGAGGTATTTTGTTTGAACTATTTCTTGACATGTTTTTGTTCTTGATTTGTTTTTGCACTTTCCTTTTGATCCAATGACTGAAAATCAATACTCATATCCATGATGAGTTGAGTGATTTTTGAGGACCATTTTTCCCCTGTTTGGTTGACTTTTGGTTTGAGTTTTGACCTTGCTTTTGTTGACCCTCGATAACCCTCTCTCAAATTGGTGCATCCATGTGAATCAATTTCTTTGATGATGATTTGAGATGACTTTGGTTATAATTTCTTGGCCTCTGTTTTCCAACATGTTTATGAGCTTCTTGCATTTTATTTGGTTTTTTTGAATCATTTTCCTAATTTTGAGGTAACTTGCAAGTCAAGTTACCCCAAAGGGAGGTTCATACATGCACATTGACCTAGTTTATCTTGGGTATGACTTTGATGGATCCTTTGAGCCTTCAATTCCTTTTGATTCATGTTGCTAACATTTTAAGGTTGCTGGGTTCTAAATTTTAGGTCATGACATTTTGTTTTTCTTGTTCAAACTTGTGTTTCTTTTTGAGTTTCCATTTAGGGTTTCCATTTAGGGTTTCCATATGTGGTTTGCTTGCTTTGTTTTTTGTCAATGCTTGCATTTTCTTTTGGTTTGATTGCCTTTACTTTTGAGCACTCTTCTCTCATCCCCTCTTCTGTCCCATGACCTTGGAGTCTCATTTAAGGTGTCTTAGTCCCTCCTGAGGAGGTACTTGAAGTATACCTAAAATGATGAATCCTTGAGGACTTCTTTGTGCTTTCTTTTGCACTTTGTTTATGATGCTTATGGTTGAGTGCATATTATGAGTTCCTTGTTGTCCTTATATAGCCTCCCATCCTCACTTTCTTTTAAGCTTTCTTTTCATTTGATTTGGCTTTTGGCACTTGTGGTTGATGTTGTTTGGCTTAGGTCATTTCATCCCAGTTTTGGTGCATTTTTGTGTGGTTTCTTCTTGTTGTTTGATTTCACCTTGTGCATTTATTTCTCTCTTCTTCTTTTGCATTCTCATATGCATGCTTGAGGTTGAGATGAGCTTGTGGAGGCTACTGCCCCACACATATTTCCTCCCTCACTTTCATTCTATTTGTGCATTCTATGTTTGCATGTTTGCATTTTCATGTTCTTTCTTCTTCTCTTATTTTGTCTTTCTTCCCTTAGGATCTCTAACTTCTCTTCTTCAAGAGAGGTTATGATAGAAATTAGGATCAAACCATGCATGATAACATTAGGTAGTCCCCTTTTGTCTCCCAACTCTAAGTCCACTTTGCATGACAACTTTTAGGATTGAGTTAGTCTCCCATTAGTGTGTCCTTTGTCTCCTCATCTTCAACATTTTCAAAACACATAATAAAGGCTAATGAATGTTGTACGCTACGAGCCTTAAGCTACTTGGGAAATGATGATTGGGCGGTTTCCTCTCAATTTTCTAGAATGTTAGTATATGTCCTTTGGACGATATGCGACGCATTCGGTCCTAAGTCATAGCCTTTAGTGCGACATGAATTACAAATCAAATTCAAAACACTTCTTCTCTAAAAAACATAAAAACAATTCAAATCTTCTTTTATCCTTTGGGACTTCTTAATCAAGGAAAATCTTTTCAGATAAAAGAGTGTTGTTAACTCTTAGTTCTATCGCAAACGGTAACGCCTAAGTCTCCAATGGCCGAGCTGCATACACCAACTGCTAGAACTGCTTGTTAACCCTACTCGGGCCTAAAAAATCTTGAACCAAGCTAGTGTTCTTGTTAGCCCGAACTACGTTTACTCTTATCTTTCATACCAGATGAAAGTACGTAGGCACAAGATGCGATATCTTGGCGAGCAACCTTCCCCCCTTCACCCGTAGTTAGCCGAACTGCGTTGACTCTGACTTTCCCATTGCACGAGGGAATACGTAGGCACAGAGCGGCGATGCTGTGCCGAGTCCTTTCTTTTTCTTTTGTCCCTTGACCTTTAGCTAGATATATTGATCACCCTTTTTAGATAGACAACAAAGCATGGATCCTGTCGAGTACGATGGACGTGAGGGGTGCTAATACCTTCCCCTTACGTAACCGACTCCCGAATCCAGGACTTGGTTGCGATGACCTCGTCTTTTCCCTTTACGTCATGTTTTTCTGATCGTTTCCTTTCCCTCTCTTTGGGATAAATAACGAAAGGTGGCGACTCTTCTATTTTCCGCCGGGTGTTTTTTGCAGTTGCAACATCGTGCACTTGCGAATCGCCCATCAAGTTTTTGGCGCCGTTGCCGGGGACCAATTACGTCAAAATTCCGTACCTCTTTGTTGCACCGTCTAGACTAAGGCTATACCCGCCGGTCAATGAAAAGAACTCGCAACACTGGTACCCTTATAGATCCTTTAGAGGAACCTGAACATTACACTCGCGCACGTATCTTATTTCGTAGATTTAAGAGAGCTATGGACGAAGATCGTAACGAAATACCCCTCAAGGATTTCGCTCAACCATCTAATGACTAAACTAGTTCTAGTATTGTGAACCCCAATATTCCTGCTCACAATTTCGAGCTAAAATCGTCCCTATTACAATTAGTACAATAAAACCAGTTCGCGGGACTCGCTACCGAGAACCCGAACCAACATTTAAAAACTTTTATTCAACTAACTAATACTTTTAAAACCAATGATGCTACCCTTGAGGAGATTAGGTTATGATTATTCCCTTTTTCCCTTAGAGACAAAGCCCTTACTTGGTTAGATTTCCTTCCAGCCAATTCTATAACAACTTGGGAAGACCTTAGAAGAGTTTTTCTTGCTAGATATTTTCCCCCGAGCAAAACCGCTGTTCTTAGGAACCAAATAACCAGATTTACCCAAAACCAAGGTGAATCTCTCTTCGAAGCTTGGGAAAGATATAAAGACATGTTGAGAATATGTCCTCACCATGGCCTGTAATCATGGCTAATCATTCAAACCTTCTATAATGGACTCCATTATAACACAAAGATGACCATCGACACTGCTGCAGGTGGCGCCCTGATGAATAAACCTTACCCTGAAGCTTGCGCTCTCATCAAGGATATGGCCCAAAACCATTTTCAATGGGGGATAGAGCAAGCAACAGTGGAAAAGAAAGAAGCCCAATGAGGAATACATGAGATAAGTTCTATAGACATGATGCAAGCCAAGATGGACGCTTTAGCCCTTAAAGTCGAACATATGTACGCAAACCCAGTAGCAGCAGCAGCGGTTTTAACTGAGTGTGAACTATGTGGTACTCAAGGACACCAATCGGTAGATTGCAATCTGCTGAACAAAACTCACTCAGAAGAAGTCAACTACGCCCAAGGAAACTCATTTTCAAATACCTATAACCCTGGATGGAAGAATCACCCAAACTTTTCCTACAAAAACAATAGCCCTATCCAAAACCCTGCACCCCCGAGACCATCCGGTTATCAAGCCCAAAGACAAAACCCGCCTATGCAAGCTGTGCAACCTAAGACGAATCTTGAGAAAATCATGGAAGATTTCATTTCGGCTCAGACCCAGCAAAATAAGGAATTCCTAAACCAGAACATTCATGTAAATGAACTGATCATCCGTTTAGGAACCAAAGTAGATCAAATAGTCACCCATAATAAGATGCTTGAAACCCAGATATCTCAAATAGCTTTAAAACAAGCTCCTGAGACTACACACAGAGGACAGTTCCCTGGTCAACCCCAACAGAACCCCCGAGGGAAAGCTAATGCAATTACCTTACAAAGTGGGACTGCTTACGATGAACCGGTTAACCCGACATTAAGCAAACCCAAGACTGCTATGGAAAGCATAGTGCCCACGAGCGAAGTAGAGGTACCAATAGGATCTGAAAAGCAGAAGGATAAGGACAAAACCAACGAACCGCCACCGCCATATAAACCTCTCATACCCTATCCACAAAGACTAAAACAAACCAAGATCAATAACCAATACCAAAAATTTATTAAAGTTATAGAGAAACTTCATGTGGAAATTCCTTTCACAGAAGCCATCACCCAAATACCGTCATATGAAAAATTCCTCAAAGACATCCTTACCAATAAACGTAGACTTGACGACCCGAAACCTTTAGAATGCAATTCCATTTCTAGGAATAAACTTGCCAAGAAAGAGAAAGATCCTGGAAATTTCTCCATACCTTGTATTTTGGGAACATGTCATCAATAAAGCTTTTCTAGACTTAGGAGCTAGTGTAAGCCTTATGCCCCTAGCAGTTTTTGAAAGGTTAAAACTAGGAGAATTATAGTCTACGAAGATGTCACTTTAGTTAGCCGACAGATCCGTTAAATATCCAGTTAACATATTGGAAGACGTCCTAGTTAGGAACGGTCATTTGTTTATCCCGACCGATTTTATCGTCATGGACATTAAAGAAGATGATGACATTCCTATCCTCATAGGCAGACCATTCTTATCAACCGCTGGAGCCATAATAGATGTCAAGAGAGGGAAGTTGACTTTTAAGGTAGGTGACGAAAAGATAGAATTCATTCTGTCGAAGTTTCTTACGACACCAGTATTAGGAGACACATGCTATGCCATATACATCATCGATGAATGCGTTAGAGAGCTAGAATTAGAAGAAACCATCAGACTTCCTTCAACCCTCATAATGGAAGATGATGGGTTTATAGAACCCTACGTCAATGATAACCTGTACGAATGTTTATCCCTTACCCCAGATCTTATACCATGCCTAAAAAACCCGCTTTAGAACTTAAGGAACTGCCCAAGAACCTAAGATATGAATTCTTGGACGAAGAAATGAACCATCCAATGATTGTCAACGCTACCCTAAACCAAGGAGAGACATACCAACTCTTAGTCGTCTTACGAAAATATCCCTCTGCCTTAGGATATAACATCTCTGATCTTAAAGGTATAAGTCCCTCCGTGTGCATGCACCAGATCTCGCTCGAGGAAGACTCAAAACCCTCTAGAAAACACCAGAGAAGAATAAACCCTATAATGAGTGATGTTGTTAAGAGGGAAGTTCTCAAGTTACTAGAAGCATGTATAATTTATTAGATCTCGAACAGTAAGTGGGTAAGCCCCGTGCATGTAGTACCTAAAAAGGGAGGGTCATGGTTGTGCAGAACGAAAAAGGTGAACATGTAGCAAAGCGGATAGAAGGAGGATGTCGTATGTGTATAGATTATAGGAAATTAAACAAAGCCACTAGGAAAGACCATTTTCCCTTTACCTTTTATAGACTAAATGCTAGAACGTTTGGCCCGACACTCCTATTTTTTCTACCTGGATGGGTATTCTTGATTTTTCCAAATTCCTATACATCCAGAGGATCAAGAGAAAACTACCTTCACATGCCCTTATGGCACTTTCGACTACAGACGAATGCCTTTTGGTCTCTGTAACGCACCTGCTACTTCCCAACGTTGCATGATGGCGATCTTCGTAGATTACCTTGATGGAATCATGGAAGTATTCATGGATGATTTCTCGATATGCGGTATTGATTTCAACAATTGCCTCGCCAACCTTGAGAAAATCCTGAAAAGATGTGTTGACGTCAACCTAGTGTTGAACTGGGAGAAATGTCACTTTATGGTCACCGAAGGTATAGTCTTAGGACATATAGTTTCCGAGAGAGGTATTGAAGTAGATAAATCCAAAATAGAAGTGATTGAAAACCTTAAAACCCCTAGCACTATCAGAGAAGTCCGAAGCTTTCTTGGACACGCTGGTTTCTATTGGCGTTTTATTAAAGACTTCTCTAAAATTACCAAACCTTTAACCGGCCTCCTGATGAAAGATGCCGAGTTCAACTTTGAAGAAAAATGCCTTAAAGCATTTAACTTTCTAAAACAAGCCCTGATCTCGGCACCCATCATTCAACCTCCAGATTGGGACCAACCATTCAAAATCATGTGTGACACTAGCGACTACGCTGTAGGAGCTGTTCTAGGACAAAGAAAAGATAAGAAATTACATGTTACATACTATGCTAGTAGAACCCTAGATGCTGCTCAACTTAACTATGCTACCACAGAGAAAGAGCTTCTTGCCGTAGTTTTTGCTATGGATAAGTTTCGAACCTATCTAGTAGGAGCCAAAATCATAGTTTATATTGATCATGCTGCCACCCATTACTTATTGAGCAAGAAGGATGCCAAACCTAGGTTACTTCGATGGATCCTCCTGTTACAGGAGTTTGATCTGGATATTAGAGAGAAGAAAGGCACTGAAAACAAAGTTGTCGACCACCTTTCTAGGCCTGAGTATCTAAAACCAGACCCACTCCACATTAACGACGATTTTACCTATGACAGGTTAATAGCTAGGATAGAAGCCGTAGAGAGCAACCTAGAACCTTCTAAGAACCCCGAAAGATCTCTAGCAGTAAGCAACGTACCTTGGCACACATATTTTGTAAATTACTTAGCTGCCGATATTATACCCCCCGATTTTAATTACCAGCAAAGAAAGAAGTTCTTTAGCGACATAAGACACTTCTATTGGGACAAACCGCTCCTTTTTAAAAGAGGCACGAACGGTATTTTCTGTGGTTGCATCCCGGAAGAAGAAGTAAGAAAGATAATAGAACACTACCACTTTGAACCTTATGGAGGACACTTTAGTACATCCAAAACTCACGCCAAGATTCTTAGAGCAGGCCTTTTTGGGCCAACAATGTGGCGTGATATACACACCTATATAACCAAATGTGACCGGTGCCAGCGCACTGGAAACATCTCAAGACATGACGAAATGCCTTTAAGAAACATTAAAGAGGTGGAACTCTTTGATGTTTGGGGCATAGACTTTATGGGACCTTTTTCGTCTTCCTTAAGAAACAAGTACATCTTAGTTGCAGTCGATTACGTGTCTAAATGGATCGAGGCCATGTCCTCCCCCACCAAAGACACACGAGTAGTCATTAAGCTATTTAAGAATTATATTTTTCCTAGATTCGGAACCCCCCGTCTTATTATCAGCGACGAAGGATCGCATTTCATATCAAGAATTTTCGAAAAACTTTTAAGAAAATATGGAGTTAAGCATAGGATAGCGACACCTTATCACCCACAAACTAGTGGCCAAGTACAAGTATCCAATAAGGAAATAAAACAAATTTTAGAAAAGACGGTCTCTATATCAAGAAAAGATTGGTCTCAAAAGCTGCAAGATGCGCTATGGGCCTATAGAACCGCCTTCAAAACCCCCGATTGGAACAACCCCTTACCAACTAGTCTATGGAAAATCGTGTCATATCCCCTTTGAATTAGAACACAGGGCCTATTGGGCCATAAAAACCCTAAACTGTGATTATTTGACCGCTGGACAAAACCGCGTCCTTGATTTACATAAACTAGAAGAACTACGCCAATCCGTCTATGAAAATGCCATTTTCTATAAAGAAAGAACCAAAGCCTGGCACGACAAGAAGATCATAAAGAAAGATTTTCATGTAAGAGACCCTGTTCTCCTGTTTAACTCTAGATTACGACTCTTTCCTGGAAAGCTCCATTCAAGGTGGACAGGTCCCTTTACAGTTACTAAAGTTTTACAATCAGGAGCAGTCAAGATCCAAAATCAGTCATGTAGTCCATTCGTTCTGAAAGGGAAAAGATTAAAACTCTACGAAGGAGGACACATTCCCGACGATTACTCCAGCCATACCTTAATTGATCCACCATTGCCTACTTCAGACATATAGGTTTTGTTTGTCAAGCTAACATCGTTAAACAAGCGTTGCGTGGGAGGTAACCCATGGATTTCTTGACCCTTTATCTTTTTATTTTATTTTATTTTTCGTTTTACTTCATTTTATTTTTCTTTTATGTGTCGAATGACGATTTATCATGATTATGCTTTCAGGTTTTTCTGAGTTTTATTTTTCAGGATGCAGCTGCGCGATGACATGCACGTTGCCTTCTGAGACGACAGGCAAAGAGAGAAGTACTTGATTCTCCGACAACGCCCCATGGCACCAACACGATATCCAGATCAAGCTTGCATGGAGGCTCTAGGGATCGAGCCCAGCATACGATTCCTCTGTCATCAGCTCCAATGGGGCCAATATGCTAATGAACTACACCATACTTACAGAAACCTCACATTAGAGTTTCTCAGCTCATTCCACTACGAGCCCTACGCCAGTGAGGAAGGGTTGACTATGTTCAGAATTTTTGGAAGAGAATACGCCTTCACCAACAAAGGATTCAGAGACCTACTTGGATTTTCGACCACTCCTGATTCCATTTCTGACCTTCCGATGGGCTACTTTATGAGCAGAGACATTGATCAGTTCTGGAAAGACATCACAGGAGGAGGGAGCCTAGATCCATCGACTCAGCTGTCTCCGGTGATTCATAACCCGACCATGATATATTTTCAGATGATTGTGGCTCACACCTTCCTTGGAAAGGAAGATTCTGACATGCATGTTAGCGAGGAAGAGATATTCTTCCTATTCTGCGCTATCAGGTTACGCCCAGTAGCATGTGCGAATTTCTTGCTGTACAATTTCGAAGGCCAAGCTAGATCATCCGAAGGAGTTATTCATGTCAGAGACACCATTACACACATAGCCATTGCATTGGGACTAACCAATCAGTTGTTACATATGACCCCTTATTATGGACCTACCTCACTTGATATTAATTTCTGTTTAGATCGTGGGCTGATGAGGAGAACTTCCTTTCAGCCTGATGCTTTCAAACTTCTCATAGATTACCAGATGGCCCATTATTTCACTCTACCAGATCCAGTTGTGACTAGTGTGCATGATCTATCTAACTGGAATTATGCGTTGGAAGGGTATGGCGAGACGATTAACGAGCCACATACACCTCCTTCAGTGGAATACCATCCCTCTCCACCTTTTCCGAGGACGAATGTGCTTTCGAATAATCATGCATTACGAAGACCTGACTTGTATACCCAGATAGCTAAGCTACGTTCCGAGATAGCTCACCTTCAACAGACAGTAGTAGATCTTACTTTACAGGTTCAGATTTCAGATATGACCCATGCCACTGAGACGGACGTTCTGTATTAGGAGAACTCAGATCTACACAGAGAGCTGCATTCACTCCGTCATCCCAATCTGTCGAACGAGCAACCACCTCCATGATGCCACTTTTTCACTGCTTTCAGTATTTGGTTTATTTTTCTTTTTCTATTAGGCTTATTACATTTCCGATTATGTTTTTATTTTTCATAACATTATACTCTATATTTATATTTATAATGTTTGCTATGTCATTTAACTTTACTTTAATCATATTTTTATTTTTTGTTCTTTTATGTCGATATATATATATATATATATATATATATATATATATATATATATATATATATATATATTTATATATATATATATATATATATATATATATATATATATATATATATATCTGTGTGTGTGTATGTGTGTGTGTACACACACACACACACACACACACACACACACAAATATACACACAAACACATACACACACACACACACACACACACACACACACACACACACACACACACACACACACACACACACACACACATATATATATATATATATATATATATATATATATATATATATATATATATATATATATATATATATATATATATATATATATATAAGAAAAAAAATTATTAGTATGCAAGGCCAGATGGTTTTTACTACAGCACACCCCCAAAAACCAAAGGAGGAGAATCAAGGCCCAAAGCAAAGCACAAATCCGGCCCAACTGCCTTTTTAAAGGGTGGCCATTTTTGTCCCCAAAAATCTCCAAAACCCATTTTTGGCTACACGAAAATCCTCCCCAAGTCACCAAAAGTTCACAAATTTATCTTCCACTCACCAAACCATCAACCATTCCATCTTCCATTTTTCATTTTGCTCACAAAAATCCATCCAAAAACCTATCTCTACAAAACTCCAAAAATACCCATTCTCCATCTTCCTCAACCTCCAACATTCATCCATGGAGCACGATGGCTACATTTTGCGTCAAGGAAAACCCGGGGAAAGACAACGGAAAATCCTTGAAAAAATGTGAAACTGAGACATTGCTTCAACAAGGTACGTGGAAGATAACTGCCTTTACTCTTTAGGTATCTATCATAGTGTATATCATTTATTAGACACTCTGGGTCTGCATGAAATATTTGTCAGGCGTGATCCCACTTTTGACCGGCTAACCAGGGAATTCTTGAGTTCCTTGATTTATGTTGTCAGACCCGACACTACTAGCACCGTCGGCACGGTCCAGTTCCAGATGTTTAATGTTGAATATTCGTTTAGTACTTATGAACTTGCGGAAAGGCTTGGATTGCCTTTTGGTGCGCGTGCTATTTGTGAAGCACCTCTGGATTCTGAATGGTCTGTTGAAGCATTTTCCTTCTGGCACAGGTTGGCGAATTTTAATATTTCATCTTTTGAAGGAATACTTGCTTCCCGGATTCATAACCCAGCTATCCGTATGTTCTGCTACATGTTAGCCTGCACTATATTTGGCCGAGAGAATCCTAACAAGGTGAATGCCAAAGAATTACTATTCTTGCAAGGCTGCCTCACAAATAGGAGATTCAATGTAGTTCCATTTATGATAGCCCACATGAATGCCTCTATTAAGAGCACTGGGACCATAGCCATTGAAGGACTGATCACGTCCATTGCAAAGGCTCTGAACCTAGATGTCGAGATAGCCACTTCAGAGCCTCTCCCTCCTCGCACAATTAATTTGAAATTTTTGAAAGATATGAAATTGTGCAAAGTCAGAAAAGAAGGAGGTTTCAAGCTTATGATTCATGGGAAGGCTATCCCATCTGTCGTTTTACACTGCACTAGACGCACCAATGTAACTAACCCTGGAAACTGGACCTATGATTTAGGTTCTCCACCCATTACAGGTCCAGTACCCCCTAATATTCCTGTTGGCAAAGACGTTGATACTGATGACGAGTATGATCGGTGAGAGCGATCTCCCGATCACCCTATACAACCTCGCCACGCATCACAGACAGACACTGCACCGTCTTCCTCTTACCATTCTGCAGGTACTGCACTCGGCTTTTATATATCTGAGCAGATGTGGCAAGCCCAACTAACCAGAGAGGAAAGACGCGACAATTTGCTCAACACCATTTCGCAACAACTATCTGAGAATATGAGATTCACGCAAGAGTCTCAGTAGCAGATGAACCAGTCCGTACAAAGCATTATGCAATCTCAAGCTGCACTATCCACCCGATTCGACACGTTTGAAGCCTCGCAGACCGATCGTCGTTGTAACAGGTCCTGCCAACCCAGGTACTCCAAGCACGCTGCTGACAACACTGGTAGTATGCCCTAGGCACCTCAGGTACCTCGTCCCTTGCTTATTTTGAAACATTGGGGACAATGTTCAATTTAAGTGTGGGAGGATGTCGCAACTGTGAAAAACACCCGGCGGAAACCAGAAGAGTCTCCACCTTTCATTATTCATCCCAAAGATAGGGAAGGGAAACGATCGGAAAAACCTAACGAAAAAGGGAAAAGACGAGGTCATCGCAACCAAGTTCTGGATTCGGGAGTCGGTTACGCAAGAGGAAGGTATTAGCACCCCTCACATCCGTCGTACTCGACGAGATCCATGCTTTGTTGTCTATCTAAAAGGATGATCATCTATCTAGCTAAAGGTCAAGGGACAAAAAAGAAAAAGAAAAGAGACTCGGCAGAGCATTGCCGCTCTGTGCCTACGTATTCCCTCGTGCAATGGGAAAGTCAGAGTCACCGTAGTTCAGCTAACTACGGGTGAAAGGGGGGAAAGGTTGCTCGCCAAGACATCACGTCTTGTGCCTACGTACTTTCATCTGGTATGAAAGATCATAGCAAACGTAGTTCGGGATAAAAAGCCACAGGTTGGTTCAAAAGTTTTTAGGCTCGAGTAGGGTTAACAAGTAGTTCTAGCATTTGGTGTATGCAGCTCGACCATTGGAGACTTATGCGTTATCGTTTGCGGTAGAACTAAAAGTTAACAACACTCTTTTATCTGAAAAGGTTTTCCTTGATTAAGATCCCAAAGGATGAAAAAGATTTGAAGTGTTTTTGTGTTTTTTAGAGAAGAAATGTTTTGAATTTGATTTGTAACTCATGTCGCACTAGAGACTATGACCTAGGAGCGAATGTGTCGCATATCACCCAAAGGGTGTATTCTAAACACTCTAGGAGATTAAGAGGAAGCCACTCAATCACCATTCCCCAAGTAGCTTAAGGCTCGTAGCATACGACATTTGTTATTTTTTATTATGTGTTTTATGAGCGTTTGAAGATGAGAAAGAGAGACGCACAGAAGGTCTAAGGGAAACTCGACCCTAACGTTGTCATGCAAAGTGGTCCTAAAGTTGGGATGCAAAAGGGAACTATCTATTGTTATCATGCTTGGATTGAACACCTAATGTCTCTCCTACTCCCATCCTAAATGGAGGGACTAGGAACCCTATGGGGATCATGGCAAAAAGCACAAGAAATCACCAAGTAAATTCAATCACAAGTAAGAGAGGCATACATGAAAATGCAACACTTAGAATGGAGGGAGGGAGGAAAAATGTGTGGGGAAGCAGCCGCCATAAGCTCGTCTCGACCTCAACAGTGATGCAAGAATGATGCAAACATGGAAAGGAAAGCCATAGATGGAAACAAACAATCATGCAAAGAGTCATCACTTTGAACCACATACATAAGTATGTATCCAAGAAAACAGCAAAGCAGAATCACTTTTCAACAGCTTATCACTTCCCCAAACACGCCAATGATCACACAATCACTTAATCACGAAATTTAACCAGCAAATCATGATTCCAACAACATGTATACAGATCCAAACAGAATCAACACAGATCATATGAATCAAAATGCAGCAAATCAATCAGAAATGAAAATCATCATGATGAATATGCAATTAAGCTAAAAACAGAATCAGATCAAGAATTTCCAACCTACGAAGCGGAGATTTGCTTCGGTTGATATTAATTTGCTAGAAATGAACAGATCGAAACAAGAAACCCGGAATACTTCAAGATCCAAGCTAATCTTTGTAGTAAAGATGGATATCCTTCAAGATTAAGCTAAATGGCTTCAAATAATCACTTCTAACTTCACTTCAAATTTCATATCTGAATTTGCACGAAAATTGAATGAAGAAACTGATCCAATGGAGATGATAGATGAAGGTTTAAGCTCAAGAATTAATGGATTCCAATGAAGAATCAATTAATTCAATGGAGGAAGAGCTTTGGTGAGGGTTTTGGAAATGATGAAGTTGAGAGAGAATTGAGAGAATTGAGAGAGAATTCTGAATTTGAAATGGGAATTATGAGAGTTAGATGAGTGTGGTTTGGAGTGAATCACTTAAGTACTCTTTTGGCTTGGATCCAAAGCAAGGTTTGGAGAGTGGATTGGAAAATTTGGAATGGAATGGGATTTTGGAGGGAATTGAATTAATTTGAAAACTAATCCAAATTTCAAAATGGTTCTAGATCCTTCCCAAGTGTAAAAATGCATTTCAAAATGACCAAAATTGGACCCCAAATGGCTCTGCATTGGAAAATCACGTACAGAGGCAAAAATCACATTGGTTAATCGGTTAACCATATAGGTTAATTGATTAACCCCTTTAAATTTTTGAATCTGGGCTGATTTTTCATTGGTTAATCAATTAATCATATAGGTTAACCGATTAACACCTTCAAAAATTTGAATTTGGCGTTTTTTGGAGGGAAACCTGCCTGTTTGCGCGTTTCTTGCTGTTTTGAAACTTGTTAAGCTTCTGGAATGTGTTCTGGAATGTTGTAACCATGGGACTGCTCATGATAGCCTGAACGCCACTTTCTTGGCTGAAAATAATCTGTAAAATAAAATAAAATCGGTCGCTCGGCCGCTGGGCGAAATAGATGTTGTTTGATACTCGCTGCTTTGATTGCTTGCACTGAGAGTGAATTCTGAGCCACAGGAAAACCTCGATCCCCTGTATTAAGAACAAAGGCTATGCAATGCAATAATGCAACAGAATGTAATGAAGCAAAAGCCAAGCCAAGAAAAAGGTTGGGCAAATTTTGGGGTACAACAACTTCCCCTATTCAAACGACTTGGACCTGACTGGGTGAAAAGCGAACGACTTTCAAACAATCAAGGTAAAAGACGGTTGAATACCAAAGAACCCGGAAATTTTCCAACCACAGAAATAAACTGCAAACTCTGATTGGGGATGAAATCTTCAGAGATAACTGCTCTGATCACAAACATACTCCGCTGGGGAAAAGAGAAGCTTAACCAAACAACTCTGGCAGGGAAGAAGGAGAAACTTAACCAAGTAACTCTGCTTGGGGAAAAATAATAAGATGAACTCGTCGATCAAGACTGTGTCATGGTCTAAAAAGTACCATTTCAAGTTGTCGGAATCTGGATATTCAACGAACAAAATGAGTCAATGAAATTTGTCGGAGCCTGAACACTCAACGTAGGGACCGGAGCCTGGATGCTCAACGTTACACGCAACTTCACTGGGGATTTATCGGAGTATGGATACTCGACGAAATATTGACCGGAGCCTGAAAGCTCAATGAACAAAGTATTACATCACGAACGGGAAATTCACCAGAGTCTGGATACTCAACAGAGAAGCCGGAGCTTGGATGCTCAACGTAAAATAAGGAATTCATCCTGAATTGGAAAATTTCCGGAGTCTGAACACTCAACATAATAAACTAGAGCCTGGATGCTCAACGTAAACTTGACCGGAGCCTGGATGCTCAACGTAACAACTAGAGCTTGGATGCTCAACATTATTGGAATCACAAAAATTTCGCCAGAGTCTGGATACTCAACGTACAAGAGAAATTACCACATATTGGAAATTGGCCAGAGTCTGGATACTCAACGTAATAAGCCGGAGCCTGGATGCTCAACGTAAACTTGACCGAAGCCTGGATGCTCAACGAAATAAATCGGAGTCTGGATACTCAACGACAACAAACCGGAGCCTGGATGCTCAATGTAAACTTGACCGGAGCTTGGATGCTCAACGAAATAAATCGGAGTCTGGATACTCAACGACAATAAACCGGAGCCTGGATGCTCAACGTAAACTTGACCGGAGCTTGGATACTCAACGGACAAAGGAAAATCATCACAAATATGAAACTCACCGGAGTCTGAACACTCAACGGAACTGACCGGAGTCTGGATACTCCACGAACAAAATAATATGCCACAAATTGGAAATTCACCGGAATCTGGATATTCAACGGAGAAGGAGTACAACCAAAAAACTTATCAAGGTCTGGATACCCGACTGAATTTACCGGAGTCTGAATACTCGACAGAAAAAGCAATACGTCACAAATTGAAAAGTCTCCAGAGTCTAGATACTCAACAGAGAATCCGGAGCCTGAACGCTCAACGAAAATTGACCAGAGCCTGGATACTCAACGGACGAAGAAACACTCATTAGGGTCTGAATATCGCCGGAGTTTTAAGAATACCGTTTCAAATTGCCGGAGTCTGAATACTCAACAAAAAAAATGGATCACATCACGAATTGCCATGGTCTGGATACCATACAAGGCTAAGAAATACATTACACATTGGAAATTTGTCGGAGTTTGGATACTCGACGACATTGACTGGAGTCTGGATACTGAACGGACGAAGGGAAAATATCACAAATATACCCGTCAAAGTCTGAACACCACACTGTCTTCGACGGAAAAAGCACAATAATATCAATCGCCGTGGTATGGATACCACAACCATCTTTACCGGAGTCTGGATACTCCAGGGAAAAAAGGAAAACCCCATCAATTGGGCATGAATCGGAGTATGGATACTCGACGGACTAAAGAATTCATCATAAATACTCATCAAGGTCTGGATACCCAATGAGTTCAAAACAACATGACCCGCTGAAATCCGAAGACGCTGCTGGGGAATGATATAAGCCGGGGTCTGGATACCGCGCAGGCTAATAGAAGCTGCCATGGTCTGGATACCAAAAGCAAAAAGATCAATTCTCCAGGGAATACACCTAAAACAAAGAGATAACAACCTGGCTTATGTTTCACATGCATATATTTGAAAATAGCGTAATGGTCCATACAAAATAGAAATGCTACGCGTTTGGGTAGATGCTATGCATGCATGCAGATGCAATGAAACTGAATCAGCAAAATAAATGCTACAGATACAGAAACCACCCTGCTGGGGGAACCAACCTACTTATGCCAATAACAATTGGACTTATACCGAGGAAACGGGCCATTGTTGGCTTCCTGCAAAGAAAATGTCGGAGATTACTCAGTTGGGAGCGAACCTACCTAGGATGTAGATTACTTAGTGGGGAAGAAAATCCAATCACAACATACTGGGGAATGCATATGAACATGCACCTTGCGGGGATTAAATGTGTAGCAGCTGCCAAGGGAAAGCATACACATTACCTGCTCACTTAGACTGCATACATCTCTACTGGGGATAGAGATGCAAACTCCGCTTGCTGGGGGGTAGACTCTGGCTGGAGATAACCGAATTTCATCCACACCTCTTTGCCCCAAGGGTAACGACCCTGCAAAACTGAACAAACAAACAAGATATCCTACGCAAACGGAACTATCTCAGTCATCATTTGTGACATTGTTCAATTAATTCAAAGTTTTAACAATTACTGGCCAAGGCCTGCAAGTCTATGTATGTGCAAGTTTATCAAAACATTGGGCGTTTTTTCACAAACAAAACAGTAAAAGTTAAAACAAAACGAACCAGATACTAAATAATATATGTTTATTGATAATTGTCCTGTAAATAGGCAAAGTTTTACAACAGATGCAACCCCTGAAAAGAGGAAGCTACGCAAAAACAAATATAGATATGCACAGAAAAATATAAAAACGTACAGAAATGTCGGCGATGTGGCACAGACAAACACCATGAGCTGAATCCTCTATGACTCACCTGACCTTGATGCTTTCCCGACGCTTCGTCTTCAGAAGAGATTGATTCGGATAAACGGTCCTTAGGTCCTCCCAATCCACTAAGCAATGATATTCCAACCCAGACCATATTCATTTGCTTTTCAATCCCTAACTTTTGCCTGAACCGCCCTTTCGGGTTTTCGATTCACCGGGATACCCATTTTTGCCAAAGTCGCCTTTTCAGGTTTTCGACTTTGCGGGTTTAAATCTTTTCATTTTTATCCCTAATTTTTTCTCGAACCCAATTTTTTTTATGGTTCGCCAGGATGCCCCATTTTTGCCTGGATATTCTTTTTCTTTCCTGCGGGTCTCTTTTAAGCAAAGTATTTTTTAACTGTGTCTGCATTCACAGGGGATGTAAAGTCCTCGCCATCCATGGTGGACAACAACAAGGCTCCTCCGAAGAAGACCTTTCGAACGACATATGGACCTTCATAGTTGGGAGTCCATTTTCCCCTGTGATCTGATTTTGGTGGGAGAATCTTTTTCAGCACAAGATCGCCCGTCTGAAAGCTTCAAGGGCATACCTTCTTGTTGAAAGCTTTCTTCATCCGGCTCTAATACAACCGACCGTATGTGATAGATGCTAGCCTCTTCTCATCCATCAGGCTAAGCTGATTCAATCTGTTCTTTATCCATTCTTCCTCATCAAGCTTGACGTCGACCAGAACTCTTAAAGAAGGAATCTCAACCTCCAATGGTAGGACAACTTCCATACCATATACCAGCGAGAAAGGAGTTTCCCCGGTTGATGTGCGTACTGTCGTACGATAACCGTGAAGAGCAAAGGGCAACATCTCATGCCAATCCTTGTAAGTGACAACCATATTTTGCACTATCTTCTTGATATTCTTGCTGGCTGCTTCGACAACGCCATTCATCTTCAGACGATAGGGGGATGAGTTATGATGCTCGATTTTGAAATTCTGGCACAATTCCTTAATCATCTTATTATTTAGATTCAGACCATTGTCAGTAATGATCCTTTCGGGTACTCCATATCTACAGATGATGTCCTTCTTTATGAACCGTACTACGACTTGCTTCGTGACATTGGCATACGAGGCTGCTTTAACCCATTTGGTGAAGTAATCAATGGCAACCAAGATGTAACGATTACCATTGGATGCGGTGGGCTTGATCTTGCCAATCATGTCAATGCCCCACATGGAGAAGGGCCACGGGGACGCCATAACATTCAATGGGCACGGTGGTACATGAATTTTGTCTGCATAAATCTGGCATTTATGGCATTTCTTCACAAATTTGAAACAATCTGACTCCATGGTTAGCCAATAATACCCTGCTCGCAATAACTACCGAGACATGGCATGCCCGCCAGCGTGTGTACCAAAAGTACCTTCGTGGACCTCTTCCATAAGCAACGTTGCTTCCTTTTCATCCATGCATCTCAATAACATCAAATCATGGTTTCTTCTGTAAAGCACACCATCTGGGTTCATATAAAAGTTATCAGACAACCTCCTTAGAGTCTTCTTATCTTGAGCCGAAGCCCCTGGTGGATACTCTTGCTTTTTGAGGAAGTTCTGTATATCATAAAACCAAGGCTTGCCATCCGCAGCTTACTGAATGGCGAATACGAAAGCGGGCCTATCATGGCGAGAAATGACTATTCTTGGAGCATCGTTCCAATAGTTCACTTTATATATCGAAGATAGCGTTTCCAAAGCCTCTGCCATCTGATTTTCTACTCGCGGCACATGGTGAAACTCCACCCTGTCAAAGAAAGGTAACAACCTCCTTGCATAATCTTTGTAATGAATTAAATTCGGCTGACGAGTTTCCCACTCTCCCCTGATCTGATTAACCACTAGCGCTGAATCGCCATATACATCCAAATTCTTGATTCTCAAATCAATAGCCTCCTCTAGACCCATGATGCACGCTTCGTACTCGGCTTCATTATTAGTGCAAGGGAACGTCAACCTGGAAGTGAACGGGATATGACTGCCATGAGGAGTTATAATGATTGCCCCAATTCCACTACCATAGGAGTTGACAGCACCGTCAAATATCATCTACCACTAAGAATCTTTCTCTGGACCTTCGTCAAGTAATGCCTCTTCACAGTCCTTCATCTTGAGGAACATGATGTCTTCGTCAGGAAATTCAAACTTAATCGGCTGATAGTCTTCAATTGGTTATTCAGCGAGGTACACTGACAGAACACTTCCCTTGGTAGCTTTCTGGGAAACATACTGTTAGTTCCATGGTTCTATGATTGGCTAAATTTTGGTAAAACATGATCCTGCACTGATGATTAAGCAGGATGTTATAACATCTCCATCTGTTGTGATGACAGAACTGTTGTGGAGTGTTTTATTGTGAATGTCATGCTAAATGTCGTGACATCCATCACGACATCCATCACGACATCCATCTGGTGTCAAGACAGAACTACTGTCATGTGTGAGAAACATCAGGAGTAGTGGTGCAGCAGGAGCTAGCAGGAGCTAATAATAGAACTGTTGTCATGTGTTGTAAATAGGATGTCATTACCTCTGGTGCAGCAGGAGCTATGTGCAGCAGGAGCTAACAAGAGCAGATGACAAAACTGTTGTCATGGATGCAGAAGGAGTTGATGACAAAACTGTTGTCATGAATGTCGTACTGAATGTCATGACATCATGTCTGGTACAGCATGGGCTGCTATGGTATATCTCTTGAAATAAGTGTTTTGGTTCTGTTGAATATTCCTCATCATTGAGTACAGGCCAAAGAGATTCATTTGGAACAAAGTGCAGATTTAATTAGTGTTTATAAAAAGGATCTTTGAGACTTTTTAGGAAACTATAATATGCTTGTTTCTACTGTCATGAAGAAGTTTCTGCAGAAGTGTGCAGTAGAGCAAGCTGGTCAGCTAAGAGTAAGTAAAAGCTAAATGTCATACTGAATGTCATGACATTGATCGTATGACATCAGACGGGCAGGGTTTGTTTTTCTGTTATGATACCTGATATATCTCAGGCTAAATTTCAGGAAACCTGTTATGACTTCTTAGTTATTTCAGACGACATTCTAGGCAGTATCATGACCCAATTTGACAGCACCTTGATCAGTGGAAATTAGGTTTACCTTGTTAAACCTAATGTTTGTTACTTGTGACCAGCCCAAGCCCAGTCTGCACTACTATAAAAGGAGGAGCAGAAGCAGAGGAAAGAAAGCACTCACATCAAGAAAAAATTGAGTGTAAAATAGAGGTCTAGGGTTTGAGAGTCCCTTGTGCGTAAGTCACCCTTTGTATCTTTTGATACATTGTGGTAGACATAGTTGTAAGTGAAGAAGGCTAGTCTTCACGTGTGAATTCTGTTTAGGAATACTTGTACTCTAAGCAATTGTCTGGTGGATGATTGCATTGGATAGGTAGATTCTAGGTTGTGTCACTCAATGCTTTTAAGCAAGAGTGTCTCTCACTTGGTCAAAGTTGGGAAGCAAGATCATGGTGTGTGTTTGGAGTGTATCTCCATAACTGTTGTGTAATTGTGTATTGAAATCACTGTTGTGTGATTGAGGGGGAGTGAGTGGGTATACTCAGGTACTAGAGTGTCTCTAGGTTGAAATTGCATTGGGTAGAGATTAAGTGAGAAGTGCAAACTGGTTGTTTGACTTTGAATTGATTCTGCTAATAGCGAATTTCCTCCCTGGTTTGGTAGCCCCCAGATGTAGGTGATGTTGCACTGAACTGGGTAAACAATTACTGTGTTATTTATCTTTCAACATTTACAATTCTCTATGTTTAGATAAATAGTCTGTCAGCATGCAGATGTCAGAACAGAGGTCATGACGTTGGTCATGATATTGGGACAATTTAAAGAAATTTAAATTGGTCGTGGTCTGTCCTCGTCCTTGTTGAGCAGAGATCAATGTTCTTGGGACATATGAGATCTGCATACCAGAATTTCAATTATTATCAGAGCAGGCATCTTGGCTGTTCTGGATGAGATCTTGGGAGATACTTTCTGGTGCTTTGAACAAGGAGAAGCTGCAACTGAGTTCCTGAACTTGCTGAATGTTTGAGCTACTGCTTATGGAGCTAAGGAGAAGCTTGTATCTGCTGTTGTGCCCTTTGATATAAGAGCTTCTATGACCTGCTGGATGTTCAGCCAAAGGAGGAGTGACTACTTCTCTCCTATGAACTGTTGAATAATCAGAAATCTTATTTAGGTCATGTTCTTTTGGTGGTTTTCTCTGCATATTTCTCTGATAAAAGAACTATGATGCCCCTGGGAGATGATTGTTGGATATTGTTCTGCTGTGTATTACAAACGCTTTTTTAGAAAGGATGGTGGGAGGTGATTTATTTTCACCACTCATGACTTGCAAAGGCTCTTTCAACAGAGGATGTCATAGGCAGGTTGAGTCAAGGGTGTTAGCCTTGATGTTTCAGCCTTGGTATTTCTGAAGTTGTATGGATTTAAGATCAATTGCTATTGGTGGTCTACACACGTATTTAATTGATTATCCATGAAGTTCAGAGAAGGATCTGTTACAAGGATTTAAGATTCATTCCTGTTTGAGATATTCTCAAATATTTGATGGATTATCCTTAGTTAATGATCAAGTTGTCTCATCAGTAGCAGCACAAGCAGAAGGCCCCTGATTTGTTTGATCTACTTCAAGAATCTGATATTCAACCAGATGTTGAGACATTCCATCAGCAGAGGTTGTGCATAATTCTGTTGATTCAAGGAGTGAATCACAGGTACCATACGCATGTGTGGTAGGATCTGACTTTATTCTAGTAAGGTTCCTGGCAAGAAACTAAGACTAGAATGTAGTGCTGATGGAAGTAGAGATGAAGAAAGTTCTCTTAAATCATTTTATTGGAGTGCAGCAGGTGTGCTCTAGCCTCTACTAGAAGCATATCTAGAAAGTTTCCTGGCAAGAAACTGGTCTAGAAGATGGTGCTGGTAGCTCTGCTTGGGTCAGTTTATTTCTAATCTAAGTGCACAGGAGCATGAGATCTGGCTCAGCTTGGAGGTCAAGGATAAGTGGCAAATATCTCTGACTTTCTAAGGAAGTCTCTACTTAAGGAAAGCGGGAATCCTCGTGTAAAGATTTCTTTTGTGACCCCTTCTTCAATGAAGAATCAAGCCTTGGCACGTTTGGTTTCTCTTAAGAGGAGTTCCTGAAGAAAATGCATTTCAAGCAATGTGTTGTGGTCTAATAAAGCAAGATGGAGGTGGTCTACTCAATCTCAAGTCTATGTACTCCTTCTGACAGAGTGATGAGGTTATTTTAAGTGGCAGAATGAAAGCCTGAACTCTCCAGCTGGATGTCTTAACCAAAGTTGTGACATCAAGAAGAAACTTCAAGGCCACAAGTGATGTTGTGGCACATCATTTGAAGATAAAGTGATCTTCTCAGGTATGAATGGAGTTAATGATACATCTCATACAGTTTGTGGGAGCTGTGTGAAGGAGTAGATGCCTTGCTTTGGAGCAAGAAGAATTTGAAGATCAAAGTGGCCTGGTGGATTAGCAGATTCTCTAGAGCTCTGAAAGATGATGAATAACCAAACAGTGGCATTTAGCTATTTAAGTAGTGTGCCTTTAGAAAACTATTCTTGGCTAGAAGGGTAGTTATTTGAAGACCACAGAAGGTTCTGGGACTGTTGATGCTTGGAACTAATTACTCCTGGGCAGAAGGGTAGTTTGTTGAAGACTAAAGGAGGATATTTTTCTGTTCATATATTGCAGCTTATGGTAGAAGCCCTAAGTTGTGTATGGAAGATTACCTTCTTTTGGAGATGTAGTTGATCAAGCTGGTGGAGCTGTGTTCTCTGAAGATCTTCAGTTGGATTACTAGGCAGAAGTAAGTCCAGTTGTGAACCAGTGGATATGGTTTGGTTTTCCTTGGCAAAGGACTTGAAGATCTTTTGTGGAACTTGTGATTCACATCTTGACTAAGAGGTACTCTATCTTGTCATATGGGAGAATGATGAGGTAAAAGGACTGTCTTGGAGGATGATGTGAATACATTATACAAGACTGGAGTGGATCATTGGCTGATTGCATTCTAATGTGGCATATGGAAGTGATCAAGTCACTAGGCGACTCAGAAGTGTTCTAACCCATCATATGGGAGAATGATGAGGTAAAGAATGTTTTGCAGTATGGGAGATCCATCTTAAGCTCTAGAAAGAAGTGGAGCAGGTTGATACCCTTTCACTGAATGAGCTTGAAGGGAGTCTTGAGATATAATGAGGTGACCTTGGAGCAGCTTTTATCAAAGATAGGAGGAGAGCTTTTGTTTGATAAGTGTACTATTTGCTTATGGTGAATGCATTCAACTTGTGTGTTGAACAGAGAATGAGTTCTTGAAGACATGAAGATGCGTCTTATGTTTTCCATTCATGTGCAATGGTTACCCTTGATACGGGGAGCTATACTTCTATCCAGGATGTGTTGCTGCAAAAGTGCAGTTATGTACCAAGATTGTTTATGGTTTCAAACAGTTTGGGATTGTATGAAGATAGAATGTTAGACAAGATGTTTTTACATTGGGTTACTACTCTAAGCTCATGGTGAACATGACAAGTGTCGTCCTTTTGGTTCTGTTCTTAGGATGTCCATGGATCCAGTCAAGTCTGTAGGCCTCTATCCAAGTGTTTTGCCTTATATGACAGGTATCAAGACATCATCAACTCTGATTGTGTGCATTTGGAAGGAAATTCACCCTGACATCTTGAAGGAGTCTCTAAGATGAATCTGAGTGAACTCACAGATAATTGTCTATCCTGCAACTATCTCTCCTATAAGGGTTGGTTTTGGTGTGGTCTGTAAAACCAAGGGGTGCAGAGTTGCATGAGCTTCCAGTGTGTGAATATGAAGATATTGAAGTAAGTTTTCATGTGATTGGATTCTCTCATTCAGGGGGAGTAATGTTTATACACGATAGGGGAAGATGTGTACCTGTCTGATGTGTAACTGCTGATGTGGATCCCTGTACAAAGTTTGTTGATTCTCAGGCAAGCTTGTGGTCTTGAACCACTAATGAGGGTGTAATGTCAGACAAGATGTCTTTATATTATGTTGGCTGGTGTATTGTTGTTCCTTGACAACATGTTTATGGGTTAATGTCTGGGAGAATTTATTTTTATCTACAGAAGATTTGTGTGTCTCAAATTGGGGATTTAAGATCAATTGTTACTTGTGGCAAGTAGCTAATTGATTATCTTTTAATTGGTGATGTCAAAAGTGTCATTCCTAAAGGTGCAGCTTCAGACAAGACAAGAACCCAAGATCCAAGACTGATTCAAGAGATCAAGAAATGGCAGACTTGGACACCATGTGCAGTATTTACACTTCAATTTTTGTCAATTTTTAACTAAACCAAGGGGGAGTTAAGTGTTGTTAAGTGCTGTTATCTATTGCAACTATCAAGGGGGAGCATGATAGTGTGTGAGGCTGGAAAAACTACTGCTGCTGCTCTGATAAGGTGTTTGGGTGTTTTAGCCAAAATTTGCCTAAGGGGGAGATTGTTAGTTCCATGGTTCTATGATATAGAATTGTCCATGGTTCTATGATTGGCTAAATTTTGGTAAAAGATGATCCTGCACTGATGATTAAGCAGGATGTTATAACATCTCCATCTGCTGTGGTGACAAAACTGTTGTGGAGTGTTTTAATGTGAATGTCATGCTGAATGTCGTGACATCCATCTGTTGTCATGACAGAACTACTGTCATATGTGAGAAACAACAGGAGTAGTGGTGCAGCAGGAGCTGATAACAGAACTGCTGTCATGTGTTGTAAATAAGATGTCATTACCTCTGGTGCATCAGGAGCTATGTGCAGCAGGAGCTAACAAGAGCAGATGACAGAACTGCTGTCATGGATGCAGAAGGAGTTGATGACAGAACTGCTGTCATGGATGTCGTATTGAATGTCATGACATCATGGCTGGTACAGCAGGGGCTGCTATGGTATATCTCTTGACATAAGTGTTTTGGTTCTGTTGAATATTCCTCATTAGTGAGTACATGCCAAAGAGATTCATTAGGAACAAAGTGCATATTTAATTAGTATTCATAAAAAGGATCTTTGAGACTTTTTAGGAAACTATAATATGCTTGTTTCTACTGTTATGAAGAAGATTCTGCAGAAGTGTGCAGCAGAGCAAGTTGGTCAGCTAAGAGTAAGTAAAAGCTGAATGTCATACTGAATGTCATGACATTGATCGTATGACATCAGACGGGCAGAGTTTGTTTTTCTGTTATGATACCTGATATATCTCTGGCTAAATTTCAAGAAACCTGTTATGACTTCTTAGTTATTTCAGACGAGATTCTAGGCAGTATCATGACCCAATTTGACAGCACCTTGATCAGTGGAAATTAGGTTTACCTTGTTAAACCTAATGTTTGTTACTTGTGACCACCCCAAGCCCAGTCTGCACTACTATAAAAGGAGGAGCAGAAGCAGAGGAAAGAAAGCACTCACATCAAGAAAAACTTGAGTGTAAAATAGAGGTCTAGGGTTTGAGAGTCCCTTATGTGTAAGTCACCCTTTGTATCTTTTGATACATTGTGGTAGACATAGTTGTAAGTGAAGAAGGCTAGTCTTCACGTGTGAATTCTGTTTAGGAATACTTGTACTCCATGCAATTGTCTGGTGGATGACTGCATTGGATAGGTAGATTCTAGGCTGTGTCACTCAAAGCTTTTAAGCAAGAGTATGTCTCACTTGATTAAAGCTGTGAAGCAAGACCACGGTGTGTGTTTGGAGTGTATCTCCACAACTGTTGCGTAATTATGTATTGAAATCAGTGTTGTGTGATTGAGGGGGAGTGAACGGGTATACTCAGGTACTATAGTGTCTCTAGGCTGAAATTGCATTGGGTAGAGATTAAGTGAGAAGTGCAAACTGGTTGTTTGACTTTGAATTGATTTTGTTAATAGCGAATTTCCTCCCTGGCTTGGTAGCCCCCAAATGTAGGTGATATTGCACCGAATTGGGTAAACAATTACTGTGTTATTTATCTTTCAACATTTACAATTCTGCATAATTTAAATGTTTAGATAAATAGGCTGTCAGCATGCAGATGTCACAAAAGAGGTCATGACGTTGGTCATGACATCGGGACAATTTAAAGAAATTTAAGTTGGTCATGGTCTGTCCTCGTCCTTGTTGAGCAGAGATCAATGTTCTTGGGACATATGAGATCTGCATACCAGAATTTCACATACTGTATATCGTACTCTGTCAGTACCATCTGCCACCTGACAATTCTTCCTGAGAGCGCTTGCTTCTCGAAGACATACTTGATCGGATCCATCTTCGAAATCAGCATGGTTGTATGATTAAGCATATACTGTCTCAAACGTTTGGCAGCCCAAGCGAGTGCGCAACACGTTTTCTCAAGCATTGATTAACGGGACTCACAGTTTGTGAACTTTTTACTCAGATAATAGATCGCATGCTCTTTTCTTCCAGTCTCGTCGTGTTGACCGAGAACACAACCCATACTATTCTCAAGAACCGTTAAGTACATGATTAAAGGTCTTCCAGCTACTGGGGATATCAGTATCGGAGGCTCCTGCAAGTATTCTTTTATCTTATCAAATTCTTTTTGACAATTTTCATTCCAGACGACCGCCTGATCTTTCTTTAGCAATTTAAACATTGGTTCACACATGGCTGTGAGATGAGATATGAACCGAGAAATTTAGTCCAATCTTCCCATGAAACCACGAACCTCCTTTTCTGTTTTCAGCGCTGGCATATCTTGTATAGCTTTTATTTTTGCAGGATCGACCTCGATTCCTTTTTCACTGACAATGAACCCCAATAACTTTCCGGATCAAACTCCAAAAGTGCCCTTATTTGGATTCAACCTCAATCTGAAATTCCTGAGCCTCTCAAATAGCTTCAACAAGTTACCAGATGTTCTTCCTCCGTTTGCGACTTTGCTATCATGTCATCAACATAGAATTCAATTTCATGATAAATCATATTATGAAACAAAGTGACCATAGCCCGCTGGTAGGTTTCCCCTGCGTTTTTCAACCCAAAAGGCATTACCTTGTAAAAAAATTCCCCCATGGTGTAATGAATGTCGTTTTCTCCATATCTTCCGGTGCCATCTTTATCTGATTATAACCTGAAAAACCGTCCATGAAGGAAAATACGGAGTATTGAGTAGTATTGTCAACCAATTTGTCAATGTGAGGGAGCGGGAAGTCATCCTATGGGCTCGCCTTATTCAAATCTCTGTAATCTACACACATTCGTACCTTACCATCTTTCTTAGGTACATGCACGATGTTGGCGACCCACTGAGGGTAAGTTGTTACGGCTAAAAATCTTGCGTCCAACTGCTTCTGGACTTCTTCTTTGATTTTTACAGCCATATCTGGTCTTGTCCTTCTAAGCTTCTGCTTGACCGGCAGACACTCTTCGTGTAACACCCCAAATTTAATCATGATATTTGAATTAATTATTTAATAGAGAATATTCATGTTTCGGTGAATTTCCGGTGGTTTTGTGAATATTCGAAAAGTGTGCATTTTCGGATATTTATTTGATTAATAGCATATAATATTAAATTGTTAGTATTATTATTAATTAAATGGAATATAAGTGAAATAAGGGCAATTTGGGCATTTGAGGAAGTTAGTAAGGGTAATGAAGGAAAGGCCCAATGTGTGAGGCCCATGACAAAGTTAGACAAAATAGAGTTCTGAGAGGAATTGGAATTCATTTGTGTTTAACGTGAATGTTTGGTGTGGCAAGAGCTCTGAAGGAAAAGTTGGAGGCAGAAGGTCCCAAAGAGAAATCGTGAAAGCTGCGAATCGACAAAGGCATGGAGAGTAATTCTGTTCATGATTTTCCATGTATGCCTTTAGATGTATTCATGGTGGATTTAGGATTTGAGGGTTTCTGAGTTGAATTGGGGAAACTAAGAGATTTGATTATAGAACTCTGAGATTGTGGGTTATGGTATGAATCACTGAATATTAATGTGAGTTTGGAAACCAAAACCTTGGATTGTGATATGTTTGACCCTATAGGAATAGGAATATTCAAATGTGAGTAACTCTGATGCACTTAGAGCAATTGCAGGAAAATAGTGTTTTAGGCTGTGCAAATGTTGCCGGATTAGCCTAATGAACCATAGGGTTTGTACCGTTATTGTCGTATAACCTTAGGGATGGTTTAGGGATACTTTGGGGGGCATTGGGTCAATGATTCGTATAAGTTTTTGGGTGGAAATCAGTTCTGGTGCGTAGCAGAAGTTGCTGTCATCGCACTGTTCGCCTAGCGAGCAAGCCAGCGAAGGTTCGCTACAAGACTCGCCTAGCGAGCAAGCCAGCGAGTATTCGCTAGAGGCTCGCCTAGCGAGCAAGCCAGCGAGGGGTTCGCTACGAGACTCGCCTAGCGAGCGAGCCAGCGAATGTAGCAGAAGTTCGCGAAATTGATTGTTGTGCAGCGATGCCATGATGTGTGATTCTGGGATTTCTGGGATGAGTTACCCCGAGTATGACAGTGGGTTTAGGTGATGGGTACATGATGTTATGATAGTTTTCTATGATGTATCGATTGAGTTAATATGAAGAAATTACCATGATTTGATGAACTATGTGATAACATGAGATATGATGATTTATGCGATTTAAGCGATGATGATGAGTATGATGAATGATGATGCACCATATGATGTATTGTGAGGATTATTATTGTGGCGTGTGCATCATGCTTTCATGCGCATTCGATTACTTTGGCTTTAATCCCACTGTGTGGATGTGAAGTATTTTGACGTACTCTGATCCTATTGATGGGGATCTATGGTGGGTCGATGGCCCAGTGTCCATCGAGCTGTGATGATTGGTACCACATGCATTGAGTTGTGTTGCATTGCATTTATGAGTCTTTGTGTTTAAATTATGATGTTGTGACCTTGAGGCATATGTGAGTAATATGCATGTGTTGAATATGAATATGTTGCCGTTTATGCATTAATTGTCATACATTGATTATTATGAATTGTTTTACTCACCCTGCCTGTTTGAATGTTACCTTCACGTGGGTAACGTGAAGATGATCCAGTTTAGCCGTGGACGCCGGCGAGGAGTTAGTTTTGAAGTTTTTGAGTGTTTTAGTCTTTTGGTCAGCTTAGAGGGTCTTGCTCTGATATGTAACACCGGGTTGGGTTCTTTGAGTTGATTTTATACTATTGATGTTATTTTGATTCATTCCCTCTTTGAGGAAGACTCGGAAGTATGTTTTGAATTCCGCTGTTTATGATGCTTTGATGTATTTTTGGGAAAAACCCGTAGTTACGGAGTATGGATCCTATTTTGATGAATTTGAGAATGTACGCCCTTTTAGTGGCATTTTAATGAGATTTATTTATTCACTCTGATTTATGTGTTATTTTGCCTTGATATTTTGGGGTAGAAAAAGGGTCTTACATTAGTGGTATCAGAGTAGGTCGGTCCGTCTGGCCAAGTGTTTATGTTGTTAATCCCCTGTCAGTCGATAGTGTAAGAACACTATCGATGAGTTATTTCCTTCTAACCTTGTTGGTGGTTGTAGATGGAAGGAAGGGATGATCGTGCTATTGCTGATGCGTTGGAGTCACTTGCCCAAGTGATGGCTCAGAATGGTGCACCTTCAGATGAGTTCTGTGCTTGGGAAAGTTTCAGAGGAACAATCTGCCGACTTTTGTGAGTACTCATGATCCTGATGGTGCGCAGAAGTGGCTGAAGGTGATTGAGAAGATTTTCCGAGTTATGGCATGCATTGATGCGCAGCAGGTACAATTTGGTACGCATATGCTGGCAGAAGAGCCTGAGGACTGGTGGGATAACACTCGTCAGAGATTGGGAGGTGCTGGCACTGCAATAACTTGGGTTGTGTTTAAAGAAGAGTTTTTGAGAAAGTATTTTCCTAAAGATGTTCGGGGGAAGAAAGAGGTGGAGTTCCTTGAGCTGAAACAAAGTGATATGACTGTGGCTGAGTATGCGGAAAAGTTTGAGTTGTTAGTCAAGTTTTGTCCACATTACAACCGTGATGATGCAGAGATGTTGAAGTGTCTCAAGTTTGAGAATGGTTTGAGACCAGAGATTAAGCAGGGAATTAGGTATCAGCAGATTCGTCGGTTTTCGGAACTAGTAAACAAGAGCAGGATTTATGATGAAGATAGCCGAGCTCGATCTACTCACTACAAGCACCTGAGTGAGAAGAAAGAGAAAAGTCAGTTCAGAGGAAAACCATATGTGACTTCTGGTTATAAAGAAAAGCAGAAGGCTTATGATGGGAAAAAGCCAAGTGGGGGAGCGACTACTGCTCCAGGTAAGTGTTATAAGTGTGGCGAGCAAGGCCACCATGCTGAGAGTTGTAAAGCGCTGAGGTGTCATCGTTATGGAAAGAGGGGTCATAAGGCTAATGACTGCAAAGACGAAGCTCCGACTTGCTTCAACTATGGAGAGAAGGGGCATATCAGTACCCAGTGTCAGCAGCCGAAGAAGACTGCTACTGCTGCTCAGACAAGTGGCAGAGTGTTTGCTTTGAGCGGTGCAGAAGAAGCTAAGACGAATAATTTGATCAGAGGTACGTGTTTTGTTAAAGATGTTGATTTGATTGCTATCATTGATACTGGTGCTACACATTCGTTTATTTCGCTTGAATGTGCTAAGAGGTTGAATTTGAATGTGTCTGCTATGAGTGGAAGTATGGTTATTGATACCCCGACTAATGGTTCTGTGACTACTGCGTTAGTCTGTTTGAGCTGCCCTGTGACTATTTATGATAGGAACTTTATGATGGACTTGGTCTGTCTACCTTTGAATCAAATTGATGTTATCCTTGGGATGAACTGGTTGGAGTACAACTATGTTCACATTGATTGTTATAGTAAGACGGTAAGATTTCCTGAGTCGGGCGATGTTGAAGAACTAATGTTTGTATCTGTCAAGCAAGTGGAAGAACTCTTAGAAGATGAGGCTAAGATGTTTGCTGTGTTTGCTTCGCTTCAAGTGGATGGTGAAGCAGTGGGCGTGGAGCTACCGGTTGTTCGAGAATTTCCTGAGGTGTTTCCAAACGACATGAATGACTTACCTCCTGAGCGTGAGGTAGAGTTTACCATTGAGGTGATACCGGGCACCGGTCCTGTATCGATGGCTCCTTATCGGATGTCTGCATATGAGTTAGGGGAATTGAAGAAACAGTTGGAAGATTTTCTTGAGAATAAGTTTGTTCGACCGAGTGTTTCTCCATGGGGTGCTCCTGTGTTGTTGGTGAAGAACAAAGATGGTAGTATGAGATTATGTGTGGATTATCAGCAGTTAAATAAAGTGACGATCAAGAATAAATATCCACTTCCGAGGATTGATGATGTAATGGATCAATTGGTGGGTGCTTGTGTGTTTAGTAAGATTGATTTGAGGTCTGGTTATCATCAGATTCGTGTTAAGCCTGATGATATTCCAAAGACAGCTTTCAGGACAAGATATGGACACTATGAGTATACTGTGATGTTGTTTGGAGTTTCGAATGCATTTGGTGTATTCATGGAGTATATGAATAGGATTTTCCATCCTTATTTGGATCAGTTCGTAGTGGTGTTTATTGATGATATTTTGATATATTCTAAGTCTGAAGAAGAGCATGTGCAACATCTAAGAGTTGTGTTGCAGGTTTTGAAGGACAAGAAGCTTTACGCCAAGTTGTCTAAGTGTGAGTTTTGGTTGAAGGAAGTGAGTTTCCTTGGCCATGTGATTTCTAGTGAGGGGATTTTTGTTGATCTGTCGAAGATTGATGTTGTGTTGTAGTGGGAGGCTCCAAAGTCTGTTACTGAGATTCAAAGTTTCCTTGGGTTGGCTGGTTATTATCGCAGGTTTATTGAAGGTTTTTCTCAGTTAGCATTGCCATTGACTCAGTTGACTCGAAAGGGTCAAGCTTATGTGTGGGATGTTGCTTGTGAGAAGAGTTTTGTAGAACTCAAGAAGAAGTTGACGACTGCTCCAGTGTTGATTTTGTCAAATCTGAGTAATTCCTTTGTGGTGTATTGTGATGCGTCGAAGATGGGCCTTGGAGGCATATTGATGCAGAACGGTCAGGTTGTTGCTTACGCTTCCAGACAACTGAAGGTTCATGAAAGGAATTATCCTACACATGATTTAGAGTTGGTCGCTGTGGTGTTTGTGTTGAAGATGTGGAGACATTATCTATTTGGGTCCAGATTCAAAGTGTTCAGTGATCACAATAGTTTGAAGTATTTGTTTGATCCGAGAGAGTTGAACATGAGGCAGCGAAGATGGCTTAAACTTCTGAAGGATTATAATTTTGAATTGAGTTACCATCCGGGTAAGGCTAATGTTGTGGCTGATGCGTTGAGTAGGAAGTCCTTGCATATGTCGATTCTTATGGTTCGAGAGTTGGAACTGATTGAGCAATTCAGAGATATGAGTTTGATTTGTGAAGAGACTCCTAACAGTGTGAAATTGGGTATGTTGAAGCTGACTAGTAGTATTCTCCAAGAGATCAGAGAAGGTCAGAGAGCTGATTTGAGTTTGGTGGATCGTCTCACGTTGATTAATCAAGGTAACGGAGGTGATTTTCGGATCGACGAGAATGGTCTGATGAGGTTCCGAGATAGAGTGTGGGTTCCCGATGTACCAGAAATCAAGAAGAGCATTCTTGAAGAAGGTCATAGAAGTGAGTTGAGTATTCATCCTGGTGCCGCAAAGATGTACCAAGACTTGAAGAAGTTGTTTTGGTAGCCTAGTATGAAGAAGGAAATTGCTGAATTTGTTTATGCTTGCTTGACTTGTCAGAAGTCGAAGATTGAACATCAGAGACCGTCGGGTCTGATGCAACCATTGAGTATTCCAGAATGGAAATGGGATAGCATTTCTATGGATTTTGTGACAAGTTTGTCGAAGAAGGCGAAGGGATATGATTCGATTTAGGTAATTATTGATAGATTGACTAAGTTGGCTTATTTTGTACCGACGAGGATCAATTATTCGTTGTAGTAGCTTGCTGAATTATATATTGAGCAGATTATGAAGTTGCATAGTGTTCTATCGAGTATTGTGTCTGATATAGATCCGAGGTTTACATCGAGGTTTTGGGAGAGTTTACAGGTAGCTTTAGGTACTAAGTTGAGGTTGAGTTCTGCCTATCATCCGCAGACGGATGGACAGACGGAAAGAACTATCCAGTCTTTAGAGGATTTGTTGAGAGCTTGTGTTTTAGAGCAAGATGGATCATGGGATAGTTATTTTCCATTGGTTAAGTTTACCTATAATAACAGTTACGATTCTAGTATCGAAATGGAACCGTATGAGGCTTTGTATGGTAGGAGGTGTAGGACTCCATTGTGTTGGTATGAATCAGGCAAGAGTGTTGTGCTCGAACCTGAAATTGTGCAAGAGACGACTGAAAAGATCAAGATGATCCGTGAGAAGATGAAAGCATCGCAGAGTCGTCAAAAGAGTTATCACGATAAGAGGAGGAAAGCACTTGAATTCCAAGAGGGAGATAATGTGCTTCTGAGAGTTACGTCGGTAATTGGTGTTGGTCGAGCTTTGAAGTCTCAAAGACTCACATCGCGTTTTGTTGGTCCGTATCAAATTTCACAGAGGGTGGGGGAAGTAGCCTATCGGATTGCAATACCGTCGTCGCTCGCGAATTTGCATGATGTGTTTCATGTGTCCCTGTTGAGGAAGTACATTCCAGATCCGTTGCATGTGATTCAGATGGATGATGTACAAGTGCGAGATGATTTGACTGTTGAGGTGTTGCCTGTTCGAATTGACGAACGAGAAGTGAAACAGTTATGAGGTAAAGAGATCGCCTTGGTGAAAGCATTGTGGGGAGGACCAGCTGGAGAAAGTTGGACTTGGGAACGTGAAGATTAGATGAAGGAGTCGTATCCGACTCTTTTTTCTGCAGGTAATTTTCGAGGACGAAAATTCTCTTAAGTGGGGGAGAGTTGTAACACCCCGAATTTAATCATGATATTTGAATTAATTATTTAATTGAGAATATTCATGTTTCGGTGAATTTCCGGTGGTTTTGTGAATATTGGAAAACTGTGCATTTTCAGATATTTATTTGATTAATATCATATAATATTAAATTATTAGTATTATTATTAATTAAATGGAATATAAGTGAAATAAGGGCAATTTGGGCATTTGAGGAAGTTAGTAAGGGTAATGAGGGAAAAGCCCAATGTGTGAGGCCCATGACTAAGTTAGACAAAATAGAGTTCTGAGAGGAATTGGAATACATTTGTGTTTAACGTGAAAGTTTGGTGTGGCCAGAGCTCTGAAGGAAAAGTTAGAGGCAGAAGGTCCCAAAGAGAAATCGTGAAAGCTGCGAATCGACTAAGGTATGGGGAGTATTTCTGTTCATGATTTTCCATGTATGCCTTTAGATGTATTCATGGTGGATTTAGGATTTGAGGGTTTCTGATTTGAATTGGGGAAACTAAGAGATTTGATTATAGAACTCTGAGATTGTGGGTTATGGTATGAATCACTGAATATTAATGTGAGTTTGGAAACCAAAACCTTGGATTGTGATATGTTTGACCCTGTAGGAATAAGAATATTCAAATGTGAGTAACTCTGATGCACTCAGAGAAGTTGCAGGAAAATAGTGTTTTAGGCATTGCAAATGTTGCCGGATTAGCCTAATGAACCATAGGATTTGTACCGTTATTGTCGTATAACCTTAGGGATGGTTTAGGGATACTTTGGGGGCATTGGGTCAATGATTCGTATAAGTTTTTGGGTGGAAATCAGTTCTGGTGCGTAGCAGAAGTTGCTTTCATCGCACTGTTCGCCTAGAGAGCAAGCCAGCGAAGGTTCGCTACAAGACTCGCCTAGCGAGCAAGCCAGCGAGTATTCTCTAGAGGCTCTCCTAGCGAGCAAGCCAGCGAGGGGTTCGCTACGAGACTCGCCTAGCGAGCGAGCCAGCGAACGTAGCAGAAGTTCGCGAAATTGATTATTGTGCATCGATGCTGTGATGTGTGATTCTAAGATTTGTGGGATGAGTTACCCCGAGTATGACAGTGGGTTTAGGTGATGGGTACATGATGTTATGATAGTTTTCTATGATGTATAGATTGAGTTAATATGATGAAATTACCATGATTTGATGAACTATGTGATAACATGAGATATGATGATTTATACGATTGAAGTGATGATGATGAGTATGATGAATGATGATGCACCATATGCTGTATTGTGAGGATTATTATTGTGACGTGTGCATCATGCATTCATGCGCATTCGATTGCTTTGGCTTCAATCCCACTGTGCGGATGTGAAGTATTTTGACGTGCTCCGATCCTATTAATGGGGATCTATGGCGGGTTGATGGCCCAGTGTCCATCGAGCTGTGATGGTTGGTACCACATACATTGAGTTGTGTTGCATTGCATTTATGAGTCTTTGTGTATAAATTATGATTTTGTGACCTTGAGGCATATGTGAGTATTATGAATGTGTTGAATATGAATATGTTTCCGTTTATGCATTAATTGTCATACATTGATTATTATGAACTGTTTTACTCACCCTGCCTGTTTGAATGTTACCTCCACATGGGTAACACGCAGATGATCCAGTTTATCTGTGGACGCCGGCGAGGAGTTAGTTTTGAAGTTTTTTGAGTGTTTTAGTCTTTTGGTCAGCTTAGAGGGTCTTGCTCTGATATGTAACATCGGGTTGGGTTCTTTGAGTTGATTTTATACTATTGATGTTATTTTGATTCATTCCCTCTTTGAGGAAGTCTTTGAAGTATGTTTTGAATTCCGCTATTTATGATGCTTTGATGTATTTTTGGGAAAAACCCGTAGTTACGGAGTATGGATCCTATTTTGATGAATTTGAGAATGTACGCCCTTTTAGTGGCATTTTAATGAGATTTATTTATTCACTCTGATTTATGTGTTATTTTGCCTTGATATTTTAGGGTAGAAAAAGAGTGTTGCACTTCACGCAATGGTAAGCGATGAACCACTATATCAGTGTCAAGCCCAGGCATATCTTCGTACGACCAAGCAAAGATGTCACTATACTCTCGAAGCATTTCAACCAATCTTTGCTTGATGTCACTCTGCAGCGCAGCCCCTATCCGAACATTTCTGACAACTACTTCAGAACCCAAACTAACGACCTCGATTTCCTCTTGATGAGGCAAAATAATCTTCTGTTCTTGTTTCAAGAGTCTAGCTAGTGTTGCGGTGAGAATCGTGATACCAAGCTATTGATTAACTTGAATCTTTAATTCTTAGATTACAACTGGACTTTAATTTATCCAAAGGAAAGGTCTAAAGAAAGAAAGAACCTTTTGCGCGATGTAACAACAACGCTAAGAGATTCGGGGATCGGGGGTTGGTTATGAATAGGGTAGGTATTTCACATCTTAAACATCTATAGTACTCTACAGGAACCTTTTGTTTGTTTGCATGCTAAGTTTGGTAAATGTTTGCTATGGATTGGGATTGGGTAAAAGGTGTAGGTTAAAACCTAAAGATAGTTTCTAAGTTGCTCACAAAGACATCACATCCTCTGCCTACGTATCCTAACTAGGATAGAATCAGAGCAATCGTAGTTCACCTTACTAGGGTTGAAGAACACTTGATTATGATCAAGGTTCCAAGGGGAACAAACATATCCATGCTTGTGTAGAGTTTAAGAAAACTTTCTAGATCTACATTGTACACTCAAGAAAGGGGAGTAAGTAATCATTTTCATGATTCTTACATAGATTTAACCAAACTCTACCTATCTCTATGTTGAAGAACACTCCTAGTGAAGGTGGGTTTTCTAGACTTAAAGCAAAGTCTAATGGCTTGTATGTTCTAACTTAACCAAGCTAGGGTTTAAGATGACTTCACAAAGTCAAGGGAGGGTAATGAACTGTCCAATGGCACAAGGGTCAAGGGAGAGACTTTTCTTTTGGAAGGAGAGAAAGAGAGAGAGAGGCAACTTGGATGAGAACTAAAACGTTCCATCACTTGGGGAAGAAATACTTGACAAAGCAAATAATCAAATAAACATGCATATTACAATAAGCAAGGATCAAATAATACCAATGGCTACAATCGGTAATCAAATATCTTAATAAAGATGAAAGCATATCTTAACAAAGATTGAAAGCATATCTTAACAAATATTGAAAACATATGAAGGTGACAACCATGTAAACAAATCACAATTTGACAGTGAACATATCATAAACTCAAAGTACATTTAGGGTAACAACAACATGTATTGATGACAATCAAACACAAGCAAATTAGTTTAGACTCATAATTTAGGAGGAAAACAATATAAGATCATGGGATTATGGTGACAACCGAGGGAGAGTAAACCCTATCATGTTAACTAACATAAAGGAGTCAATCATCAATAAATCTCACAAGATAAATTAAGCATGGCATGAAAGATAATTCAATGATATGCAAGATAACAATCTTGAAAACAAACCAACTTTCAAGTAGGTAAAAGGCATTGTGACCACAAGCAATTTGAAATATTTTTACATTAAATGAAACTAGACATTTTCATGAACATGTTGCAAAAGGAATGGATAAAAAATGATAAAATATGAACAAGTTATGAAATTTGGAAGTTTTGAATGAATTATGACAATAAAACAAATAAACAAGCAAATAAAAAAGAGAAAGGGCCAAGCTGGGAGTTGAACCTAGGCCCTTCAGTTCACAAACATACACCACAACCATCAAGCCACACACGCGCATGCTGGTAGTGAATGGACAATGATGAAGAAAAACAAATCAATCACAATTGAAAAATAAAACACAAAAAGGGTTGATCCAAGGATCAAACCCTGGTTTGGCAAGTGAAAGGCGCATGAGAGAGTAAGTTGATTACCACTGGGGTGGCTATACATCCGTTGATTTAGCCACCCCTAAAAACATATAAGGCAAGCTTTCATGGATTTTCTGGGCTAGTTGGATGACAGAACAAGGCATCTTACAAAAGGCGTTTTGATTCACAACTATATCAATTCTTGGTCTTTTTTGATGAAATTTTAATCAAACTTGACTATTTTTAAACAAGGAATAAGATGGTGCAGTTGAAATTTTGAGATAGTGCCTTGAAATAAAAACACGATGCAACTTGCAAATTTGGTGATTGGTTGCATTTTGAAAACCACAAACAACTAGGAGTTTAAATACATGTAAATGGCATAGCACACACAACATATACATCATCACAGAAGTGTACAACAGTGAAACATAAAGATGCAGCAAAACTGTCCAATTATGGATGTGTACAACAGTTGATTAAATAGAACAAGGAAATCATGAGATAATCACTAACACATTGGAAATGTAATGAGGAGCAAGCACACACCAGTTACCATACCAAACTAAAACACAATATATGACTGTTGAGCACTAGCAAGTGAAAATGGAGAAAAATGCAATGTTGAAACCTAAATCAAGTAGCAGCCAGAATTGTAATGAATAGACCTTTCAAACATACTCAAAACATCACATGAAATGTGTCTATACCTCAAAAAAGTTCACAAACATCATGGAAATGAAATTCAACAGTCAATTGCTCAAACACTCATAAATTTGCAACAAGAGAATCAAAACTGATTTGGAAACAGGTGAGGTTAATAAAATGTATACAACAATGTTCAAATGAGATTGTAAATGAGTCTAGCACTTAGAATGGCCTTGAAATGCATAGAACCAAAAAATTGCTATCAAGCTCCAAATGTCAAACATGTGTGAGGGGTTGTCATGACAGAAAAATAGGACATACAAGAAGGATTGATTCATGCACATTTAAGTTTTAAAACACTACCAAAGATCCAATGCTAGATGAGAAGCCCTAAGGTAAATCAAAAATAAGGGAAGTGTGTGCAATTGATTTCAAAACAGTTTGGCAGCACAAGGCACAAACATGGTCCAGTTATGAAAATGATCCTAATGCTGACAAACATTACACACACACATCATAATTGTATAAAGGAAGGAGTTACAACTCAGAAACTAGGCATATTGCAAGCAAGCAAGAACTTGGCATACTCATGGTAGGTTTTAGCTTTAAAAGAGCAGTTTGAGGGTGAAATGCAAATGCAGGAAATCATGGATCAAACCAACCATCAACACACATTAGAATCAAGTATATAGATGAGTTACAACTCAAAGATTAGGCACATATAAACAGAACAACAGTTTGGTAATGTTCATGGCATATTCTAGCATGAAATACAATTGGAAGTGAATTTGATGTTGTAGGAAAGAATAGATCAAATGAGAAATGTGCACATATCATTAATATGATAAGGAATGAGTTTCAACTCCAAGAATGAGCATATGACAGTTGGAAAAGAAAAACATGTTGGTAGGAAATGGTTAAAAAAACAGTCTTGGCAAGAATATGGCAGCAGAGGCATTTTTTTTCAAATTGTGAAGTTTTATGTTGAAATAAGAACATACACACATCATAGATATGATAAGGAAAGAGTTCATGCATTGAAATCAAGCTTATAGCAGTTGGAGCAAAATTTTGGTATATTGTTGAAATGTGAAACAATTTTGGTGAATTGATGAAGCAGCAGGTGGTTTCTTCAGGTGGTAAGGTTTCAAATCAAAACAATAACACACACACACACACACACATCAAAATCAAGCATACAGATGAGTTTCAACTCAAACACTAGGCACATGACAGTTGGATCAGAAAAGAGGCATGTTGTTGTGAGAAATGAGAAAAACTGTCCCAACAAGCTCATATGGCAGCAGGTGTATTTTTAAAGCAATGAATTCTTTGATGAAACAATTGTTATACACATGTCATATACATACTAGAAGATGAGACTAAGCTCAGGAAATGGATCAAAACCTTACCAAACAGAAAATAACATTTGGAGCTTATGACATACAAAATCAACAACTTAAATATGCAACCAGCAAATTCATGACAGCTTGAGGCAAATGATATCATACACAAGTTTCAAATGAGTAAGGCAATGATATTATGCACATAGATCAAGTAGACATGGATTGAAATAGAATGTAACATGTTTGGCATCATGATATTTTGAAAAATGCAGTTGGAAGGATGCTACAGCAGTTTGAACACATAAAGAGATTTTGCACATACAAGCACCACACACATACTCAAAATAGGTAAACAGATGAGTCTCCAATCTTAAAGTCAAGAAAAAGTTCTCCAAGCCAAAAATGATATGTTGAACCAAGTTTGACAGCAAAAAAAAACCAATAATATCTCACAATAGTCCTAATAGCAAACTTCATGTTTCTCACATTTCCACCAAAACAAGCATCATGAGCAAGATCAAATGAACATTAAACAATGATTTAGAACAAAGAGATACAATTATGGCAAGCACAACAGTCCAACACACAACTCATGGTAGTGATAAAGCTAGAATGACATGAAAATAGCATAATGTGAAAACAAGGGCCACACTGATCCAAACATGATCAAGGGCAGGGGGAATCTATGAGTAACTTATAAGTTAAATCCAAACATCACTAAGGAACTAAGACTAACAAGCCTAGGGCAAGCATATCAATATTTCAATATTGGCTCCTAAAACTTCCACATGACCAAAATCTTCACAAGAAAGTTAATCATGATATCTAAATACAATCTTGTAACACATTATCCATACATCATTTACAAATGAAAGTATATCAACAACAACAAATATCATGACCATGAAACAAGAGTTCTTGACAAAGAAGTACAATGGGGCAGCAATGGTATATTTTCACAAAATCACCTCAAAATGACAAAACATGATAATGTATGATTAATAAGGAGTTTGAATATCACATACCTCTTGTAGACAAGTCTTGAGCAAGCTAAAAAGCTTAGAAACCCAGAGACCCTCCTTCCTTTGCAAAGAGATAAAGCTTACTTCCTCTTGAAGCAACAATCCAATTTTCAAGACAGTTGGAGTTGTGTGACTTCCAACTGGTTTTTTAGAGCTTAGACACTTGAGATATGATGTATAGGAGGTGTTAGGAGTGTTAGAATGGTAGGAAGTGGTTCAAGTGAGAATTTGGCTTTCAAAATGCAAGAAAGTCAAACTACTAAGGTGTGAAGGTTGACTTTTGTGAAAATGAGATTTTTGAGAGGTTTGAATGTATGGACACCTTCTACACAATGTTTAGGGATTGTGTGGATGGTTTTGAGGGACTTGGAGATGGTAGAGCTGATCTTGAGCAGAGTTTGGCTCAAGACAGCTTTTTGGTGAAAAATGGAAGTTTTGAAATTTTGAGATTCTTAAGGAAATGAGAGGGAATTGAGAGCTGTTGTTTCTCTGGTGTGTCTAACATCAATGAAGAGGCCTCTATTTATAGTGAACACAAGAGTGAGGGCAGCTTGGTACTTTGCCACTTTTGAAGGAGTTTCATGAGGTTTTTCAAATGAATCTTGCAAAATCTCTTCCCATCAGCTCCATGGTTCAAAGAAGATCAGAAAAATCAAGTGGAGATGGACATGAAGTGACTTAGGTGAGCTTAGAGTGTAGGGTGAGCCAGCTACAACAGTTTTGGCATGAAAAGTTTCTCTCTCCTTCTTACAAATTTGAATATTTTATTACACAAGTTGCAACTTGCCTCTCTCTCTTCAAACCTTACATTTTTCTGCATTTCTCTTCATCCACACATCTAAACATAATATTGAATCATAATCCAAGGGTCAAGGATAATCCAAGTTGTAAAAATCTGATTTTTGAGAAGTGTTGGATTGTGGTTTCAAGTGTTGACAACCCTAACTTCCATGGCTCATAACTTCCTGCTCACATATGCTATTGAGGAGTTCTACCACAATTTGGAAAGCCCTTAAGTAGCTCTATAACTTTCATGTTTTGGAGATTTCCAAATTCTATATGGAACTAGGTTGAAAAAACCTTCCAAGTTGCTAAAAAAACCACTTAAAAAGGGTAAATAACTTAGAATTTTTCTAAGTTATTTCCCTTCTTAAAATGAATCTTGTCATAACTCCAAATCTATGCATTTTTTGATCATGGACCACTTTGAGGCTTTTGTAGGATTTGTCAAGATCTTTCCAATGAGCTTTGAACCACTTCATTTGGATGTGTGGTTGAGGAGTTATGGTCTTGCCCCTTTCGAAACCCTAATTCCCGATTTTTGAAATTACTTCTTAACCCTTGATTCAATGGTCATGAAATTTTATGGGGATGTGTAATATGACATAAGGAACATTTTTGATTCACATATTGAGGTTAACTTCCTTATTGTTGAAGAGTTGACTTTTTGGTCAACCGTTCGATCAATTGGTGACTACCGAGTCGACCGTTGGAGATCCGGGCATTCTGAGGACTTGAAACTCTTTGGATAGACTTTACTAAGCCATAGGAGCTTAATGTACCTTGATACCACCATTGAAACACTCTTTAAATCAAAAGTCAAACCAGAGTTGACTTTTCCTGACCAAAAACCCTAATCGGACGTCTTGAACTGCACTGTTCTCAATTCCCGGGTGACCACCTCAAATTGAATTCATACTTGATCTAATGGAGTATATTTGTTGATGTGGAGACTTATTTGAGGTTGAATCAATCCAAAACATTGGTTGATCAGACCACTGAAATCCCGATTTTGACGGTACGAAACCATAATTCATCTGCATCTTGACAAAGATAAACTGGAAATGGATTAAGGTTAGTTAATCAAATAAACATGATCCTACAATGATGATGAGGATCTAAGGGGTCAAAATTTGGGGTGCAACAACTAGCTCTTCTGGCAAGTATTCATCTTCATCAATCTCTTCTTCAGCTTGATATATCGAGTGATCAAAGTCGAAACGAGTCATAGGAGGTTCTGAATCGGTGTCATCTACAATATGAGTCCTGCAATAAAAATGGTTAAATGTTTCAAATGATATGTAAACGAGTACAAACCACATTGCCATTTTATTGTGAGAAATAAAAATAAGAAAGACAAGGATCACAAAATTTGAATGAGAAAATAGCCCTTTGATTAATTGATAAAGCAATGTTCAAACATAAACAATAAGACCCTGAAACAAAATACCGCTATGCTTCGGGTAGAACATAGGGTAGTACAATAATCGGAAAAAACAAAGCATTATTGTTTTGTTGTCACTTGAACGAATTCTTCAATAGACCAGTTGCCCAGGCTCTGTCCTGGAGTGCAAGGCTTGATCCAAGCATCCATATCATAATCACTATCTCCCTCTTCGTATGACACAACGTTGATCCTTTGGAAGATAAATCCTCCTTTAGTGAACTGCGCAGGTCCTTTATAGTGCAGCGTGCTTTGCGAGGATGAAGGAGAAGAAAATGACGGGCGGTACCCCAACCCAAACTTGTCTTTCTTGTGGGGGATCTCCAATATCTGGCCCCAACCTTGCGCTGCCCCAGCCTGCACTGCTGCTTGGGCCTCTTTAAAAGAGGACATGGCCACTTCCGGTGCTTTGCTCACAAAGGGAGATTTATCTTTAATCTGGACGATTTCAAAAGCCTGACAAAGGGTTTCATGTATTTCTCTGTCCACCTCGACGTACTTGAAGGATGATAAGTGACTGACCATTATATCCTCTTCTCCACACACCATAACAACACTACCGCCAACCATATACTTTAGCTTCTGATGCAACATTGAGGTCACAGCTCCTGCTGAATAAATCCATGAACAGCCTAACAAACAATTGTAGGCAGGCTGGATGTCCATAATATAGAACACTGCATTAAATACTTCTAGTCCCACTTGAATAAGAAATGTCACTTCTTCGAACACAGATCTTCGGGTACCATCAAAAGCGCGCACCACCAAATCACTTGGCGTGCAGATCAGACCTTGCATGTCCAACTTCATTAGGGCTTTCGTTGGAAGTACGTTCAAGGATGATCCTATATCCACGAGTACATGAGACATAACAGCCCCTCGGCATTCTAATGATATGTGCAACGCACAGTTATGGTTCCTGCCCCTCGGTGTCAGATCTAGGTCTGTAAACCCCAAGTCGTTTCCTGCATTTACATGTGCAGCAACCCCTTCGAGCTGATTAACCAAAATTGCGACACATAAGCAGTATTCAGTATTCTTAATAATGCATTCCTATGCGCTTCAGAACATAGTAACAAAGACAAGATTGATATCTTAGAAGGAGTTTGATGTAAATGATCGACTATTTTGTAGTCACTCTTCCGTATCAGCCTCATAAACTCTTTTGCATCCTTTGACAAAGATTCCTTCTCTCCATCCTGAGAAGTTTCCTCTACCACTGGTCTCTTCCCCTTGTCAACCTTATCAATAACCACTTCAGGCGATGAAACGACCCAGCCACTACGGGTAATTCCTCCTGCTCCCACAAGATTATCTATTGAATCCGCAGGGGGACCACTCAAATCAAGTTTGTGTCCGTTGCAATACACTTCAGCTCTGTAGTTCCACGGAATAGCTTTGGTGATTTCAAACGGTACGTGACCTGCTTTAGTTATGGTTATTGTTGGTGGTTTTGGCGAATAAATGGTAACGGTTTTGTACAGAATGGAAATTGTTGCAATCTCATCCCTTTCCTCAGCCACCAACTCTTCAGAATTTCTTTCGACAGACCGGTCAAACTGCAAGACTCCCCTATCCATCATATCTTGAATATATCCTTTCAATTGCCCACATCCCTCAAGATTCTTCAGACATTCCGTACAACTTTCAGCACAACCTGGGAAAACACCCCCCTTCAGCAGTCTAGCTTTCACGAAGCTCAATGGTGTCTTCATCTCATTAACATTTGTTACTGAATCCAAAACATCCCCCTCAATAATTGCATTGGCCCCAGCTTGCCCATGATTCGTCATGGGATTTTGTACGACATTAGGAACATCATTGGAGAAGTTAATTGCTTTACTGTCAATCATGTCATGCACTTTATGCTTAAAGGCTTTGAAATTATCGATGGTATGCCCCGGGGAACCTGAATGAAACTCACAGCAAGCATTTGCATCATACCCGGGTGGAGGAGGCCCAGTCAATGGAGCTAAAGTTCTTTTCTGAATAAGTTGCAACTGCAATAAAGCTTGCAATAACTGAGAGTACGAAATTGGAGGCGCATCAAAATGCCTATTTGTCGCCCGACCTCGGTCTTGATATCTCCTATACCCCTGCTGATTCTGCTGCGGTTGTTGTTGTTGTTGTTGCTGAACCGCCGGAATTGTAATACTGGCAATCTGTTGTTGCTTCCGATTCTGACCTCTACCTCTCCCATGTGAATTGAGCACGAAATTGGTATCTCCTTCTTGCTTCTTGTTACCGAACACCTTCTTACCTCCTCCAGCTGAGGGCATTTCACCAGCACTTATTTTTCCTAACTTGATACCATTTCCACCCTCTCTCCGGTGATGATTAAGTCAAAGAAACTACCCAACATGCTACTAATGAGCTTCTCATAATAAACGCCAGGAAAAGTGGCGACAAACATATCAACGAGCTCACGTTCCACCATAGGCGGCTGCACCCTGGCTGCTAACTCCCGCCACCTCTGGGCATATTCTTTAAAACATTTATTGCTCCTTTGTGAAAGATTCTGAAGCTGGACCCTGTTAGGAGCAAGGTCGCTGTTGTATTGATAATGTTTCACAAAGGCCTCAGCCAAGTCCCTCCAACTGCGGACGTTCACAGGTTCCAGACTCATGTACCATTCCAGGAAGGACCAGACAAACTGTCTTGGAAGAAATGCATGAGCAATTTCTCATCGTTTGAATAGGCAGACATCTTACGATAGTAGGATCTCAGATGAACTCTCGGGCAGGTGGTACCCTTATATTTATCAAAGTGTGGGACTTTGAACTTCGGCAGTACTCTCAGGTCTGGGATCAGTCCCAGGTTAGCCATATCAAGGCCCATGAAGTTTTGACTTTCAAGGGAAATTTCCCCCTCGATTCAAGTTTCCGGGAGAAACACAACAATGAAGAGCCCTACAGAAAAGCGTAAAACAGAACCTCCTCGTATATAATCACAGGCCAATAGGAAATGTACACACTACAACTGAGTATAATAAGGAAAAGACCTCAACCAACAAGCCTAGTGATGGCCAGTACAACAAACAACAAGCTACAAACTACAACAAAGATAAACAAGATAGTCAAGCTGGATGACGAGACCGAAAGTCGTCTAGCAACTCTCGCGTCTCAGGATGATCTGGTCTAGCAAGTAGTCCCTGAATAAGCAGCTCTCGCTGGCTAACAGTATGTTGTAGACTCTCAACATGGTCTTCCAAAGATCCTTCTCCAAAACATGCCTCGAGCTTGCATCTCTTGGAATCAGCTCTCAACCTGCAATCGTTCAACTTTGCAATGGCTTCGTTCAGTCTGTACTCCCTATCCCGTCTAAGTGACTCCTCTGCTGCAATCTTCTCGTCTCTAGCATTGAGCTGCGTCTTCAACTTGCTGATCTGTAGCTTCAACTTGTCCTCGCGCTCTTTGTTGTTGGTGAGCGTAGCATTCCATTGGTTATTAAACTTAGAAATCTCTAAGTAAGCTCTATCCAACTCTTCCTTCTTAGAAGTAAGAACACTATTAAAAACCTTGAAATCCAAACCCAAACGCTCCCGAGAATTGGTCTCCTTGGTCAGATTCGTACCCAATTTGTTTACAAGCTCAGATTTCTTCTTGAAGGAATGAACAGCCTCAATCTTCTCACTTTGAAGCTGAATGATTTCTTTCTCCAACTCCTCATTGGATTTTCTCAACTCTTCCTTCTCAAACAACAACTGATTGTACTTCTGAATGTCTACGGTAGTGGGTTCCTCAATCATGAGAGGATACAAAGGTGCAACTCAAGGAAACGACATCAGAAACTTCACAGCTCTATCATGAATCCAAGTTAGGTAAGGTTCATATGCTCGACTATTACTCTTCCCCAATAAGGCTTTCCCTTTCCTATGAATGTTGTTCCAAGCATGCTCAAGTCTGCCTAAAGTCTCACCCTCCAACAATCCGGTGAGATACAAAGATTCATGTATCTCCTCTTCCTGAGGAGGATCCCTCAGCACATATCTGAACTGCCTAACCAGCAAAGATGGGTTATAGTTGATGCATCCTTTCCTTCTGACCAAAGGGACGTTAGGAAATCCACAACAACTATAAATAACCTCTGTACCCAGCATGTCTCAGTCAAACCAAGTAATGTTCTCTGCAAATAGACCCATCAACATCTCCGACCACTCTGAAGTACTAGCAATAGCAACAAACGGACCTGCCTTGGGCATATGGCTAGAAAACCATCTATACAACAAAGGAACACAACAAGCTACATTCTTTCCCCTTCGTTTCTCATTCTTGTAGTGAACAGAATGATAAACATCTCCAAGAAGAGTAGGCATTGGGTTTCCTGAAGCCAGAATATGGAATGCATCTAAATCCAAAAAATCAGGGAGATTAGGAAACAATATAATGCCATAGATACAAAGATCGAGAATAGCGCAAAACATAATCCAAAAACCATCCTTGGCAAATTGCCGAGCCTTATCAGCCAAGAAAGACAAAGGAAAGCCAAACACTCCATTCCACTTAGTCAAATTCCCCTCTAGCTATGAAGCATCCACAGGTAATACCACAACTAGCTTGGCCAGATCAGGCTTGGCGTCTGTATGGAAGAATGGCATCTGATCAAGCACGGGTAAGCCTAACAACATAGAATATTCCTCCAAGGTAGGCACCAGGATATAGTCAGGGAAAATAAAACACCTCAGCTGTGGATCGTAGAACTGCAAAAGAGCATAAAGACCATCCATCTCGTACATTGAAGGCTTGCAAACACATCTCAATAACCTCCCATACGACTGCCTGAAGTCTTCCATCACCTTCCCATCAGCCATGGAAATCAAACTCAGCAAAGAACTAACATCAGGAGCTGGAAGCTTGTAGGCCACTGTTCTCTTCAAAGGTTCCATGTCAGCAATAAAGGAACAAGATCACTAGAATCAGAGAGGAAATATGCACCTGCAACATAAATACATGTTAATGAAATGTAGATGAAAATGAAAATGCAAATGCAAACAGAGGATCGAGACTGCTGTGTTGTTTGTCAAGAATAACCAGCGCTCTGCTTTAGCAAGAACAAAGTACCGACAATAGGACCCACTGATATCAGGAACACAGACTCATACTGTAACAAATCGGGTAGTCTGAAAACCAAGGTTTCTTGCACAACCCAATCCCTCTCACAGGTGTGGACCTATCCACTGACAAGGTTCAACATCCTATGCGTTCATCAGCGTCATAGACTTTCAAGAAATAATGATACGTTCACCATTTATGGTTTAGCATCATAATCTTTGGAAGAGGCCTCACTTAACTGACTCACAAATGATCGGTCCCCAGAGTTGACAACCCTCAGATCCAAAATCCCTTTGAGCCCAAAGGGCCAGAAAGAAAATCATCAAAGAGAATCTCGTCTGAGCGCGAATTTCATGGTGAACTAGTACGAGCAAAGCAAGCACATCCACCACTACTCTCCACTACTAAAGCTATGTCTATACTCAAGCCCAGGTTCAACTTATCTCTCAATAGAACATTCCCTCCCCACAACACAGCAATAATGATACAATGAGAAAAATAAATACGGGAAAATAAAGATAAAGCACATATACACAACACCCCAAAATAAACAAACAAGCGCTGGGAATGACTGGCATAGGGAACCAGTTTCCCCAGCAGAGTCACCAGCTGTCGCAACTGTGAAAAACACCCGGTGGAAAACAGAAGAGTCGCCACCTTTCGTTATTCATCCTAAAGAGAGGGAAGGGAAACGATCGGAAAAATCTAACGAAAAAGGGAAAAGACGAGGTCATCGCAACCAAGTCCTGGATTCGGGAGTCGGTTACGCAAGGGGAAGGTATTAGCACCCCTCACGTCCATCGTACTCGACGGGATCCACGCTTTGTTGTCTATCTAAAAGGGTGATCATCTATCTAGATAAAGGTCAAGGGACAAAAAAGAAAAAGAAAAGAGACTTGGCAGAGCATTGCCGCTCTGTGCCTACGTATTCCCTCGTGCAATGGGAAAGTCAGAGTCACCGTAGTTCGGCTAACTACGGGTGAAAGGGGGAAAGGTTGCTCGCCAAAACATCGCGTCTTGTGCCTATGTACTTTCATCTGGTATGAAAGATCAGAGCAAACGTAGTTCGGGCTAAAAAGACCACATGTTGGTTCAAAAGTTTTTAGGCCCGAGTAGGGTTAACAAGTAGTTCTAGCAGTTGGTGTATGCAGCTCGACCATTGGAGACTTAAGCGTTACCGTTTACGGTAGAACTAAAAGTTAACAACACTCTTTTATCTGAAAAGGTTTTCCTTGATTAAGATCCCGAAGGATGAAAAAGATTTGAAGTGTTTTTGTGTTTTTTAGTGAAGAAATGTTTTGAATTTGATTTGTAACTCATGTCGCACTAGAGACTATGACCTAGGAGCGAATGCATCGCATATCACCCAAAGGGTGTATACTAAACACTCTAGGAGATTGAGAGGAAGCCATTCAAACACCATTCCCCAAGTAGCTTAAGGCTCGCAGCGTACAAAATTTGTTATTCTTCATTATGTGTTTTATGAGCGTTCGAAGATGAGAAAGAGAGACCCACGAAAGGTCTAAGGGAAACTCGGCCCTAACATTGTCATGCAAAGTGATCCTAAAGTTGGGATGCAAAAGGGAACTACCTAATGTTATCATGCTTGGATTGAACACCTAATGTCTCTCTTACTCCCATCCTAAACGGAGGGACTAGGAACCCTATGGGGATCATGGCAAAAAGCACAAGAAAGCACCAAGTAAATTCAATCACAAGTAAGAGAGGCATACATAAAAATGCAACACTTAGAATGGAGGGAGGGAGGAAAAATGTGTGGGGAAGCAGCCGCCACAAGCTCGTCTCGACCTCAACAGCGATGCAAGAATGATGCAAACATGGAAAGGAAAGCCATAGATGGAAATAAACAATCATGCAAAGAGTCATCACTTTGAACCACATACATAAGTATGCATCCAAGTGGAAAATGAGCATAAGTATCGACAAAATCATGATCAACCAAACACAAACAGTGGCAAACACCAAAATCATTTCATTCCTAATGCATCATATCAGTTTATGAAGATTCGAAGTGAAACAGTATACGAACAATCAAACAAAGTAGCAAAACAGGCCTGCCAGCACAGTGTTAATCGGTTAACGCGTATGGTTAACTGATTAACCCTCATAAATTTTCAGATTTTTCAAAATTTTCAAAGCGTTAATCGGATAACCATATGCGTTAACCGATTAACGCTTTGAAAACTTTAAAAAATCTGAAAATTTATGATGGTTAATCGGTTAACCATATGCGTTAACCGATTAACACTGGGCTGACGGCAGAAACAAGCAAAGAAGAATCACTTTTCAACAGCTTATCACTTCTCCAAACATGCCAATGATCACATAATCACTTAATCACGAAATTTAACCAGCAAATCATGATTCCAACAACATGTATACAGATCCAAACAGCATCAACACAGATCATATGAATAAAAATGCAGCAAATCAATCAAAAATGAAAATCATCATGATGAATATGCAATTAAGCTAAAAACAGAATCGGATCAAGAATTTCCAACCTACGAAGCGGAGATTTGCTTCGGTTGATATTGATTTGCTAGAAATGAACAGATCGAAACAACAAACCTGGAATACTTCAAGATCCAAGCTAATCTTTGTAGTAAAGATGTAGATCCTTCAAGATTAAGCTAAATGGCTTCAAATAATCACTTCTAACTTCACTTCGAATTTCAGATATGAATTTGCACGAAAATTGAATGAAGAAACTGATCCAATGGAGATGATAGATGAAGGTTTAAGCTCAAGAATTAATGGATTCCAATGAAGAATTAATTAATTCAATGGAGGAAGAGCTTTGGTGAGGGTTTTGGAAATGATGAAATTGAGAGAGAATTGAGAGAGAATTCTGAATTTGAAATGGGAATTATGAGAGTTAGATGAGTGTGGTTTGGAGTGAATCACTTAAGTACTCTTTTGGCTTGGATCCAAAGCAAGGTTTGGAGAGTGGATTGGAAAATTTGGAATGGAATTAGGAGTGGGATTTTGGAGGGAACTGAATTAATTTGAAAACTAATCCAAATTTCAAAATGGTCCTAGATCCTTCCCAAGTGTAAAAATGCATTTTAAAATGACCTAAATTGGACCCCAAATGGCTCTGCATTGGAAAATCACGTACAGAGGCAAAAATCACATTGGTTAATCGATTAACCCCTTTCAATTTTTGAATCTGGGCTTATTTTTCATAGGTTAATCGATTAACCATATAGGTTAACTGATTAACACCTTCAAAAATTTTGAATTTGGTGCTTTTTGGAGGGAAACCTGCCCGTCTGCCCGTTTCTTGCTGTTTCGAACCCTGTTAAGCTTCTAGAATGTGTTATGGAACGCTGTAACCATGGGACTGCTCATGATAGCCTGAACGCCACTTTCTTGGCTGAAAATAACCTACAAAATAAAATAAAATCGGTCGCTCGACCGCTGAGCAAAATGGATGTTGCATGATACTCGCTGCTTTGATTGCTTGCACTGAGAGTGAATTCTGAGCCATAGGAAAACCACGATCCCTTGTATTAAGAACAAATGATATGCAATGCAATAATGCAACAGAATGTAATGAAACAAAAGCCAAGCCAAGAAAAAGGTTAGGCAAATTTTGGGGTGCAACAGAGGAGACTTTATTTCTTTTCCCGCTTTATCTCGCATTTTTATTTTATCGCTTTCAGTTTATTTCCTTTCATTTTTATTTCTGTTTTTTAGAATATGCTTGCACTTAACAAATCATTTTACAGTATACCTTTACTCTCTCATCTTACTCCCGCATTAACTTGCCCCACCAAAAACTTTTTGACAAATAGTGTACTATCCTGAAAATTTTCTTGTGCTTTGAGGCAAGTTCGTATTAGGATGCGGATGATTTGGGAAATTCCCTTTGAAACATCGGTATCATTATGACACCTTAGGCTTCGCAAATGCAGAAATAGACCCCGATACTCTGAATACCATGGCCTTAATAGAATATCCATAGTAAGTCCTAAGTAGTTTATCCTAGCAGTCAGCTCCGACCTAAGCGTTATCTAAGTGAAGGATCAATGAAAATAAGTGAATGATCGGTATGCTAAGAATATAAAATAATTACAAACTCGGGTATAGGTAACCCTCACAAGGTCATTTAAACCCACAAAGTTGTAATTTCGAAAAGAAAAAGAAAAAGAAGAAAAAGAAAAATGATAAAAACAAGGCAAAATACCTCCCCACTGTCAGTTGGTTCAGAGTTTTCTGGTACTGAACTCGGTAGGGCGGATCACGATCTTATCCCCCACAATTGCAGATGGGCTAATAAAAGGGGTTACACCACTTTGTGCACCAGAACCCCATGCTTTAGATCAGAATCACTAACCGGTCACTTCACCATGATTTCGTACGGATAACGGGCTTAATGTGATTGCACTGGAATGAAAAGAACTCAAAAGGAAATTTGAAAATAGGCCTAGGTACAATAGGGTAGTACAGATTAATTTTTGTAAAAAACGAAGCTTAGGTCCGTGTTTTCGGAGAAGGGTCATTCCGATACCTGTGGTTCACTGAGTCATCACCTATCGTTTCATCCCAGTTTGAACTTATAAGTCCTTCTTGCCTAGGTCATTTGTGGATATCACCCTGTTCTGTCATGATGTTTTGCTTGAGGACAAGCAAAGGTTTTAGTATGGGAGAATTTGATAGACATAAAATATACTGTTTATTTGACTCGATTTTGCGCACGTTATCTAGTATTTTATTTCCATTTTCTTGTATTATGCCTCTACTTTTTTTTTTAGGTTTTTGTATTTTCAAGGCTACTCGAGAAGAAATGAAGAAAAACGAGCTAAAACCCTACTTTTTGAGGAAATGTACACATGGCTTCCACCATGGCGGGTGCCATAGAAGATGCCATGAGAAGGATGCAAGCCAATTGCTGACAACTGCCACGTCTCCCACTCCTTTCCACCGTAGTACATGTGGCGTGCGCCACCTTCACACAAAAGTGTCCTTCCCAAAAGGAGTTGGGGGGCATTCCTGTCTTTACCTGTACTTTCCTGCCTCTATAAATAGCAGAGTTCTGATTCATTTCAAACCATTCAAGCTTAGAGAACAGAACTCAAGCCATAAATTTCACTTGTCTGTAAAGTAATAAACTTCTCACATCGAGGGGTTATTACAATGTGTAATCGAGTTTGGAGTACTTGGGTAGAAGTTAAACCTGCCGCCATTTTATTTCCGCATTTACTTCCAGTTGTACAAGATTTTAAAGCCTCTCGTTTGAGAAGGTTTCTGTTTATTGCCTTTATTTACCTGCCTTTTATTTGTCGCGCCTTTATTTACCTGCCCTTTCTTTAGCGCACCCCTTTTATCGCACTTTATTTATTTACCCACACTTTACTTTCTCGCATTTATTTACCATGTTCGGCTAAACTTTAAGGGCTAGAATGTGAAGATTATAGTTATAATTAGTATTCCAAACGATTGTCGATAGAATTACTTAAGGGCTATTTTAACTTTTAACACTTATTTTCTGCACTTAAAATCTATTGGGTAAGATCGAAAGCCGTCCAACCTTTAGATGAATTTGGTTAGTTTTGACTGTTCCAAGGAAGCGAAAGCGCTTGGCTCAGTCAATTAGGAATTTTTAATGTTTAAGAAAACCGATTTTAAAACTGTTTTTGGACGCGTTTGTGGATTTGAAGTCCGGTTCGTAAGAACCTCTTTTTGTTAGAAATTCCAAGTTAAAATACTTTTCAACTAAGTCTAGAAACTATATTTCTTAAAAATAGGTTTATTAGTCCTAATGCAATGCGCACCTTCTTATATGTGACAATAAGAGGGGTCGATTAGGGATAAACTCGGTTCTGAATACGCGAAAGCGACAGTTCCTGTTAAATTAGTTCTTTTCATGAGTAGAAAACATTACCCTATAATGAATCCTATCTATACACATCTGGAATACTACGTAGCTATATGAATTGCATCTATGCCTATTGCTTTATTATTAATTTTAATTTCGCACTTTACTTTTATTTTGCACAACCAACCCCTTAATTGACTTACCTTAGATAAACACTGTAACAATAGTACTCGATAGATTAACGTTTGGTCTCTGTGGGATCGATAATCTTTTGTGTTACTTTGACGCTATTCGTGCACTTGCGAATCGCCCATCAAAAATTAAAGTAAGTTCACCTGTTTCGACATCGACCTTAGCTTTCCCAGTTGCCAAGAATGGGCGTCTAAGAATCACCGAGCCTTCTGACCTTCCTTTCATATCCAATACTACAAAATCTGCACGAAAAGTTAACCAATCGACATGCACTAACACAACTTGTATGACACCAACAGGTTGGGTCACAGATGAGTCCACTAAAGCAAGAGTGATATTGGTCAGTAAATCTCCTGTAATTCATATTCTTTAACTTTATCGAGTGTGATCACATTTATACTCAAGCCTAAATCACATAATGTATGTGGGATTTCCATCCCTCCAATTTTACACGATATAGAAAACTTACTTGGATCCTTAAGCTTTGGTGGCAATATTTCAGAAAAGGCTTATCATCTTTTACATTCATATTGGCTCGCGCCTTTTCCACTTTTTTCTTGGTACCCTTTATTATTTCCTTCATAAATTTGGCAAAGATAGGCATTAGTTATAAAACCTCTTGGAAAGAGATACTTACTTGCAGTGTATTGAGCATTTCCTTGAACTTGGCAAACATTTCGGTCTCCATTTCATGTAGTTTTTTTCTCTATTGTAGGATATGGTACCTTGATGTAATCAGGTAGTGGAGGATTAGGATCATTAAGGAATCTCTTCTTTGTTATTTTCCATGGAGATTTTTTGTATATTAATTGGTCAATGGTGACTCCTCTCTCATCTTGGTCACTTTTAGGTTAATTCTCCTAGTCCAATGGCTCCTCTTCCACTATTTTATCTCCCGCTTTTTTTAAAAATTGCCTCAAAACCTGGTTCATTCTCCTTTTATCTCCCACTATTGGTCAATGTTATTTTGAAAATTAGCATATTTAACTTATTCACTTGACCCTTCCAATGAGAACCTTCCTTTCTCATGTGCTCTACCATAAAAGTCACACCTAAATGTTTGTACCTGGCTCACATTAGCTTTATTTATGCAGCTTTCAGCTAGTTGTTTATTACACAATTCAATTTGAGCTAGTAAAGCAGTTTGAGTATCAATAGTTAACATACCTTTGGGTGTATGTTGATGCGGTAAAAGCAGCAAGCAAAAATAATACTTAGTACCCAGTTTTGTCGTCTCCACAGGGATCAGTGCGATCTGAATGCCGTTCAACGATTTCTATATTTCTTAGCTTCAAAAGGTTTGGTTTGAAAGTTCTAGGAAACCACAAATAAAAACAGAAATTATAAAATAAAGACTGAAATATAAACGGAGCCTTGTTGGGATTGGATTTCATCAATTGATAACACATGCATTCTTCTGATCAAATTAAACACAACGCAATTATTCATCTAATATCATCACGTATCACTCACGACAAAGCTTATCTCTAACGCAACGTCGAGAGAAAAACCATGTTGTCTCATTGGTGATCTCTCACCCAACAAAAACACAACACAGAGCATTAAGATCTGATACTCCCGCAAATGCTAAGCCTAAATCTATCTCTAGCGTTTAGGACCTAACCGATAATCATCCTAGATCCAGATCCAAAAAGTATATATCTATCACGATTCAAATCAAAGATTAACAGGTAAACAAGAATGAAACCCATATCAGATAAACAATTTTTTTGCATAAAATACAATGATCAGAATACGTACACACGCTTAACCCTTTTTACACGTATTCATCTAATCCGCCAAATGGTAGTGAACATCATTCTTCATCACTATTATCACATACCCACACAATATCATATTGATCCTACCCATGCTAACCATGCTACTTAATCAACATAACACCATAGAAGATAAAATGAATATCAACTTCAAAACCATGTCAAAAGTTTATTCATTGATAGAAGAAGATCTGAGATCAAAGATGTGAAAAGGTTTTGTCAAGACCCACAAATACATAATCAAAGATATTCAATCAATAGAGAATCCAAAATAAGTTCACAAACATATATTAGATGAAATACATAAGGTATCAAAAGATTACAATCCAAACCCCAACAAGAGATCAAAGATCTTACCTCCTCCCCTTGGGGTTTTGTGTTTCTCTCTCTAAAGAAATGAAGAGAGATAAGTTCTGATGTTCCAAAATGTTAAAAATGAAGTTATGTCCCAAAAATGGAGTTATGACCTAAAAATACAAGAAAATGACTTAAATACACGTTTTGGTTCTGTTATGTTCGCTAGGCGAACAACTAGCGAACAACTAGCGAACGCGAACTTTTGGCACTTTTAGATATGTTCAATTCTGGGCTCGTTCGCTACCTGCTCGCTAGGCGAGCTGCTAGCGAGCTGATAACATTTTGCTACTGGAAGTGTTCGCTGGAGACTCGATGTGCCTTCGCCTAGCGAATGCTCGCTGCTCCCTCGCTGCATCTTCGCCTAGCGAGCTTGCTGTGTGTTTGCTTGTTTTCTTGGTTCCTTTGCCCATTTCTTGTGTCTTATATTTCACTTGTTTTGTGCCTAATTCCTGCACAATAGCACACAAATCAAAGGTACCAAGATATTTTCACAATATATTGCAAACCAAACAAAACAAGAGTGGTTTTCAACACTTATTTGATGAAAATGAGTGAAGAATGCCAACATTTGATAGATCAAATAAGTGAAATTTGGCATCTAACAACTCGCCCCAACTAGCTTTTTGCGTGTCCTCAAGCAAAGTATGCCTCTCATTTCGCAACAAGGGATTTGCTCAAGACTAAGATTCACCCAAGAATGGATAAAGTTGGCTCAAACACAAATGACGCAACAAGACATGGTTTCAAATGTTTAGAATCAAACAATGCAAAAGAACTAACTTCTTAAGACAAATATTAAGCCATGCATCAATAAACAACTATGTTTTTCATGAATGAATCAGTCTAACTCTCCTCTTCAAATAAGGATTGAAGAAATTATGCATTTGCAATTGCGGGGACAATTTCACTCAACTAACAAGCAATGCCAATATCAATTCAATTCATACAAAATCTAACAAATCAAAAGCAAAAATATGGAAGCAAGAATATCACTAAGGTCTTTAAGGTTGTAGCTTGGTCGAGTTTACAAACAAGGGACATTTCTAAGGCCATGGGAACGAAATTGCCGACGTAAAAGAGGCATTCACCGTACACGTTATTTACACATCTCAACTTCATTCCATTCATTTTTTTAATTGCAAACCTTCACAAACCTTATTTTACAACTTATTCTTTCACTAGTCTTCTTTTCCAAGCAAGCATTCTTTTTCTCATATTTTTTTTCATCATTTTTTTATATATTCATTTTCACATAACAATTTTTTTATACTTGCTTGAATTTTTCAAAAGTTGTAACAACCTACTATCTTCCTTTTTCATTTGCCCCAACTTAACTTTTACTCAACCCTCAAGTGAATGCTCTTAGCTTTTTATGGCAAAGAATACAATTAAAACAAATTCAAGGGTTCAAGAAAAATTTTAGAACCTCACAAAATTAAGAATGAGATTCATATTGTTTAGGCTCAAAGGGGTTAACGAATTCTCTCTACTCACGGGTAAGTTGCATTTGGACATAGTTATGCTCAATATAAACAAGTGCCTTGATCATTTCTAATGCTTCCACAAATTCACAATGATAACAAGATAAAGCATGAATCATATGAATCAACAATGTTTATCAGAAATCCAGCATTTAATAAACAATAGAAGCTTTCTCACAAATTATGGTTTTTGGTCATAAGTGAAACAATCATTCGAACAAGTTGCCAAAAGAACAAATTTCATTTGCACAAAGACTTAAGTTCTTAAGCATTCTAAAATTCTAAATAAAGGAAACCATGTACCTTGACAACATTCACTTGTTTCATACTATCATTGCCATCCAAACCCGGTCGAAGCTTCATTGAATGCTTTTATACCGATAGCAACCACTCTAGAAGGATTTTTCGTCATTCTTGAACACTCTAGAAAAAAAACATAAAAAGAAACAAATTTATACAAACTATACAAAGCTTTAAAACATAGAACCGTTGCCATGCACTTCAAAATCTCAACACCAATCCCCGGCAACGGCGCCATTTATTTGATGTGGTAAAAGCAGCAAGCAAAAATAATATTAAGTACCCAGTTTTGTCGTCTCCAGAGGGATCAGTGCGATCTGAACGCCGTTCAACGATTTCTATATTTCTTAGCTTCAAAAGGTTTGGTTTGAAAGTTCTAGGAAACTATAAATAAAAACAGAAATTATAAAATAAAGACTAAAATATAAACGGAGCCTTGTTGGGATTGGATTTCATCAATTGATAACACATGCATTCTTCTAATCAAATTAAACACAACGCAATCATTCATCTAATATCATCACGTATCACTCACGACAAAGCTTATCTCTAACGCGGCGTCGAGAGAAAAACCATGTTGTCTCATTGGTGATCTCTCACTCAACAAAAACACAACACAGAGCATTAAGATCTGATACTCACGCAAATGCTAAGCCTAAATCTATCTCTAGTGTTTAGGACCTAACCGGTAATCATCCTAGATCCAGATCCGAAAACTATATCTCTATCACGATTCAAATCAAAGATTAACAGGTAAACAAGAATGAAACCCATATCAGATAAACAATTGTTTTGCATAAAATACAATGATCAGAATACGTACACACGCTTAGCCCTTTTTACATGTATTCATCTCATCCGCCAAATGGTTGTGAACATCATTCTTCATCACTATTATCACATACCCACACAATATCATATTGATCCTACCCATGCTAGCCATGCTACTTAATCAACACAACACCATAGAAGATAAAATGAATATCAACTTCAAAACCATGTCAAAAGTTTGTTCATTGATAGAAGAAGATCTAAGATCAAAGATGTGAAAAGGTTTTGTCAAGACCCACAAATACATAACCAAAGATATTCAATCAATAGAGAATCCAAAATAAGTTCACAAACATATATTAGATGAAATACATAAGGTATCAAAAGATTACAATCCAAACCCCAACAAGAGATCGAAGATCTTACCTCCTCCCCTTGGGGTTTTGTGTTTCTCTCTCTAAAGAAATGAAGAGAGATAAGTTCCGATGTTCCAAAATGTTACAAAATGAAGTTATGTCCCAAAAATGGAGTTATGACCTAAAAATACAAGAAAATGACTTAAATACACGTTTTGGTTCTGTCACGTTCGCTAGGCGAACAACTAGCAAACGCAATCTTTTGGCACTTTCAGATATGTTCAATTGTGGGTCATTCGCTACTTGCTCGCTAGGCGAGCTGCTAGAGAGCTGACAACATTTTTCTACTGGAAGTGTTCGCTGGAGACTCGCTGTGCCTTCGCCTAGCGAATGCTCGCTGCATCTTCGCCTAGCGAGCTTGCTGTTTGTCTGCTTGCTTTCTTGGTTCCTTTGCCCATTTCTTGTGTCTTACATTTCACTTGTTTTGTGCCTAATTCCTGCACAATAGTACACAAATCAAAGATACCAAGATATTTTCATACTATATTGCAAACCAAATAAAACAAGAGTGGTTTTCAACACTTAATTGATGAAAATGAGGTAAAAATGCCGACATTTGATAGATCAAATAAGTGAAATTTGGCATCTAGCAGTGTACATACCATCTCAACCTTTATCGATATTTCATTCTTGGTGCGATACTCATTCATGCACATTTTTCAATTAAGTCCTTGACTTGTGGCTCAGTCATTTGTCTAATTGTGCCTCCCACTGAAGCATCTAGCAACATGCACGTCTGACACTTTAGGCATTTGATAAAACTTTGCACTTGCTCCATATTATTCAAATTATTGTTAGGGAGGTAGAAATAATATGAACCTCCCCCTCCCATGAGTCATATAGGGATTTCGCGTCTTATTGCTCAAAATTCAAAATTCAAGCCTCCTTTCAATAAACTGGGTGGCAGTAAAAAATCTTTCCAAGAAATCATCTTCTAGATCCTTCCATGTTCAAATGGTTCCATTTGGAAGGCATAATAACCAATATTTTTCCCTTCTAATCAGCGATAAACCAAACAACCTTAACTTCACTTGGTCCTCAGTAATATTATATGGCTTGCACTTTCGTAGAAGCGTTCAAGACGAGCCCACATATCTCTGATAGCGTTTTTGTTGAACGGATTGTCTCTTAGACCTGAAAGCATAAAATTTTTAATATCAAAGTTAGCAGGGTCTGCTGGTACGGACCCTTTAGAAACTTGACCGTCGTCGTCCCTTTTACAGTAATCTCCCTTAGTTGGGAGTTGTGGGGCAACAATGTCATTCTCTTCTTCAGAATCCAAAGAAAGTGTTGGTGGATCTATTTCGGGTTGGTCTCCGTCAGCCAGAATTGCTTCTCTAGCTGCTTTTCTAAGAGCACGTGCGACTCTTTTAATTTTTGGATTGAATGGTAGTAATATCGATCCTGAACTGCGCATACACAAACAGAAAATACCTCAATAGCACTATGATAAACAAGAAGACAAACACCAGTAATAAAACTAAATTTAAAATAAAATAAGAAAAATACGTTACACAAAGCGTTGCCCTATTGCAATCAACAATCCCCGGAAACAATGCCAAAAACTTGATAACTTCTCGATAAATATACTGATAATATCGTAGTAATAAAAAGATCAAACCCACAAGGACTATGTTCGAACAAGATAATGGTTTTTTCAGTTTAAAGTAAAATAGTAAAACATAGGGGTTTTGCAAGTTTCAGTTTAAAAAGTAAATGAACTAGAAAACAATATCACGAAAGCGACCAGATTATGTATTAGAATCCCCTTATCCCCTCTTGTTGATGTAGGATTCCTTGTATGAATGATTTTATCCTTATAATCTCACGACAAATTAACAAAACTGTTATAGCCAGTCCCTCATAAAATAACTCATTATCAACTACTCAGAGCTTTCTATCCCTAGTCCGCCTGCGTAAGTAGTGTTAGGCGATAAAACACTGAGTTTCACCAATGACCTTGTCTTTATCAAAACATATTAGAAACTTATCTTCAAAATGATGATTCCCTTGAAGAGATGGCCTCGAATGACTTCAAATGCCCTAAAAATCTCTTTTCGTGCTTCCATACTCTTGCTCTCTTCTCTAAAATTCGTAACCCTTATGAAAGACTAGAATTTCCCCTTTTAAAGCTATCATAACTAGTCATAACGCGTCAGAAAAAGCCTAGAAAAATAACCTTCACACCCATTATGAAAGCATCACACGTGAGATGCATGCTTTTCACTTCTATCATGCATACGATGGCACTCTATTGTGCGCATGATTATTCTAGTAGCTGCGTGGAAAATCACCTTTTCCCCCTAAATTTTTCACTAAGTCACATTCTTCCCTACTTGGCTATTTTTCACTCATTCTTAGGTATTTCTTTATCATTTTGGCTTCTCTTTTGCTCGTTTTCCCCGATTCCTTGACTAATTTGGTGCAATGACAGACTATCATCACAACCCCAAACTTGAATTTTTACTTGTCCTTAAGCAACTTGGTTTCTTGACTAATTTGGTGCAAATATAATTAAACTTAGTTTGATCATGTTTTAATAGAGTTAATCAACGAAATCACAGCACACACATTTAAAGGACCTTTTCAGTTGTAACTTGGCTTATGTCTGGGTAGGATATATTTAAAAAAGTAGCGTTAAACCTTTGGAGTTAGGTTCTTATTTTTCCTTAATTCATCATACCTTTTTGTTGGTACTAGAGATTTGTGATCCTTCTTGCAATGTCATTCTTTTTCTTTTTGTCATTTATTCATCATTTTTTGAAGAAGTGCCTTTTTTTGCTTCTTTTTATCGACAAATTTTTAAAATTTGGATCAAATTCTCTAGTACCCCCACCCAAACATAAAACGTTGCTCACTTCCAAGAGCAACCCCAAACTTAATCTTTTTCATACACTTGAAGAACTATACTTCTACATAACTCCAAAGATAGAATTGAAAGAAAGGATCTTTTAATTAATATGGCTAAAAATTTAATGCCGCGTCACCGAAAGAAAATCTTAGGCTTAAAGTGTTTAGCAAAGGATAATCCTACTACTAAAGGGTGATTTACAAAGGCTGAGAGTTATATAGAAAAAATTGCCTCAGTGTGTATTGATCAAACTTGATAACTTAATCAAAAATAAATCAAACCAGATAAAAGAATAATGCATGGATACACTCTAAGAAATAAAAAGTGAACAATGGAAATATTTAGGCTTGAACCTTTCTAGATGAGGCATCTGAAGGTTGAGTACAAGTCTATTGATTCTTTTCTCTTCCGTTTCCTTCAAGTCATCAATTTCTTTCAATATAATCAAGTCAATTCTTTTTGTTATTTTCTTGGATCATGTGTTCAATGTTAAAGTTAAACTTTGTAAATCTGAAGAAAAAAAATAGTTGCAGACTTTGTTTATTAAGGACAATTTGTTTAATACAAAGGGAAAGGAAATAACATTAGAACTTATAGATCTTCTCTAGGTACATCCATTAAAACAACAAAAACAAGTAAAACTTCTCAAAACTGGAAAACAAACTACATGTATTTTCACATATCGTCATCGCGAAAAAGATCATGTATGTCGTTCATAGTGTTGTTAAACTCAGTGTTTTGTCTGTTCCATTTGGCGTGTAAGTGGCCTCTCCTTCTAGCTTGCTCTTGATCTTGGTTGATAAATTAGTTCTCCATTTCTTCAGCTGATGCAAACCAGACTCTTAACCTTTGAGCCAACATGTGGTCTTCTTGCTGGTTGTAGAAGTCTGAGAATTTTGAGGTGAATCAATGAGGGTTAGCATACAAGGTTGGTGAAACTTTTTCAAACCACCTTATAAATCATACTGCATGAGCCTTCATCATTCTTTATAATTCTCGTGTTACTTGACCTTGCATATGTTGAGCTTATTGTTGCAAAGGTGGTTGGTTGAACTCTCTATCACTTTCTTTTTGGTTATCATCTTGATCCTGTAGTGCAACTTCTCCTTGATGCATGTTCTTCAGCCTTCTTATAGACGAAGCATTAAGGGGTGATTTTGGAAGAAACCTCTCATCTTTGGGGTATTAGGGACACCTACTCTCCTACACAATTCATTTATAACACAAAAATACCCATAAGCTCGTTGTGTATCGTTAGCCATATATCTTTTATTATCAACAATCAACCTCCCCAAATTAATAGGTTCCCCCTTCAGAATAACAAGCAACCCTTAGCACTGCTTCACAATAAATTGTGATTGGTTTGATGTGTCCTATAATGTTTGTACAAAATAAGATGCCTAAGCCCTAGGAATTTGTTGGAAGTCAGCAGTTTTAAGATGCAACATTATGCCACGCTCAATATGCCACACCGCGCCAGGTCTACAAAAATTTTCCATTATATCCTGGCCTAGTTCCTGAGTCATAACTTTATAGTCTTGCCTATATGTTCTAAGGGTGCAAACAAGAGGAGATTCTAAGTTAAAAAAGATAATTAATGAAGGTAGGAGAGTAATCAATGTACTTACTTCACACATAGTATTGATAGGTACCTTGCGTGCCATAAGCACCGTTTGCATAAAATTCTAATCCTATAGTTTTGTTGGTTTCACAAATCAAATTGTTAAAGCTCACCCATCGCCTTTACTGGAGCGCCTTGACTATTCCCTCGAAACTTTGAAAATCATCACAATCGAATGATCTTTCCCTTACAATGTGGTAATCCAACATCTTGAGAAATTTTTGAGAATGTGCTTCAGATAAGAACTTGTGGTTGGGGTAGACGGGGGCATCGAAAGTGGAAGCATTCTTGAAATAGATCCTTGTACAACTCTTGCTCTTTTTGGTGCCATGGTACCTACAAATAAATGATATAAGCAATACACGTGCAAAGGAAAAGAAGAAGAAAATTTTCCCAAAATTACTAAAAGAAATATGTCACCAAGAAAGAAAGTACAGAAAAAGTTATGAGGAAGAAGAATGAAACAAGGCCTATTTATTCTACTTCTGACCGTTACTTATCACGCGCATTATAAATGAATTATGCGCGCTATAGCAATGGTTATTCCTAACATCTCTTTACAACCGTCATATCGCGTGTGTGATGGATTCTTCGCGCACGCGATGACAATGGTACTGAACTTCCTCAACGTCTCTATCGCCTGCACGATTCACACCGCGTGTGTGATACCTGTTTTTTCTGTCTTCTATTTTCATTTTTCTATTTGCTTTCTTTTTCTTATCCTTTTTATATAGTTTTTCACTCTGTTCTCTTATCGACTCTGCAACAATATGCAAACACGTCATGCTAATATAAAAAATATTACGAGTAAAAGAAAACCTTAATTCCTTACCAATGGGTTCCCTCTCATCCTACACTTATTTTTCATCACTAGCTTGACAGTCTATGTCTAAGGCACGTTAGGCACAAGGGGAACCCTTACGCCGGTAAATTTGGTTGTTTTAGTTCCTTTATCAACCTTACTACACTTTTCCTCCTTGTGGTAGTATGTATTCAAATCTTGCATAGACGGTGTCCAATTATAAACCTAGAAAACCACATTCTCTTTATTGAATTTTAAAATAATTTAACCTTTTTTAATGTCGATCTTAGCTTTCCCAGTTGCCGAGAATGGGCGTCCGAAAATGACCGAGCCCTTTGACTTTCTTTTCATATCCAATACTACAAAATCTGCAGGAAAAGTTAACCCATCGACACACACTAACACATCTTGTATGACAACAACTAGTAGGGTCACAAATGATTCCTTTAAGGCAAGATTGATATTGTTCGGTAAGATCACCCCTAATTCATGTTCTTTAACTTTATCTAGTGAGATCACATTCGTACTTGAGACTAAATCACATAATGCATGTGAGATTTCCACCCCCAATTTTACACGATATAGAGAACTTAACGGGATCCTTAAGCTTTGGTGGCAAAATTTTAGACATGGGTTTGTCATCTTATCAGTAATATTGGCTTGTGCCTTTTCCACTTTTTACTTGGTACCCTTTAATATTTCCTTCATAAATTTGGCAAACTTAGGCATCAGTTCTAAAACCTCCTGGAAAGAGATACTTGCCAACAATTTATTGAGCATTTCCTTGAACTTAGAAAACATTTCAGCCTCCTTTTTATGTAGGTTTTTTTTTCTTGATTATAGGATATTGTTCCTTGATGTAATCAGGTAGTGGAGGATTAGGATCATTAAGGATTGGCTTCTTTGTTCTTCACCACAGAGAGTTTTTGTCTATTAATTAGTCAATGGTGACTATTCTTTCGTCTTAGTCACTTTTAGGTTCCTTCTCCTTGTCCAATGGCTCCTCTTCCATCATTTTATTCCCCTTTTTAATTTCCTCAATAGTCATGCCCACGACCTTACATGACTCATTCATAGGATTATCCACTATTACACTAGAGAATCCTTCCCTCGAGCTTGATAGCATAGTGACTTGCTTTTCTAACTGACTAATTTGTGTCTCAAAGTTCTTGAGAGATGCATCATGGCTTCTACTCATGGTCTCATGATTTCTTTTTTCCTACTCCAACAGGAAATTCAAATGATCTCTCCATCCCGGATTGTAGGAGTTGGAATAAGGGTTGTTGCTTTTAAAATTAGCATATTGAACTTGTTCAGTTAACCCTTCCAATTAGCACCTTCCATTCTCACGTCCTCCACCACAAAAGCCACACCTAAGTTCTTGTACTTGGCTCACGTTAGCTTTATTTAAGAAGCTTTTAGCTAGTTGCTTATTCAACAATTCAACTTGAGCTAGTAAAGGAGTTTGAGTATCAACAATTAACATACCTTTGGGTGTACCTATCATCTCAACCTTTACTCATCTTTCACTCTTGGTGTGGTACTCATTCATTCATATTTTTTCAATTAAGTCCTTGACTTATGGCTCGTCATTTGTCTAATTGTGCCTTCCGCAGAAGCATCTAACAACATGGGCGTCTGACTCTTTAGTCCTTTGATAAAACTTTTCATCTACTCCATATTATTTAATCTATGGTCAGAGCATCTACGTAACAACAATTTGAACCTCTCTCACGAGTCATACAGGGACTCCGCATCTTGTTGCTCAAAAGTCAAAATTTCAGCCCTCCTTTTAGTAAACTGGGAGGTAGCAGAAAAATATTTCCAATAACTTATCTTCTAGCTCCTTCGATGTTCGAATGGTTCAATTTAGGAGGCATAGTAACCAATATTTTGCCCTTCCAATCAGCGATAAACCAAACAACTGTAACTTAACTTGGTCCTCTGTAACATTATCCAGCTTGCACATCAAAGCGGGTTCGTAGAAGCGTGCAAGATGAGCCCATGGATATCTGATAGCATTCTTGTAGAAAGGATTGTCTCTTAGACATGAAGGCACAAAATTTTTAATAAAGTTAGCAGGGCCTGCTAGTACAAACCTTCAAGAAACTCGACCATCGTTGGTCCTTTTACAATAATCTACCATGGTTGGGAGTTGTGGGGCAGACATGTTATTCTCGTCTTTAGAATTCGAAGAAGTTGTTGGTGGATCTACTTCAGGTTGGTCTCTGTCAGCCAAAATTGTTTCTCTATCTATTTTTTTGAGAGCACGCGCGGTTCTTTAAACTTCTGGAATGAATGGTAGTAATGTCGATCATGAACTGCGCATACACAAACAGAAAATACCTCAATAGTCCTATGATAAACACGAAAACAAATAAAAGTAATAAAACTAAAATTAAAATAAAATAAGAAAAATACGTTGCACAAAGTGTTGCCCTATTGCAATCAACAGTCCTGGGGAACAACACTAAAATCTTGATGACTTCTTACCAAGTGTACCGATAATGATGCAGTAATAAAAAGACAAACCCACAAGGTCTGTGTTCGAACAAGACAATGATTTGTGCAATTTAAAGTAAAATATTAAAGCAGGGGGGAGGTTTGTAAGTTTCAATTCAAAAAGTAAATGAATTAGAAAACTATATCACGGAAGCGGTCAAGTTGTGTTTTAGAATCCCCTTATCCCCCCTTATTGATGTATGATGCCTTGTATGAATGATGGTATCCTTATAATTTCACGACAAACTAACAAAACCTTTATAGCCAGTCCCCCACAAAATAACTCACTAACAACTACTCGGAGCTTTCTATTCCTAGTCTACAAGTGTAAGCAGTGTTAGGTGATGTACAAACTGTTAATTCTCTATGCCACTACTCAGGGTCTCCTATTCTTAGTCAAACGGCTTAAGTAGAATATTTACTATAGGTCTAACACATAGGCTACGGGTCAGGAATCCCTATATGTCTAACAAATGATTAACAAAGTATCTCAAACAAATAAAAAGCATTAAGCATAAGCAAAAACTGAATATAATTATAATTCAAAGGATTCATATAAAGTCAAACCAACATATAAAGGCCAACAAGATTGAATAAGGTTCATCATCACACAACCTAACTTAAAAGAATTTAGCTACACATTTTTCAAAGAAAAATACCACAATCGGTAGATAAAAATAACATGAGAAGTCCCTTGAAGAGATGGTCTCCAATGTCTTCAAATTCCCTAAATAAATTCCTTTTGTGCTCCCAATCTCGTGCTCGCTTCCCCAAAATTATAACCCTTTTGAGATAACATATACGCCCATGGAAAAAATATAGAATGGACCTCCTTTCAAAGTTCTCTAAGACCAAGAAGTCAGTACATAACCATATCGTCACACAAGAAATTCTAGCGCCCCTAGAATTGAAACAAGTAAAATAAATACTATTGATGTTGCCCAACCTACAAGTTTGATGATGCCTACAATATGCTACTTGATGTTATACGAACTCACTCCAGACGAGCTAAAAGCGAAGAAGGTCCAAAAGCACATAACAATATACACCATGGTGTATAGGGAGCTCTATAAGATGGACAATGCCTCCCCCATGCTGAGATGTCTAGGGGAGAGCGATATTTTCTTGGTCCTCACAGAGGTGTACTAAGGAACATGAAACATACTTATTGGTGGGTGAGATCTTGCTTACAAGTAGCTCATACAGAGTTATTATTGGCACACTTTGATGAAGAATTATGCAGAATTCTAACCTATACGACATGCCAACCATGACTTTTTAAAAATGGGGCATGGACATACAAGTCCCTTTCCTATTGGCACCAAAGTTTATTGAGGCAAAAGTCATCTCCAAAATCATGGAAAAAAGAGTTTGGCATTTCTATTAGCAACGAATCATATGCAAGTATGGTTTGCCAATAATAATCATCTCAGACAATGACACACATATCGCCAGCTCAAATGAGGTCAATTTCTACCAAGACCTAGGGATATAAATGAATTTCATTTCGGTCAATCACCCGTATCCTGAATTGTTAAATAGTGGTATTTTGAAAAATAAAGAAAAAGTTCGATGACACCAAGGGATTGCATGCCGAACAACTCCATGCAGTATTGTAGTCATATCAGACCTCTAACACTCTAAAATTTGCCTTATATTTTTCTTATCTCTTGGCTTATGTTTCATATCATTTGCATCATCATTTATGCATAACATTGGTTCTTGGTCAATTCTCAAGAAGAAGAGTGTGATTCTCAAGGCTCAAGCAAGGGTTTATTCTCAACCTTATGGTATTATTAAGCCCCAAGGTCCTGTCATTATCAAATCATGTCTCACAACCATTTGAATCAAGATTACAAGCATTGATCACCTCCTCCTATCTTGTGAACAACTGGATTAGAGTTTTGGTCAAAAGGCATCTATGACTAATTTCTTGGGCAAGTGATGGTCCCGTGGATCAATACACATCTTGAGGGTTTTATACAGGTATTATGTATCATCACAAGTCATGAGACGAGCTTGAATCAATGAATAGGGTGTCAGGGTTTCATTTGATCAATAAATGTCAACTATGGCTCCATAAGGTCAAAGTCTTGGATTTCAAGGTCAATCAAGGGCATGCTATGTGTCCTCAAGTTTCTTAATGTGTTTGGAACAAGAAGAATCAATGAGAAACATAAAATCAAGAGTTTAATTGAATTAGGGTTTTGGTGAAATATTTTCTAAGTGTAGAAAACCCCAATTCTAGCCATTTTGCAACATCCATAACTTTCTCATCCTTGATCCAGTGGGAGAAAACCTGTTATCAAATTAAAGCGGAAATCATGAATTACAAGTTTGTAGAAAAAATCAAGTCCAAAAGATCCATAGTTTGAGAGATATGGAGAGCTAAAGTAGAGAAAATCAAGATTTTGTCGTTTCAACACCTAGAAATTTATAGAAATTCAGCTAGAGATACATGTTTTCAAGCCTATCTTTCATGGTGATCCAAGATTAAAATGAATTTTCTTCTAACATGAAAGTTTTATATCAACCTCCAAGATTTCTTTTGAGTACTAGAACTCCTTCGTTGGACCTGTAGAACTCAAGTTATGATGTCTCCAAGTTAGGGTTTCAAAGATGTCAAGTGGGACAAGTTTTAGGTAGATTTTTGGGGTAACCATCCAAGGCATTTTTCATTACATTCTTGACTCCAAATCAATTTTCTTTGAACATGAAAGTTGAATATCATTCTTCAAGATTTCCATCAATTACAAGAACTCTCTCATTGGATCAAAACAACTCAAGTTATGGTGTTTGCAATTCAAGGTCTTCAAATTGTCACGTTTGGTAACTTAGTCAAATTGTGTTAGTTTGGAGGACAAGACTTCAAGTAAAATTTTCTCATACTTCCAAGTATATTTTCAAGTTGATTTACACAAGAAATTTGTTCATCATCCTCCCTAGTTTCAATTATGCTCAAGAGTCCATAATTTGAAGGAAAATTCATCAAGATATGACTCATGATATTAGCATACATGGATTTGATTTTGTGCATCATATAATTATTTCCTCTTGGCACATTTTGAAAAATCTTTTCAGCACGTTTTACGCCTAAAATTTATGCACATCACCATCATATTACATCACCAAACATTACTCCAAATGGCCACACATTCTTTCTTACCCCATGCACATTATTTCACCATGTTGTCAAATAAGGAAATGATAGAAACTTTCTCTCCAAGATGTTTCTTCCACCACTCTGATTTTATTTTCATTCCACTCATCAAAAGGATAATCACAATACACCTCACATGATGCTTGCTCATACCATGTTCATCATCCACTATCCATCTTCATTTTTTTCAAAAATTATTAACCACCTCTTTTAACCAGTGTAAGATGATTTTAACCACCATTAGCAACCATATATAAGCCACAAACCCTAATGAGAAGAGCATCCACCCTTATTGTGACAAAAATCATATTTTAGAAAGCTCTCATTCTCTAAAATTTCTCCAACTTTGAATCTCATTTCCAAAGGTTTTTCTCACCATCTTTTTGCTCCATTGTTGATCTTTGAAGTTCTAAGAAGCTTGAAGAAGGGTTCTGAAGTTGTTTAAGCTTGGATCAAGAGACAATGAACCTCCTTCACTTGGTAACTTCCCTCAATTTTTTTCTATCATGCTTAATGTGTTTTAACTTATTATTGGTGTTTCTGAAGTCCTACACTAGTGTAGGCATGATTTATATGCTTGTTGTTCTTATATATGAAATTTTCAGAGTGTTTAGTGTACGTCCTGTCTGGGTGTGATACGTGATGCATTCGTTCATATATCAAATCAATTCACCTCTCTAAAACTCACAAACAAACTTCAAACCTTTTTATCCTTCAGGATTGTTCTTCAAACTTATTTTTAGAAAAGAGTACGTTACTTTTTCCATTCTACCGCAAACAGGCATCGACCCTAACTGCTGTAATGGAGGCTTAATGTTGCTCATAAAAAACACTTAAGAAACCTGTTATTTAGTTATTCGAACTACATTTGCTCTGATTTCTCATACCAGATGAGAATACGTAGGCATAAGGTGACAATGCCTTGGAAAGCAACCTTCCCCCCATTCACCCATAGTTTTCCGAACTACATTGACTCTGGCTTTCCCATTGCACGAGGGAATACATAGCCATAGGGCGGCGATATCTTATCGAATCTCCTTTTTCTTTTCCCTTTCCCATCTCCATTTAGCAGTAGCTTTTAGATAACTCACCCTTTGATTAGACAACAAGCATGGATCCCGTTGAGTACAACGGATGTGGGAGGTGCTCATACCTTCCCCTTGCGTAACCGACTCTCAAACCCAAGATTTGGTTGCGATGACCTTGTCTTCTCCTTTCTTTTAGTTTTTCTTTGATCGTTTACTTTCCCTTCACTGGGATAAATAACGTTCAGTGGCGACTCTTCTATTTGTTTCTGCTGGTTGTTTTTTTGCAGTTGTGACAACACTAATCTCCATTCAACCAATAAAGAAACCCCGTTCAAAATGATAAATGGCGCCGACACCAGGCTGTAGGTTGTGTCGTACCCCAAATTTGTCCTACCTTGTTTATTTTCTTGTACCTAGCTTTGTGTGTCTTCTTGGTCTTCCTTTAGATGATTATTTGGCCTTTGGCCATGATCCTTCAAGTTTTAGGTCATGAGGGTTTTGTATGTCCTTATGATGTTGGCAAGCTCTTGTAAGGGTGTATTGGTTTCAAGAAGAGATGAAGGAGGATTGTGCTCCAATTCTTATGGTCACACAACTATGACAAGGTTAATGGTCCAAGTTATATGATTGGATCCATTTCAAGGCATGATCATTGATATTCCATGTTTTTTGAATCCTATTTCAACTTGATGATAAACTTTGCTGCTATGTATTTCAAGACATACTTCAAGGCCATGGTTCTATGTCAATTGTTTCAAGTTGATTCCAAGCTTTAGTTAAACTTTTCAAGCCATAAAGGAGTTATTTCAAGGCATACCTTAAAACACAAGAAGTTTGCAAGTTTGTATGTGCATGACACAAAATTTCAAGTCAAGAAGTGCAAGTTTATTAAGGGCATTTGGTACAACTTTTACAATCATTCAAATTGGATTCAAAATTATTACAAAGGAATAAGAAGTGAGTTTTATTTCCACCAAGACTTACTCCTTTGGTTTCATCTTTTAAGAGTTCTACTTGGTTTCATCTTTCAAGAGTTCTACTTGGTTTCATCTTTCAAGAGTTCTATATGGTTTGGTCATTAACATGAGAATTCATAAGTTTGTTGCAAAGAAAAGGAAGAAATGCTACATGACCAATTTGAGACAAGGTGCACTTGAAAATTTCTTGTCTTCATTACATATACTTTTCATGAAGCATAATTCCTTAAAGAAGAACATATCATAAAGCTTGGAGTCACAGTTCATGGCTATCATCATCTTCACATTATAAACAATGCCAAGAAAATGTAGGTTTACGAGTCATAGGCTTAAGCTACAAGACCATAACAGTACAAAGGAAATTGGTACAAGGGCATGACCTATGGTACACACATGGAAAAAGAGGAAACAATGGTTAAGTACAATGTGCAAACATGACCAAAATTGACAAATTACTGTAATATCCTAACTTTTACCCCTAAGATCCCACATATAATTTGCATTTCAATTCACAAACAAGACTGGAAGCTTTGGTTCTCTTGCCTTCCTCTATAGGTTTCTTCTTGAGAGATCACTTGACACCCATGCTTTCTTGTTTGTTTGATGTTTGTTTATGTTTATGTTTACTAACCTTAATTAAAATCCAAAAAAATGTTTGTTTTTCTTCTACTAACTCTTTTTCATGAAGAGGCTGGAATCAAGAACACTAATCAACAGTTCCTAAACTTGAATGACATTCATCTGAAAAAACTCAAAGTTGATCTGCAAGCAATTCAAAAATTATTTGATCAAGAGTTTCCCAAGATTTGATTGATTATTATTCAAGAGACTCCAAGGTTCATGTGTTTATTTCCATGCCTTCTTTGACAAGTCAGAAAAATCGTGCTAGAGCCAAGACAACACATTAAAAGGCAAATTTTCACAATTTTCATTGTGTTAATCGATTAAGACATTTGCACATGCAAATGGTTAATCGATTAGCCAATGCGTTTTTTGTGAAAATGCTACAAATTCAAATTCTGCAGAATCTTTGGCACCAAATTCAAATATGGCATCATGAGAATATTCTAGATCACTTCATTTTTATTCCCCTAACTCATCATAATTGACTCCCACCATACACTTTTACCAATCACCACTTGATCATTAGTTTCCCTCCAAATTCAAATTCCAAGTCTAATTTTGTATCCAAACCAAACTCTAATCCACCAAAATTTCCAAGCCTAAATCCTATAAAGAGAGGCCTCATTTCATTCATTTCACAAGCTTTTGATAGCCAAAATCACCTTGTCAAATTCCTTCTTGACTCTCAATTTTCTCAAATTATCAAATTCACCAAAGCTCTTTATTCCTTTGAAAGTTAGTAAGTTCATCATTAGAACTTACTAATCTTTGAGCTAAACCTTCATCAATTCACTTTTTATCATCAATTTCAATGGATCAAGGCTTTGGAGTGTGGTTCTTGAAGTTATTTGAAGCAATTTCAGATTTGAATTGGTAAACCCTCATTCCAGCATTGTTGTTCTTGATCCATCCTTCACAATATGATTTATTGTTGATTTTTGTTGCTTGATCTTTGAATCTTGCAAATTATGTTTTATTGGTGATATTTGTTGTTGTTTCAGTTAAAATTTCGCGCTAATTCTTATTCACGATCATTAGGTGTTTGAAGAAATGGATGGACCACGGATGCTGAACTTTTTTCAAAAAATTTGTTGTCTTAGCAGTGTTAATTGATTAACACATTTGCACTGACAAATGGTTAATCGATTAACTAGTGGCAGATTTGTGTTTTTTGCTTGTTTTTGGGACTATTTTTGGTTCTTTCCTCTTCTTCTTGCATTCTCTTTTGATTTTTTTTCCTTGAAATACACTTTTAAAGGTCTTTTTCCATTTTAAATTTATTGGACTTAGGGTGTAGATGAGTGGCTGAACTTAAAGATAAAATGATCTTGAAATTGTAGTTCAATTTGGCATCCCCTCTCCTCTTCTCTTTTTTCTTTTGATTGATAAAAATCTTCGATATTGTTTGAAATTATTTTAAGTTCTTGATGAAAATGAGATCATTACCTATTTTATTTTTGTGCAGTATTGCTCTCGGAGAGTGATCTACATATCACTTCTCTAGCATGTATTAGCACTAACATTGTTATTGATCGGCCTCAGATAGTCATGGTTTCTACATAAACCCAATTACGATTGCTTAACATAGCGCTAAATTGTTCCGTAATTGGAAAATGATCATTCGTGGCTCAAACATATGTTTGAAAGTCCAAGTATGGTTGATTTTTTGTCTTAGGTCCATTACCTATGAAACTTGTTGTTAGGAGTCTTTGATTTTATCAATCATCTAATGAGTCTTCATCAACTTTGGCCTAAGTGCATGAGTTAACCATCATTGATCATTTGTTCTAACAACTAATCACTAACTCACTAACAATATCATTGTACTAATTTTTTTAGGCTTCTTTCTTGCTCACTATATCTATTTTATTTTTATGCTCCACTATTATCATCTCACATCATATTATTATTTATGCTTCCGCCGTTTTTCCTTTGTCCACTTGGACCTTTTGTTTATGTTTATGTTCTTTTTCTTTTGTCCATTTGGACCAAAAATATTAATAAAGGCTTAAACCCCTAAAAAACTTGTTCTCTTAATGGTGGACTATGGTTACTATCCTTTGCATTAAACTTAGACCTTGAACCTCTTGGTTATTATGGATCTTTGCCTTTATTTGGCTTGCTCATTAGCTTATGCTTCAAGATGGATGAAATTCTTATTTCTCTTGCTATGAAGTGTGCTACAATTTGGTTAGATCATTCTTATCTCTAGATTTTATTTTTCTTTCTAGGATAGTTACTGCATCTCTTCCCCTTCCTAAATTTTCAAAATCTTCTCCCTTTTTCAAAAACCTTCTTGCTTTCAAACTTAAAACCGCTTTCACAATAAAACCTTGACTTTTGTCAAGTGATTTTTAAAATTTGTTTTCTTGAATAAATGTGAACCAATGCTAATCATACTTTGACCAATTTCAAAAAGACATAAAAAAATATAAAACTCATCAACTCTTTTTGTGCCTTTGTGCACTTTTTTCTTTTATAACTTTTCATAAAGTTTAGAATATGAGTCATTTTCATAGTTGAGATATAATTCTCCTATTCCCATAGTATTTCATATTTTTATATTTTCCACTTAGATGTTGAGGGATAGACTTGTTGATTTTAATCCAAGTAAAACCCTCCATCTTTAGGTGATGCAAATGTTGTCTTATACTCGTGGGCGACTAGTCGTAGTTTTATCCTTAAAATGACAACTTGTCTTTACATTTAAAAATCAATCAAAACAAACCATTTTTGTTATTTGTACCACGAACTCTGGGTTTTGATCCCATACTGCACTTTGTGGGTACGTAGGCATGAGGCGATAAGTCTCTCCAAACGAAAAAATCTTAAAAAATATTTCTCTTCTCATCTCTCCTATCTCATTTCAAACAAACCTTTTCAAACCAAAAAGTGTATATATTTCAAAGGGCTCCTATAGAGTACTATAGACGTTTTAGGTGCTAACACCTTCCCATCGCGTAACCAACCCCCTTACCCGTTCTCTGTTTGTTCTTGTTTTAGAACTCCTTAGGTTTTGTTTGATCTTTTTCTTTCCTTTTTGGATAAGATAAAAGTGCGGCGGCGAATATTGCATTTTTGAGTTACGTTAATCAATAACTTACACTCACAAATTTCCCCGCTACAGAAGTGAGGTGACTCTGTTGGGGACTAGTCTCTAGTAGGTTTAATATAATTTGATTTATTTATCTGTTTTTGTTTGATTTGTTTGTTATTTCTTATTTTGTTTTGGTGTTTGGTGATCTGTGTGATGGGATAAGTCCTATACCCGAACTTGAATGCGCTTATGACATGAGGGTGGTATAGTCATGTTGGCTTAGATGGAATAGTCCTTACTAAGCTGACTTGAGATCCCTTGCTAAGTAGAGGCCCCTTTGGGATTACTGATGTCATACGAGTAGTCGTAATTGGCATGACTTTTTCCGACCTGGGAGCCTGAGAAGCTGAGGACCTTAGAACCCTTTAAACCATCTTGGCCTTATTAGGATGTGGTGCAGTAGTTATTCAGGTGTAGACTTGAATTTGTTGTTATGCGATACCACACTCCGAGAAGTTTCTCTTGAGAATATTGTTGGCATACGAGTAGTCGTTTAAGCCGATATTATCCAAAAGATGGAATTATTACTCTGGGAACTTTTTAGAACCTTACTTTACAGGTGCTGATATAACCTTAGTACATACCATTGTGTGTTGGTTCTTACCTTGGCCCCACGCTAGTGCCGAACCTTTGAACCCGTGTGATCTTATTTGTGGGTGTTGCAGCTTGCACTCATGCACTCATGGGCATATTGTTTCAGTCAATTTTTAAGGATCTCAAAGATTTTCCTTTGCAAACATCGCATACATTGTGATTATGGATATTGGAAGGAGAAACACTCAAAAGTATGTTTTCCAAGCTCCTGATCTTATAGATTTGAGAAAGCTAGTGTTCTTTCTACCAACATTGAAGACGGAATTCTGAACACCCTTGGGAAATTCTATGATCTTGTCTACCGGTGCTTTACTTTTTCTGATTATCAGCTCATGCCAACCTTGGAGGAGTATGCTTATCTATTGGGTATACTACTATCTGATAAGGTTCCTTATACTAGTTTGGAGGAAGTTCTTAAGCCCCAAGGTATTGCTGTAGCCACCCATTTGACGAAATCTGATATAGACTCTAATATCATGTTTAAGGGAGCATTCAAGGATTTGACTTCTAAGTTCTTGATTGGTAAAGCCACTTTATTTGCTAATACTTGTAGCACATTTGCATTTGAGGCTATATTTGCTTTGCTTATCTACGGACTAGTCATATTTCCTAACGTTGACAACTTTGTGGATGTTAACACTATTAGGATTTTCTGATTAGGAACCCTATTCCGACTTTACTTGGTGACACCTATTTCTCCATCCATAGTAGGAATTCTAAGGGGAACAATACCATCGTTTGTTGCACACCTCTACTGTATAAAGTGGTTTATTTCGCTCTTGCCACAATCATATGCTTTTAGAGAGAACAAGAATGGTTTAACGTGGTCTTAGAGGATCATGTCCCTTACTCATGCTGACATTAATTGGTCTTCTTCTATTTGTGAGAATGTTCAAATGATTGATATTTGTGGGGAATTCTCTAATGTTCCTCTTCTTGGAACGCAAGTTGGAATTAACTACAACCCGAGTTTAGCTTGTCGTCAGCTTGGTTATATGTTGAAAGATAAGCCTAAAAATATTCTATTAGAAGGTTTGTTTTTCCAAGGAGGGGATGACTCTCTTGGTTGAGGAGAAGAATGGCTCATGGTTGGACTAAGATTCATAGCATAGGTAAAAGAGAGCTTGGAAGACAAGTTTGCATTGCCTTGGAACCTTATACACTTTGGGTGAAGAAGAGAGCTAAGGAGCTCAAAATGCCTTATCATTTTGAGAAACCCATAACTACAATGGTCGCTACGCCACTCCCTGATTTTATGATGATGTGAAGACTCTTCAAGATGATTTGGCCAAGACGACAGATGTGGGAAAGTAAGTTTTATACATCTGACAAGAAGAAGACAGAGTTACAAAAGCAGATGAAGGAGAAAGATGACGTGATTCAGTTGCTTGAGCGATGCGCTGTGAAGAGACATGAAGAGAATTTATTTTCCTCTACTACTTCATCATCACATCCTCCAACTTCCGGTGCTTGGAAAGGTATTGTAGATCAACTCGTGTTAGAGAAGATCGCCATGAAGAACAACTATGTGAGAGAGATTAAAAGACTTTGAAAGAAGTATCATCTTGGATTGTCATCAGATGCTCATTATAATCCTTAGGATCTAGATTTTTCTAATTGAATTTTGATTTTCTGTAACTTGTCCTTCTAAGTGTAGCTCTTTCTAATACTAAATGAAATGAGATATTTATCAGTATTTCAAAAAGTGTTATTTCCTTACGATGTTTGTAATTGCTTTATATTTTAAAGATCCTTAAAAACTGAATGAGACATTTTCATTTTGCATTTACATTTGCATCTCGTGCATTGTGTTTTACCTTTTCCAAGTGTCATATGTTTCTTTTGGTCTTCGCTCAGCCAAGTTGCCGCATCTCTACAACACTCGAGCTAATCTCAAGAAAAAGATGAATCAGTTGCAACAAGAGAATTGTGAACTCCGTGAAGAGCTGACAACTCTAAAAGATTGTGTGGAAAGACTCATTGTTGCGATGGAAACTCTGGTGGCTGCTCAGAGTCATCCATCACCGCCTTCTCCTTCTCCTGTGCAGAGAATTGTGATTTCTGAGATCGTATCAATGCCTATTTCTGTGGCCCTAATTAATGCTTCTCAACATCAGACGACTCCTGGTTTCCCTTGGGGAATGCCTCTCAATTTTGTGCCAGAGGGATATCAACTTCCTGCTTCTAAAGGTCCAAGAGTACCTGCTGTTATGACTCCCTAATTAATGCTTCTCAACATCAGATGCCTCCTGGTTTCCCTTGGGGAATGCCTCTCAATTTTGTGCCATAGGGATATCAACTTCCTGCTTCTGAAGGTCCAAGAGTACCTGCTGTTATGACTGTACCACCTCCTGTGGTTAATGTTGTTTCTAATGTTGAGATTCTGATTGTTCTTACTATTGTACCTGTGCGACCACGTGTAGGTCACACTACGCCTTATGCTGAAGATAAAATTTTCCACACTGCTTTGAGATAGAGTTTGGATTATTTTATGGATGATTTTCAAGATCAGTTTGCTGAGATGCATAGAGAAATTAGGACTTTAAGAGGAAAAGAGTTATTTGGAAAGAATGCTCATGAGCATTGTCTTGTCCCAAATGTGAAGATTCCTGCCAAGTTCAAGGTTATGAATTTTGAAAAATATAAAGGTAACACTTGTTCATAAAGCCATTTGGTCATGTATGCCAGAAAGATTTCCACCCATACTAACAACCATCAGTTGCTGATTCATTATTTTTAAGATAGTTTTACTGGTGTTGCACTGAAGTGGTACATGGGACTTGATAGTTCCCAAATGTGGACATTCAATGACCTCGGAAAATCCGTCAGTACAAGTACAATCTGGATATGGCACTGGACCGTGATCAATTCCGCGCAATGTCTCAGAAAGAGAAGGAAACTTTTAAAGAGTACGCGTAGAGATGGTGCGAGATTGCATCTCAAATAAGCCCTCCGCTTGAAGAGAAAGAGATGACCAAGATCTTTTTGAATACTTTGTGTCCGTTTTATTATGAAAAGATGGTTGCGAGTGTTCCTAGTGATTTTACGAAAATGGTTAATATGGGAATGAGTTTAGAGGAAGCTGTTTGTGAGCGACGTCTGACAAAAGAAGGTAGTTCTGGAAGTGTGAAGAAGTTTGGTGCTGGTTTTTCTAAGAAAAAGGACGAAGAAACCTATTCCATCTGTCAAGAGAGGTTTAGAAAACATAATCATCGTTAGCAACAAGTAGCTTCTGTTATGTCTGTCATCAGTGCCACTCCTTCCGCTCAAGTTGCATCTAATTATCAACCATGGTTCCAATTGAAAACACATCAAAATAGTCACCAAGGTCGTGTGTAGAAGAAAGTGTAATTTGAACCCATTCCAATGTCGTATGTTGGATTATTTTTGGCTTTGATAAAGAAGAATTTGGTTCGGACTCGTGATCTGCCGGATGTTTCTGCAGACATTCCATGGTGGTATAAGCCAGAGGCCTATTGTGCATTTCATCAAGGCACCCCTAGGCATGATATTGAAATCTTCTATCCTCTGAAATACGAAGTGGCAAAGCTTGTAAAAAGTGGTATTTTGTCTTTTGAAGATAGCAATCCCAATGTGCAATCAAATTCGTTGCCTAAGCATGGTAACAGGACTGTCAATATGGTATACAGGTGTCCTGGTACATACCGTATTTTTTATATTCGTTGGATTCAGAGGTCACTTGTTAATATGCATGCTACTTTGAGCGAATACCATGATATTGAGCATGATTATGCCGCTTGTTGTATTTGTTCTATGAACCTCTGTGGGTATGTGATTTTAAAGAGGGATTTAAGAAAGATGATTGATCAAAATTTGATTCAGGTTACTGCAAATAGAAATGAAGTTGAGAATTTCAACATCTCAAAGCGAGTTGTAATTTCTTACAATAGCCAGAAATCTGTTGTGACACCTTTGGTCATCAGTTTACTTGACCCGGTACCATATGAATCAGATAACGTTGTTTCTTAAAAATACAATGCTACTATGTTAGAGGAAGGAAAAGAGGTTCTCATTCCTTCTCTTCCCTAAGTTGTGACTATTGTAGACGGAAGTCGTTTGACCAGAAGTGGTTGAGTATTTGCTAATGTGCCCTCAGAGACAAATGAGGATGATATGGGTAAGCAAACTTAGTTGAAGACTTCTGTTGAATCTGGATAATCAAGTGATGTGAACCAGAAATCAGATGATGATTAAGTGATGAAATTAATCAAAAAGAGTGAATATAATATGTGGATCAAGTTTTGCATATGTCGTCAAAAATATTTGTTATATCCCTGCTAATGAGCTCTGAGGCTCATCGAGAATCTTTGCAGAAGATATTGGAACAAGCTTATGTAGATCATGATGTGATTGTTAACCAGTTTGGTAGCATTGTTGCCAATATCAGTGTGTTAGCTCTCATTTTCGACGCCAGCAAAATCAAAATTTTCCTAAGTCAGAATGTTATTCACAAAACATATGAAGGTTTCGACACAACTTTGAGGAAACCTGAGGCGAAGAAAGGTTGAAAAAATTTCTATAAAAATGCTAAGTGTTGGAGAAGCGTTCGACCAAGATCGTGCTAGAAGGAACACATGGCAGTTACCATAAAGGCTGGAGGGAATTCTTAGTGTCTAAGTTTCAAATTGGTAGTGGGCGAATATAGGAGTAGTTGAGGTTGTAAAAAAGCGCCAGAAGGACACGTTGTGAAGCCATAACCGTCATTTAGTAGTTACTTACTAGCATTATAAATAGTTTTTATTTTTATGTAATAAGTATGTTCATTCATCTTGTACTAGTCACTCCAAATCACTCAAAGTAGCCGCGTTTAGAGAAACGAGTTAGCGAGAATGTACGTGATACAACACCAACTCCTTTTCATTAATGTAATTTACTTATCTTTACCATTTGCATGTTGTTACTTATTCTGCGTTTTAACCTTCATCTTTTACGTTTAAACTGCTTTTTCAAGCCTTTTGCAACTTTATTTTCAAGTTACGTTTATGCCATTTAACGTTCTGCATTTTACCTTAACCTGCAAATTTAACATTTTACGCATTTACTTTCAAAGATCTCATAGTCGAACGTGGAGTTCATATTAGAGTCTTTTGCACATTTACTTTCAATGCCATTTACTTTCAAAGTCCTTTACCTTCCAAGCCATTTACTTTCAAAGTCCTTTACCTTCCAAGCCATTTACTTTCAAAGGCATTTACCTTCAAAGTCTTTTATTTTCAAAGTCCTTTACCTTCGAAGTTCTTTATTTTCAAAGTCATTTACTTTCAAAGTAATTTACACTACTGCATTTACTTTCAACATATATTTCCAAAGCATTTACATTATTGCACTTTTACATATTTCCTTTAATCTTCAAGTCACTTTTACTTTACAAAGATTTTATAGTCGAATGTGGAGTTCAAATTAGGGTATTTTTACATACTTAGAACATGTCCTAGGATTTAGTATGGTTGATCCTGCAAGTTAGTCAATTTTACCCTGAATTGATAGACCAACGGTTGTTTACCAAAATTCACAGTAAACAAATTGGCAGACCTGGTGGGACCCAGTGCTAAGCATTCTAAAGTTTACATTAACCAAATTCATCTTTTGGTGCAATACTTGGTTGCATGTTATTGAGGAGTGGGAAGTTAGCCTCAACACACGTAGAAGTATCGAAGAAAAGATATACTAAGAGAATGGCAACAAATGCTAATCAACATGCTGATCCTCAAGGAAGTGTTTCAAATACTCAGTCAAGTAGCATGGGGTCTCAAAGTGCTCCATATCCAGTTTCTTCGATGGGAGGATAGACGCCACCACCAGTAGTTGTGTCTGAACAAATGCAGCCCATGGCCAGTCCAGGATCAACATGTGTACGAACGTACACTCAACCTGTGTTGGAATACATAGTACTGCAAAGTTCTAACCCACCAACACCTCCAGGAAGTTCAATACATCGACCTTTTTCTCCTCCAGGGTTCACACAACCAGTACCAAGGAACCCATTTATGGTATGCCTATGTTGATGCAAAATCTACAAAATGCTCCACCCATATTTTCAGAAAATATAGCGTCTTTGCCAGTGCAAGGATCTGGATCAGGTTGTCGAAACAACCAAAGCATAGGTATTGGTTACTCTGTTCAAGCACCCAGTCTTACAAATACATCCATAAACTATTTGGGGCAGCAAATGGATGAAAGTAATATGCAAATGGTGCACACACTGTGTCAGACAATGGGAGAAGTTTTTCAACCTTTGATTCAGAATACTTCTCAGACTAATCAACAACTGGTGACACAATTATCCCGTATGGCTAACTTTATGGGAGTACCAGCATTTGATCAAAGACCAACAATTAGTGAAAACATTTTGCGGTGTCAGTCACGAAACGTACCTGAGGTGAACATAGAAGATCAGGAGATGGGCGAACCTTTCAGAGTCGAACCGTAAAGGAACCAAGTACCAGCCCATATGGAGGAAGAACCAGGAATAGTCATGGTGAACAGGAAAACAATCTTGCGGCCATGGTCGAAAGAATAATGACCAGAAATGGTGCAAACTTTGGTTTCACAAGGCCAAACTACACTTCACCCATAGTGGATTATATTCTTCAAGTTGAATTACCCCCTAGGACGAAGGTTCCAAAGTTCAGTAAGTTCGCAGGAGATACTACTAAATCAACTGTCGAACATGTGGCTAGGTATATGATTGAGGCAGGAGAGATAGCAGGTGACGAAAGCCTTAGGATCAATTACTTCCCAAGTTGTCTCACAAACAATGCTTTCACGTGGTTTACCACATTGCCTCCTAATTCAGTTTATAATTGGACTCGACTAGAACGTTTGTTTTATAAATAATTCTACATGGGACAAACTAAGATCAGCTTGAAATAATTGGCTAGTATCAAACAAAAAGTCACTGAGCCAATTGATGATTACCTGAATAGGTTTCGACTTCTTAAAGCCAGATGTTTTACACAGGTACCAGAACACGAGTTGGTCGAGATGGCTATTAGGGGTCTTGATTATGCCATTAGGAAGAAGTTGGACACCCAGTATCTCATAGATATGGCGCAGCTAGCTGATAGAGTTCGACGACTAGAGAGGCTAAGAGAAGAGAAAGCTAGGTCCAGCAAGGGTAAAAAAGTAGCCTTTGTCGAATGCAATGAAGATATAGAAAATCTCTATAATGAAACATCTTATTTCGACGAACATGAGGTTGATGTTGCTGATTTAAAGCAAGGTCCACCTTATGCTTATAAAATCTTAGCTCCTTCGAATGGGAAAAATCCCCCTGAGTCTAATGACAAATTTCCTAAGAAAACATATACTTTCGACGTTACTAAATGTGACAAAATATTTGATTTGTTAGTTAAGGATGGGCAAATAATAGTGCCTGCTGGTGCTAAAGTGCCTCCTTTAGAACAAAGAAAGAAAAGAGGCTTTTGTAAGTACCACAATTTCTTGGGTCATAAAACTTCTCAATGTTTTCTTTTCAGGGATTTGGTGTAAAACGCCATTCAAGAAGGAATGCTGAAGTTGGAGACAAGGGGAAGACTCAAATGAAGATTGTAACGCCATTAAAAAGAGGTTTAGATGGTCGAAGCCATTAAAAAGGTTAACTCTCCAATCAACATAGTGGAAATCACTGAGAATTTCGCCACAAAATCTGAAACAACCAAAGTAACTGAAGGCTGTAACGCAGCATCAACGAGCCCAAGAAAAACTGATAGTAGTAGTCTGACGCTGGTGACAAAGAAGACAGTTGATGAGTTTGTTCAGATAGATAAAGCTGCTAAGGGAGTGGACGTGGCAGAAAAGAGGCTGGGAGGAAATGCTGCTGAGAGCATCAACATGGTCGAATTAAGTGAAGAATCAGAGGCTAATGCAGATAGCATCCACACCAAGGAGGCTATGGGCGGAAATGGTCCCAAAGTCGAAGTCATCAGAGAGTTATAGAACAACATGTTGTTGGTAGGAGAGATGACAGAAATGGATAGCTGCGTGTTAGAACAATGGATATGCATGACAATAGAACAATATTTCAAAACGTCTCCTAATGTCGAGAGATTCCATGCCGAAGATGCCACTGGGGAAAAGGTAGCGCAAGACGCAGGCGATAACTGCATGGAGAAACACACTGAAAACCTTGAAGCTCATTTTTTCAAGATGCAGTTAGAAGAAAAGATCGATGTGAACATGATTGAGCTCACAGATCAAAAGGTCGAAGAAGTAAAGGAGACGAACAAATAAGAGGAATGTAATAAAATGGCTTACCCCAAGCAGGAGGAAACCATTGTTGATTTCTTACATCATTGCCAGAAGAAAGGATCAGGAGTATTTCTATGTCCTAGATGTAGCGCTATTTTTGATGAAAAAGCTGCACACGAGTTAGAGGGAGTCAAGGGAGTCAATAGAGACTGGGGGCAAAAGATGAACCAGGGCCCAAGAAACTTTGATCCCAGAAGACCCTTGGCAGGGATAAAAATGCCAGCTAGGCCCAACACATTTAAACTAGCTCGGAATATGTCAACAGGCAGCTGGATGAAGCCCGTCGAAGGGAGAGGGCAGAAGAAATGGAAAAAATTTGACATCGAGAGAGGTTCCTCATTTGAATATCTAAAAGAAAGTCATACAACAACAAGTCAGCGTATGTTTCTCAAAACTACAAGGGTAAGAACCCTATGACCAGGTCATAGTGGCGAAGAGAATAGCATAGGCGAAAGGCTATCAGGGACGCCCAGGTACCAAGACAGGGAGAGTTGAGTACCAATATTTACAATCTAGGTGTAAAAGATGAGAAGATGCCCACAAGGCAAAAGCTGTTTGGTGTTCCGCAGTACCAGCCAGAAAGGAAAGTCGAAGAGGATGATAACATGACTGATAACTTCAACAACGAGTCTGCAACTTCTCTCGGCATTATATTGAATGTTGTATCTGTTATTCCCTAAGAGTTTGGCCAGATTACGGAAGTAGAAGATGTGGATCAAAACACTGAGATGGAAATGATGGCATACAAGCCTGTGTGTTATTACATAATGAACAATGGGTGCGTAGAGGAGAAAAACGCTTTCTTTGAACGCCCTATAGAGGCTATGAAAGATCACTTAAATCCCCTTTACATTACTGGAAAAATAGAGAGCGTGCCTATGAACAAGATACTGGTAGATTCTGGCGCAACTGTGAACCTGATGCCCCAGTTCCTATTAAGGAAAATTGGGAAGTGTGACGATGATACCAAAACCCCACAACATGGTTCTATCAAACTATGAGGGGAAAGTTGGCTCTACTCTAGGAGTAATTCAAGTTGATCTCACCGTGGGAACAATTACTAGACCCACAGTTTTTATGGTGGTTGAAACTAAAGCCAACTACAACCTGCTCCTGGGAAGAGAATGGATCCATGCGTATGAGATGTACCTTCTTCCATGCATTAGAGAATTACCATTTGGAGGCCAGATGGTATAACAGAAAATGTTGAAGCAAATCAAGGGTACTTTAAAGCCCCTATCAATCAGGTTTACAGGAAACAATTTGATAAGCACTTGGCGAACATTGCTCCATGTCCTGCAGTAGTTTTTGAGTTCACACCAGACGAAGACACATTCTATTCGTTATACTTGCATCCTGTCAAAGGTTTTAGATGTGACAAGGAGGTTTCAGGAGGAAGGCTTCCATGCTTAAGCAAGCCTCTAATAGACCTCACCGGGTGGGGAAGTGAGTTTAGTGATCATGACTGAATTCAAAGCCTTGAAGAGAATTTCAGCCTATGTGGTTGAAACAAAATTACAAGCGGCTCTGGAAGCTGCTAACAACAACATGGCTAATAAAGCCAATCCTGAATTTCACCAAGAATGTCCTGGTAAGGACTTCGACCCAAAATCTAGATAGCAAAGCCAAAGGCTCGATGCCATTTATATTGATGAGCCTTTGGGGTTTGAAAAAGATCCGCTAGCAAAAAACGTTAAGATGCTAGCATAAGATCCGTTAGAAGAAATTGACCTTAGTGAGGGGGCACTCAAAAGGCCTACGTGCATCAGCGCCAATTTGAACACCCAGCTAAAGGTCAAAGTGGTTCAGTTATTGAAGGAGTTCAAAGACTGCTTCGCCTAGGATTATGATGAAATGCCAGGTTTAAGCAGGGAGCTGGTCGAACATAAGTTGCCTATGACACATGGGAAAAAACCAGTCAAGCAAGGCCTAAGACGGTTTGCACCAGAAATACTGTAAAAGATTAAAGAAGTGGTCGAAAGACTACTTTGTTGCAAATTCATTCGCACATCAAGGTATGTTGAATGGTTGGTTAATATAGTGCCTGTTATTAAAAAGAATGGTTCTTTAAGGGTTTGCATATATTTTAGAGTTTAAATGCTCAAACTCCTAAAGACGAGTATTCAATGCCAGTAGTAGAAATATTAGTGGATTCTGCAGCAGGACATGAATATCTTAGCATGTTAGATGGATATTCTGGTTACAACCAAATATTCATTGCTGCGGAAGATGTTCCTAAAACTGCTTTTCGACGTCCTGAGGATTTAGGCACCTACGAATGGGTATTATAGCCTTTTGGCCTTAAAAATGTTGGTGCCACGTACTAGAGAGCAATGAACTCAATCTTCCATGATTTTATAGATACGTACATGCAAATTTACATTGATGATATTGTTATAAAATCTATTTCTGGGAAGACCCATATTGACCATCTTTGACAATCCTTTTTAAGGATGAGAAAGTTTGGCCTCAAAATGAATCCCCTTAAATGTGCTTTCTGTGTGCAGGCAGGAGATTTTCTAGGCTTTGTGGTCCACAAGAAAAGGATCGAAATAAATCAAAATAAGACCAAAGCCAGAATGGAAGCGAAAGCGCCATCAACCAAGAAGGAGTTGCAGTCACTCTTAGGCAAGATTAATTTCTTGAGAAGGTTTATATCCAACCTAAGTGGCAAGACACAAGCTTTTTCACCATTGCTTCATTTCAACAAAGACGGTTTCGAATGGGGCACCTACAATAGGAAGCCTTCGATAAGCTCAAGGATTACCTAAGTCACCCTCCAATATTGTCACCACCTTGTAGAAACAAAAGTATGAGATTGTGTATAGCTGCATCTGATAAAACTTTAGGGAGCATGCTAGCTCAAGAGGATGAGAATGGAGTCGAAAGATCCATTTATTATCTAAGTAGAGTTTTAAATGATGCAGAAACTAGGTATAGCATGATTGAAAAGTTATATTTATGCTTGTATTTCTCTTGTACTAAATTAAAGCAATATATAAAGCATGTTGATGTGTATGTTTTGCCTCATTTTAATGTTATAAAACATATGTTATCTAAACCTATCTTGCATAATTGAATTGGCAAGTGGGCATTAGCACTAACAGAATATTCTTTAACATATCAACCTCTAAAGGATGTGAAAGGGAAAATAGTGGCGGACTTTATAGTTGACCATTATGTCAATGAGAAGGATTTAAATTATGTTGAGTTGAAATCCTGGAAATTATACTTTGATGGATCGAGCCATAAAAAAGGAACAGGAGTAGGTATATTTATTATTTCTCCTGAGCAATTTCCAACAAAATTTAAATGTAGAGTCAAAGGGTCTTGCTCTAAGAATGAGGCTGAATATGAGGCACTAATTGCTGGCCTTGAAATTTTGTTAGAATTGTGGGCAACTAGAGTCGAAATAATGGGAGACTCAGAGTTGGTGATAAAGCAAATCACAAAGGAATACAAATGTGTTAAATAAAATCTCATTATGTACTTTGTGATAGCAAATAGACTATTGAAGAAATTTGAAGTAGTGGCCATCCAACACATACCCAGAATAGAAAATCAGATTGCAAATGACTTGGCTCAGATTGCTTCTAGATACAAGGTGTCAAAGGAAAACCATCAGAAAGTAATTGAAGCAAGAGGGAATGTGGTAGTTGTTGGACTGTGCCCTTCAGATTTGGAAACAATTAAGCTTGGGTGCATGAATGGCAAAAATTTTGAAATTTTTGTTATAGACGGTCTAACGGATGAAGATTGGAGAAGGCCTATAGTTGAATACCTGCAGAATCCAACAGCTTCGACAGAACGAAAAGTCAGGTATCAAGCCTTAAGTTATGTACTTATAGGTAACAAATTGTTTAAGAAGACCCCTGAGGGAGTCTTGTTGAAATGCCTTAATGAGACAGAGGCGTATTTGGCGCTTTCGACAGTTCATAGTGGGGCTTGTGGAGCACACCAAGTTGGGCATAAAATGAAATGGTTGTTATTTTGACAAGACATATATTAGCCTACTATGCTGAAGGATTGCATAGAGTTCGCCAAGGGGTGCCAAGAATGTCAGATCCACGTGGCATACAACATATTCCCTGCTGAATCCTATTGGGCAATGATGATGGACGAACTAGTGGATTTGGATGAAGAAAGGCTTAGAGCCTTAAAGTTGTTAAGGAGACAAAAGAAGAGGGTCAAAGAATCCTATAACAAGAAAGTTAAGGCGAAATCCTTTTCATATGGGGATCTAGTTTGGAAAGTAATCTTGCCTATAGATCGAAAGGATAGAACTTTAGGCAAATGGTCTCCTAAATTGGAAGGTCCATTTCAAATTATACAAGTATTCTCCAATGGGGCCTATGAGATTGAAGAATTAGATAAAGATAAAAGAATCTTGAATGTAAATGGCAAGTATATGAAAAAATATAGGCCTATCTTGCAAGAAGTTCAGATCAAAACGTAAATTTCATTAAAAGGCACAAAAAACCAAAATGGCAAAAAACGCTAACATGGCATACAAAGCAAAGGAGAATCAACACAACAATATGGAAAATCAAACAGAAAACTACTCGTAATCTCTCCAATCAAGAGCTTTGAGGAACTTCATGTAGTCTTCATCAGCTTCATCATCAGAATTACTGGTGTTGGAATGCCCCCTCTTGGGAATCTTCATCCTGGTTTCACTCTTCTTGGCGCGAGAAATTGCTCCAGCAGAGGCTTCAGGCTTCTTTGCCTCTTGAGCCTTCTTAGGAGCATCAGGCGATTTTGTTTCTTCAACTTCCTCCTTAATGGTTGGTGTTTCTGAAGGGTTACTCATGCTTGCTTTGGTGGGCATAAAACGTAGTCCTTGAAGAGGCATTTTATAGAAGAAAAGTTAAGTTAGGAGTTGCCATTCAAACGGTGGAGACACATAGATTGGTTGGAGGAGTACGCCTAAGAAGGCTACGCTTTAAACACTCTAGTAAAGCTATAGGTTTGTGCCGTTGGAACATTAACTGAAACTAGGAAAGTGATGTTCTCTAAAAAAGAGGTAGATGGCCTTAATTGCAAAGTGGACTCAAAATCAAGGCCATGGATAACATACATCATATATGCGCCATAAAATACGTGTATAAAAATGTGATATGGTGCAAATGATTAAGTAAAAAATATCAAAAAGCAGGAAAAATTATCATTACATAAGAAGGCTTGAAAAGCAAAGAAATAAATGACGATTAAAACAATATTACAAATAGAGGCCAGTGAGACATCAGAAGGGAGGCTTCAACTTCAGTTGAGCAAAAGTCTTCATATGATGACAGAGGCGAGTGTCACACAAAGATTTGTCAAGCCTGGCTGCTGCAAGCTCTTTCTCAAATCTCTGAGCTGCATCAATGAGGTCGATGGCGCTCTTCATCTCTTGGGCCATTTCAGGATCATTGAAATGCTGCAACTCAAGGTTGCATTTTTCAGCATTAAAAATTTTCGTTTGAAGTTCCTTGAGTTGCTGCTTCCATGCCTCAATGTCTTTCTGATTGGAGGTTACCTCTTCTTGTTGTTGCTTTTGGGCAACCTCCAACTATTCGACCTTGGCTTCTGATTCTTGTTCCCCAGTCTAGGCTGCACTCTCACGACCTGCAATATCCATAATAGTTTTCTGGATAGAAGGGAGCCGTTTGATCTCTGAAGATAAGTCATCCACCACAACAGTCAAATCATTCAAGAAACCAGAAATTTCTGGATTAAGAGTGGTAAGGTCAAGTTTCTTCAGTTGGTCCTTCAAAAAGAAACGGGCTATTGGGTCTGAATCCAGGACATTGGTAATATCTCCCCTGAAGAATTTCTTCTTGATAGACTGGAGAATAGGACCAACGAAGTCATTTGGGACTGGATAACTATAAGGGGTCAAAGAACTGGAAGAAAAACCACATTTCTTCCCAAGGATTCTCCTGGCATACTCCCTAGGATTCGACCACTTGAAAGCTGCCAAAGGATCCTCAGGTGTTAAGATATGTAGATGTTTTTGATTGGCTACATTTTATGGTAAAACATTGTTGTGAGTGAAGATGTCATGATTGATGTCATGACATTCTTGTGTAGTGATCTACAGAGTAAGTTTGGTTGGCTAGAATAAAGTGTATTGGATGTCATACTGAATGTCATGACATCAGGTAGCTGACATCAAGGGCGCGTGTTTGTCTTTCTGGAATATTGATTGAGTTAGCTCAGGCTAGATTCCAGGAAACATTTTAGGGCGCTTGGTTATCACAGGCGAAATGCTAGGCAGTGCTGAGGATAACATAAAATGCCTATGACCTAATTGTAAGGACGCAGCTTTATGAAAAGAAGTTTGACTTGGTTAAACCTAATTGCTACACTGAGGCCCAAGGAACTGACACTAGCTATAAACACAGAAGTGGTAATCCTGATTCAAGGACGAAGACTTAGAGATTTTACAGAGTGTTTTGTGAGTTATTTGTGAGTGAAGAATTCTGTTTGTTCTTCACGTGTGTTTTGTGTCATAGGATTACTTGTGAGCCAAGCAATTATTTGTTGTATGATTGCATTGGACTGGTGTGTTTGAGCTTTATGTCAATTGTGTCACTTTAAGCTTTTAAGCACGAGTGTTATGTCTCTTGATTGAAGCTGTGAAGAAAGATCAAGACTTTTTTGAAGTGTGTCTTCATTTTTATCTATAACTTTAATTGATTGATATCACTGCTGTTATTGAGGGGGAGTGAGTTGGTACTCAGGTATAGTGCTAGGAAGAAGTTGCATTGGGTAGGACTTAAGTGAAGATGCAAACTGGTTGTTTAGCTCTAAATTAACACTACTTATAGTGGATTTCCTCCCTGGTTTGGTAGCCCCTAGAGTATGTGTGATTTGCACTGAACTAGTTCAACCATTCCCTGTGTTATTTACTGCTTTCTTTAAGTGTTTACTGTTAAGTTCTATAGTCTGTTCAGTGGTGGATGTTATAACATCGACTGTCTATTACTAGAATTTCAATTGGCATCAGAGCAGGCACCCTGCCTGTTATTTTCTGGGTGAGATCTAGGGTAGATAAATTCTGGTACTATGGACAAGGATATAGGATTCACAAATAGACCACCTATTCTGGGTGGTTCTAACTATGACTACTGGAAACCTCGTATGATAGCTTTTTTGAAGTCTCTGGATAGCAAGGCTTATAGAGCAGCTAACTCAGGATGGGAACATCCAGTGAAGACTGATAAAGATGGATCAACTATGTTAATCCATGAAGAAGAATGGAGCAAAGAGTAAGAAGCTTTGGCTCTTGGGAATTCTAAGGCCTTGAATGCTTTATTCAATGGAATATATAAGAATATTTTCAGACTTGTGCATCACTGTGAATTGGCCAAAGCGATTTGTGATACTTTTCAAAACAACTCATGGAGGTACCTCTAAGGTCAAGATGTCAAGATTACAGATGCTGACCACTAAGTTTGAAAATATGAGAATGAAGCAGGATGAGACTATTCATGAATTCTACATGAATATTCTGGAGATTGCCAATACTTCAGAAGCTTTAGGAGAAAAAATGTCTGAAGAGAAGCTTGCAAGGAAGATACTCAGATCACTGCCCAAGAGATTTTCCATGAAGGTTACTGTTATTGAAGAGGCTCAAGATATAAGCAACATGAAGGTGGATGAACTAATTGGTTCTCTCCAAACCTTTGAGATGGGAATGTGTGATCATGTTGAGAACAAGAACAAAAGCATAACTTTTGTATCAAATACTGCAGAGGACTCAGATGTAGACAATGGTGGAAGTGAGGAGAATCTATCAGAAGCTATAACTATGCTTGGAAGATAATTTAACAAATTAATCAAAAGAATAGATCAGAAGACTAGACCTAATGTCAAGAACATTCCCTCTGACATCAGCAGAAGAGGTAAATATGAAGAAAAGGATAACCAAGGTAAAGGAATTCAGTGCCATGAATGTGAAGGATTTGGTCACATTAGAGCTGAATGTCCAACTTACCTCAAGAAGCAAAAGAAAGGTCTAAATGTCACTTGGTCGGATGAAGATTTTGAGAGTGGAACAGAAGAAGAATCTGCGAAACATGTCACTATACTAACTAGTGTATGTGTATCTGAAGATGATTCTAGTGAAGATAAGCTGACTTTTGATGAGCTTGAAACTTCATATAAACAGTTGCGTATCAGAAGTGCAGAAGTGTGTTAACAAGGGGAGAAGCAAAAGAAAATTATAAAGGAGTTGGAGGCTGAGAAAAAGGAGCATCTGGCAACAATAGACTCACTCAACAATGAGGTTAGTTTGTTGAATTCTAAACTTGAGTAGATGTCAAAATCAATCAAGATGTTAAACAAGGGGACTGACACTCTAGAAGAAATTCTACAAAGTGGTTAGATAGCAGGAGACATGTCTGGACTAGGATTTGTTGGTGAACAAGGACCCATCTTGAGATTCAAGAGGACAAAGCCTGAAAATCATAGGTCAAATCGGATGTCACGACCAATGTCTCAACATCAGAGGAACAGAAGCATGGACTAGACCAAGAGAAAGTTTCAAAGGTGGAGGTGTCACTACTGTGGAAGATTTGGACACATAAAAGCTTTCTACTTCAGGTTACATGGATTTCCTAGCTACCCTTATCAAGTCAAACCCAAAAAGGATGCTACTATCAAGAAACAACAATGGGTTTCCAAAGAGGTTGCTCTAGTAGCTCATACCTCTCTGAAGGTGCCAACAAAAGAAGAATGGTATTTTGATAGTGGATGTTCTAAACATATGCCTGAAATAAAGAACCTCTTGGTGGACATTAAACCTCATTCCACGAGTCATGTAACCTTTGGTGATGGGGCTAGAAGAGAAATCAAAGGTATTAGAAAACTAGGATATCCTGGTGTTCCAGAACTGGATAATGTCATGTTAGTTAAAGGACTGATTGTAAACCTTATCAGTATCAGTCAGCTATGTGACCAAGGACTCAGTGTCAAATTCACTAAGGGTGAATGTGTTGTCACCAATAAAGAAAATGAGGAAGTCATGAGGGGATCTAGAGCTAAGAATAATTGTTATAGGAGCCTAAAAGTAACTTCAATGTCTGTACCATAACCAAAGAAGAAAAGGAGGATCAATTGTGGCAAAAAAAAAGGGAGACATCTTCAAGGGATAAAAAGGACCATATTCAAGGAAGTAGTAAGAAGAACTCCAAAGTCAACCCCATATGAAATAATAGGTTGTGGTAAATGTCAGGTTGGCAGGAAAGCCAAGATAGCACATCCAAAGAATGGACATCATAAAAATCTAGATCTGTTATTCTGGAAGTTGATGGAGTCCATGAAAGATAACCAGCATAAAGGGAGCATTGTCACTCAAGATGTCATGACATTGTACTGTGACAATCTTAGTGCCATCAATATGAACCCAATTCAGCTTAATAGAGCCATGTATAATGATAACAGACATCACTCTAGAGAAGATCGTGTAGAGCTTGAGAACTCTGACCTGCAAAGTGATAACATTTTTACAAGAGATCTCGAGACTACTAAAATTGAAAATTTAAGAAGCAAGTTGGGAATGTGTCATTATAAGGAATTATAGAAATTAATGATAATAGGGAATTGTATTTTGAAAATTAATCATTTGCTAATTGGTCAAAATATTGAGTTCCCTCCTCTTTTGAAATCATACCCCACTAGCCCCTACACACTATACGCTTGCTTCATCTGGTGCCCATACCAATTCTTCATCTTCCATACCTCCTTCAACAACCACAGAAAACCTGCTTTCTCACGGCCAAAGTCTCCTAAAATGTTTCAACAACCAAAATCTATCCCTACCAAGAAAATGACCGCCATCGCTGATCTAGATTCTGGTGCTAGCAACCCTAACCAGGTTCTTGAGGTGGCACCCCTGTGTATGGTGATCCCTGAAGGTTTGAGTGTGAAGAAACCACAGACTTTGCATGCAAGAAGACCTAAAGAACTAGTCATAGGTCAGGCCCCTCACACTTCAACCTCCATCCTTTCTGAGGATACCAATAAGGAAGGCTTTGGGGATGTCCACAACACCATTGCTAATTTGGCATCTAGGATATTGAATGAGCCACATGATGTGCCACAAATACCCATTCCCCATCTGGATTAACAGGCTGATGTTACTCAAGATGTTGAAACCTTGGGAACGACCTCACAAAAGGATGATGATAAGGGTCAAACTTCTGAAAGTAATGATGTTAATATGCAAGGTGATAACAATAATGATAATGATGTCCAGAAGGATGAGGCTGATGTTGTTAACCTTGATGAGTATTCAGACAATGATCTGATAGCCACAATCAACCCTAGCATAGCCAAAAGACTCATAACTAGGAAAGGAAAGAAGGCAGTTGTGCAGAGTCCTCCTAAGAAGAAATCTGTAACAAAGAGTACTCTTATTGGCCCTACCAAAGCTTGGAACAAGGTGGTTCCAAAGAAGAGAAAGGCTCAAACTAGTACTGAATCTGACTATGACTCGGATGTTGCATGTGATGTCACTGACATCCCACCAAAGAAGAAACCCGCCACTAGCAAACTTGATGCTAGTGTTCCTGATGTCCCTATTGACAATATCTCATTTCATTATCCCTCAAGTGTCAACAGGTGGAAATATGTGTATCAGAAGAAGTTGACATTGGAGAGAGAGTTGGCTCATAATGCCCTTGAAAGTAAGGAGATCATGAATCTTATCCATGATGTTGGTTTAATAAGGACTGTCACTCAGTTTTCTTAGTGTTATGAGAAAATTGTTAAGGAGTTCATAGTGAACCTATCAGAAGAATGTGCTGATAGAAAATCAAACGAGTTTGGCAAAGTGTATGTAAGAGGAAAATGTGTCACTTTCTCCTCAACTGTCATCAATAACTATCTGGGGAGATCTGATGAAGCTCAACCTGAGCTAGCTGCTTCTGACAATAAGGTATGTCAAGTTATAACTGCTAACCAGGTCAAAAGCTGGCCTTCAAGAGGGAAACTGGTTTCCAGTAAACTAAGTGTGAAGTATGCCATGCTCCATAAGATTGGTGCTACCAACTGGGTGCCCATATATCATAAGTCAATTGTTGCAACTATCCTGGGGAAGTTCATTTATGTTGTTGGGACCAAAAGAAAATTTTATTATGGGACCTACATCTTTGATCAGACCATGAAGCATGCAGGCAGTTATAGTGTCAAAGGCCCCATTGCATTTCCATCACTTCTCTGTGGGATCACCTTGAATCAGTATCCCAATATCCTCAAAGAGAATGGCTCTGCATGCAAAAGAGAAAACCCCTTGTCTTTCCACCACAAGCTGTTTTAAGGAACTCATGTTCCTGACATTGTCATGACATTTTCAAAAACATCCAAGGAGAGTTTAAAGACAGGGAAAGTTGAGGTTATTGCCATGCTCAAAGAAACATGTAAGGAGTTGGAGACAAGGAAGCAAAATCTAGAAAAGTTGATCAGGTCTCTTGAGCAAGATGAAGATACTGAATATACTGAAAATAATGAGGATAAGCATGACGATGGTTTAGGGGAGGATGATGGCCAGGAAGCTGACTCAGAAGAAGCTGCTGCCAGTTCTGAGGAAGACTCTGATGGAGAAGGAGATAGTGATGATGCTGACTCTGAGTCTGATGACTAGAGATCTTTATTTGATTGCTCCAGAACAAATGTTTTTATTTTTTGAACAATTTTTGTGTTGCTGTATTGTAATAACCCTTTAACTTTGTGTTTCTAACTATGTGTGATCAATGCTAATTCATTAATTATGATCTAATTTTGTGGCTAAAAAGGGGGAGAAGTAGTAGTAGAAACAACATGGTTTCATGTTTGTGCATCAGAAGGTGTGCTTGATGATTTGTTGTTACTTGATTAGTTGTGTTTAGTTGTTGTCCCTCACAGGTGGAAGATGAGATTTATTGCTATGCATGTTTGCACTGAGCATGTTTACTGGTACGCTGAGGTTATGCTGCTGCTGCTCTGAGTCGTGCTACAGTTGTGCTAGAGTTGATCTCCTTGTTGTGAGCAGGATGATGATAATGTGTGTGTTTGGCTATTGTTGTTATATGTTTGTGTGTGGTTTATGCATAGTATGTGTGCTCCTGATATTGGTAGGAGTGTGTGTTAGTAGAACTCTGTGTTTCTGCAGGTTGCTGGTATGTTGTGGTTGGCAGGTGTGCCATGATTGTTATGCAACCCTTAAGGGGGAGAATCATAGAATGTTGTACCAGATTTTGTGACATCTGTAGTCTGAACTAGCAGGTGGTATTTTGTGCTGTGGAACAGGTGTATTCCAGAATGTCATAGTAAATGTCTGGACATTCATAGTCTAGAATAGTCTATATGTGTGTGTGTGATTGGAAGTATAGTTGAATCTGTTTTGGTAGTACAACATGTATGTTGAGTGGGTGTATTAGCTAGTAGGTATCCTGCATGCTTAAGATGTGTGTTGTGAGCTTTTCTGCATATGTTCTCTGATTTAGTGATAGATTGTTTTAGCCAAAAACTTCCCAAAGGGTGAGTTTGTAGATGTTTTTGATTGGATGCAGTTTATGGTAAAACATTGTTGTGAGTGAAGATGTCATGATTGATGTCATGACATGCTTGTGTGGTGATCTGCAGGGTAAGTTTGGTTGGCTAGAACAAAGTGTATTGGATGTCATACTGAATGTCACGACATTAGGTTGCTGACATCAAGGGCGCGTGTTTGTCTTTCTAGTATATTGATTGAGTTAGCTCAGGCTAGATTCAAGGAAACATTTTAGGGCGCTTGGTTATCTCAGGCGAAATGCTAGGCAGTGCTGAGGATAACATAAAATGCCTATGACCTAATTGTAAAGACGCAGCTTTATGAAAAGAAGTTTGACTTGGTTAAACCTAATTGCTACACTGAGGCCCAAGGAACTGACACTAGCTATAAATACAGAAGTGGCAATCCTGATTCAAGGACGAAGACTTAGAGATTTTACAGAGTGTTTTGTGAGTTATTTGTGAGTGAAGAATTCTGTTTGTTCTTCACGTGTGTTTTGTGTCTTAGGATTACTTGTGAGCCAAGCAATTATTTGTTGTATGATTGCATTGGATTGGTGTGTTTGAGCTTTATGTCAATTGTGTCACTCTAAGCTTTTAAGCACGAGTGTTATGTTTTTTGATTGAAGTTGTGAAGCAAGATCAAGATTTGTTTGAAGTGTGTCTTCATTTTTATCTGTAACTTTAATTGGTTGATATCACTGCTGTGATTGAGGGGGAGTGAGTTGGTACTCAGGTCTAGTGCTAGGAAGAAGTTGCATTGGGTAGGTCTTAAGTGAAGAATGCAAACTAATTGTTTGGCTCTGAAATAGCACTGCTTATAGTGGATTTCCTCCCTGGCTTGGTAGCCCCCAGAGTAGGTGTGATTTGCACCGATCTGGGTCAACAATTCCCTGTTCAGTGGTGGATGTCATAACATCTGTTATAACATCGACTGTCTATTACTAGAATTTCAAGATAGGAGCTGGAGTTTTCTTCACCACAGGTGAAGTCTGGTAGAGTTCAGGACCTTCTTGGTTTTCGTCTTCTCCCTCTTCCCCTTCATCTTGTTCTTCATCCTCTCCTTCTTCTTCTTCTTCTTTGTCTTCTTCCTCTGCTTCTTCGATTTTAACTGCCTCACTTTTATCAATGGCAGATGGATGGTCATCATAGTTATGAGCTGATTCAGGTGCAGTTCTCTTGGTTCCTCATGAACAACTTGATTTGGATTGTCATTGGTTGGCTGGTCTATAGGAATGTCTAATTGTTCGATAACCACCTCATCAGTAACCATAGGTTCAACTTGGTTAAGAGGTGGGGGACTTAAGGCGTCGTCATCCCCAGAATTGAAGCCATCAGCTTGAGCATGTTGCGTAGTAGTTTGAACCAAAGAAGGAATGTTTCTGTGGAAGGAAAAATAGGTTTATTTACCTCACTCAAACCAGAGCCAACATCAGAAGAAGGATGATAAGTTGGCTCACTTGGCTATTGAGTAGGGTGGTGGCAGAATTGCCGGAAGCTGGTGGAGGGTTGGAGATGTTCGTATCAGCCTGGTAACACAAGTAAAGAAAATATGGCAAAGAAGGTCGAGGGAAAGATATAAACATAATAAAATTTGGTGCGCATACCTAAGCCAGTGCAGCAGCAGGATTGGAGTTGTCACCCCCATGGTCACCAGAAGTTGGCTTCGAAGTCACCATGGAAGGTTATCTTTTGACACCATTTGTAGTGGGTGTCGTCTCGAGAACTTTGGCCACCTTTAAGGGAGGTGGGCCAGTAGGTCCATATGCCTTTGCAAGTTTGCTTCTCTTTTTTTGTAAGAACCTCCTCATGAGATTCATTAGCATCTGAGGCAACAGCTATTGGAGCGTCCTTCTTGCCTTTCTTGAAAGGAGTTGAAGTTTTTCGCCCAGCCTAGAAAAATGAAAAGAGGAAATACAAGTGTTAGAAATGAATCACATAGTAAGAAAATAGGCAAAGATGTGAAATATACATGTTTGCCTTCCGTTTCTTTGCCACTTTGTGAAGTAGTAGCCCTAGTAGAAGGGGTTTTCCTAGGCACAGCTGGAAGACAGGAAATGATTACAAGTTAAATATTGTATGACTGGTGATAGAACCATAAGTACAGGGCATCAAACCTTCATATATGTCAGATTCGACACGAACGTCCTGAATCCCTATATGAAGGTGTCCTTTGAAATTGTCTAAAGTATGCTTGGTCGGAACCACTCGTCGAGCCTTTGGTTTTGACTGCTATTGAAGGAGTTTAAGATCTTCGCCATAGACAAAATCTGGAAATGGACGGGCAAGTGCCACTCCATACTCAGTAGTAGGCAGGCGAGGGAACTTTGGAGGAAAAAGTTTAAATGCTACCTCATAACGTTTCTCACGAGGAACGTTGGAAGGGATTTTTGATTGATCTAGTTGTTGCAGAAATTTTCTTTTTAAAGTAATGGCAGCCTCGTGAATGGTTCGACTAAGATCATCTGGTCGATAGACAGTTTCAAAGTATTTCTGAAAAGCTTGAATTTCTTGGATATGAGCGAGCTTACTCTTCTTCGTCTTGTCCTGCACATCAAGGAAAGCTTGGTCAAGTAATGAAGAAAAGGTGGTCACATTAAGAAAATTTTCAGTGTAATGCTTTGACCATCAGTGGTGGAATGAGGAAGTGCATAGAAAAGAAGGGTCAAAGAAAACAGGCGAGAGGACTCCTTTCTTCTCATTCCAGTCGTCGAGAACAGCGCTAACCGACTCTTCGTCGAAGCTGGCAGTGGAAAGAATGACTTGGCGTTTCTTGTCATATAAACATTTTGGAAAACTCTGAGCCAACCCAAACTGTTGAGAAACAGGGTTTGGTTGATATGCAATTAAGGCTGCTAGACCTCTTCCTAAGTTTAGCCTGTTGACAATAAATCTGGGAATTAAAGAGGTTTCCCATATATAAACAGATTCATTGTCAAACTCCCCATAAGAATTGGGAAATGGCCTCGTGAACCACATAGGGCCATATTTTCTTTCAGCAAAGGGTGCCATGGTTGGAGTAAACTCATGGCGCTTGGCAAACATCATGATATAACTAGTGAAGGCTCCTCTAAGAATTTCGCCATCATCGTTGGGAGTCAACTGGACCAAACGGGTCCTTCGATGATCCTCCCTATGATTTCAGTAGAGGTTTCATCAACTAGCCCTTTTCTGGGAAGGCTAGCTTCAAAAGTTGCGTTGAGCCACAACTGAAGCAGCCAGAGAGGACCACTCAAATGTACAGAACCGTGGGTCTCCATATGCTTCAGTCGAGAAGGTCCTTCACTGAGGGACTCATAGAGGTTCGCCAAAATGAGTTCACTCAAGCATACCCTTTTATTGTGATGAAGCTGGTTGGCAAAAGGCGGGTACTTCTTAGCTACTTGCAAGGATTTGGTGAAAAAAACGTATCTCGACAGCCATACAAAGAGAAACACTATATGTTCTTCATCAGAAACGTCTCCTTGGTTTTGTTTGAAGTGGTGTTTGATAAAAAGGGTGTATGTGAGTTTGGAGCTCGAGATGTTGATAGTGTCTTCAGCATCTGCGTCTGGGTGATAGGGGATGCCATCTGGGCGAAGCCCTGTAATAGCAGCTATGTCGAAAAGGGTCGGCGTAACCATCCCACATGGCAGATGGAAGGTGTAATGAGTTCTATCCCAGAAGTATAAAGACGTTGCTAGCAAGTTCAAACAGTATGGTATGTTAGTCTTTGACAACATCAAGAGGTCATAGATCCCTATGGATTTCCATTGATCAACTTTAACCTTCTCCAGCTTTGCCATCCAAAGATCAAAATCCTTAAGCAGACTGATGGCTCTCACTAACCTAGTACCATCAATAAGATACTTCAGGTCAATCTTAGGCAATGAGGGTTCTTCAGGAGCAGTATTGGTTAGTGTGGAAAAGCTTTTTTTCCCTAACGGCCTGGATCTCAGGTAAGAGGGCAGAAACTCAGTAAGCTTCTCGTCAGAAGAGCCAACCTGAGCTAAAGGACCAGAAAGTGCATAGGGTTTATCTGAAACAATTAAAGGAATCATTACTTGAGATTGGTAGATGCTCCGGGCCGCTTTAGGGGTAGGTTCTGGCACATAGTGGAGATTTTCCACCAGTTGAGGGCCAGAGATATTTGTAAAAGGAGGGATGGTTTTCTTAAACTGAGTAACTATACCCTTCTGGGTTTTCTTTTCATGAACGTTGGATTGGGAAGACGCCATTGTTGAAGGAAGTGAAAGAAAATGGTTTTTCTTTAAGTTTGGTAGAGAAAACTGAAGAAAAGAGACAGGATGTTTGAGATTCTGGAAAGTGTAAAAAGTTCACAAAATGGTGAAGGAAGGTATTTATAGGAGTTTGGAAATCCTGAAGGCTTGAATCCACCGTTGAAGTTAATTATATAGTGGGACACGTGTTTGATGTTGAGAAATGATGAGTGTTGGCAGTTATGGTCAGACTGCAAAATATACGTTTTCAAGACAAAATAATGATAAATACAGCTGAAAAGACATTTAATATTTATCATGATGGCATGATGTTATAAGCGTGGGATAAAAGAAAGTGAATAGTTAGCCACTAAATAAGTAGTGGATTGTTAAGTCAAGGCCATGCAAATTCACACACGTCGAAACGGTTGAAAAAATGACCTTCCTACCAAGACTGGAGAAAAGGACATTTCTTGGGGGCAATCTGTTAGCTCTCATTTTCGACGCCAGCAAAATCAGAATTATCCTAAGTCAGGATGTTATTCACAAAACATATGAAGGTTTCGACACAACTTTGAGGAAACCTGAGGCAAAGAAAGGTTGACAAAATTTCTAGAAAAATGCTAAGTGTTGGAGAAGCCTTGACCAAGATCGTGCTAGAAGGAACACAGGGCAGTTACCATAAAGGCTGGAGGGAATTCTTAGTGTCTAAGTTTCAAATTGATAGTGGGTGACCATGGGAGTAGTTGAGGTTGTAAAAAAGCGCCAAAAGGACACGTTGTGAAGCCATAACTGTCATTTAGTAGTTACTTACTAGCATTATAAATAGTTGTTATTTTCATTTAATGAGTGTGTTCATTCATCTTGTACTAGTCACTCCAAATCACTCAAAGTACCCGTGTGTAGAGAAACGAGTTAGCGAGAATGTACGTGATACAACACCAACTCCTTTTCATTAATGCAATTTACTTATCTTTACCATTTGCATGCTGTTACTTATTCTGCATTTTAACCTTCATCTTTTATGTTTAAAATGCTTTTTCAAGCCTTTTGTAACTTTATTTTCAAGTTACGTTTATGCCATTTAATGTTCTGCACTTTACCTTAACCTGCAAATTTAACGTTTTGCACATTTACTTTCAAAGATCTCATAGTCGAACGTGGAGTTCAGATTAAAGTCTTTTGCACATTTACATTCAAAGCCATTTACTGTAGAAGCATACTTCAATCTCAAGGTTTTGATGATGTCAACAAGACTTAAGCTCATTTGATGTTTACAAAAAGTCAAGCTTTCAAATTGATCAAGATATTACACTATATACCCGTGGGGGTATATGTACTGTGAAGCTGCTTTCACTATATACCCGTGGGGGTATATACACTGTAGATGAAGCCAGAAGCTTCTCTATTCTGAACTCTTCTCAAAAAGCAAGAGGTGCAAGCATATCATCAAGAATACATTATCAAGATCAAGGCAAAGTCATTTATCAATATTGGATCAAGCTTCATGTGCAAATGATCGACTACTTTTTCAAGACTTGGACACAAGACTTTCGTATATCAAAACTCACTCTTTTAATCGATATACAAGTGTTCAAAAAGTCTATCATATCAACATATTGCATTTGCATATTTTTAAAATTAATTAGAACTGGTATAACACTTTTAACTCAAGTATTTTTTCTGAGTTTTAACAGTGTTAACCAATTAACCATATGGATTAATCGGCTAACGACCTCAAATTTTAAATTCTCAGGTCTAACGTTCAAGTGTTAACTGATTAACCTATATGGTTAACCGATTAACACTGAACGAATTTTGAAAAATTGTTTCTTTTTAAATTCAAATCTTGTTTGATTGTTATACATTTTCATTATTTGATTTATACTCATTTGTACCTTTTTGAAATGGTGTTTTGACTCATATAAATTCTGAACATTTCAAATTGAAAAACAACCTCCAATAATTTTCAATGTAATCATTCAATCAAATTCACTATTTTTCAAATATTTTCAAATATTTCAAAAGTGTTCATACTGTTCATACCATTTCATATCCATAATTTTTGAACACTTGTATTGACATTGAAAAGTGAATTTTGATCAAAAGGAGAAGATCAATCATTGTATTGATATTATTATATCACTGTTAAATCAAATTACAGAATTATTTTCTATTGTGACTTGTGATTCAGGATTGTTGAACACAAGGGGTAGTGCTTGCAAGAGGATTGTTCTTGCACACTAAGTTGTTGAAATAGTTATTAGATAGTAGGCCTCACCGGTTGATGGTGTGATAGGTTGTACATTCTAAAACTATAGTGAAAACTATCTTTCATGTGGAAAGGGGAGTGAAGTACCTTCGATTTGTGAAGGGAACCACTATAAATCTCTGTGTCCATTTTCATTATGCTTTTTATTGCTTTCATCATCAAGAACATAACCAAGTAAAATTCAAGAATCTTGAAAAACCGGAAAAAGTTTCTAAAGCCTAATTCACCCCCCCCCCCCTCTTAGGTATACTCTGAAATTACAATTGGCATCAGAGCAGGTTAAGGTAATTTGTTCCTAACGATTCAGTATGGCTTCCACTAGCACCAACCCGGTTTTCAAAGACGGTGGAAGTAGTAATAAACCACCACTGTTTTCTGGAGAATATTTCGATTTCTAGAAAATCAGAATGAAGGCACATCTTGAAGCCCAAGGAGAAGGTATATGGGAAGCAATCGAAGAAGGACCACACAATCCAGTAAATGTGGTAAATGGCGTTGGAACCGCAAAGTTGAAAAGCACGTATGATGAAGACGATAAGAAAAAGATTCTTAATGAAAAGAAAGCAATCGACATACTCCAAAGCGCTCTCAGTATGGATGAATTCTTCCGTGTATCACAGTGTAGATCGGCAAGGGAGATTTGGGACACCTTGGTGGAAACGTATGAAGGAACCGCCGAAGTAAAAAGATCAAGACTCAACACGTTAAGTCAAGAATATGAGATGTTCCGTATGCAGCCCGGTGAATCTATTGTTGCCTTACAAAAGAGAATCGTTCATCTAAAAAATCATTTGATTTCTCTCGGGAAAACCTTCACCAATGATGATCTCAACCTAAAAGTCCTAAGATCCTTAACAAGAGAATGGCAACCAAAAGTGACCGCTATTTCGGAAAAGAAGATTCTCTCAACGATGACATCCGCATCCTTATTTGGCAAACTTCAAGAGCATGAATTGGAACTTGGAAGGCTCGAGAAGCACAAAAATCAAGAAAAGTAGTCCAAAGGAATTGCCTTGAAGATTGACACAAAGGATGACAAAGACGACGATACTTCCGAAGATGAAAACTTTATGCTTCTTGTAAAGAAGCTTGGTAAGTTTTTTAATAATAATAAAAATTCCTCTTTTCCTAAAAATAATCGATATTTCAGGAAAAAGGATGCATCCACATTGAATCAAGAAGTCACATGTTACGAATGTGGGAAGCAAGGCCACATAAAGTCGGATTGCCCGAAACTTGCAAAGAAAGGAGGATTCAAAGGCAAGAAGGATTTCAAAAATAAAAACGCTTATGTTGCTTGGGACGATAATGAGATATGTTCATCATCAGAATCGAAAAGCGATGAATGTGCAAATATGGCTCTTATGGCATCACATCACTCCGATGAAGAAATTGATGAGGTTAGTAACGATTTTTCTATTTATGATAATGATGCACAAGAAGTCATAGATGGACTTCTAAAAGAATGCAAGACTTTGTATAAAAGCATCTCATCCCAAAAGAAAAGAATTTCATCTTTAGAAGAACAGAATATTGCTTTTATAAAAAATATTGAAAATGAAAAACAAAAATTGATGGATGAAAAACAAAGTCTTGTATGCAAAAATTGTGAATCCTTATCTTTCAAATTGTGCTCAACTTAAAAGAGTTTTGGAAAGATACGAAAAAGGTCAAATTGGCTTGGAGGAAATTCTTAGGCACCAAAGATATCCTAATGATAAAAGTGGGTCAGGATATTCTAAGTTTTCCAAACCAAGCACAAATGAAACCATTTTTGTGAAAGCAAGTGAACAAGTTGTTAAAGAAAAGGCAAGCAATTCTAAAACTATGCATCAAAGTCATAAAAAGAAAAGAATTGTGAAGAAAAAGATTTATGTTCCTAGATATAGAAGTCATTTTCAACCTACTTGTTTTTATTGTGGAATCAAAGACCATACACCTAATGCTTGCTATGTGCGCAACATTGGTGTTGCTAAAGGGCATTATGTGTGGGTTGAAAAGGGTACTAACTATCAAGGACCCAAAGAAATTTGGGTACCTAACAATACTTGATTTTGTGTTGTAGGTATGCTTAAAGACAACTTCCAATCAATGGTATCTTGATAGCGGTTGTTCGAAGCATATGACGGGAGATATAAACAAGTTTTCAAGTCTATCTTTAAAGGCCAAAGGATATGTTACTTACGGTGATGATAATAAAGGAAAAATTCTTGGAGTTGGAACCGTTGGTGCACCTCCATGTACAATCATCGAAGACGTTCTTTATGTGGAAGGTCTTAAACACAACCTTCTTAGCATAAGTCAATTGTGTGACAAAGGGTTCCGAATCAACTTCACAAAGAATGAATGTTTGATAGAACATGAAGTCACCCATGACATCTTGCTAAAAGGTAAAAGATTTAATAATATTTTTATGATCTCTTTTGATGACTCATCCTTGAAGGTAAAATGTCTAATGGAAAACAACAACGAGGCGTGGCTATGGCATAAAAGGTTTGCTCACATTCACATGGAGCATTTAAATAAGTTGATAAAGCATGATCTAGTTGTTGGTCTTCCAAAGATAAAATTCATCAAGGATAAGTTATGCGAAGCATGTCAAAAGGGGAAACAGACCAAGACAACTTTCAAATCCAAACAAGTGGTTTCTACATCAAGACCACTTCAATTGTTGCACATGGATCTTTTTGGTCCATCGAGAACAAAAAGCTTCGGAGGTATCCTTTATGTTTTAGTTATTGTTGATGATTTCTCTCGATAAATATGGACATTGTTTTTAGTGCAGAAAAATGATGCTTTCAAAGCATTCAAGAAGTATGCGAAGAAAACTCAAAACGAGAAGTCACTCACCATAGCCTCCATAAGAAGCGACCATGGTGGAGAGTTCCAAAATTCAGATTCTGAAGATTTTTGCGAAGAGCATGGAATTTCTCAAAACTTTTCCGCACCAAGGACTCCTCAACAAAACAGTGTCGTAGAACAGAAGAATAGGTCACTCGTGGAGTTTGCTAGAACAATGCTTAGCGAATCGAATCTTCCTAAATATTTTTGGGCAGAGGCGGTTAGCACGGCATGTTTTTGTAAGCAACCGTGTCAATATTCGACCAATTCTCAAGAAGACTCCGTATGAGCTGTTCAAGGGTAGGAAACCAAACATAGCATTTTTCCACATATTCGGATGCAAATGTTTTGTTCTCAACAACAATAAGGACAATCTCGGTAAGTTTGATGAGAAGTCCGACGAAGGTATATTTCTTGGTTACTCTCTTTCTAGTAGAGCTTTTAGAATTTTTAATAAAAGAACTCTTACTATTGAAGAATCCATTCATGTTTCTTTTGATGAGACTAACCCCTCGAAAGAGGATAATATTATTGTGCATGATGATGATTATATAGTAGATTCTTCACAACAACAAAAAGAGACTTCAAAGGATCAAGCAATACCACAACAAGATGTCACTCAAATCATTGAAGAACATCAAGATCTTCCAAAGGAATGGAGAACTCATAGAGATCACCCGATAGATAAAGATATTGGTGATATTAGCCAAGGTGTTGCAACTCGACTTAATCTTAAGGATGCTTGTCTCAACATGGATTTTGTGTCTCAAATTGAACCAACCAAGATTGATGAAGCCTTAAGCGACGACCAATGGATTGTAGCGATGCAAGAAGAACTCAACCAATTCGAAAGGAATCAAGTTTGGAGTCTCGTACCGAGACCAGACAACAAGTACATCATTGGAACGAGATGGGTGTTTAAGAACAAACTTGACGAGAATGGGATCATAGTTCGTAACAAAGCAAGATTGGTCGCACAAGGCTACAACCAGGAGGAAGGAATTGATTTTGATTAAACGTTCGCTCCGGTAGCACGGTTAGAAGCAATTATATTATTACTTGCTTATGCTTGTTCTATGAATTTTCAGTTGTTCCAGATGGATGTCAAAAGCGCTTTCCTGAATGGATACATCAATGAAGAAGTCTACGTCAAACAACCTCTGGGTTTTGAAGACTTCAAGAATCCCTCGCATGTTTACAAACTGAAAAAGGCATTCTACGGACTGAAACAAGCACCAAGAGCATGGTATGACCGCCTTAGCAATTTCTTATGTGAAAAGGGATTTACAAAAGGAAAGGTTGACAAGACACTGTTCATTAAAAAGATAAAGGGTAACACCTTATTGGTTCAAGTTTATGTCAATGACATCATCTTCGGATCAACAAACAAAGAGCTTTGTGAAGAATTTTCACTTATGATGCAAGGAGAATTCGAGATGTCCATGATGGGAAAATTGAACTATTTTCTTGGACTACAAATCAAGCAAACAAAGGATGGCATCTTCCTCAACCAATACAAGTATTGCAAAGAATTGTTGAAGAAATTCGATATGGATAGTTGTGAGGTGATGTCCACTCCTATGGGATCCGGAACGTACGTTGATTAAGATGAATCTGGTACTCCAATTGATATTACAAAATATCGAGGTATAATCGGTTCATTATTATATTTGACGGCAAGCCGTCCTGACATTATGTTTAGCATTTTTTTGTGCGCACTGTAACACCCCCTTTCTATACCCCAAATAAATTAGATAAATCAATTAGGCACATAGAAAATTTATTTCATCAGAGTTTGATTAAAACATGGTATATAAGAGGCGCATCACATTATCATGAAATTAAACACATACGATACCTGCTCAAAATAGATATGCAACAATGGGTAACCCACATCTCAATATTTAGAATAAAGCGGAAACATCCAAATATTGAATCGATCTCATTCATAAAGGTATATACAACCATCAGTTAATTCATGCTTTACAACATATCCACAGCAGATACATACACACATGTATCACAAAAGAATCAAAACAAATGTAACTCCAAAAGAGTCAAAGGCTTCCTAACTACCCAAATGTTACATATCAGAGCCATTGACCAAAAAGAATGAAGACATCGCTTCACAAAAAGAACCTCCAGCTTCCTACTCTGCAATGCCTCATAGAGCATTAGAAAACAGCAGAAGGGTGAGAAACAACATCATAACAGTTAATGCATAAAATTGTATATATACATAACTCCATGATTATACAAGTTATACTCAAATTATGTACTCACCACATTAAGCATATACAAATAATCATGTCTCTACACATACACATGAACATTCACTATACTTTCTCCAAACAATCACATAAAACATACACAGTTATATTCACACAACCAATGCATCATACACAGATGACTCATGCAACTCATAGAGACCGACACACGACTCTATGCAGATGTAAATGCGGTACCGACTCATTCAACAAATTCCCTAAGGAATCGAGTATTCAGCAGATCCTCCACGGGATCAAGTACTCAGCAGATTCTCCACGGAATCAAATATTCATCAGATTCTCCACGGAATCGAATATTCAGCAGATCCTCCACGGGATCAAGTACTCAGCAGATTCTCCACGGAATCAAATACTCTAACCAATCCTCCACGGGATTACATGTTATGACCGATTCTCCGAGGAATCACACAATGCAACCGATTCTCCAAGGAATCACACAATGCAACCGATTCTCCAAGGAATCTAATATAACCATCGTATCATACGAGGTTCTGCAAATCCTCCGAGGGATCATTCAACACAAAAATGCATACTATGCTCACAAACATACTCATTGCATTTATCACATACATAGCATATATCTATCATGCATTCACATTATGCACCATTCCACACATGGTTTACACACATATCAGCCTATCAATGTGTTTCTATTCAATTCGAGCAAATGCACAAGATTGTCAAATATTCAAGATTCATCATTTACTCTACAATCTAGGATTCACGCCTTTCGGCCACCCACAGCACGACATGTCAAAATATTTAACACATCGATCATTCATATAGGCATTAATCATAATTGAATCAATCAAACATCATGTCATGAACAAACAGCAAAACAAATAACACTGCCAGGTTCGCCAACCTTCGCTTGGCGAAGCCACGCAGCGAATGCTCGCTGGCCTTCGCCTGGCGAACTCCCCAGCGAAGTCCACTGGGAGTAATTCTGGAATTACTCGCTGAGGCTCGCTACCCACTCGCCTGGCGAACCTTCGCCAACTCACCTCGCCTGGCGAACTTGCCAGCGAATACAGGGTATCAGCTTCTGACTTGCTTCGCTACAGCTCGCTGGACTTAGCCTGGCGAAGCTTCGCTGCCTTTCGCCTGGCGAGCCTGCGAAGACAGAACTTCCATGGCTGTCTCAAAGCCCAAACTCCACACAACCAACCGATTAAATTCAAACCAGTCACAGTAGCACAACCCAACCATCACCCGACTAAACTACATCGTCTAATCCGAGTTCTAACCGATTAAAACCTCATTCTACTCCCAAAACCAACTTCTAACCTAAGTGGAAAAAGAGTAGAACTCTACAAAATCCACACACATACACATACAATCATATACATTAAAGAGATGATGGAGTTTCACACCCTTACCGATCGATTGCAAGCTTTGGTGATGATTCCTTGATGATTCTAGGTTTTCCTCTCCACTTTCTCTTCTCTTTCTCTTCTCCTCTTTTCTTTCTCTTGTTTTTCCTCTTATGTTACTATCTTCTTCCTTTTTCCTCTCTTATTCTATTTCTATCTCTATTTCTTTCCTCTCAAATTCTTTCCAACACTTATCAATCAATTCTCACACTAAAGTGCTAAATGTCTAAAATGCCCTTTTTACTCTAATTCCCCGAAAACTCTCTGAATCGGTAAAAATAGATAAAATAAGCAAAACACCACATAGCAATATATAATTTCTCAATTTAAAACAAACATCAATTAAATAAATTAAAAGACTCAACAATTAATGGGAATTCAGAATCGGGGCGTTACAACTCTCCCCCACTTTAGAAATTTTCGTCCTCGAAAATATCACCTGATTCAAACAACTCTGGATGCGATTCTCGCATCTTGCTCTCCAATTCCCAAGTCATGTTGCCTTCCGCGGCACCTCCCCAGGACACTTTCACAAGCGCAATATCCTTGCCTCTTAGTTTCTTAACTTCACGGTCCAAAATACTAACCGGTAAAACTTCAACTGTAAGGTTATCTCTTACTTCAACTTCATCCATTGGGATCACATGTGACGGATCCGGAACATACTTCTGAAGTTGCGAGACATGGAATACATCATGCAAATTCGAAAGGTTCGGAGGCAACGCCACACGATACGCCACAACACCAACCCGTGCGACAATCTGATACGGACCAATAAAATGAGAAGTCAACTTTCTCGACTTCAAGGCACGACCCACACCCGAAACTGGTGTAACTCTCAAAAACACATGGTCTCCCTCTTGAAACTCGAGATCCTTTCTCCTTTTATCATGATAACTTTTCTGTCTATTCTGAGAAGCTCTCATCTTTTCCCGAATAAATTTCACCTTTTCCGTCGTTTGCTGTACCATTTCAGGACCAACTACCGACCTTTCACCCGTCTCATGCCAACACAGAGGTGTTCGACATCTCCGTCCATATAAAGCCTCAAATGGCGCCATACCGATACTCGAATGGAAACTGTTATTATAGGTGAACTCAATCAACGCTAAATAACCGTCCCACGCACCACCTTGTTCAAGCACACAAGCACGCAACAGATCTTCTAACGATTGAATCGTCCTCTCGGTTTGACCATCCGTTTGCGGATGATATGCCGAACTCAATCTCAACTTAGAACCCAAGGCACCTTGCAAAATCTCCCAAAATCTTGAAGTAAATCCAGGATCTCTATCCGACACAATACTCTTAGGAACTCCATGAAGCTTCACAATAGTGCCAACATAAATCTCGGCTAACCTTTCCAAAGAATAAGTAATATCAATCGGAATAAAGTGAGCCGATTTAGTAAGCCTATCAACAATCACCCAAATAGCATTATGTCCTCTTTGCGTATTCGGCAATCCCGTAACAAAATCCATCGATATACTATCCCATTTCCATTCCGGAATATCCAACGGTTGCATCAATCCACTAGGCTTCTGATGCTCTACCTTAGACTTCTGACAAGTCAAACACGAGTACACAAAACGAGCAACATCGCTTTTCAATCCAGACCACCAAAAGATCTTCTTCAAATCCTGATACATCTTATTCGCTCCCGGATGAATACTTAAGTTACTCCGATGTCCCTCTTCCAATATCATCTTTTTCAAATCCGCGTCATCGGGAATACAAATACGACCTCGAAACCTCAAAACTCCTAATTCATCAACGTTGAAATCTTCATTTCCATTCGTCATCAAATCCACAAATTTCAAATCCAACTTTTGCTTTTCACACACCGTAGCAAGAAAATCATTCGTGACATGCAACATACCAAGCTTCACACTACTCGGCGTTAACTCACAAACCAAACTCAAATCTCTAAAGTTCTCCAAGAGTTCCCACTCTCTAACCATCAAGGTAGACACGTGCAACGACTTCCGACTTAAGGCATCTGCTACCACATTCGCCTTACCCGGATGATAATTTAAACCAAAATCATAGTCCTTCAAAAGTTCTAGCCATCTCCTTTGCCTCATATTCAATTCCTTTTGATCAAACAAATACTTCAAACTCTTGTGATCGCTAAAAACTTCAAATCTTACACCATAAAGATAGTGCCTCCAAATTTTCAAAACGAACACCACGGCCGCTGACTCCAAATCATGAGTAGGATAATTCTTTTCATGCACTCTCAACTGCCTAGAAGCATACGCCACGACCTTCCCATCTTGCATCAATACACCACCCAATCCTAACAAAGAAGCATCGCAATAAACCACAAAAGGTTCCGTAGGATTCGGCAAAATCAAAACTGGCGCTGTTGTTAACCTTCTCTTTAATTCTATGAAACTCTCTTCACAATTAACATCCCAAATAAAAACCTTTCCTTTACAAGTCAACTGCGTTAACGGAAGTGCTAACCTTGAAAATCCTTCGATAAACCTCCGGTAGTAACCGGCCAAGCCCAAAAAGCTTCGAATTTCCGTAACCGATCTTGGAGTCTCCCATTGCATTACCGCATCGATCTTGGATGGATCCACACTAATACCATTGCCGGAAATAATATGTCCAAGAAAACTCACCTCCGACAACCAAAACTCACACTTAGACAACTTTGCGTATAACCTCTTCTCTTTCAAAATCCGCAACACAATCCTTAAATGTTCTTCGTGTTCCACACGAGACTTAGAATAAATCAGAATGTCGTCAATAAACACTACCACAAAACGATCCAACTGCTCGTGGAAGATACGGTTCATATATTCCATGAAAACACCCGGCGCATTAGAAACTCCGAATGGCATCACCGTATACTCGTAGTGACCATATCGTGTTCTAAAAGCCGTCTTCGAAATATATTCTTCTTTAACCCGAATCTGGTGATAACCGGATCTCAAATCAATCTTACTAAAAACACGGGCTCCAACCAATTGATCCATCAAATCATCAATTCTTGGAAGCGGATACTTGTTCTTAATTGTCACCTTATTCAACTGCCGATAATCAATACACAATCGCATACTACCATCCTTCTTCTTTACCAACAATACCGGCGCACCCCAAGGAGAGACACTTGGTCTTATAAATCTCTTATCCAACAAATCATTCAACTGCTTCTTCAATTCCACCAACTCCGATGCCGACATCCGATACGGGGCCATCGAAATCGGTCTAGTACCCTGAACTAGATCAATAGAAAATTCAACCTCTCTCTTTGGCGGCACATCCGCAACATCTTCCGGAAACACTTCAGGAAATTCACAAACCACAGGAAACACGTCGAGCTCAACTTTGCTCTCCACCGACAACGATGCAGACAAACCAAACAACTGAGCTTCGTCCGCTAAAAGTTTCTTCAACTCTTTAGTGGAAAGAAAACTCTCGTTCTCACCATCTTCCAAAGAAGGAAACCTTACTAACTTGTGATAGCAATCCAAATGAACTCTATTAAAATGCAACCAATTCATACCCAAGATTACGTCCAAACCTTCCAACAGCAAACACACTAAATCCATAACGAAGTCCTTACCATACATGGTCAAAGGACAACTTGCACACACCAAAGAAGTAGTTACCGACCCCGAAGCGGGAGTCCCAATAACCATACCACTACTCAAAGAAACCATACACAAATCCAACCGCTTAGCACACGCAAGAGAAATGAACGAGTGAGTCGCTCCAGTATCAATAATAGCAACTAAAGGCATATCATTAATAAAGCATGTACCTTTAATCAAACGATCTGCCGCATTAGTAGCGTCTGAACCTGCTAATGCGAAAACTTTTCCGCCCGCCGGAGCTTGCTTCGGTTTGGTACAATTCGGGCTAATGTGACCCACCTCGCCACAATTAAAACACTTCACAGCATTCTTTCTACACTCTGCTGCATCATGACCAAAGAGTCCACAGTTGGAACACTTCGCCTTGAACTTTCCACAATCATAAGACTTGTGGCCCATCACGCCACACTTAAAACATTTGATCGCACCGGAACCTCCTCCGGGTCTCCTATCAAAGTTTCCCTTATGTTTGCCCTTCTCAGCAGGCGTCACATAAGGTCCGCTTCGTACTTGCTGCTTCCCTCTCCTCTCGCTCAAACCCTTATAATGAGTGGAACGAGCTCTACTATCTTCTTCATAAATTCTGCAACACTCGGTCAAATCCGAAAATCTTCGTATCCTTTGATAACCCACCGCTTGCTTTATCTCAGGACGCAAGCCATTCTCATACTTGATACATTTGGAAAATTCCGCCGTAACCGCATCATAGTGAGGGTGAAACTTCACTAACTCAGTAAACTTAGCGGTGTAGTCCACCACCGACATATTACCTTGTTTCAACTCCAGAAATTCCATTTCTCTCTTCCCTTTAACACTTTCGGGGTAATACTTCCTTAGAAACTCAGCACGAAATAAATCCCACGTAATCTCCTCGTCGTCGACCTCAAGAACTTGACTCATGCTGACCCACCAGTCATCGGCCTCTTCTCTCAGCATGTGAGTCCCTAGTCTCACCTTATTCCCTTAAGCACAATCCATCACCCTAAAAATTCTCTCAATTTCCTTTAACCATATCTGAGCACCATCCGGATCAAATCTCCCTTTAAACACCGGTGGTTGGTTCTTCCTGAACTCATCATTCGCATTCACGTTAGGTGCACCCTGCACAGCTCTGGCCATAGCCTCTAACGCCGCTGCCATAGCATTGTCATTACGACCTGCCATATTCTGAGGATTCCCAAAAATAACAACAAGGTTAAACAACCGTTCAACCAACACAACAACAAGACAGACACGACTGACTCAACATTGGCTCTGATACCACTTAATGTAACACCCCCTTTCTATACCCCAAATAAATTAGATAAATCAATTAGGCACATAGAAAATTTATTTCATCAGAGTTTGATTAAAACATGGTATATAAGAGGCGCATCACATTATCATGAAATTAAACACATACGATACCTGCTCAAAATAGATATGCAACAATGGGTAACCCACATCTCAATATTTAGAATAAAGCGGAAACATCCAAATATTGAATCGATCTCATTCATAAAGGTATATACAACCATCAGTTAATTCATGCTTTACAACATATCCACAGCAGATACATACACACATGTATCACAAAAGAATCAAAACAAATGTAACTCCAAAAGAGTCAAAGGCTTCCTAACTACCCAGATGTTACATATCAGAGCCATTGACCAAAAAGAATGAAGACATCGCTTCACAAAAAGAACCTCCAGCTTCCTACTCTGCAATGCCTCATAGAGCATTAGAAAACAGCAGATGGATGAGAAACAACATCATAACAGTTAATGCATAAAATTGTATATATACATAACTCCATGATTATACAAGTTATACTCAAATTATGTCCTCACCACATTAAGCATATACAAATAATCATGTCTCTACACATACACATGAACATTCACTATACTTTCTCCAAACAATCACATAAAACATACACAGTTATATTCACACAACCAATGCATCATACACAGATGACTCATGCAACTCATAGAGACCGACACACGACTCTATGCAGATGTAAATGCGGTACCGACTCATTCAACAAATTCCCTAAGGAATCGAGTATTCAGCAGATCCTCCACAGGATCAAGTACTCAGCAGATTCTCCACGGAATCAAATATTCATCAGATTCTCCACGGAATCGAATATTCAGCAGATCCTCCACGGGATCAAGTACTCAGCAGATTCTCCACGGAATCAAATACTCTAACCAATCCTCCACGGGATTACATGTTATGACCGATTCTCCGAGGAATCACACAATGCAACCGATTCTCCAAGGAATCACACAATGCAACCGATTCTCCAAGGAATCTAATATAACCATCGTATCATACGAGGTTCTGCAAATCCTCCGAGGGATCATTCAACACAAAAATGCATACTATGCTCACAAACATACTCATTGCATTTATCACATACATAGCATATATCTATCATGCATTCACATTATGCACCATTCCACACATGGTTTACACACATATCAGCCTATCAATGTGTTTCTATTCAATTCGAGCAAATGCACAAGATTGTCAAATATTCAAGATTCATCATTTACTCTACAATCTAGGATTCACGCCTTTCGGCCACCCACAGCACGACATGTCAAAATATTTCACACATCGATCATTCATATAGGCATTAATCATAATTGAATCAATCAAACATCATGTCATGAACAAACAGCAAAACAAATAACACTGCCAGGTTCGCCAACCTTCGCCTGGCGAAGCCACGCAGCGAATGCTCGCTGGCCTTCGCCTGGCGAACTCCCCAGCGAAGTCCACTGGGAGTAATTCTGGAATTACTCGCTGAGGCTCGCTACCCACTCGCCTGGCGAACCTTCGCCAACTCACCTCGCCTGGCGAACTTGCCAGCGAATACAGGGTATCAGCTTCTGACTTGCTTCGCTACAGCTCGCTGGACTTAGCCTGGCGAAGCTTCGCTGCCTTTCGCCTGGCGAGCCTGCGAAGACAGAACTTCCATGGCTGTCTCAAATCCCAAACTCCACACAACCAACCGATTAAATCCAAACCAGTCACAGTAGCACAACCCAACCATCACCCAACTAAACTACATCGTCTAATCCGAGTTCTAACCGATTAAAACCTCATTCTACTCCCAAAACCAACTTCTAACCTAAGTGGAAAAAGAGTAGAACTCTACAAAATCCACACACATACACATACAATCATATACATTAAAGAGATGATGGAGTTTCACACCCTTACCGATCGATTGCAAGCTTTGGTGATGATTCCTTGATGATTCTAGGTTTTCCTCTCCACTTTCTCTTCTCTTTCTCTTCTCCACTTTTCTTTCTCTTGTTTTTCCTCTTATGTTACTATCTTCTTCCTTTTTCCTCTCTTATTCTATTTCTATCTCTATTTCTTTCCTCTCAAATTCTTTCCAACACTTATCAATCAATTCTCACACTAAAGTGCTAAATGTCTAAAATGCCCTTTTTACTCTAATTCCCCGAAAACTCTCTGAATCGGTAAAAATAGATAAAATAAGCAAAACACCACATAGCAATATATAATTTCTCAATTTAAAACAAACATCAATTAAATAAATTAAAAGACTCAACAATTAATGGGAATTCAGAATCGGGGCGTTACACGCACGCTTTCAAGCAAGTCCAAAGGAATCACATCTCACCGCCGTGAAGAGAATTATAAAGTATATCAAAGGGACAACGAACGTCGGATTATGGTATTCAAAAGGTAGTACTTGTTCTTTAATTGGTTATTCTGACGCTGATTATGCAGGATGTAAGACCGACAGAAAAAGCACAAGTGGTACGTGTCACATTCTCGGGAATGCACTAGTGTCATGGACATGCAAGAAGCAGGCGTGTGTGGCACTCAGTACAACCGAAGCGGAATATATTGCAGCAGGAAGTTGTTGTGCACAAATTCTGTGGCTCAAGCAACAACTTCTCGATTATGGTGTAGATCTCGGTTGCATTTCTCTTCGATGTGATAATACAAGTGCCATCAAAATTACAAAGAACTCGGTCATGCATTCAAGGACAAAGCATATAGATATCCAGCATCACTTCCTTCGAGATCACGTACTTAATGGAGATGTAGATGTTACTTTTGTTGATACACAAAATCAACTCGCCGACATCTTCACCAAACCATTGGCGAAAGAACCGTTCTTCCAAATTCGACGAGAACTTGGGATTCTCGATGAAGGTTATATCTGATCTTTTCTCTGGTTTATGTATGCATTATATATGTTTTCCAATCTGTGTGCACTCTGTTTTAAGCATTTTTCCAAAATTCGCGTGTGTTAATCGATTAACCTATATGGTTAACCGATTAACACTGTTAATTTTTTCAATTCTGACTTAATTTTTTAATGTGTTAACCGATTAACCTATATGGTTAACCGATTAACACTGATACTTTTTAATCTGGAAATTAAATTTTTAATGTGTTAACCGATTAACCTATATGGTTAACCGATTAACACTGTTAAAAGTGGTCAAAAATCAGAAACGAAAAATTAATTCAAATTTTGGAAAATTGTGTCTGTTAAGCGTGTATTTAAGTGTTGTTTTTATTTTTTTCTTTCCGAATTATGTTTAAGTTTTTAAGTTGTTAATTTTTCTTTTGTAACCGTACAATATTTACTGCATTTTTTATTTCGATCTATTATGTCGTGCTTGATTATATGCTGTCATGAATACCGAGATTGATTGTTTTGGTTTGAAAGCTCCTTCCTTTTTGCTAATGACAAAGGGGGAGAAGAGCTTGGCTTTCTAATATCTCTCTGTGCAGAATTTTTGCCTCTGTTTAGATAGGGGGAGTTGCTAGACATAGGGGGAGAAGCAAACCAAGCTCGGAACGAAACATCGTCAAAGATATCGCATAGACTCATTTGATTGTCATCACCAAAAAGGGGGAGAATGTAAAAGCATACTTCAATCTCACGATTTTGATGATGTCAACAAGACTTAAGCTCATTCCATGTTTGCAAAAAGTCAAGCTTTCAAATTGATCAAGATCTTACACTATATACCCGTGGGGGTATATGTACTATGAAGCTTCTTGCATTATATACCCGTGGGGGTATATACACTGAAGATAAAACCAGAAGCTTCTCTATTCTGAACTCTTCTCAAAAAGAAAGAGGTGCATGCATATCATCAAGAATACATTATCAAGATCAAGGAAAAGTCATTTATCAATATTTGATCAAGCTTCATATGCAAATGATCGACTACTTTTTCAAGACTTGGACACAAGACTTTGGTATATCAAAACTCACTCTTTTAATTGATATACAAGTGTTCAAAAAGTCTATCATATCAACATATTGCATTTGCATATTTTTAAAATTAATTGGAACTGGTATCCCTTTCACTACAAGGTGTGTGTTCACATGCACCAATAATGCAGCAGAGTATGAAGCATTTATTATGGGTTTGGAAGAATCTATTGACTTAAGAATCAAGATCCTTGATGTTTATAGAGATTCAACCTTGGTGATTAATCAGATTAAAGGGGAGTGTGATACACATAAGCCTGATTTGATTCTTTATCGTGATTATGCAAGAAGGTTGCCAACTTTCTTTAATAAGGTTGAGTTTAACCATATACCTAGAGCAGAGAATCGAATGGCATATGCTTTAGCAACTTTATCCTCCATGATTATGGTAAATCATTGGAATGATGTGCCAAAGATTAATGTGATGTGTCTTGATAAATCAACTCATGTATTTGCAGTTGAATAGGTTGTTAATGATAAACCTTGGTATTATGATATTAAAAGTTTTCTTCAGAATCAAGAGTACCCTCTTGGAGCATCCAAGAAGGATAAGAAAACTTTGAGAAGATTGGCTGGTAGTTTCTTCTTGAATGATGATGTGATGTATAAAAGAAATTATAACATGGTCTTGCTAAGATGTGTAGACAAGTGTGAAGCAAACATGTTGATGAAAGAAATTCATGAAGGATCCTTTGGTACCCATACCAATGGACATGCAATTGCTAAAAAGATGTTAAAGGCAGGTTACTATTAGCTGACAATGGAATCTAACTATTGTAAATATGTGAAGAAGTGTCATAAATGCCAGATTTATGCTGACAAAACTCATGTGCCTCCAACTCCTATCATTGTTATCTCTTCTCCATGGCCTTTCTCCATGTGAGGCATTGATATGATTTGAATGATAGAGCCTAAAGCATCGAAGGGACACCGTTTCATATTGATGGATATTGACTATTTTAACAAATGGGTTGAAGTGGCATCGTATGCCAATATGACTAAGCAAGTAGTGGTTCGGTTTAACAAGAACCAAATCATCTGTCAGTATGGTGTTCCGAACAAGATTATCACTGATAATGGGTCGTATATGAATAACAAGATGATGAGGGAATTATGCGACGAGTTTAAGATTGAGCATCATAATTCTTCTCCTTACATACCCAAGATGAATGGGGTTGTTGAAGCTGCTAATAAGAACATTAAGAAGATCAACTAGAAGATGGTTGTTACATAAAAGGATTGGTATAAGATGCTCCCATTTGCTCTGCATGGGTATCATACATTTGTCTGTACTTCAATAGGGGCAACCCCTTTATTTCTTGTTTATGGTATGGAAGCAATGCTCCCGGTAGATGTTGAAATCCCTTCTGTGAGAGTTTTGATGGAAGCTGAATGTTTGAGGCTGAATGGTGTCAGAGTAGATATGACCAGTTGAATCTGATTGAAGAGAAAAGAATGACAGCCTTGTGTCATGGTCAATTGTATCAAAAGAGAATGAAGAAAGAATTTGACAAGAAGGTTTGACCTTGTGTGTTCAGAGAAGGCGACCTCGTGCTAAAAAAGATTTTGACTTTTACCAATGATTCTAGGGGCAAGTGGACTCCTAATTACGAAGGCACATATGTTGTTAAGAGAGCCTTCTCTGGTGGTGCATTAATTCTTATAACTATGAATGGTTAAGAGTTCACTCGTCCTGTGAATGTTGATGCAGTCAAGAAATACTTCGCCTAAAAAAAAGAACAACTCGCTAAGTTGAAAACCCGAAAGGGCGGCTTAGGCAAAAATGAGCGTCTCAGTGGATTGAAAACCCGAAAGGGCAGTCCAGGAAAACGTTAGAGACAAAAATAGAAATAATTGTCCTGGTAGAATGAAAATCCAAGTTGGCAATCTAGGCAAAAGTTAGGGATTATGGCAAGTAACTGCGTCTCGCCAGTCTTGATTGTTTGAAGCAACATTTCCTACCAAGGACTTTACTTCAATCATCTTCAGCTGAAGTCTCAAGCACAGTTGGAATTGAAAGCTGTTAAGGAGAATAATGGTCATTGTATTTCAATGTAGCCTCTTCCATTGTACTTACCATTTTCAAACTTTGTAATGATCTGTGGGGTTACGCCATTCGCAGACTACTATTCTATCAATAAAATTTGGGCATTTGTCCCTTTGTTTGCAATTCTCATTCTGTTTATGTTTACATAATTTCATTTTATTTTTGATGATGATTTTTGAAACAAATATGAATAATTGATTTAAAATTTTGAAAATTATAAAAGCATTTTTCTTTGATTTATGAATATAAAAAAAATGCCAACAGTAATCCTAGGAATGGTAAAATCTCAAAGCGCAAAACTTAGTGTTGTTTTTAGCGGAGTTTATTCTTGTTGATATTCTCCCTAGTAGAGTTTATTGAGGTTTTTCTCAGCAGGGTTCATTCTTACTCCTCTGGAAGAATTTATTGGCAGCTCCCCAGTAGATTTGTGTCGAGGTTTCTCTTGTAGATTTAGTTGGTTTTCCCTTAGCAGAGTTTTGTTCCTATGGATAACCAGACGAGTTTTGTTCAGTTTTCCCAACTAATTCTTGATTCAAATTCTCTCCAGCTAAGTATGTTTCCTTCAATCCATCCAGATTATGGTCAGGCAGTTGAGCAGTTTTGAGAGCCACATCTCCTTGATGTTAATCCCCATGCAGAGATTTATTATTGTTGATCCTCAGTGGAGGTTATGTATTTTTACTTTGGATGTTCCCAAGCAAAGAGAAATGTTGCTTTCTTCTAAGAAGTGTTGATATAGTAGTCACCTGTCGGGTTTTCTCTCCCCTTGTGTTGGGTATTGATTTAAAATCCCCCACAACTAGAATTTTTGCTATGATGTTAACTTCATACTTTCCTCGACAAGTTCAGGATGTTTCTCTCAGAGTTGGATAATCCACAGAGAATTTTTCTGATATCCTCAGAAGAGTTGTGTTATTCCTGTCGTTACTCGAAAAATGCAACGACGAGGAGGCGAAAAGAAAGACAGAAGGGTCGCCACCGAAGTTTATTTATCCCATGAGGGGAAAGGAAAATATCTAGAAATCCTCAAGAAAGAAACGGATAAGATGGTCTCGCAACCAAGAACAGGTTCGGAAGCCGGTTATGCGAAGGGAAGGTATTAGCACCCCTCGCATCCATCGTACTCGATGGGAACCATTTTTTTGCAGACGAGTGAAGGTATTTGCTTAAAGAGTGTTCCAAGAAAGGGTAGAAACAGGGAAAGGAGGTAACGGGGAAGAAAAAAAAGAACAGACTGAGTAGGACTTCGCGTTCCTAGGCATACGTTTTCTCAACAGATATGAGAAAGTCAGAGTCAACGTTGTTCGGGGAACCATTGGTATAAAGGGGAATATGCTCGACAAAGATTGTGGCCCTTGTGTCTACGTATCTTTACTCAAAGGAAGTAAAGAATCAGAGCATCCGTAGTTCAGCCTACGGTTTGCGGGTGAGTTCTGGTAGACAATGCTATCGTGTGCATTCTAGCAGTTTAGGTGTATTGCTGCTCGCTCGTTGGAGACTTAGGTGTTACCTGTTTGCGGTAGAACGGACGTAGCATGCCTTTATGGGGAAAGGGTGGAAAAGAGAAAAGGGTGTCCTCTAGGATTATCGCAATCCTATGCCTATGTATTCTCAACATGCAAGAGAAATCAGAGCAACGTAGTTCGTGATGCTACGAGTAACTGGTGTTTTTGTTGATGATGTTATCATGCGCATTCTAGCAGTTTAGGTGTATTGTTACTGGCTTGTTGGAGACTTAGGCGTTACCTATTTGCGGTAGAACGGACGTAACATATCCTTTTTGAAAGATTAGTTTTCGCCATGCGAGGCAAGATGTCACATTTGATTTGTGGGAGTTGTTTTTAGGGGTGAAATAAAATCCTCGGATAGTAACCCCTTGCGGGTAGTACCCAATTCTTTATCTCAAAGTTTTTGTTATGAAAAGGTGTGTCGAATACAGTCACGTCTTCGTATTGAAAGATGAGTATCGAGACCACACACACTATAGTGAGTATCCTGACACTCGGAAAGGAAGAAGTCTACACTCAATCCTCTCTCTTTAATTCAATACAAAGAGAACTTCATTCTCTTATTAAAGGTGTTTTTGGTTTTGAATGGTAAGTACTTTTGGACTGTAAACCCTATGGTAAATGTCAAGCACTCGGGATAGGAGAAGGCCTACGCCTAACCACTCCACCACCATTCAAGTTTTTGTTAAAAAGAAGTTTGAAAAATGCACTCGGTATGAGACCGAGGTTTTGTTAGAACATAGATTGGTGTTTAATATATCTCATTGTTTTAATGATCACATTAATAAAATTTTGTATAGAGAATTTATATATTCTACTTTTGTTCAAGTGTTTATTTGTTTTAGATATCAAAATTAATATTATTCTGGAAGCAAGAACGCCTCTGAACATTAGAGATTGATAAAGCTCTGAGCGTCAGAAGCAATACATCATAAGACTCTGATCTGCTACAGATGACTCTGAAGAATTTGTAAGTACTTAAGGCTGCAAGTACAGAGGCTCTGATAAGCAAGTATGCTATGATAAAGATTTTCACGCTTAAAGCACTTTGCTGCAAAACTCTGATCTGAAGAACTAGGAACATCATCAGAGGATCTGATGCAAGACGTTCCAAAATTGTTGAAGAAGATGCTGTTCAAATAAAGATTCATTGGCATATTCCATGTCCTTATCCAAACGGCTCTTTCCTCATTCGTGCATGACACAAGAATTCAGACAAAAAGGATCTGTCAGAACATTTCCCTTCTGAGAAAGGAAAAGTCAATAGAAGACAAAAGGAATAGAATGCACAGCGTTGCACAGTCTTTGAGAAATGGACTTCAAAGTACTATAAAAGCAAGTCTCAGCATCACTTCAAAGGTTAACGAACTTCAAACGAATTCTTGACAAATTATTCAACAAGCAACTCATACAAACTTTCTTCAAAGCTGAATAGTTTTTATTTCGTTCTTAAACTTGTGTAAAAATCACTGTTGTGATATAGCTTTTTAGAAGTAAATCTCAAACACATTGTTAGTTTATCTTTTGTAAAAGATTCTTTAAGAGACCAAGTGTGGTCAGATTTCTTGAGAAGACTAAGACAGTTGTCTTAGTGGTTAACACTGTAATCAGTTTGATTTAGAGGATTAAGTCCTTGTTGAGAAAGGTAAATCACCTTGGTAGGGTGGACTGGATTAGTTTGAGTTCAAACGGACCAGGAAAAAAATACCTTGTTATTTTTTCTATCATCCTAATTGTTTTCAAAAACCCTTATTCAACCCCCCCCCCCTTCTAAGTGTTTTTCCTACCTTCAGTTGGCATCAGAGCTTCGGTTCTGTAAGTGCTCTCACTTAACCGTGACATAAAAAGATCCCGTTGGAAAAAACTCTTGATCTATTGTTCTTGATTTATCATGGCTGAAGCTTCAACGTGATACAACAACAAATATGATGATAGAGACAGAATCAGCACCAAACCTCCCATGTTTGATGGTGAGAAGTTTGATTATTGGAAAGATAGAATAGAAAGTTTCTTTCTAGGCTATGACGCTGACTTATGGGATTTGGTAACTGATGGTTATATTCATCCTACAAATGATGAAGGCAAAAAGGTTGACAGAAAGTCTATGTCTGATCAACAGAAGAAGGAGTTTAGAAATCATCACAAGGCGAGAACCATTCTGTTAAATGATATATCTCATACTGAGTATGAGAAAATAACAAATAGAGAAACAACATTTGATATGTTTGAATCTTTAAAAATGGCGCATGAAGGAAACTCACAAGTAAAGGAGACAAAGGCCTTAGCGCTCATTCAGAAATACAAAGCCTTCAAGATGGAGGAATCTGAATCTGTGGAAGCTATGTTCTCAAGATTTCAGATTCTAACTGCTGGTCTGAAGGTTCTGGACAAAGGTTACTCTACCTCTGATCACGTCAAGAAGATAATCAGAAGCTTACCAACAAGGTGGAGACCAATGGTGACAGCGCTGAAGCTTGCAAAGGATCTGAATAAGATCACTCTAGAGGAACTTATCAGTTCCTTAAGGAGTCATGAATTGCGCTGGAAGATGACGAACCTCAGAAGAAAGGTAAGTCTGTTGCGCTAAAATCTAACAAATCTGCTAAAGCTTTGCAGGTTATTGAAGAAAGCTCTGAAGAATCTTCCTCTGAAGAAGATGAATTGTCTTTGCTGTCCAGAAGAATAAACCAACTCTGGAAGCATAAACAAAAGAAGTTCAGAAACTTCAAGAGATCTGATCAACATGGCGAATCTTCTGGACATAAGAAATCTGGAAAGAAAGATGTAGTGTGCTACGAGTGCAAGGAGCCAGGCCACTATAAAAATGAATGTCCCAAACTTCTGAAGGAGAAACCCAGAAAGAAGTTTGAAAAGAAGAAGAAAGTTCTAATGGCCACGTGGGATGATTCAAATGCTTTTGAATCTTCATCAGAGTCAGAAGATGAATATGCTAATGTGGCACTGATGGCTGACGTGGAGGACCACGAAGAAACTGCTGAATCTGGATTAGAATCAGATTCAGAAGAGGTATTTTCTGAACTTACTGAAAGTTTATCTGAAATTCTTGAAAGCTACATTAAGATCAAACTCAAATACAAGAAGCTTTAGAGCTGTCTTGCATCTGAGAATGATCAGCTGAGATCAGAAGTTGCTGAGCTTAAAGCAAATAATCTTAAAATGAAAAATGATTTAGAAAAGCCTGACTCAGATCCTATGTCATGCTCTAAAAACATTTTAGAAGAGTATGATTATAGCTTTCAGAAGTTTCTGTCCAGAGGCCTAGATAGAAGCAAAATGGCTTCCATGATCTATGGCATAAGCAGAAACAACATAAGAGGAATTGGATATGAATCACCCTCTAGGAAGGATTTAAATCCAAAACCTGTTGATAAACTGATCATTATGTATTCTCCTTTGTATACTCACTTCAAATATGGTCACACAAATGATATTAAGCACACACGTTCTAACCAGAACAAGCCTGTGTTTAATAAACCAAAACTTCATCAGAACAAGGCTGCTTTTAAGGGAAAGAAATTCATACAGAATTTCAAACCTACTAACCCCAGAGGACCCAAGAAAATATGGGTACCTAAGGACAAAATAATTTTTGTTGCAGATGTCTTTAGCAGCAAAGTTGAGACACCAATCATGGTACCTGGACTCTGGCTGCTCGCGACACATGATGCGAAGAAGGTCTATGTTCCAAAGCCTGGAACTTAGATTTGGAGGTGACGTGAAGTTTGGAGGGAACCAAAAGGGCAAAATCATTGGCTCTGGAACTATTGGTAATGGTAACCTCCCTTCCATATCTAATGTTTTACTTGTTGAAGGATTAACACATAATCTATTGTCCATAAGTCAATTAAGTGACAATGGTTATGATATAATCTTCAATCAAAAATGTTGTAAAGCTATGAGTCAAAAAGATGGTTCAATTCTCTTTAATGGGAAAAGGAAGAACAACATTTACAAAATTAATCTTTCAGAACTAAAAGTTCAGAATGTAAAATGCCTTTTGTCTGTTAACGATGAGCAATGGGTCTGACATAGAAGATTGGGTCATATTAGTATGAGACGTATATCTCAGATTAATAAGCTCTATCTGGTCAGAGGACTTCCTCAGTTGAAGTTCAACTCAGATGCTCTTTGTGAAGCATGTCAGAAAGGAAAATTTTCAAAATCTTCTTTCAAAGCTAAAAATGTTGTCTCTACCTCTAGACCATTAGAGCTGCTTCATATTGATCTGTTTGGACCAGTGAAAACTGCATCCATCATAGGCAAGAAGTATGGATTAGTCATAGTTGATGACTACAGCATATGGACATGGGTAAAATTCCTGAAACACAAGGATGAGTCACATTCTGTGTTTTTTGACTTCTGCAAACAAGTCCAAAACGAAAAAGAATTTAAAACTGTTAAAGTCAGAAGTGATCATGGTGGAGAGTTTAAAAATAAATACTTTGAAAAATATTTTATAGAAAATGGCATTGCACATTATTTTTCTTGTCCTATAACTCCTCAACAAAATGGAGTTGTAGAAAGGAAAAATAGAACATTGCAAGAAATGGCCAGAACCATGATCAACGAGACTAACATGGCAAAACATTTTTGGGCAGAAGTAGTGAATACAACTTGTTATTTTCAGAACAGAGTGTCTGTAAGACCTCTTCTGGAGAAGACCTCCAATGAGTTGTGGAGGAATAGAAGCCTAACATTTCTTATTTCCATCCTTTTGGATGTATTTGTTTTATTTTGAATACTAAGGAAAATATGAACAAGTTAAATTCTAAAGCTCTGAAGTGTTTCATGCTTGGATATTCTGAGACACAGATTGTAGAGGAATCAATTCATGTTAGATTTGATTATAAGCTTGGCAATCAAAAGCCAAAGCAGCTTGAAATTTCTGCAGATAGAGAAGTCCTTCTCACAGACTCTGAAGAATCAGAGGCAGACAAAGCTCAAGCAAAAGCACCAGAAGCAACGTCAGATGCTACTCCTTTGACTGCTCAGATGGACAGCTTGACAATTTCTGAAGAACCAACTGTTAAAGGATCATCCAGAATCAAAGCCTCTCATCCAGAGGAAATGATAATTGGAAAGAAGGATGACCCTATAAGAACAAGATCATTTCTCAGATCATCTGGAACGTCATTGTTTGGTTTGGTATCTATCATTGAACCTACATCTGTGGATGAGGCTCTGCAAGATAATGATTGGATACTTTCTATGCAAGAAGAGCTTAACTAATTCACACGGAATGATGTTTGGGATCTGGTTCTAAGACCAAAGGGATTCAACATCATTGGAACAAAATGGGTCTTTAGAAACAAGCTGAACGAGCAAGGAGAAGTTATCATAAACAAGGCTAGGCTGGTTGCTGAAGGATATAGTCAGCAAGAAGGTATAGATTACACAGAGACATATGCTCTTGTGGCAAGGTTAGAATCTATTCGCTTGCTTATTTCTTTTGCTGCACAGAGTAACATCACTCTGTATCAGATGGATGTTAAAAGTGCTTTCTTAAATGGTTTCATAGAAGAGGAAGTTTATGTTCATCAACCCCCTGGTTTTGAAAATGAAAAATTTCCAGAACACGTTTTCAAACTGAAGAAATCACTCTATGGCTTAAAACAAGCTCCTAGAGCTTGGTATGAGAGGCTGAGTAATTTCCTTCTGGAAAATAATTTTATCAGAGGAAAAATTGATACTACTCTCTTCCATAAATCAATTAAGAAAGACATTTTAATCTGTCAGATTTATGTTGATGATATTATTTTTGGAACTACCAATATTACGCTTGGAAAGGAGTTTACTCAATCTATGCAGGCAGAATTTGAAATGAGCATGATGGGAGAACTCAGATTCTTTTTGGGAATTCAAGTGAATCAGACTCCAGAAGGCACCTACATACATCAGACAAAGTATGTAAAGGAACTTCTGAAGAAATTCAACATGACATAAAGTAAGCTAGCAAAGACTCCAATGCATCCAACAAGCACTCTAGGAAAAGAAGAGGTAAGTAAAAAGGTAGATCAGAAGCTCTACAGAGGTATGATTGGTTCTCTTCTGTACTTGACTGCTTTTAGACCTGATATCCTCTTTAGTGTTTGTCTATGTGCTAGATTCCAATCAGATCCTAGAGAATCTCACTTAATAGTTGTTAAGAGGATTCTAAGGCATCTGAAAGGTACTACTAATGTGGGTTTGTGTTACAGAAGATCTGATGAATACAGATTAGTTGGATTCTGTGATGTTGACTATGCTGGAGACAAAATAGAACGTAAAAGTACTTCTGGAAGCTGTCAGTTTTTGGGAAGTGATCTGATCTCATGGTTCAGCAAGAAGCAACCCACAATAGTGCGTTCAACAACAGAAGCAGAATATATTGCTGCTGCTGGTTGTAGCACACAGATGATCTAGATGAAAAGTCAACTAGAAGATTATCAGATACATGAGAGTAACATTTCTATCTTTTGTGATAATACTTCTGCTATTTGCCTTTCTAAAAGCCCTATTTTACACTCTAAGGCAAAGCATATAGAAATTAAGCATCATTTCATCAGAGACTATGTTCAGAAGGGAATTATAATTTTGAACTTTGTTGATACAGACCATCAATGGGCCGATATCTTCACAAAACCTCTTGCTGAAAATAAGTTTAAATTTATTCTGAAGAATATTAGTATGGACTTCTGTCCAGAATAAAATTATTATTCAGAGTCAAATTTATTCAGATGAAATATGATTAATATCTATACTCTGAAGTAAATAATCTGATTATTTCTTTTGGTACGTTATTTATTTTTTTGTGAAACTCTGATCTAACAAGTCTCAGAAGATCTGAGTGTTGTTTAACGTTTCTTATTCTAAAGAGATTCAGAGGCGCATCAACATCAAACACGTGTCACATGATATCTGAAAAGGTGGAGTGTAAATCAATTAGACGTCGTTTTGAGGTACTGTTTGAATTCTCAATTTATCGTTTTCCTCCCTACGCTTGTCAGTATCATTTATTGCTTTTAAATCATTATTCTTTTTTATGTGACTTTTTGTTTTAAATTAATTGAATTAAATGATGAACGTGCGAATGTGTGCCCTAATTTTTTTTGCCTCTATATATTCCACAACACAACACCTCTCACATTGTTTCACTCTCTCTCACACCTGTATGCATTTCTGTTTGCTTCATTACTTCTTCCTCTCTTCCAAACCTAAATCTCAAAGAAGAACTCGTTATCTCTCAAGATCAGAAATGGAAACTTCATCTTCAACCTATCAATAGTTTGAATCTACAATGGCTTTTGTTTCGTCTTCTACTATGGGTCCTACTCCGTTCAAAGAACCTGTAAGAACTCTCATCATACTTGTTGATCAACTGGAAGTTTTATGTGAGTTCTTAGTTGATTTTGAATGTATTGCTATGAATGGTTATGATTTTCATCCAACTGTGTCATCACAAGGATGGACAAAGTATTTTGATAGACTGATAGGTCCAGCTTATCCTTGCTTGGTCAAAGAATTTTGGATCCATGCAAACGTTTTCCCCGAATTCATTGTTTCTTCAGTTCTGGGTAGAGAGATTATTATCACTGAAGATCTGATTCACAAGTTGATAGGATATTAAGAAACAGATGGTGTTACTCATCTTCCAGCAAGTCGTATTGATATGAATGAGGTGTACAATGAAGTTTTCACTTCTGGGGAAGTTTCAAGCAAGATAAAGGATTTAAAGGTTCATTACAAGATCTGAGCTAAGATCTTCTTAGGCTGCATACATCACAGGAAATCTACAAATTCTCCTGACTACATCAACTCAGATCAGATGTATTTCATGTATTGTTTGGGTAAAGGCAACAAGGTAGATCTGCCATACTTACTTTTCACTCATCTATGGGGACATGTAAAAATGTCCAGAGAATTTGTCAAAACAAAGCATCAGAAGGTGAGAAATTGGATCCCTATGGGAAGACTGATCTTAGATATTCTGACTGAAAATGGATTAGTGGGTCATCTGATAGAGGCTGGTATGAAAGACGAGTTAGCTTAAATTATTGGAAAACCTCTGACTGGAAAGTCTACAAAGGATGAGAATAGTGGAAGAACTTAATTCTACACTAGGTCATATCAACACTGAAGAAGTAAGCAAGAGAAGAATTCCTTTAGATGATTTTCCTCTCTTCTATACTAACGAACCAAAGGAAGTCATTATGAACTACATAGCTGCATGCTTAGCAGATGGAACCCCCTTGCCAGCAAATTTGGTCCAAAGAACAGATGAACCTGAACCAGTTCTCTATGGGGAGAAACAGAGGAAGAAAAGAAAGGTCTCATAAGAAGGATCTGCGAAGCCTAAGAGGAAAGCTTCTGGAGAAGCATCTTCTACAAAGCCAAAACGCATCAAGAAGCAGAAAGGTAACACTTCTGCAAGTTTATCTTCTATTATAGAACAAGTAAGAGAAGTACTAACATCTAAACCTCCTCCTCCTTATGATCCAATTCCCACACTTTCTCCTCCTCACAACTCTGAACCCATTCCATCTGAACCACAAAAAGCTCAACCACTACACTCTGAACCTCAACAACATAAAACTTCTGAACCACAACAACCACAACCATCTGAACATACTACATCTGTACCATTCACACCTTCCTTTAACATCTATCAGAAAACTACTTCTGATAAAACCCCAACTTCAGTTCCACAAACATCTGAACCAAACCCTTCTGTAAACCAACCTTCTGAACATCCCCTATCTGAAAATCAAACATATGAACCACAACAACCAGAAACCATACCATATGATCCTGAACCAATCATTCTTGATCTTCACCCTCTCACGACTGTCTATCCAGTTCCATCTGGATCATCTGAATCATCTGATTCATCTGATTCCACTGATTCTGATAGATCAGATGTCATCTCATCTTTTCTCAAACCTTTTGTTTTTATCCCATCTGACCCTGAGGATGATACTTTTTCATCTGAACCAACCCCATCTGAACCTAAGATTGCTGATACTTCATCTGCCCATATTCCATCTTCATCATATCCACCTATTATCATTATTCCTTCTTTTTCCATACCCTCAACTTCTGCACCCACCAAAACACCATCATTAGAAGCCTACCTAAAACCCAAACCTAGGCTAGATGTTGGTACTCCATTTACTAGTTTTAAAAAAGAAATAAATATGTGGTTATCTTCTATCAAGAAGGAATGCCTTTCTAGTCTGAATCCTGATGATTCTGAGGCTATCTGGAAGAGATTCAAAAATAGATTTAACTCTGTTGCTTCAAATCTTCAAGAGATCTGCTCTGAGGATGCAAAGGTCAGATTTGCTGAAGCTGTCAGACTTACTCTTCTGAGAGTTTGCAGAAATCCAACTTTGCTTCTGGAAAACACACCTGCAAAGGATGTGTGTCTTCCTTCTGAAGAATTTGTCGCATCTGAGAATGCTGAAGTGATTAGACCTGAATAAGTCATTCCAGAAGGTTCTGCTCCTGGTCCTGAAGAAACTCTTGACCCTGTTCAACCTTCTAACATGATTGTACAGAATGCATCTGCTTCTTTGGTTATTCATGATTCCTCTGCTTCTGCATCTGCTCCTGAGTCATCTGAAGTGAAGAAAAAAGATGAAGATTTGCATGCTAGGTTTGCTGAGCTCAAGGCTAGCAACACTGAGATAAGATCTTGGATGGTAAAGCAGGAAAAGACAACTGAAGAAATCAAGACTTGGATGGCGAAACAAGACGACTCAACATCTGAGATAACGAATCTTCTGAGGATTTTGGCTTCCTGTCCTTCTTAGTTTCTTTGTTGTTTGTGCACTTATGTGTTAAATGTTTATCTGTTTCTGTTTTGGATTATGTTTATCAATGCATCTGAATGTTGTGTTTTTCCAACTGAATCTATCATATGATTTATTGTTTTTCCTCTGTTGTTTTTTATCTTAAAGTTTTTCTTAATCAGATTCTTTTTGATATGACAAAAAGGGGGAGAAAATGGTAATTTTGATAATTCATATAAACAGATACCAAAAGGCAACTCATACATGATATATCTTATCTAATCATATTTTTTGAGTGTTTCGGAGCTAATAATTCTCATCTGATAAATTCTAAGAATTAACTTTGAACTAAAAGTCTGAGAATCTACAAGTGTGTTCTGACGCTGAAAAGAATACAAGAGCTGAAAGGGAAGTGTTTAATCTTTTCAAAAGTATTCATTTCAGGGGGAGATTAATATTCTTAGGAGGAGAGATATTTTATTTCTATTTAAACAAAATTTGCCAGAGTTTTTGTCATCATCAAAAAGGGGGAGATTGTTAGAACATAGATTGGTGTTTAATATATCTCATTGTTTTGATGATAACAATAATGAAATTTTGTATAGAGAATTTATGTATTCTAATTTTGTTCAATTGTTTATTTATTTCATATATCAAAATTAATATTATTCTGTAAGCAAGAACGCCTCTGAACATTACAGAACGATAAAGCTCTGAGCGTCAGAAGCAATACATCAGAAGACTCTGATCTGCTGCAGATGACTCTGAGCGAAGCTGAGAAGAATTTGAGTAAAGAACATACAACATTGTTCTAGAAGACTCTGGAAGTACGTAACGCTGCAAGTACAAAGGCTCTGATAAGAAAGTATGCTCTAATAAAGGTTTTCACGCTTAAAGCACCTTGCTGCAAAACTCTGATCTGAAGAACTAGGAACATCATCAGAGGATCTGATGCAAGACGTTCCAAAGTTGTAGAAGAAGATGCTGTTCAAATAAAGATTCGTTGGCATATTCCTTGTCCTTATCCAAACGACTCTTTCCTCATTCGTGCATGACACAAGAATTCAGACAAAAAGGATCTGTCAGAACATTCCCCTTCTGAGAAAGGAAAAGTCAATAGAAGACAAAAAGAAAAGAATGCACAGCGTTGCACAGTCTTTGAGAAATGGACTTTAAAGTACTATAAAAGCAAGTCTTAGCATTCACTTCAAAGGTTAACGAACTTCAAACGAATTCTTGACAAATTATTCAACAAGCAACTCATACAAACTTTCTTCAAAGCTGAATAGTTTTTATTTCGTTCTTAAACTTGTGTAAAAATCACTGTTGTGATATAGCTTTTTAGAAGCAAATCTCAAACACATTGTTAGTTTATATTTTGTAAAAGATTCCTTAAGAGACCAAGTTTGGTTAGATTTCTTAAGAAGACTAAGACAGTTGTCTTAATGGTTAACACTGTAATCAGTTTGATTTAGTAGATTAAGTCCTTGTTGAGAAAGGCAAATCACCTTGGTAGGGTGGACTGGATTAGTTTGAGTTCAAACGAACCAGGATAAAAATACCTTGTTATTTTTTGTATCATCCTAATTGTTTTTAAAAACCCTTATTCAACCTCCCCTTCTAAGTGTTTTTCCTACCTTCAGGTTTTAGGAGAGAATGGTTTGAAAAGAAGTTATGAAAAGGAATATGTCTTCGTATTGAAAGATGAGTTTCGAGACCTCCCACACTACAGTGAGTATCCTACACTCGGAGAGGAAGAAGTCTACACTCAATCCTCTCGCTTTAGTTTAATACAAAGAGAGCTTGATTCCTTTATGAAAAGGGTATTTTGAAAAATTCACTCGATACGGGACCGAGGTTTTTTTTAGGAGAAAAAGGGTAACAAATACAAGTGTCTTCGTATTGAAAGACAAGTATCGAGACCACCCACACTACAGTGAGCATCTTGCCACTTGGAGAGGAAGAAGTCTATATTCAATCCTCTCTCTTTAGTTCAATACAAAGAGAACTCGATTCCTATATTAAAGATGGTTTGACAATGTTTTTGAATCGAATCGGGATACAATGTGACGCTAAACCATCGTAGCTCGAATTATAATGGAAGTCGAACTATAGGAGGCCGCGTAATTGACATTCGTGCTAAGGACAAGATAGAGAAACAATATAGAGGATCGTTCTCCAATTGAATCATGTCGCACAGACCAAAACGAATGGGATCTCGTCTTAATCGCAAATAAAATGTCGATTAATCGAAGGTAGCCTATCGCGACCCTAAAGTAAAGAAAATGACCCAAATGGTCATTTTCCATAGATTTGAAATCGAGAAGGTAATCGACTTCGATAAATCCGACGCTTACGGATATAAGACTTCACCGATCCAAATAGTCAAAATGAAATTGAAACGGAAAAGAAATGAGGAGAGAAAGAAATGGTCTCGGATCAAACATTACTCATCAATAATTTGACTGGTAATGGATTACGGAAGCGTCATCATCAACGAAAAAAGTGAAAAAAATAAATGAAGATGAATAAGAAGTCGAGAATAGAAATGAAGTGAAAAGTCTGTCTCGGATCTATCGTTTCTCATCAATAATTTGACAGAAAAATAATAGAGGTCTCTTCATCGACCCAAAACGAGGAAATAAATCCTCAAAAATAAATAAAAATGTTAAAATCTAACTTTTAGAAAAAAAGTTCAAAAGCTCTTAAAAATTAATTTTAAAAAAATAATATAAAAGAAAATTATAAACTCTAAAATTTAATCAAAAAATATTATAAAAATTTCTAGAAGATAAAATATATTACAAATCCTAAAAATAAAAATAACAAGAGAGGGAAATAAGAAGCTGGATTAAAAAATAAATAAATAAATGAAATCTCTATGAGCCCAACGACTCATTCATTCACCATCACCGAATAAATAATAAAAAAATTAAACAATAAAAATAATATAAAAAAAACGAATGGGTCCTTAGCCCAACACATGAGATCTAATGAACATAATGGATCAATCATAATGGCATGAGAACATGATAAATGCTCTTCATCAACTTGAATTCAACGTTCCATTTTGAAAACAGCAACAAAACAAATCTCTTAAAACGCCAGTGAGAAAAAAAAAACATCCAAAATTGAATGCCACGAAAAACTCGGTTAAACCAAAAGAAAAATGACCTGCGACCGTCACCGGCAACTTAACAACACAAAACCACGCTACGAAGTTGAAAAAATCTGACTCGCTTCTAGTTCGAGTCCGTCTACGCACGGGTATGGTTTGAATATCTGGGTTTGCTTGGTTGCTGTTTCTTCCGTCGTGTGTTTAAGGTTGATGAAAATGTTGAAGTGAAGATGGATATGGTGAGATGGGTTTCGGATTTGAAGATCTATGGGTTTGAAGATTGAGGGATGAAACGGGTTTGGACAGAAAAATGGGGTTGAGCTGTTTGTTCATTTGAATTGAAGATTTATGGGTTGCAGATGATGAAGTTGGAGGTTTGATTCGGTGAAGAAGACGAGAGGTTTTCTAACTGGTGTTCATTGTTTCGCTTGACTCTTACCCAAATTTCTTCTATTTCTCAACTTCTGGATCGGGATTTTTCGGTTGGAGTTTCAATGGGGTTTTTTAGGATTGTTGGAGATTTGTGAGGGTTAAAGAGAGGAAGGTGATGTAATAATGATGAAGCGTTTCTGGGTTGATTTTGTTGTGAGGAGAAGGTGTTAAATAAGAAGATATAGGTTTATGTTGGTGAATCTGCAGAAGGAAGAAGATGGTGATTCGATAGTGATGAAGTTTTCAAGCAGCTCGAAACTGGGTTGTGAGAAGTTGGTGAAACTTGAAGGTTTGATGATGATGATAAACGTTGAGAAGAAGGAGGCGCCTCCCTAGGGTTTTCTGAGGTTGGGGATAATGAATAGTGCTTTATACCCCCATGTCGCTACTACAAAAAAAGGTGCCGACAATGACAGAAGAGTCGCCACCGTTCGTTATTTATCCCAATGAGGGAAAGGAAACGATCAGAGAAAACCTGCGAATCGGGATAAGATTGGTTATCGCAACCAAATCTCGGGTTCGGGAGTCGGTTACACAAGGGGAAGGTATTAGCACCCCTCAGGTCCGTCGTACTCGACGGGATCCACGCTTGTTATCTATCTGTAGCTAATACGAAAAAGGAGGCCGGCAATGACAGAAGACTCACCAATGTTCATTATTTATCCCAAAAGAGGGAAAGGAAATGATCAGAAAAAACCTAAAAAAAAGGGATAAGATTGGCCATCGCAACCAAATCTCGGGTTTGGGAGTCGGTTACGCAAAGGCAAGGTATGAGCACCCCTCACGTCCATCATACTCGATGGGATCCACGCTTGGTTGTCTAATCTATGGGTGAAAACAAACTATCTACGGCTGCTAAAGCTAAACAGAAAGAACTGACTCGATAGAGCATCGTCGCTCTATGCCTACGTATTCCCTCGTGGAATGGGAAAGTCAGAGTCAACGTAGTTCGGGAAACTACGAGGGGATTGCTCGCCAAGACATCGCGTCTTGTGCCTACGTATTCTCATATGGTATGAGAAATCAGAGCAAAACATTGTTCAGGCTAACTACGGGACGAAAGGGTGTTCTCGATTACACGGGGGTGAGAGAAAAGTTCGACGATACTAGCGTACACATTCTAGCAGTTAGGTGTATGCTGCTCGACCATTTGAGACTTAGGCATTACCTGTTTGCGGTAGAACAGACGTAATATTTCATTGGTTTAAAGGTACGGGAACCTACGGGTTCTAAAACTACGGGCTGGTCTCGATTACGCTAGGGCAAGAGAAAGGGAAAGATTAGTCGTTAGCGGGAAAGTCTCAATCGCACGGAAGCAAGAGAACAGAAAAATTAGTTGTTAGTGTGCTCGCCAAGACGTTGCGTCTTGTGCCTACATATTCTCGTCTGGCACGAGAAATCAGAGCAGCTATAGTTCAGCTAACTACGGAAAAACAGTCTCGATTGCACGGGGGCAAGAGAAGGGATCTCATTCTCCAGGATGCGAGAGAAAAGAGGGATCGGGACGCACACGCTAAGTCCCAAGACGTAGGAGCGAATGCGTCGTATATCACCTAATGGGTGTACACTAAAGACTCTAGGTAATTGAGACGAAACCCCCCAATCACCATTCCCCACGTATCTAACACTACAACTCACAACATTCAACGGTTGAATAAAAGAGATTTGTTCATGCGTTGAAGGTGAAGGTGAGTTTGGATGTTGAATCTAGAGATTTGTTCGAAGATATTGACGGAAGCTGGTTCGCGGTTTGAATCTGATGATGGAGAAGTTTGTGTTACTTAGATCTGGATTTTTGAAGGTGAATGGTTAAGCGAATTGAAGGAGGTTTCGGATCTGGAAAAAGTGCGTGAGGATGGTGATGGATGATGAACTGATGAAGAAGGTGAGATTCTGGAAAGAAAATTCATGAGGATGATGAATGTTTCGTATGATTTTCTGGAAAAATGTATGAAGATTTGAAGATCTTTGAAGGTGAGTGATGGAGAGGATGAACACGACTGGGTTTGAAGAAGGTTGTATGAACATTGATGAATTGTTGGGAAATTGTGATGAATGTGTATGAAGGTGGATGAACGCGTATGAATCTGGCTGGAAAAAAATGAGGAACACGGATGAATGTGGATGAACAGGATGAGTTTTTCGGTGATGTTCATGAGTTTTCTGGTGAGGGGTTTGGGCCGTGTGATTTTTCCGGTGATGTGGATTAGTTTTTCCTTGGGATCCGTGCCAGCCACCTCAGGAGAGAGAGTGAACAGGACTATTTATAGCCCTGACACTTATCACACAGACCTGATGCACAAAGCTGCAAAACTTAATTAATTGACCTAATTAAATGACAGATTAATTAATAAAGCAGACATATTAGTTAAAGTCAAATAATGAGACTGACGATTAATGATAAAGCTGAACCATAATTAAACTAAAGACATACTTAAATGAAAAGATAATTCAAAAATAATGCAAGCTTAATAAAAGAATACGAATTATTGCTGACTTAATGAAAAAGATATTAATTAAAAAGCCGGCTATAGTAAAAGTTAATGACAAGTGTTCTAGAAACAAATCAATTAAAATAAAACTAATTAAACTTAAACAAACAATCCTAATTAAATCTACACTCCAAATCAAATTAATTTGGATAAAAAAAAACTAACGACTCTAAAAGAATTAACAAAACTCTAATATTCTAAAACAATTAATTTCTAGGGAAACTATTAAAAAAAAGCTATTTAAAAACTAATAATAGTTAAATCTAGTTAAACTCTAAAAAGAAATTAATAACTATTTAGTTCTAAGAAAAACTAATAATAGTTAACATCTAAAATCTATGCTAAAATTAAGAAATAAATTCTAGGAAATTAAATCTGTGAACATAAAATGTGAGAATGAAATAAAATAAACGGTAACAAAATTGGATATCGAAATACCACCGAAACCAACAGCGTAGACTGAATCATCGGGCAGAGCGCAAATTCCACAATAAAACTCCTTATCCGAAACGGTTTGAATCGTCTGAAACACGAGGAAAAGGGCTGTAATCCCGATAAAATCAATCGGGCTGAAAAATGCACAGTATGCGATATGCAGATGCATATGCAAATGAAACGAAACATAAGCCAGCTTACGAGAAACGGTTGGTCAAATTTTGGGGTACAACAACTGCACCTATTCAAACGGCTTGAACCTGAAGTGTTGAAAAGCGAACGGCTTTCAAACATTCAACGGTAAAAGATGGTTGAATACCAAAGAACCCTAAAATTTGCCAACCGCAAAAAAACAGAACTACAAACTCAGATATAATGGAACAAAGATCTCCGAAAGTAACTGAATGTGGTAATTGCAACGAAAATAAGTTGGTTGATTACCAATTTCAAATCATCAACACTAAGTCGGAAAGATCATCTCACATCGCCATCAGGCATCGACGCTAAGTCGGAAAAACATCTGACATCGCTGCCAAACTTCTGTAGAATTGATAAACGTTTGACATCGCCGTCAGGCCTCGACATCAAGTCGTTAAAAGCATCTGACAACGCCGTCAGGCCTCGACATCAAGTCAGTAAAAGCATCTGACCTTGCCGTCAGGCCTTGACATCAAGTCGGTAAAAGCATTTGACCTCGCCGTCAGGCCTCGACATCAAGTCGGTAAAAAGATCTGGCCTCACCGTTAGAACTCGACATCATCTGACTCCATCGTCAGCTCTCAAAATAATCTGACTTCGCCGTCAGTTCTCAAAATTATCTGACTTCGCCGTCAGTTCTGAAAATTATCTGACTTCGCCGTCAATTCTGATAATTCACAAAAATACTCCGCTGGGGAAGAGAGAAACTTAACCAAGCAACTCTGGCAGGGAGAAAGGAGAAACTTAACCAAGTAACTCTGTTGGGGAAACACAATAAGATGAACTCGTCCATCAAAAAAGTGTATCATGGTCTAGATACCATTTGGATTGAAGGATGACATTTCAAGTTGTCGGAATCTGGATATTCAATGAGAAAGAGCCGGAGCTAGCCTGGATGCTCAACGTAAAAGTCGGAGTCTGAATACTCAACGATGTTTACCGGAGTCTGGATACTCCACATAATAACCGGAGCCTGGATGCTCGACGTAAAAAACCGGAGCCTGGATGCTCAACGTAAAAACCGGAGTCTGGATACTCAACGTAATAAGCCAGAGTCTGGATACTCGACGGAACCTGACCAGAGTCTGGATACTCGACGGACAAAGCCATACATCACGAATTGAAAATTCACCGGAGTCTGAATACTCCCTGCAATTGACCGGATTCTGATACTCAACGGACAAAGGAATTCATCACAAATACTCATCAAGGTCTAGATACCACATGAGTTCAAAAAAACACGACCAGCTGAAGTCCGACGACACTGTTGGGAAATAATATGAGCCGTTGTCTGGATACCACACGGGCTGAAAGAAATCATTAGTCGTCAAGGTCTGAATACCATACGGCGACATAAAATAACAACATCTGCTGTGATCTGGATATCACAAAACATCAAATAAGCTACCATGGTCTGGATACCATAACTGTCTTTTACCGGAGTCTGGATACTCGACGGAAAAACACAATAACGCCGATTGTCGTGGTATGGATACCACAAATATATTTACCGGAGTCTGGATACTCGACAGGTAAAGAAATACACCACCAAACTTATCAGGGTCTGGATACCCAACTGACTTTACCAGAGTCTGGATACTCAACGGATAAAGCATAATAACACCAATTGTCATGGTCTGGATACCACAAGGGCACAATAAAATACATAAGCTGCCATGGTCTGGATACCATAACGGCAAAGAGATCCTGCTACTATGGTCTGGATACCACAAGGCAAAGAGATCAAACCTCCAGAGATACACCTGAAACAAAGAGATAACAACCTGGCTTATGTTTCATATGCATATGTTTGAAAATCGCGTAATGCTCCACACGAAATGGAAATGCTACGCATTTGGGAGGATGATATGTACAATGCAAAATTCAAAGGAACCGCTCCAGCAAAATAAATGCTAGAGAGAAGAAAGCCAACTCTGTTGGGGATCAAATCAAACCCTGCTGAGAGAAAATGCCCTGGATGGCCCACCAGAATACGACTGTTCTGGGAAACAAATGTCCCGGCTAGAGGATCATGTCCACTCTATTGGGGAATCAGCGACTCCGTAGGGGAAACATAATCAACCACTAAAATTGAATCTCGCTTCACCGAGGAAAACAACCCTGGATGGCCTCCTAGGACACCAAAGTCCTTCTAGGGTACACAGTACTTATCAGAAAGTGGCAACTTCACTGGGGAAGAATCAAAATCCAACCTGTCGGGGATACTCGGCTGGGGATAATCTACCTCCGCTATAGATTGCTCCATGAGGGAATCAATACCGACATCTGCATGGGGTAAGTGAGAATGAAACTCATCAATATGGACCTCTGACTAGGGAATGAGTCAATGATCCAGACTCTGAGGGGAAAGGAGCCAAAGAATTGGACTCTGTGGGGAACAAACAACGCATTCGTCTCACCGTTAAGAAAATACACCCAAATATGCTTGTCAAGGAAAACTTCAATCTCAACCTACTGAGAATACACAATCAATTTGCTGGGGATGGCCAACACTATGCTGGGGATATCAATCTTGACCCGCAGAGGATAATCTTGATCCTGCTCTGATAAGGGATAAGTGCCATCTCAACTTGTTGCAATCTTAAATCGATCATCTCTACTAAGGAGAAACAATCTTAAACCGTACATCTCTGCTGGAGAGGTATTCCTGATTTATCAACATCCTGGGGAATACAGAATCTCTACTATGGAGAGGTGAGATCATTCGAGCCTCGTGTCGGGGAACATGACAACATGTGAGCCATAGAGAATCATCATGCTAGGTACAGTTAGGCTTTTAGTTTTGGGATGGGAATAGGTTTATGGTGGTAGGGATTTATTTTTGGTTACCAACCAAAGTGGATTTAAAAGTGAAATACTAGACGAGAACTAACATTCGAGGGTAGACTACCAGACGAGAACTGGTGGCAAAAAGGGGTTAAGTTGTCAGACGAGAACTGACTTCTGGGTTTTGGTATCAGACGGGAACTGATTTCTGGTTTGCCAGACGAGAACTGGACTTTGAAACTGTGTTAGCCAGACTAGAACTGGTTAAACAACAGGCTAAAGAAAGGGTGACTAGACGAGAGCTGGTTTAAAAGCTGACATGCACCAGACGAGAACTAGTGTTTACTGACGGGTTGACCAGACGAGAACTGGTTTGAAGGTTTGCCAGACGAGAACTGAGCTTTGGAAATGATTTCGGGTTACAAGGTTTTGACAAGTAATAGGTTTAAGCTATGCGATGACAATCCAATGATAGCAAGGCCTTTTCGGAAGGTTAAGGTTATTTGATGGGGTAATGGCACGATTCCCCGACACTCAACTCTTGCTGAGGAGAACAACTTTCTTGAACAACTTGCCCCAATGTAATCCAACTTGCCCCAGTCCGATTCTTGGGAAAGTGTTCACCTTGAGAAGAAAATAACTTACCATGAGACGACCTAGAGATGGCTTGCCCCAGAATCTGTACCACGAAAGGATCCATCTCTAATTGACCAACTCTCAGAATGGTTGGCTTCAATGTACTCTTGAAGTAGCTTGCCCCTAAATGAGCGTCGAAGTAACTTAACCTGATCTGATTGAATACTGGAGGGATATGCCCTCAATTCAAAGAAACTCTGGGCGGCCTGCCCCTGATTGGTGGAATCTCAAGATGATTCACCTCTGATCAACTGCTTCTTGAATAGTTTTCCCCATAATCAACCGATGCTTCGGGACTTGTCCTCAGGCTGACTGATTCCAAACTCACTGGATGTCAATGCCCCAGATTCACATGGTTCGACGTATACACCATTCTGATCTAGACTGCTGAATGATCTAGTCCTGTTCGACTATTCCTTGTTGGAATCTCCTCCACGTCAACTACTGACCTGCAATTAAAATTGTTTCTCCATGAATGGTAATTTTAATGCGGTGTTCATGCAGATTTTGAAGAAGATGTCACTTATCAAGTGTCGTGATAATGCGTGACATAGTGCTCATTTGATTAGTCAAAGATACAACAAGGATATGATTAGTAAATCATGTAGGAGTCAAGTTACTCAACCTCATTGTGACATGCCTTCATACTAAACCCCGCCTCAATTAGGTCTTTTAAGGGTTGTATCGTGGTCGGGTTCACGGTTTATGAAACAAAGGATATTAGGCTCAAAGTTTGATTTGTACCCACCCCTTCTCCGTGATGATCTCCAATCCTAAGTTCAGTTAACTTGGCACAAGCACTCACCTCTTCAAACGGTTTATTAAATGGCAAGAGAAATGGTTAAGGAACTCACAAGGTTCCGGAGTGACAGTTACCCCTTTTGTTTTCGGTGTCTGTATCCACACGAATTTGTCCTTGTTTGAGGATTTTTCTTTTGAGATCCTTTCTTTTTATTCTCTTGTTCCCTAATTTTTTTCCTGGACTGACTCTTTTTGAGTTCTTTTGATTTTGAAGACCAGCGGGATGCCCCAATTTTTGCCTAAGTATTTGCTTTCCAGCTTTTTTCTTTTTAAACTTAGCGGGCTTTCACTTTTCTCTTTTTTTCTTTTCTTGAAACACGTCGTGTGACACTGGCTGTCTTGATTTTCCCGAAAGGGTTGTAACTGTCTCACTCCTGATTAGTGAGGTTTAACCATTGTGGTTCATGAGGTACGACCTCTTGAGAGGGATAAATTGTGATTGGTCCTCGAATGAGAACACTCCTCTATAACATTTGCACGCTCGGTCAAGCTAACTGACAACTACCCTGCCCCTAGGTTAAAATGTGAAGGTTTGAAAGTCTAAAAGAAACTCCTACTTCTAGGCTCTAAGTGGTTAATTAGGGACTAACTCCTTATATCTCCGGTGTTTAGGGGATTCGAAACAATGCATGTACGTCATCAACAAGGTTTTATCCGAAAGCATACGATCATCAGTTATGAGCATTCAGTTTTCGTCATCCTCCCTCCAATCTTTGCTAAACATAGTGATAAAGTGGAGTGGATAAAGGTGCTTGTGTTTGTGCAGTGCAAAAATGAGCGAAAGCGACATGATTAATTCAGAAAAATGCATAATGACTTCATTAATATTACCATTCAAAACCACAATGTTTAAAAGCAAGTAGTAGAAAAGAAACTACAAATGCAAATGATAAAAAAAGTCCAAGAACTGCCAACGTTGAGGACATCTGCCTGTCTGGACCACTGGCTTCTGGAAATGACCCTTTGAATCTGCGGGCTTAGACAGCTGAGAGGTTGACATGAACCACCAAAACTCCTTCTGGAAAATAAATGCACCCATTGTCGATCAACTGCTACACTTTTGCCTGAAAAGCTTTGCAATCTTCGGTTGAAAGCCCCCTGGATCCACCATGATATCCACAGTAAGCATGGGGATTATACTCAGGAGGGTAAGGTTCTGGCACAGGCTTAAGAGCCTTAGGCTCCACCAAATATTTCTGAATCAGATGTGGCAGAAGCTGGTTGTACGACATAGGAACTGGATGAAAAGGAGCAGTCCTTCTTTCCAAGTTGTTGCAAGGTCTGCTCTGATTCTGGCGCTGATTCGGATAACCTCGGCCACGGGCTCGTTGATTTGCATGAGGAGCGACCTAGGGTTTCTGATATGGTGCCCTAGGCACAGTTGTCTGTCCAGAATAACGAGACACAGAAGATAATGACCGCTGAGAAGATGAAGAACCAAAAGATTTCACCGATTCATCTTGAGAATACCCAACATCTGTCATGATTGCATTAATCATATCTTTCTCTTCTTAGGAGCTACAGAGAGATTCAATTTCACTGGCCTGACTGCTCGAGACATTCTGAATTTTTCCAGTCTTAACGCCATTCTCAATACGTTCTCCTGCTAATACCAATTCAGAGAAATTCAGTGCAATCCCAAGAATTCTTTCAAAGTATGGGCTATGCAAGGAGTTTACGAACATGTCTGCTAAACCTTGGTCTAGAAGTTGTGGTTGCACTTTGGAAGAAAATTCTCTCCATCTCTGAACATACTTCCTGAAAGGTTCATTGTTCTCTTGAGACAATTCTTGCATCTGCATGCGACTGGGAGCCATGTCAAGATTATAGTCGTACTGTTTCAGGAAAGCCTTGGCTAAATCCACCCATGATCAGATTTGATTACTCTCCAACTGCATATACCAACTCAGAGATGCCCCAATCAGACTGTCCTGAAAGCAGTGAACCATCAACTTGTCGTTGTGCACAAACGAAGTCATTCTTCTGTAGAACATCACCAAATGTTGCCTCGAGCAACTATCTGTCACACCCTAATTTTTTACCTTAAGACTCCACCCCTTTGTGTGTTCTTTTCGTATTCGTGCTTATTGCCACTAACCAGTTTATGTGAGTATAGTGCTCTCCAGTAAATTCCTAGCCATCAAGCATTTCAAGGTGCAACCTTTCTAATTCAAGGTTTTCCATTGAGGCGTCAGCAGAGCTTCCTTTCAGTTGGTGTGAAGCATTGAATTTAAGGATTTATTTCGGACACCGTCGTAGATGTTCCTTGATGATATGCCAAAAGGTGGGCTAAACAACATGACCATGATGACTGTCGCCCAAACACCTCAACCTTAAGACCTGGTTTATCATCGCAAGAGTTTTTTTATAAAAGCTAAGGCAAATACCGTTGTGGGAGTCCACTTCCAATTATTTATAATGGCGTAATGCGAGGTAGTTACCATCGTTGCCTTTTATAATACAAGAGTTCCTACATCACTGGGCTTAGAGAATTTCAAATTTGGTTTGGCCCGCTTAACGTTCGAGGTTTATTTAAGTTGTGTTTCCGACGAATTTCATCATTTGCCAATACATGACTTTGACAAGAGCTAATACACATGAAGGATTCTTCATATTAAAGACTTTTCCATGTGACCTGCATCTGAAACTTACTTCTAAAAACTCAAAACTCCAAGTTGAGCTTTCAAGTCAAAGAATCATTGAATTTATCATCCATTCAAGGCAAGAATTCCGATCAAGCCAAGTTAAAGTTCACAACCAAGTTTTATTATTATAAGGAATCACATGAAGATCTCAAGGTTCTGATGTAAGCCAAATGATTAAAGGGATAAAGGGAATTAATTGTTCGCGGCTACATAGTTAGTACAAAGCTTGATTTCCTATATGGAGTAGCTGGAATCTTGGTACAACGTAAATAGGTTACAGGAGGTACAAGTTGGAATTGTGTGTGTTTACAATTAATGAAACAAACACTACTCTAGACTTCATTTGACGAAGTTGGCATCGGACATGACGATATCTTTTACTTTCTGAGCGTTGAGCCTTCCTGGAGCAACCATCGAACACATCTTAACTTCGAATCAACAGCGGCGTTGCATCCAGTTTCCAAGTCCATGCCAGAGCTTCCTGCAAAGAGAATTAAGGAGGTATGAGGGGGTGTTTGTGACTGCTTGTCATTAAAGGTCACTCCTAGGTACCGCTCACCTGTTGTCAAGCAACTTGCCGTCAGAATTGCATCAAGGGATTTCTGCAACAACCTCAACTTTAGCATCAGCAATCTGGCCAAGAAATATCATTAAACCAACCAAGGATTCTACCCCAAATCGTTCTCGCGTGTGAATCCTGCAACAAGCATTTAAAGACAAAACATTGTGTCATTTAAAACATCAAAATCCAACAGCATGCCATAATGTACAAAAGGTATGCTTATAAGGAATCCCCAATGTGCAATGCCTGCGAATCAAGCTCTGTTGCTATTTGCCAAAGGATAAACTCCAATCATGAACTAAAGCCTACGACAAATCTTCATGCTCTTCTTTCCAAGCTCACATTCCAAAGCCTGCCACAATAAACATGGACCAAATCAAAAGTGCATGATACGGTGCTTAATACTGTCCAGAGTTAGAATTTAAAGAGAAAGCCTAACCATGGAATGAGTATGGATCCACTTTCTTCCTCCTGAGCATTGTATGCCTAAGCTCATTGTTCGTTCTGATGATACTGAGCCCATAGTCGAAGAAAGGCTCCATGTATACAATGAATTGAGTCACCCTGTGGAAGGATCTTACGGTAGCGGAAGAAAACTGTTAGAGTCTGAGCCTCCTGGAGGGATCCCGAAATGTTGGCCAAAGTTGCTGCAAGCGCTCCATCTAGGAGATTATGCAGAAACAACCTGTTGCAGCATAAGATATAAAAGAAACAGAACCAATAAAGAAAATCTTGCAAGAAATAGATAGCCTTTGGATGATGGATATTGAAGAAGCAAAAAGAGTAGTTGTTGCAAAACCAGTTGCTTCAAGGCCAAATTGTTCCAGCTTCCAAGCCTTTCTCAGAGCTTCTAGCAGGTGCTATTAATGCCACTCCTCCAACTACATCTTCTCCTCAAACAACTTCTACAATCAGACCAGTCCAGTAGTATTCAAACTATTTTATCTTGTGAAAGTGGATGTGTTGCTTCAATGCTACTAATTTGAGCAAAGGCACTGTGAAGATTTAATGCAACCGACACAACTATCGCTGGTTGGCTTTCTTTCCTCCCAAAGACAACTCATGGCATGACCTACAGAGAAAGTCATTCGGAATAAGACTAGGGAATAAGGTTATTTCTAAAATTTGAACAACTCTACTCAAGAGCTGTTTCAGACAACACCATTGCAACTCCAACATGGCCATGGCCAATCCATCCAACAACCAGTTCATTACCTCCTTCGCATGAAAGTTACAACTTACTAAGCAAACCAAGAGCTAACAGCAAACCTCTGACGTATTGGCATTGATTTTGAAGCTTAGAGCAGTAATATTCTTGTTGCACACTTGAAGATTCCGCATTTGTGCTGGCTCGAGTCCATCATGTGCCCTCTCTATTTCCACTTTGCGCCGGCTATGCTCCAAGCAGTGTTTCAAGTTATTATCTACATAACAAGAAGAACACAAAGTTAACCACCACATTCGATTCAAAGCTAGAGACGAGCAACACACCGAAGCTCTGGGCTCACCAGTTCTGTTACACTGTGATCATTCTGGACCGCACGTTTCTTCCCTGGCCTAAAATAGATTGTTTTCTACACCTGCCAAATTACAAGTCCTGAGTTAGGAAATTGTTTGAGGAATATACCGTGGGAATATCCAACCTAAATCCAAAACATTGAACCTAGACAGAGGAGATTTTAAACGGATTAATATTAGAGATTTGATTCTCATCAACATGCATTAACACGATTCAGACAAAAATATAAGGTTTTCAAATCCTGTCTAAAACCAAAATGGAAGGTCCTAATATAGCATTTAAGGCATTCAATCAGAAGTTTTAAACAAGGAATTTCGTATGAGGACTATAAAAAGGAGACGAATTCGTAACTTAAAAACCTAGAGAGAAAAATACGAAATCACAAAAAAACACACATCATTCACATTCAAAGCAACAAAGAACGAAACTTATCTGACGGAAACCACCCCTTAAAGCTCACGTCTCCGTTGAACATCCGCTACAGGTGGGTTTTGGATCCCGATTCAAGGCGTCGTTCGCGACCATTCCCTCGTTGATTTCGCCGTTTGATTTCCGTTTTCGTTTTGGGTTTTAGGGTTCTGTGATTTGGATTGTGAGGGTTTTTTTTCTATTTTGTTCTTGTTATGGCTTTGCTTGTGTTGTGTTGTGTTTTCTGATTGTTTTGCAGAGGAAAGAAAGAGGAGCAGCAGAAAGAAAGACGGAGCAGAACAGATCGAGAGGAGGAGAGAAGGAGAGAAGCGAGAGGAGCGAGCGGCGCAAAGAGGGGGGAGAATGGGATTAGGGTTCCTATGATCTTTTTGTTGTTTGCTGTAATTGTATGTATGATATACCACCGTATTCACCATGCACCACACGATACGCCCATTTGATATGCCCACGGATCAGATCCTCTGACCCCACTTGCGTTTCCACGAAAACACCTTGCGAGCCTGCGCACATGGGATCCGTCCCACTCAGTTAACTCTTAATCTATTTTAAAAATCTAATCACCTACTTTTTATTTGTTTAATTAACATAATTAACCATTTTATTTAATCATCCCTTTAAATAAAATCAATTATAACTTTTTCTTAATTATTTTTCTCAATTTACTTATTAATAAATTCAATACTATTAGTTTATTTGATTTATCAAATTAATAACCCCATTTTTATTCATTAAGGAACATTTTCTAAATAATAAAAGATCTTTTATAACTTGAGGTAAATAATTATTCTGGATAACCAACATTTCGTTAATAATCAAAACAATTTATAATAATAAAAATTCTATTTTAAATAACCGGCGTATCCAATGAGAACTTTTCTTAATAAATCTTCACTTAAGTTTATTATTTTTAGCCGATTAACTCGTAACCTTGATTTAATTTTCGCTAAAATAAAATCAGGTCACACTACTTTTATTTCTAAACTAATACCATCTCCCCTAAAATCAAACTCACTTATAATTTGTAATATAATAATATATTTTCTTATAAATCAATTCAACCCTTCCTCTAGTCAATCACCGTAAAATTAATCATCCATCGTGCACGCTTCACTTTCACTCATCTATTCACAATTCACACATTCACTTAGCGCTTTCATGCGTCCATGTATGAATTTACCTTATACGCCTTTATTTTCCGCAATTTACTTTACCACAATTTATTTCATCGCATTATTGCATTCCGTCCAAAGGAAGAACTTGCACATAACGTAAAAACTTGCGCGTATGGATCCCATTTGCATCATTTTTCTATGATCCTTGATCCCATTCAAGTTGATCTCTTAAGTTTAGATCCTACCCCATAGGAAGGACCTTTTCCCTTTCCTTTACAACATAGGAAAACAATTCAACAACTCAATACAAATATTCAAACACAATAGAGAAATAGATGTTAATCATCTTAAGCGAGATAGAATCTCCACCCCACAACAATACAATCTCTTACACTTGTGGCGGTTAAATCTCCCTTAAAATGATGACCCATCTCTTCTCCTAAAATCAATCAACCAACTACCCTAAACCCGTAGGAACTTTGACCACAATCAAAGAACTCCTCAAACCCTTTAGGGGAACTACAAATACTTTGATTCCACTCCCGTAAGGATATGTAGGCATAAGATGCGATATCTTATCGAGTATACTTAGAAATAAACCCCTAGGTCTTTTACCTTTAAGAAGATAAACACTTAGCAATAAACAAACATAAAACAAGAGGTTCCTGTAGAGTACTACAGAAACTTAGGATGCTAGAACCTTCCCTAAATTTAACCGACCCCCGAACCTATAACTCTCTAGCTTACATTTGCATTGCATTATGGGAATTTCGATCTTTATCCCTTCCTTTGGACAAATCAAAGTTCAGTTGCAAAATGAATTAAAGATTCAAACTAATCAATAGTTTGGTATCCGATTTTCACCGCGACAGAAATGGCAACTTCACTGGGGATCCTTCAGTGGGTTTCCCTATCTCGTTTTTACTTGTTTATCGCTTTATATTTGTTATTTGTATAATTGTTTACTTGTTTGTTTATTGCTTTTGGGTTGATACTCTTGAGTGGTGATACAAAGTCTTACACCTGGACTTGAGCGAGCTTAAGATAGGATAGTGATATGTTCAAAGAGGCTTATAGGGGGTAGAATCCCGACCAAGCTGACTTGAAAATCACGCTCAATTGAGGCCCTCTCAAAAATTGTATTGTTGAACGAGTTCTTAATTGTGAAAACATGCACTATATTCAATGTTGGAGCCTATGATATTGAGGACCGTAGTTACCTTAACGCCACTTTGACCTTTATTAGGCTGTAGTGCGGGGCTATGAGGGGGTACCCTCGAAATAGCGCTACGCGATACTACACTCAAAAGAAGTTCTCTTGAGAATATTATTAACCACCGAGTACTTGGGAAGATGATAATATCCGAAATATGGGCTAGTGACTTTGGGAACCTTATTAGAACCTTGTTCTGCATGTACAATCAACCTTTAGTCCTTATCCTTTGGGAATGGGTATACCCTTTGGCCCCATGCTAAATGCAAACCTAGGATCTTTTTTGTTTATTTACATATGTTCCTTATGTGCTTACTTGTGTTTGTTGCACTCATAAAACATCATACCGCATTGGACTTCATGGGATTTACTTTTGTTTATGAACATTGTAGGGCACTATGGATCCCAATAGAAGGCACACTTTGAAATACACTTTTAAAAGTCCCAAATTGGATGACCTAAAGAAGTTAGTAACCTTGATTGAAGACCAAGGGAAGTTCAAGAGCAAATATGGGAAGCTGATATCTTTATTGAGTCGCCAAGTAGACGAAGGACTTCTTTCCACTTTATTGCAGTTCTATGATCCGCTATATCACTGTTTTACATTTTCATACTTTCAGCTATTGCCTACATTGGAAGAATACTCTTTTTTGGTTGGTCTACCTATCTTAGAAGAATCTCCTTTCCCTTTCCTGGAGAAAGACCCCGAATGAAAGAGATATTTCTAAGGCCCTTTATCTAAAGGTATTTGATGTCAACGGAAACTTAATTAGCAAATGTGGTATTTTTGGTTTGACTACGAAGTTCCTAATCAATAAAGATATGTTTTATGCTGATTATACGAACAAGACTTCATTCGAGGCGATCTTTGCCTTACTTATTTATGGCGTGTTTTTGTTCCCAAGTTTTGAAGGGTTCGTCGACCTCAATACAATTAAGATCTTTTTGAAGAACAATCCAGTACCAACTCTATTGGGTAATGCTTATCATTCTGTGCATCTCCGAAACTTCCATGGTGGAGGAATGATCACCTTTTGTGTGCCCTTACTGTACAAGTGGTTTATTTCGCACTTGCCGAGGTCTACTTCTTTTTTGAATCTCGATAGAGGGCTTTGGTCTCTGAGGGTTATGGCATTGACCCACTCAGACATCGTTTGGTACAACCGAGCGTATGATGGGACTTTAATTATTGATGGTTGTGGTGACTTTGCTAATGTGTCGTTACTCAGTTTTAATGGAGGGATCAGTTACAATCCAGTCTTAGCTCGTCGACAGTTGGGATTTCCGTTGAAGGAGCCGCCTAAGAGTGTTCAAGTGGAGAGCATTTTCTTTAGGGATGACAAAGAACTCCGAGACAAGATTTTGGGTGCATGGGATCATTTACACAAGAAAGGGAAGGAAAGCCTTGGGAAACTTAATTGTGTGTCTTTAGAGCCCTACCTTCAGTGGGTCAGAGAGAGAGTAGTCAAGCTGAAAATGCCCTATTCTCGTCAAGATCCTATATCTCCGAGGAGGGAGCCCACTTATGTCTTTATGTCTGAAGCTGAGAAGTTAGAGGTTGCCTTGAGGAAGTCGCAACGTGAGCTAGAGTCATGGAAGAACAAGTACCAAGTAGTGGTTGCAGAAAACGATGAATTTCAGAAGCAGAAGGATGAACTTCAGAAAGAGAAGGATGAACTTCAGAAGCAGCTACAGTTGAAGGATGAAGAATTACTTCCTTGTAAGAAGAGGAGAGTCATGGAGGATTTATTTTTCAGCTAGGTTGTTCACTTGCGGAAGGTCTTCATTGGGTAGAGAACCATACAAAGGATTAGTCATCACAGTAAAACTTGACAAGGTAACAATAATCTGGAAGTCGTTCTCTGACATAGCTACTAACAACTTTCAAACTCACTTCACTGATTGATTCTGCTTCAACCACTTGGTTGTCTTCCAACAATCACCACTTGCTCAGTGTGGACACCGAGGAATCACCTTCTGAATCAAAACAAATGCTGGATAAGAGCTCTGGCCAAGTGAAGAATGATATGCAAAATGATGTAAGGATACTTATGCAAATGCAATGCAAGATGCAGCAAACACGGGATCACAACCCCCACAAAGCTCTTAATACTGCTGTGCTGCTGACTATGTAAGTTTGCTCTAAAGAGAGAAACCAAAATACCGGGTTGGCTGGAAGTCAAGTTTCCTGCAAAAACCCTCCTACTCACAGGTATGGACCTAAACTGACAAGGTTCGGCATCCTATGTGTTCATCAGCATCACAGACTTTCAAGAAACGATGATACGTTCACCATTTCTGGCATCATAATCTCCCGAAGAGGCCTCACTTAGCTGAATCACAAATGGTCGGTCCCCAGAGTCGACAATCCTCAGATCCAAAATCCCTTCGAACCCAAAGGGCCAGAAAAGAAATCATCAAAGAGAATCTCGTCTAAGCGTGAATTTCATGGTGAACTAGTACTAGCAAAGCCAATACATCCACCACTACTCTCCACTACTAAAGCTATGTCTATACTCAAGCCTGGGTCTGGCTTATCTCTCAAAGGAACAACCATCCAACAGCACAACAGCAACAGATAATAATGTAGTGCAAAAAATGTAAATACAACAATATACAAAATACAACACACAAATATACACACCCAAAGATAAGACTATCCCCAACAGATTCGCATAGGGGATATGACTATCCCCAACAGAGTCGCCAGCTGTCGCTACTGCAAAAAAGTAGGCCGGCAATGACAGAAGAGTCGCCACCGTTCGTTATTTATCCCAAAAGAGGGAAAGGAAACGATCATAAAAAACCTACGAAAAAGGGATAAGATTGGTCATCGCAACCAAATCTCGGGTTTGGGATTCGGTTAAGCAAGGGGAAGGTATGAGCACCCCTCACATCCGTCGTACTCGACGGGATCCACGCTTCATTGTCTAATCTATGGGTGAAAACAAACTATCTACGGCTGCTAAAGCTAAACAGAAAGAACTGACTCGATAGAGCATCGTCGCTCTATGCCTACGTATTCCCTCGTGCAATGGGAAAGTCAGAGTCAACGTAGTTCGGGAAACTACGGGGGGATTGCTCGCCAAGACATCGCGTCTCGTGCCTACGTATTCTCATGTGGTATGAGAAATCAGAGCAAAATGTAGTTCAGGCTAACTACGGGATGAAAGGGTGTTCTCGATCACACGGGGGTGAGAGAAAAGTTCGACGATACTAGCGTACGCATTCTAGCAGTTAGGTGTATGCTGCTCGACCATTGGAGACTTAGGAGTTACCTGTTTGCGGTAGAAAGGATGTAATATGTCATTGGTTTAAAGGTACGGGAACCTACAGGTTCTAAAACTACGGGCTGGTCTCGACTGCGCTAGGGCAAGAGAAAGGGAAAGATTAGTCGTTAGCGGGAAAGTCTCAATCGCACGGAAGCAAGAGAACAAAGAAATTAGTTGTTAGTGTGCTCGCCAAGACGTCGCGTCTTGTGCCTACATATTCTCGTCTGGTACGAGATATCAGAGCAGCTGTAGTTCAGCTAACTACGGAAAAACAATCTTGATTTCACGGGGGCAAGAGAAGGGATCTCAATCGCCAGGATGCGAGAGAAAAGAGGGATCGGGACGCACATGCTAAGTCCCAAGACGTAGAAGCGAATGTGTCGCATATCACCCAAAGGGTGTACACTAAACACTCTAGGTCATTGAGAGGAAGCCCCCCAATCACCATTACCCACGTATTTAACGTTACATCTCACAACACTCGACGGTTGAATAAAAGAGATGAAATAAAAACAATGTTACCGAACGGAGTGGTTCCGTTGACCCTTGACTTTTTGCGTGCAAGCTCCATTTTCACGCTTTCCTCTTTTGATCCTTGATGATGATATTTCGAATCAGAACCAATGTGACGCTGAACCATCGAGGTTCGACTTATAAATGAAGTCAAACTCTAAGAGGTAGCGTATTGATATCCGTGTCAAAGACAAGATAGAGAAATGATATTGCGAATCATTCTCCAATTGAATCGTGTCACACGGACCAAACCAGAAAAAAAGTCAAAATAAAATCAGAAGGAGAAGAGAGAAGAGGAGAGAAAGTAATGGTCTCATATTCTACATTATCCATCAACACTTTAATTAATAACGAATTACGGAAGTCTCATCATCGACCAAAATAAACAAAAATGAGAAGAAAAGTCCAATAACAAATGGAAATTGAAAATAAACTTCTAAAGAAATTTAAGAGAAAATGAATATGAAAATAGAATATAATATTCTATGTAAAATATATGTATAATATCTAAAAGAAAAATATAATATCTAAATCTTTCTAGAAATATAGTAAAATATATACATGTATTAAAAAGTTTATTACAAAACAAAAGAAATACAAAAATACAGCACAAGGGGGTACAGCAGAGAAATCAGGGGTGCAGGAGGAAAAAATCCGGTTGGGCTCTAAGGCCCAACCCACAATCATATACAGCACTCAAAAACTAACAGAGAGGGGGCGCATAATGGAAACGGGGATGTAAAGTCTAGAAAAGTAAACAATGGGCCACAAGGCCCACTAACTCGATTGAAGCCAAACAACACAAACCCCAGCTGGCCTTCTTCTTCTTCGTGAAGCTTCCAAAGCTATCGGCCGCGAACAACTCCCACCTCCTTTCACTCCCATACTCCCTCCGTGCATCTCAATATTCTCCAAAAACTTACACGCTCTCGACCTATTCTTGCTTCACAAACAACTTCACACATCCAACATCTACTGTTCCGATCTCACACTCTCCTTCTCCGATCTCATGCTCTCCTGCTGAACAACAAGACTACAAAACCAGCCGGCAAACAACACTCAAAGATCCAGGTTACTATGTTCAGAGGTTGTTATTGATTATTGTTGCGGTTCAATGGCAGAAGTTGAAGTTGAAGAACATGGTATGAGAGTTCTGAATCGGAGACTGGTGTTCGTTTAGGGCGAGTTTGAATGTTGAATTTGGGGATTTGTTCATGCGTTGAAGATGAAGGTAAGTTTGGATGTTGAATCTGGAGATTTGTTTGAAGATATTGACGGAAGCTGGTTCGCACTTTAAATCTGATGATGGAGAAGTTTGTGTGACTTAGATCTGGATTTTTGAAGGTGAATGGTTGAGGGAATTGAAGGAGGTTTCGGATCTGGAAAAAGTGCGTGAGGATGGTGATGGATTATGAACTAATGAAGAAGGTGAGATTCTGGAAAGAAAATTCATGAGGATGATGAATGTTTCGTATGATTTTTTGGAAAAATGTATGAAAATTTGAAGATCTTTGAAGGTGAGTAATGGAGAGGATGAACACGGCTGGGTTTGAAGAAGGTTATATGAACATTGATGAATTGCTGGGAAATTGTTATGAATGTGTATGAAGGTGGATGAACGCGTATGAATCTGGCTGGAAAAAATGAGGAACACGGATGAATGTGGACGAACAGGATGAGTTTTCCGGTCATGTTCATGAGTTTTCTGGTGAGGGGTTTGGGCCGTGTGATTTTTCCGGTGATGTGGATTAGTGTTTCCTTGGGATCCGTGCCAGCTACCTCAGGAGAGAGAGTGAACAGGGCTATTTATAGCCCTGACACTTGTCACGCAGACCTGATGCACAAACCTGCAAAACTTAATTAATTGACCTAATTAAATGATAGATTAACTAATAAAGCAGACATATTAGTTAAAGTCAAATAATGAGACTGACGGTTAATGATAAAGCTGAACCATAATTAAACTAAAGACATACTTAAATGAAAAGCTAATTCAAAAATAATGCAACCTTAATAAAAGAATACGAATTAATGCTGACTTAATGAAAAAGATATTAATTAAAAAGCTGGCTATAGTAAAAGCTAATGACAGGTGTTCTAGAAACAAATCAATTAAAATAAAACTAATTAAACCTAAACAAACAATCCTAATTAAATCTACACTCCTAATCAAATTAATTTGGATAAAATAAAACTAACGACTCTAAAAGAATTAACAAAACTATAATATTCTAAAACAATTAATTTCTAGGGAAACTATTAAAAAAAGTTATTTAAAAACTAATAATAGTTAAATCTAGTTAAACTCTAAAAAGAAATTAATAACTATTTAGTTCTAAGAAAACATAATAATAGTTAACATCTAAAATCTCTGCCAAAATTAAGAAATAAATTCTAGGAAATCAAATCAGTGAATATAAAATGCGAGAATGCAATAGAATAAATGGTACCAAAATCGGATACCGAAATACCACCGAAACCAACAGCGTAGACTGAATCACCGGGCAGAGCGCAAATTCCACAATAAAACTCCTTATTTGAAACAGTTTGAATCATCTGAAACACGAGGAAAAGGGCTGTAATCCCGATAAAATCAATCCGCTGAAAAATGCACAGTATGCGATATACAGATGCAAATGCAAATGAAATAAAACATAAGCCAAATTACGAGAAACGGTTGGTCAAATTTTGGGGTACAACACTATCTAGCAATGGTGATTGAAACTATCTAACTAAAGGTCTGGGACAAAAGAAAATAAAATTGACTCGACAGAGCATCGCCGCTCTAGGCCTACGTATTCCCTCGTGCAATGGGAAAGTCAGAGTCAATGTAGTTCGGCTATCTACAGATGAAAGGGGGGAAAGGTTGCTCTCCAAGACATCGCGTCTTGTGCCTACGTATTCTCATCTGGTATGAGAAATCAGAGCAAACGTAGTTCGGGTAAGTGAGAATACCGGTTTTTTCATCTGTGTTTACCCGAGTAGGGTTAACAATCAGTTCCAGCAGTTAGGTGTATGCAGCTCGACCCTTGGAGACTTAGGCGTTACCTGTTTGCGGTAGAACTGAGAGTTACGAAACTCTTTTTCATGAAAATGTTTTCCATTGTTAAAGGTCCCAAAGGACAAAAGAAGTTTGATGATTCGTTTTTTTGTCTTTTAAGGAGAAGTGTTTTTGAATTTTTTGTAATTCATATCGCACTAGAGACTATGACTTAGGAGCGAATGCGTCGCATATCGTCCTAAGGACGTACATTAAACACTCTAAGCAATTGAGAGGTGTCCCCCCAATCACTGTTTCCTAAGTACTTAAGGCTCGTAACGCACAATATTCATTAGTCTTTATTAAGTATCTTAGATTGGTTTTGAGATGAGAAAGAGAGAGAGGACAAACTAAAAGGGAAACTAGTTCAAAACCTAGTAGTTGTCATGCATCATGGCCCTAAGGTTAGGATTGAGAAGCGAACTCTATCCTATTTGTTATCATGCAAAGGATTCAACCTAATGTCTATCATCACTATCCTTAATCAAGGAAGTGAGAATTCCTAAGGAAACATGTTAAGAAAAGAAGGAAGGGAATAAAGCATTAAGTAAATGAAACATGAATATGAATGAATGCATATGCAATGCAACACACAAGCAAAGGGAGGAAATTGTGTGGGGTGAAAACCTCCACAAGCTCATCTCGACCTTTAAATGCAAGTAAAGTGCAAAACAAAACCTACAACTTGAACATGGAATCAATCACAAACCAAAAGAGAGTTGGGAGAAGAAGAGAAAACAGCCATGGTATCCTTAATGTCATTCAACCAAAGTCTCATTATGACTTGTGCAAAAGATGCACAAAATTGTCCTAAAAGTTCACCATTTTAGGACTTGCTTCAAGTATCTCCTCAGGAGAGACTAAGCCATCCCAAATGGTGTCCTTACATCATTGGACAGAAAGGGAGATGAAAAGAGAATGTACAAACTCAATCACAAAATCCACAAAAGAAAATGCAAGATAGTGTACAAGGTTAGGCAAAACGTGGTTCATGAGAAACTCTAAAGGGAATGCCTAAAAGAAAATAAAGTTTGAACAAGTTATAAGGCAAGTTAGAACCTAAATTCCAACCTACAAACACATTGATATGCATATAACATGGATACACAACAATTGGATGCTCAAACAATGCACAAAATCCAAATAAGAACTAAACTAGCTCAAGTGTTAGGGTGGAAATCATGCAAGGGTGACCTAAAGTGTAAAATACACTAAAAATAATAAACTAACCCTAAAACTTCTTAAAAAAATCCTATGAGACCCCTCTGGTGTTAGGAACCAGGTGTCAAGATTGTGGGGAAAAAATCTATGCCTAACTAGGCAAACAAAGGGCAAAGTTCTAAGGATGTCCTAAGAACTAGTGTGAAGGGAGGGTCCTAAACGTCAAGCACAAACCCTAATCAAATGGTACTAAAAACATAGAGAAAAAATATCACAAAATCAATCAAGATGTCAAGGATATGCACAAAATAAATCAAACATTTATATGAAGTTTTCGTCACAAAAGAAAATCGTGAAATAATGATATACAATTTTAATTCAAATAAAAGCCTTCCAAATGAATAATTGTTTTTTTATTGAAAAATATTCAGAAAAATCAAACTAAAAATTCCTAAATTTAGTTTACATCTTGAAATACCTAAAATCCATTTTATGATATTTATTGACATTTGGAAGTATCTTATTTGCATTAAAATAAAACAGATAGCAAAATAAGAAAATAATGAATAAGAAAATGAAATTGGAAAAGAAATGGTGCAGGAAGCAATCAATTCACGTGTATTCTATGGGCTTTGCACGCTGGGGGGTTCCAAAAGCAATCAAGGCCCAGGTCCATTGCAAACCGTTTAATGAAATGGTGCGCTGTGTTTCTATGTGGTAGATCAAAGTAAGCTCACGGTGAAAGGCACGCATGGCCTTTGGATTGGTTCAGTCAACAAGATCTAAAGAGATCTGGCAAGGACACGTGGCTTGGATGTTCAAATATGGCCGGTGGAGGGAAATGTTCAGATGACGGAGCACGACGGCTCCAGTCATCATCCCCTGTGACTGCAACAACTCATGTGTACCAAAATCTCACCAAATCTCACAAATGAATAGCCTAATCTCATCTACACTCTTCACTGATCACGATTCTATGGTTATCTAAGCTTAACATGCCCTAAATCAGCCAAACCGCATCAAAAAAAATCAAGCAATCTCCAAAAATTGTCACAAACATGGATTAAACCTAACCAGAATCCATCTATGATGATTAAGGATCATGAATATGCAATAATCGCGTGCAATTATGACATAAACATAGTGTAATTTGGAAGAGTGGGTTACCTAACAGAATACCTCTGTTGGACCTTGAAATCTTGATGAATCTTGATGAAAACAATCCAGAAAGTTCCTATAATCTTCAATAAAGCTTCAGGTGTGCTCAATTTTGCTTGAAGCTGCTTGAATTGGAGAATGCAATTTCCACTTGTTCTTGAGCTTGTGTATCTGATTTCTTGATCAATATGGCTCCAAAAACGATTATGAGAGTTTGTACATGATGCTGAGTTTATATGGAATGGATCTAGATGAAAAGAAAGCCCAATTCAGTCCAATTGAAATCCAAAATTTTTGGTGTTGTAAGCTTCATATGCATGCAAAACAGAGCTGCAATGGCTTGATTTTTGATTAAGCTTGCTTGCTTGTAATGTCAATTGATCCAATGGCTGGAACTTGTTCCTTGTTTTTATTTTATGGTGATTTTTGAAGGTGTTACTTCCATGTAAAGCAAGCTTGAAATTGGCCATGAAAATGCTCTTAATGTGCAACTCTGATATTGGTATCTTGTTGGCAAAAGTTTCATTTGAGGTGTGCAAAGCTGTGAAATTGACCTATGACAAAAATGACCTATAATCAAAGTTTCCCAAAATACCCCCGCCTCGCAAGCTTCATATCTTGAGCTCCACAATTTATATGAAAGACTTCTAGTACTTTTTGGAAAGCTAAGATCATAAGGAAAAACTTTCATGTTTGGGTCAAAGTGAGGAGAAACATCCTTCTAGGTCAAAAATGTCTTGGAAGTTGGTTGACTTTTGTTGCCAAAATCACATTCATCTGATGAATTGTAACTTGTCAGCATCATAACATGAGTTCTAGAAATCCAATGGATGCGTTCTAGTAATCAAAAGAAAGCTAGAAACATGCTCTACAAGTTTCATGTTGGGGTCAAGATGAGATGAAACTTGTATCTTGAGATATGTGGTCTTGAAGTTAGGCACTAAACAGGGGATTTTACACTGACAAGCTTAGAAACCCTGGCTTAGCAACTTTTCGCACTCTTGATTCTCCTTGATTTGATCTTGTAATATCATCTTAGACATCTCAACACAACATTCAATGATCACAAAGACTTAGAATTGAGTCTTAATCTCCTTCAAATTCACTGTTGACTTAGGGTTGACCAAATGAAAACCCTAGCTGCATCACCTTTGACTGTGACTTCTTACACTTGATATAATGACTTGCACAAGCCCCTTAATGACCCTCAAGACATCCCATGAGCTTATGTAATGCTCTCCATCCATAACCATTGACTCAATATCCTCTGATGATCTTCCCATGGCCTCCAAGATAGGACGTGAACCATATTCATTCATCTGCTCTTTTCAAAGGACTTTGACTTTCCTCTGATGATGATAAGCTCTTGATAGCTTGAATAAGACCTCTTGCTTAGGTTTAGGCACCTTTTAATATCATCTTGCTAGGCACACCTATCTTAATCCTCTGTAAATGAACAATGGTATGCAAATGCTAATGCTATGAAACATAACTCAGGTAAAGAAAAGGTTGGGCAAATTTTTGGGTGCAACAACTGCACCTATTCAAACGGCTTGGACATGACTGGGTGAAGCGCGAATGGCTTTTAAACAATCAAGGTAAAATACAGTTGAATACGAATGAACTCGGAAACTTGCCAACCGCAGAAGTAAGCTGCAAACTTTGCTTGGGGATAATGATCTCCGAAGATATCTGAATAATTGTTGCAACGTCGACACTCCGACGGAAGAAAACACCTGGCATTGCCGCCAGACAGTGATACTAAGTTGGGAAGATCACCTGACCTCGCCGTCAGGTATCTACACTGAGTCAGGAAAACATTTGCTATCATACATCTGATAATAACCCTCTGACTTCACCGTCAGGCCTCTGCATCAATTTAGGGGGAAACACTTGGCCTCACCATCAAGTAAAAACATCACTTCTGAAAGAAGATACCACTGACATCGCCGTCAGGCACCTGACCTCGCCGTCAAGCGTCAACCTTAAGTAGGTAAGCCTCTAGCATTGCCGCCAGTTATCAATATCAAGTCAATAAAGCCTCTGACATCACTGCCAGGCATCTACGAGGGATAAAATTTTCTGACCTCGCCGCCAAACCAACACAAAGTCGATAAACATCTAACCTCGTCGTCAGATAACCACAAGATTGATATACATCACTTGGCCTCGCCGCCAAGCTTCTGTAGGGGTAACAAATTCTGACATCGCCGCCAGGCATCCGCAAACATGATAAATGTCTGACATCGTTGCCAGACCACCACCCGGTCTAATAAACATCCGACGTCATTGCCGGATAACCACAAAGTAGATAACATCCGACATCGCCACCAGACAACCACAAGGTAGCTAACATCACTTGGCATCACCGCCAATCTTCGACAAAGTAGATAAAATACCTGACATCACCGCCCGGTTACCACACATTCGATAAACATATGACATTGCCGCCAAACCAACACAATAGATAAATGTATGACATCGTCGCCAGGCAACCAGAAGATTGAGTGAGACCTGACATGGTCGCCAGAACTCTGCAGCCAATTGGTAAACATCACTTGGCATCGCCGCCAAGCTGCCATAGAGTAGATACAGTTCCTGACATCGCCGCCATGTAACCACAACGTCGATGAACATATGACATTGCCGCCAGAAAGTCTACACGCATCTGACATCGCCGTCAGAAATCTACCTACATCTGACATCGCCGCCAGAAACCTACAAAGAACGATACACCCTGGCCCCGCCGACAGATATACATGCAATAAAGAAACATATGGCATCACCGCCAAAAATCAGTAATACCTCTGACATTGCCGCAAAACAAACTACAGGGGATAACACGTCTGACCTCGCCGCCAGAACTCCGTGCAGTTAGGAAACAACTGATAAACGTCCGACATCGCCGTCAGATAAAAAAAATGTTGATGAACACCTAACATCGCCGCCAGATAAACACATTGCAAGTAACCCTCTGACATCACCGCCAGACAACCACAAAAATGCTGAACATTTGGCATCGCCGCCGGATAACATGAATCTGATATGCATCTGACATCGCCGCCAGACAACCACACAGTTGATAAACCTCTGACATCGCTTCCAGACAAACATAATGTCGGTCAGTGACTCTGCAAGGGATACAACACTCTTACATCGCTGCCAGAACTCCGCAAGAGATAAACTATCTGACATCGCCGCCAGAACACTGCAGGGAATAAAACCTGACCTCGCCGCCAGATACCTTGATTGATAAAACATAACATCAAATTCGAATACTGAGACTTCTGACATCACCTTCAGACCTTCATTAAATAAAAGCGATCACCAAATCCAAAGGTTGGATGGACAAGAAGCTGATGATTACCTAACATCGCCGTCAGGCACTCACAAAGTTGATAACCATCTAACATCGCCGTCAGGTATCCATAGAGTTGATAGACGTCTGACATTGCCGCCAGACTTCCTGTTAGAACTAATAAATGTCTGGCATCTCCGCCAGGCTTCCTGTTGAAACTGATAAATGTCGGCATCACCGCCAAACAACCATGAAACCTGTAAACATATGACCTCGCCGTCAGAAAAATCACAACACCCGACATCACCGCCGGAAAACCAAATCATCTGAAATCGCTGCCAGAAAACTGCATCATCTAACATTGCCGCCAAAAAACCATGAAGATGAGCTCCATAAGATGTTAAGACCATCCAATGATACAACCACATGGCAACTCCGCTGGGGAAAAAAGTAAGCTTGAACAAGCAACTCTGATGGGGAGAAAATGATAAGATGAACACATCTATCAAAAATCTTATGTCTAGGTCTGAACACCTGCACGGACTTGGAGAAAAGAATATCACCAACCGAAATCCTGCGATGCCGCTGGGGAATAACATAAACTGAGGGCGAGATAAACGCATCAAGTCTGTCGGGACTGAAAACCACGCGGGCAGGGATACTGATCACCTGCGGGAGATACACCTGAAAGCAAAGAGGTGACAACCGGGCTTATGTTTCAGAATGCATATGTTTGAAAATGGCGTAATGCTCCATACGAAATGGAAATGCTATGCATTTGGGGTAGATGCCATGCACGCATACAAATGCAACGGAACCGAATCAGCAAAATAAATGCTGGAGATACCAAAACCATCCTGCTGGGAAAGGAGAACGACCTTGCTAGGGATAGTTTACCCGTGCCAATATCCATCGGGCTTACGCCGAGGAAGCAAGCCTCGAATAACTTCCTGAAAGAAATCTCCTGAATAACAAACGAACCTATTGTGGAGATAGAACCAATCTGCCAGTCAGTAGTTCTACTCTGCTGGGGATTATATCAAATCCTGCTGAGGAAAATGCCATGAATGACCTTCCAGAATACAAACCTTCTGGAGAATAGGCGACCCTACCCGGGAAAAAAGAACCACACGCGGGAACCCCTCTGCCTGCTAGGGAATCAATGACTCCGCGAGGAATAACGATACAGCTCACGGGATTAACCACGTTCTACCAGGGACATCAGCCCTGAATAGCCTGTCAGAATATAACATCCTGGGGAACAGGCACCTCCGCCGGAGAAAATGATGCAAGCTGCGAAGACCTAACGCCGATACTGGGAGCACTCGGCTGGGGCAGAGACGTTTCCCCTCCGACTCCACTAGGGATAACACAATGAGAGAATCCAAACTCAACCTCTGCTTAGGGAGATGAGGAATGGACTTATCAATGGTAACTTGACCTCTGATGGGGTACAAAATCACCTGCCTAGACTCTGTGGGGATCAAATGTATAACGACCAACTGTCGGGGACAAGGATACACATTTAACTGCTCCTCTAACCAATCATACAACTCCACTAGGGATAGAGACGTAAACTCCCATTGTTGGGGAATGGACTCCGGTTGGGGAGAAAGCTACTCTCATCCCTACCTCTTTGCCCCAAGGGTAACGCCCCTGCAAAAAGTGAACAAACAGACAAGACATCCTACACGAAAGGCACTATCTTAGTCGTCATTCGTGACATTGTTCAGTTAAATCAAAGTTTTAACGATTATCGGCCAAGGCCTGCAAGTTTATATATGGGCAAGTTTATCAAAAACATCGGGCGTTTTTCACAAGCAAAACAGTAAAAGTTAAAATAGAGTACAAAAATTACTGAATAATATATGTTCATTGATAAATGGCCTGTGAATAGGCAAAGTTTTACAACAGATGTAACCCCTGAAAAGAGGAAGCTGCGCAAAAACAACAGATATGTACAGAGATATACAAAAGTGTTCAGGCATGTCGGCAATGTGGTGCAGATGAACACTATGAGCTGATCCCTCTATGACTCGCCTGACTTTGATGCTTTCCCGATGCTCCGTCTATAAAAGAGATTAATTTGGACTAATGGCCCGCAGGTCTCCCAAACAACTAAGCGCAGATCGCAACAATTTTCTTTTCAATCCCTAACTTTTGCGTGAACCGCCCTTGCAAGTTTTCAATTCACTGGGATACCCATTTTTGCCAAAGCCGCCCTTTCGGGTTTTCGACTTTGCGGGTTTACATCTTTTCATCTATATCCCTAACTTTTGCCTGAACCCCTTCGTTTTCATGGTTCTCCGGGATGCCCCATTTTTTTCCTGGATATTCTTTTTTCTTTCCAGCGGGTTATTTTAAGCAAAGTATTTTTTAACTGTGTTTGCGTTCACAGGGGATGTAAAATCCTCGCCATCCATGGTGGACAACAACAAGCCTCCTCCGGAGAAAACCTTTCGTACGACATACGAACCTTCGTAATTGGGAGTCCATTTGCCCCTGTGACCTGATTGTGGTGGGAGAATATTTTTCAGCACAAGATCGCCCGTCTGAAAGCTTCGAGGGTGCACCTTCTTATCGAAAGCTTTCTTCATCCGGCTCTGATACAGCCGACCGTATGCAATAGACGCTAACCTCTTCTCATCCAGCAAGCTGAGAAGGTTCAATCTGTTTCGTATCCATTATGCCTCATTGAGCTTGACATCGACCAGAACTCTTAAAGAGGGAATCTCGACCTCCAATGGTAGGACAACTTCCATACCATATACCAGCAAGAAAGGAGTTGCCCCGGTTGATGTGTGTACCGTCATACGATAACCGTGAAGAGCAAAGGGCAACATTTCGTGCCAATCCTTGTAAGTGACAACCATCTTTTGCACTATCCGCTTGATATTCTTGTTGGTTGCTTCGATAACGCCATTCATGTTTGGACGATAGGGTGATGAGTTGTGATGCTTGATTTTGAAGTTCTGGCATAACTCCTTCATCATCTTATTGTTCAGATTCGAACCATTGTCAGTAATGATTCGCTCGAGCACTCCATATCTACAAATGATGTCCCTCTTTATGAACCGGGCTACGACTTGCCTGGTTACATTGGCATACGAGGCTACTTCGACCCATTTGGTGAAGTAGTCGATGGCGACTAGGATGAAACGATGGCCGTTGGAGGCGGTTGGCTCAATCTTGCCAATCATGTCAATGCTCCACATAGAGAAAGGCCATGGGGATGCCATGACATTCAACGGGCTCGGTGGTACATGAATTTTGTCTGCATAAATCTAGCATTTATGGAATTTCTTTGCAAATTTGAAACAATCTGACTCCATGGTTAGCCAATAATACCCTGCTCGTAGTAGTTTCCGAGACATTGCATGCCCACCGGCATGTGTACCGAAAGTATCCTCGTGGACCTCTTCCATAAGCAACGTTGCTTCCTTTTCGTCCACGCATCTCAATAACACCAAGTCATGGTTACTTCTATAAAGCACACCATTTGGGTTCAGATAGAAGTTACCAAACAACCTCCTCAGAGTCTTCTTATCCTGAGCCGAAGCCCTGGCGGATACTCCTGCTTCTTGAGGAAGTTCTGTATATCATAAAACCACGGTTTACCGTCGACAGCTTCTTCAATGGCGAATACGAATGCTTGTCTGTCAAGGCGAGAAATGACAATTCTGGGAGCATCATTCCAGAAGTTCACTTTGTACATCGAAGCCAACATAGCCAGAGCGTCTGCCATCTGGTTCTCCGCTCGAGGCACGTGATGAAACTCTACTCGATCGAATAATGGCAACAACCTTCTCGCATAGTTCATGTAGGGAATCAGATTAGGCTATCGGGTTTCCCATTCTCCTTTGATTTGATTAACAACAAGCGCTGAATCACCGTACACATCGAGATTCTTGATCCTCAAATCAATGGCTTCTTCTAAACCCATGATGCATGCTTCATATTCTGCTTCGTTGTTGGTGCACGGGAATGTTAGTTTGGCAGTGAATGGGATGTGAGACCCATGGGGAGTCGTAATGATTTCCCCAACTCCACTTCTGTACGAATTAACAGCATCGTCAAATATCAATTGCCACTGAGAACTCCTCTCCAGCCCTTCGTCGGGTAATGGCTCTTCACAGTCCTTCATCTTAAGGAACATGATGTCCTCGTCAGGAAATTCAAACTTCATTGGTTGATAGTCTTCGATAGGCTGTTCAGCAAGGTACTCTGACAGAACACTTCCCTTGATGGCCTTATGAGAAACATACTGGATGTCTTACTCTGTCAGTACCATTTGCCACTTGGAAATCCTTCCTGAAAGCGCTTTCTTTTCGAAGACATACTTGATCGGATCCATCTTCAAAATTAGCATGGTTGTATGATTAAGTATATACTGTCTCAAACGTTTGGCAGCCCACGCGAGTGCGCAACACATTTTTTCAGCATCGAGTAACGCGACTCACAATCTGTGAACGTTTTACTCAGATAGTATATGGCGTGCTCTTTTCTCCCGGTCTCATCGTGCTGACTAAGAACGCAACCCATGCTATTCTCAAGAACCGTTAAGTACATGATTAATGGTCTTCCGGCTATCGGGGATATCAATATCGGAGGTTCCTGTATATATTCTTTGATCTTGTCAAATGCCTTTTGGAATTTATCATTCCAGACGACCGCCTGATCTTTTTTCAACAATTTTAACATTGGTTCGCACGTGGCCGTCAGGTGAGATATGAACCGAACAATGTAGTTCAACCTCCCCAAGAATCCACGAACCTCTTTTTCTGTCCTAGGCGCTGGCATATCTTGTATAGCTTTTATTTTGGCAGGATCGACCTCGATTCCCTTTTCGCTAATAACAAACCCCAATAGTTTCCTGACCGTACTCCGAAAGTACACTTGTTAGGATTCAACCTCAACCTGAATTTCCTGAGCCTCTCAAACAGCTTCTGTAAATTGACCAGATGTTCTTCCTCCATTTGGGACTTTGCTATCATGTCATCAACATAAACTTCAATCTCATGATGAATCATATCATGAAACAAAGTAACCATAGCCCGCTAGTAAGTTGCCCCTGCGTTTTTCAACCCAAAGGGCATTACCTTATAAAAAAATGTCCCCCATGGCGTGATAAACATCGTCTTCTCCATATCCTCCGGGGCCATCTTGATCTGGTTATAATTAGAGAAACCATCCATGAAGGAGAATACAGAGAATTAAGCAGTATTATCGACCAATACGTCAATGTGAGGGAGCGGGAAATCATCTTTTAGGCTTGCCTTATTCAAATCTCGATAATCAACACACATCCGTACCTTACCGTCTTTCTTCGGCACAGGAACTATGTTGGCAAACCACGAAGGGTAAGTGGTCAAGGCTAAAAATCCCGCGTCCAACTGCTTCTGGACCTCTTCCTTGATTTTTACAGCCATGTCTGGTCTCGTCCTTCTCAACTTCTGTTTGACCGGCGGTCACTCTTCGCGCAACGGTAAACGATGAACCACTATATCGGTATCAAGCCTGGGCATGTCTTCATAGGACCAAGCAAAGATGTCACTATACTCTCGAAGCATCTCGATCAGTCTTTGCTTGATGTCACTCTACAGTGCAGCCCCTATTCTGACATTTCTGGCAACTTCTTCAGAACCCAAATTGATGACCTCAATCTCTTCCTGATGAGGCAGAATGATCTTTTCTTCTTGTTTCAAGAGTCTAGCCAGCTCTTCTGACAAGTCGTCATCCTTATCAATCTCTTCTTCGACTTGAAATATCGGGTGATCGAAGTTGAAGTGAGTCATAGAAGGTTCGTGATCAGTGTCATCTGTAATGTGGATTCTGCAATGATAATGGTTAAATGCTTCAAATGATATGCAACACAAAACCACATTGCCATTTTATTGTTAAATATAAAACAGGAATAACAAGGATCACAAAATTTGAATGAGAAATAACGCCCTTTGATTTATTGACAAAAATGTTCAATTATAAACAAGCAAAGCCCTAACAAAATACCCCTATGCTCCGAGTAGAACATAGGGTCATACAATAATTGGGAAAACAGATCATTACTGTTCAGTAGTCACTTGAATGAACTCCTGGATAGACCAGTTGTGCAGACTCTGTCCTGGTGTGCCAGGCTTGATCCAAGCGTCCATGTCGCAATCACAATCCCCCTCTTCACCATCTGAAACAACATTGATACGTTCAAAGATGACACCTCCCGGAGTGAACATCACTGGTCCTTTGTAGCGCGGCGCGCTCTTTGAGGATGATGAAGCAGACGAGCTATACCCTAAGCCAAACCTATCCTGCTTGTTGAGGATGTCAAGCACCTGGCCCCAACCTTGGGCTGCCCCAGACTACACTGCCGCCTGGGCTTCCTTGAAAGAAAATAAGGCACTTCAGGCGCTTTGCTCGTTACAGGAGACTTGTCCTTAACCTGGACCGTTTCGAACGCTTGACAGAGAGTTTTGTGGATTTCCCCATCCACTTCCACATATTTGAACGATGATAAATGGCTAACCATTATGTCTTCTTCCCCATATACGGTGACGATGCTGCCACTGACCATATGTTTGAGTTTCTGATGCAACGTAGAGGTCACAGCTCCTACTGAGTGGATCCATGGACGGCCTAATAGACAACTATAGGTCGGATGGATTTCCATAATGTAAAACACTGCATCAAACACTTTTGGCCCTACCTGGATGGGCAATGTGAGCTCCCCGAATACTGACCATTTGGTTCTGTCGAAAGCTCTCACCACTAGATCACTGGGCATATAGAAAATACCCTGAGTGTCTAGTTTCATTAATGCATTCATAGGAAGTAAGTTTAGAGATGAACCGGTGTCCACCAAAACATGGGACATAACAGATCCAAAACATTCAATCGAAATATACAACGCGCTATTGTGATTCCTGCCCTTCGGCGTCAACTCTAGGTCCATAAAACCAAGACTGTTCCCTGTGTTTACATGTGCGACAACTCTTTCGATTTGGTTTACTGAAATTTCTTGAGGCACATATGCAATATTCAATATCCTTAGCAATGCATTTTGATGTGCTTCCAAGCATAGCAACAATGACAATATAGAAATTTTAGAAGGCGTTTGCTGCAGATGGTCGACTATCTTATAGTCTCTCTTCCTTATTAGCCTCATAAACTCTTCTATATCTTTTGCCAACAGTTCTTTCTCTCTAGCCTGAGAGGTTTCTTCCACGACCATTTTATCCTTTCCTTTGTCTGCTTTATCAGCCACCACTTCGGGTGGTGAAAAGACTCGACCACTTCGGGTAATTCCTCCTGCGTCGACCAGATTCTCCACTGACTCAACGGGCGGGCTCTTCAAATCCAGCTTCTATCCATTAATATATACCTCGGCTCCATAATTCCATGGAACAACCTTGGTATCCTCAAAAAGCACGGGACCCGCTTTTGTAATGACAATCGTCGGTGGTCTAGGAGCAGAAATTGTAATAGTTTTTTATGGGATAGAGATCGTAGCAATCTCACCCTTCTGCCTGGTTACCACTTCTCTGGATCTGCTTTCAATGACCCGATCAAACTGTAGAACCCTTTCGTCAATCAAACTCTGAATACCGATTCTCAACTGATCACAACCATCCAGATGGCATGCACACTCAACACAGAATTCCCCGCACCCTGGGAACATAACCCTTTTCAGCAATTTCACTTTCACGAAGCTCAACAGCGTTTTCAGCTCATTGACATCTGCTATTAAATCTAGACCATCATCCTCGATGATCGCATTGACTCCAACGTGTCTGTGATTTGGCATAGGATTTTGTATGACGTTGGGAGCGTCATTGGAGAAATGTATCGCCTTGCTATCAATCATATCCTGCACCTTGTGTTTGAAAGCCTTAAAATTATCAATATTGTGCCCCGGGGCACCTGAGTGAAATTTGCAGCGGGGGTTCGCATCATACCCAGGTGGAGGTGGTCCAGTCAGAGGATCCATTGTCCTCTTCTGAATAAGCTGCAATTGCAATAAGGTCTGGAGAAGATGTGAATACGGCATCGGCGGTGTGTCAAACACTCTGTTCACTCCTTGGCCACGATTCTGATATCACCATTGGGCATAATTCTGATTCTGATTCTGGTTCTGATTCTGTTGATTTTGCTGCTGCTGCTGAACGGCAGGAATTGTTATATTGGCGACCTGTTGACGCTGATGATTCTGATACTGACCCTTACATTTTCCTTTAGAACTGGACACCGAACTAGTCTCACCTTCCCGCTTTTTACCACCAAACACCTTTTCCCTCCTCCAGCTGATGGCACTTCGTTTGACTGAATCTTCCCGAGCTTTATGTTGTTCTCCACCCTTTCTCCAGTGATTATAAAATCAGAGAAGCTACCCGACATGTTACCGACAAGCTTCTCGTAGTAGATACCAGGTAGAGTAGCAACAAACAGATCAACTAACTCACGCTCCACCGTTGGAGGTTGTACTCTGGCCGCGAGTTCACGCCATCTTTGGGCGTACTCCTTGAAACACTCATTATTCCTCTGGTAAAGATTTTGAAGTTGGACCCTGTTGGGAGCAAGGCTGCTATTATATTGGTAATGTTTTACAAAGGCCTCAGCCAGGTCCCTCCAGCTTTGGATATTGATGGGTTCCAGCCTCATATACCATTCAAGGGACGGCCCAGACAAGTTGTCCTAGAAGAAGTTCATCAACAGTTTCTCATCGTCCGAATACACTGACATCTTCCGGTAGTAAGAGTGCAGGTGAACTCTTGGGCAATATGGTACCCTTATATTTGTCAAAGTCCGGGACTTTGAACTTTAGAGGCAATTTTAGGTTGGGGATAAGTCCCAGATTAGCCATATCAAGGCCCATGGCATTTTGGTTCTCCAGAGACCTCATCTTTTCCTCAATTAGCTTGATCCTCCTATCAGATTCAGAAGGCAACTCAGCAACCACAGCCTAAGGTGTGAACACATCATCTTGTCTGTCTTCATTCCATAACTGATCCACATTACCGTGTGCAGCACCGACGGTACCAGGCCCATGAAAATTCCCGTTAGCAGCATTATCATTTCCAGTATTACCATATCTAGGATTCCTAAAACCAATGTTATCGAAACCAGCAGCATTACCAGAACCAGCGGCATTGCCATTACCATTACCATTCCCTCCAGCAGTAGGGATAACCAAATTAGGCATAGAGCGAGCATGAGGAGTCCCATTTTCATTGAGAGGGGGATTAGCAGTCTATCCCCCATGAAGAACACTGTTACTGTCAACTCGTGCAACCAAGGGCTGCACCAAAGTACGGAGTTGTTCCTGTCCGTTAGTGACCCCCTGCATGAGGTCCATGAACTGATTCATCCTTTCCCTTAACTCTTGCATTTTAGATTGAATTTGCTCCATCACTCTTCTCTGGTTTCCTCGGGTAGCGTACCGATGAGTTGTTCAATCAGCAATCCTGAAACACACTAACGGAGAAACAGAGATGAGATAAAATGGTCCTGCCGTTCCTGTAATGCAAAAATGCTATGCAAACATGTATGTATGCAACAAGGATATTTCCCCCTCAATTCTAGTTCTGGGAGAAAGCACGATAATAGAAAACCCCATAAGACCAGGAATAGTAGAAAACTCCTCATATATGTATGGAAAGCCATGCAGGCAGCGTACAATCATATCAACTGAGTACAATCAGAAAGGACCTCAACCAACAAGCCTGGTGATGGTCCGTATAACGAGCATAAGCAACAACTACAAAGAGAAAACAAAGTAATCAAGCTAGATGGCGAGACCGGAACTCCTCTAGCAACTCCTGCGTCTTGGGGTTATCTGGTATGGCGAGCAGCCCCTGAATAAGCAGCTCTTGCTGGCTAATGGTGCGTTGTAGACCCTCATCGTAGTCCTCCCAGACTCCTTCCCTAAGACAATCCTCAAGCTTGCATCTTTTGGAATCCGCTCTCAGCCTACAATCCTCCAAGTTTGCAATAGCTTCATTCAATCTGTACTCGGTGTCACGTCTGAGTGAGGCCTCTACTGAAATCTTCTCATCTTTGGCTCTCAACTGAGTCTTCAATTTGTTGATCTGTAGCTTCAACTTATCTTCGCGCTCTTTATTGTTGGCCAAGGTGGCGTTCCACTGGGCGTTGAACTTGGAGATCTCTAAATAGGCTTTATCCAAGTCCTGCTTTTTGGAAGCGAGCACACTATTAACAGCTTTCAGATCTAGACCCAATCGTTCCCGTGATTTAATCTGCTTGGTCAAGTCCGTGCCCAACTTGTTCACCAACTCGGTCTGTTTCTTCAAAGAATAGGTTGCGTCGGTCTTCTCACTTCGGAGCTGAGCAATCTCTTTCTCCAACTCCTCATTATCTTTCCGTAGCTCCTCTTTCTCGGCCCACAACTGGTTGTACTTATGAATGTCCATTGTGGTTGGCTCCTCAATCATGAGGGGATACAATGGTGCCACTGAAGGAAACGACATCAACAACCTCTTCGCTCTATCCTGAATGCAGCTCAAGTAGGGATCATAGGCTCGGCTATTACTTTTCCCCAACAATGCTTTTCCTCTTCTGTGAATATTGTTCCAAGCGTGCTTAAGTTTAGCCAGTGTATCACTATTCAACAGCCCGGTGAGGTACAAAGATTCTTGTACCTCTTCTTCCTTGGGAGGATCTTTCAATGCATATCCAAACTTCCTAACCAACAACAACGGATTGTATTTGATGCACCCCTTCCTTCCGACCAAAGGGACATTAGGAAATCCGCTGCAGCTGTAGATGATTTATGTACCAAGTATGTTCCTATCAAACCAAGTGATGTTCTCAGCTGACAAACCCATCAGATGTACAGACCACTCTGACGTACCTGCAGAAGTAACAAAAGGACCTGTCTTGGGCATATGACTGGAAAACCACCTATACAGTAACAGAACACAATAGGACACATTTTTCCCTCTTCGGTTCTCATTCTTGTAGTAAACCGAGTGATAAACGTCACCGAGCAGTGTAGGTACTGGATTCCCTGAAGCCAGTATGTAAAAAGCATCTGTATCTACGAAGTCCGGAAGATTAGGGAACAATATAATGCCATAGGTGCAAAGAGCTAGGATGGCGCTAAATACAATCCAACAACCATCCTTGTCACACTGCTGAGCTTTCTCAACCAAACAAGGCAAAGGAACCCCAAACATCCCACTTCTCTTGAGCACCTTCCCCTCTAACTCTGAGGCATCCAAATGCAGAATAGCGGTGAGCTTAGCCAGATTAGGCTCAGTGTCAGTATGGAAGAACGACATCTGATCCAGAATTGGCACATCTAACAGAGCAAAATACTCCTCTAGAGTAGGAGCCAGAACATAATCGGGGAAGACAAAACATCTCAGTTGGGCGTCATAGAATTGTAGAAGGGTGTAGATACCACTGATCTCATGTGTAGAAGGCTTATAGACACATCTCAACAACCTCCCAAAAGATTTCCTGAAGTCTTCCATCACCTTCCTATTGGCCATGGCAATCAAACTCAACAAAAGACTCATATCTAGAGCCGGAAACTTGTAGGGCAATGTTCTCTTCAAGGGTTCCATGTCGGGAATAATGAGCAAGATCACTAGAATCAGGGGGAAATATGCACCTGCAACATAAACATATGTTAATGAGATGCAGATGAAAAATGCAAAATGCAAAATGCAAATAGGGGATCAAGATTACTGTGCTGTAGACTGAGAAGAATCGGCGCTTCACTTTGGCAAGAATACTAGCATAGCTCTGATGATAGGAACCACTGATATCAATAACTCGGATTCACTGTAAAGAAAACCAGGTAATCTGAAGGTCAAAGTTTCCTGCATAACCCAATACCTCTCACAAGTATGGACCTATTGTTGCACCCAAAAATTTGCCCAACTGGTTTTCTTGTTAATGGCTTTTGTTTCATTGCATTTTGCATTTTTTGCATTGCATAGCATTCGTTCTCGAGGCAGGGGATCAAGGTCTTCCTGTGATTCAGGGCTCATTTCAGTGCAGGACTGAATAGTGAATAGCGAGTATCTCCGACATTTATTTTGCCCAGCGGTCGAGCGATTGATTTTATTCTGTTTTGCAGGTTAATTTCATATCAGGATCAGCACTCAGGCTCATAACAAGCATTTCCACAGTGATAATGTTCAAAAATGAGGTTCAGCAGCTACACAGAGCTCAAAATAGTTGAAACAGGGTAAACGAGCAGGTTTCCCTCCAAAAGGCGCCAGAATTCAAAATTTGAAGGTGTTAATCGATTAACCTATATGGTTAATCGATTAACCAAAGGAAAATTAGCCCAGATTCAAAGTTTCAGAGGTGTTAACCGATTAACCTATATGGTTAATCGGTTAACCATAGCAGATTTTGCCCTGTACGTGATTTTGCAAGCCAATTGCACTTGGGGTCCAATTTTGATCACTTTGGAATTCAAATTTCCACTTGGGAAGGATCTAGAACACCTTTAAATTTCAGATTTCCCTCCAAAGTCCCATTCCACATTCCAAGCCTTGATTTCCAACCCAAATTCCAATCCTTGCTTTGGATCCATAACAAGAGAGTATTTAAGTGATCCACTCCAAACCTAACCATCGAATTTTCATTTCTCACATTCATTTTTCAGAATTGATCAGGACTCTCTCTCAAATTCTCTCAACTTCTCCATTTCCAAAACTCACGCAAAGCTCTTTTGCATTGGAATTCTTGATTCTTCATTAGAATCAATGAATTCTTGAGCATAAACATCCATTTACCATCATCATTGGATCACTTTTCATAATCCATTTTCGTGCAAACTGAGATTTGATTTTGGATCTTGATCTAGAAGTGATTATTTGAAGCTTTTTGACTCAAAGTTGGTGGATCTTCATTCATACAACAACAATTGGCTTGGATCTTAAAGTTTTCCGGATTTCTAGCATTTGATGTGCTCAAATTCAGTTGATCAACAGTTACCGGAGCAAATCTCCGCTTCGAAGGTTGGATCCGAATCTGGTTTTAGCTTATTTGCTTTAATCACGAGGATATTAATTTTTGATTGAATTTGTGTTGATTTAATCCATGTGATCTGTGAATCGACTGTGTAATTGTGTATCCATGTTGTTGGATCTCTGATTTCTGTTGTTAATTTCGTGCTTAATTGATAAATTGATCTGTTGGAACCTTGGATAAGTTATCTTTGTGCTAGAAGTGATTTTCTGCTGCTGTTTTTGGCTTCTAGTACAGTGTTAATCGGTTAACCTATATGGTTAACCGATTAACCAATTCAAATGTTCATATTTTTCAAAGTTTTCAGGGGTGTTAACCGGTTAACGCCTGGTGTTAACCGATTAACACCTATGAATTTCCAGATTTTCACTTGTTTTACACGGGTTAACCGATTAACAGTATGTGTTAACCGATTAACACTGTGCCAGAGTGCCATATTTGTTGTTTTACTTGCTTGTTTACATACCAATTCACATTGAATCATCGTAAATCAATACGATGCATTAGGAGTGAATTATTCTGGAGTTTTGATTGCTGTTCTCGATTATTTTAATCGATACTTCCTTGGCATGTGCTTGCATTTGCATTTATTTTAAGTTTTGCATCTTTATTGTTTGCATCAATTGAAGGTCGAGATGAGCTTGTGGTGGTGTCTACCCCACATTAATTTTCCTCCCTTGCTTGTGTGCTGCATTTTCTATTTGCATCCTTATTTTCATACTTGTTTGTGCTTGATTCCTTCTTCTTTTGCCTTTCTTCCCTTAGGATCTCTAATCTCTTTTGAGATTATGATAGACATTAGGTTCCTAACCATGCATGACAACATTAGGTAGATGTTTCCCTTTTGTATCCTAACCTTAGGTCCACTTTGCATGCTAACACTAGGATTGATCTAGTCCCCCCTTAGACCTTTTGTGCATCTCTCTCTTCTCATCTCAAAACCAAGCTAATTCATCTAATAAAGGCGATAAATGTTGCGCGTTACGAGCCTTAAGTTACATGGCGAATGATGAGTGAGGGGTCTCCTCTGGCTTATCTAGGGTGTTTAGTATACGTCCCGTTTGGGGGCGATATACGACGCATTCGCCTCCATGTCATAGTCTTTAGTGCAACGTGAATCACAAACCGAATTAATTCACTTCACTAAAAAACACAAAACAAATTGCAAACCTTTTTTCTTCGGGATTAATCAAACCTTTTTTCAGAAAAAAGTGTTGTTAAGCTTCGGTTCTACCACAAACAGGCTTTGTCCCTAACTGCTGGAACAGAGGTTTAACTTTACTCGATTAAAACACTTAATCAACCTGTGGTTTCGTGTCAGCCTGAACTATGTTTACTCTGATCTTTCATACCAGATGAAAGTACGTAGGCACAAGACGCGATGTCTTAGCGAGCACCTTTTCCCCCTCTCTCTCGTAGTCAGCCGAACTACGTTGACTCTGACTTTCCCATTGCACGAGGGAATACATAGGCACAGAGCAGTGATGCCCTGCCGAGTCTCTTTCTTTTCTTTTCGTCCGCACGTCTGTAGCGTAGATAGTTTAAACACACCCTTAGATAGACAACAAGCATGGATCCCGTCGAGTACGACGGACGTGAGGGGTGCTAATACCTTCCCCTTGCGTAACCGACTCCTGAATCCAGGACTTGGTTGCGATGACCTTGTCTTTCCCTTTTCGTCAGGCTTTTCCGATAGTTTCCTTTCCCTCTCTTTGGGATAAATAACAAAAGGTGGCGACTCTTCTGTTTTTCGCAGTTGCGACACCTATCCACTGAAAAGGTTCGGCATCCTAGGCGTTCATCCGCGTCACAGACTTTTAAGAAATGATGATATGTTCACCATTCCTGGTTTGGCATCATCCTCTCCTGAACAGGCCTCACTCAACTGAATCACAAATGATCGGTCCCCAGAGTCGACAACTCTCAAATCCAAAATCACGTCAGATCCTCAGGATCTGAAAGGAAACCGTCAAAGAGAATCTCGTCTGAGCGGGAATTTCATAGGGAATTATGTCTGCTCAGTAAACAGGCCCCCCACTAATCTCCACAACTAATTCTAGGTTCATACTCAAGCCTGGGTCTGGCTTATCACTCAATAGAACCTCCCTCCCCATAGCACAACAATAATGATATATAATGCTGAAAATAAATGCGGGAACGTAAAAATAAAGTACAACACGTATGTACACACACCCCAAAGATAAACAAACAATCGCTAGGATTGACTCGCATAGGGAACCGTTTGAGTCCCCAGCAGAGTCGCTAGCTGTCGCTACTGCAAAAAAAGGTGTCGGCAATGACAGAAGAGTCGCCACCATTCGTTATTTATCCCAACGAGGGAAAGGAAACAATCATAGAAAACCTGCGAATCGGGATAAGATTGGTCATCGCAACCAAATCTCGGGTTTGAGAATCGGTTACGCAAGGGGAAGGTATTAGAACCCCTCACGTCCGTCGTACTCGACGGGATCCACGCTTGTTATCTATCTAGAAAGGGTGATTGAAACTATCTAACTAAAGGTCTAGGACAAAAGAAAAGAAAAGTGACTCGACAGAGCATCGCCGCTCTGGGCCTACGTATTCCCTCGTGCAATGGGAAAGTCAGAGTCAACGTACTTCGGCTAACTACGGATGAAAGGGGGGAAAGGTTGCTCGCCAAGACATCGCGTCTTATGCCTACGTATTCTCATCTGGTATAAGAAATCAGAGTAAACGTAGTTCGGGTAAGTGAGAACACCGGTTTGTTCATCTGTTTTTACCCGAGTAGGGTTAACAATCAGTTCCAGCAGTTAAGTGTATGCAGTTCGACCCTTGGAGACTTAGGCGTTACCTATTTGCGGTAGAATTGAGAGTTAACGAAACTCTTTTTCATGAAAATGTTTTCCATTTTAAAAGGTCCCAAAGGACAAAATGAGTTTGATGATTCGTTTTTGTGTCTTTTAAGGAGAAGTGTTTTTGAATTGTTTGTAATTCATATCGCACTAGAGACTATGACTTAGGAGCGAAAGCGTCGCATATCGTCCTAAGGACGTACACTAAACACTCTAAGAAATTGAGAGGTAGCCCCCTAATCACTATTTCCCAAGTACTTAAGGCTCGTAACGCACAATATACATTAGCCTTTATTAAATATCTTAGATTGGTTTTGAGATGAGAAAGAGAGAGAGGACAAACTAAAGGGAAACTAGTTCAAAACCTAGTAGTTGTCATGCATCATATCCCTAAGGTTAGGATTGAGAAGCGAACTCTATCCTATTTGTTATTATGCAAAGGATTCAACCTAATGTCTATCATCACTATCCTTAATCAAGGAAGTGAGAATTCCTAAGGGAACATGTTAAGAAAAGAAGGAAAGGAATAAAGCATTAAGTAAATGAAACATGAATATGAATAAATGCATATGCAATGCAACACACAAGCAAAGGAAGGAAATTATGTGGGGTGAAAACCTCCACAAGCTCATCTCAACCTTTAATGCAAACAAGACAACAAAAGGGAAAACAACACACAAGCAAAGGGAGGAAATTGTGTGGGGTGAAAACCTTCACAACCTCATCTCAACCATTAAATGCAAGTAAAGTGCAAAACAAAACTTACAACTTGAACATGGAATGAATCACAAACCAAAAGAGAATCGGGAGAAGAAGATGAAACACCCATGGTATCCCTAATGTCATTCAACCAAAGTCTCATTATGACTTGTGCAAAAGATGCACAAAATTATCCTAAAAGTTCACCATTTACTTGCTTCAAGTATCTCCTCAGGAGAGACTAAGCCATACCAAATGGTGTCCTAACATCATTGGACAGAAAGGGAGATGAAAATAGAGTGTACAAACTCAATAACAAAATCCATAAAAGAAAATGAAAGATAGTGTACAAAGTTAGGCAAAACATGGTTCATGAGAAACCCTAAAGGGAATGCCTAAAAGAAATGAAAGTTTGAGCAAGTTATAAGGAAAGTTAGAACCTAAAATCCAACCTACAAACGCCTTGATATTCATATAACATGGATACACAACAATTGGATGCTCAAACAATGCACAAAATCCAAATAAGAACCAAACTAGCTCAAGTGTTAGGGTGGAAATCATACAAGGGTGACCTAAAGTGTAAAATACACTAAAAATAGTAAACTAACCCTAAAAATTCTAAATAAAATCCTATTATACTCCTCTGGTGTTAGAAACCAGGGGTCAAGATTGTGGGGAAAAAATCTAAGCCTAACTAGGCAAACAGAGGGCTAAGTTCTAAGGATGTCCTAAGAACTAGTGTGAAGGGAGGGTCCTAAAGGTCAAGCACAAACCCTAATCAAATGGTACTTAAAACAGAGAGAAAAAATATAACAAAATCAATCAAGATGTCAAGGATATGCACAAAAGAAATCAAACATTTATATGAAGTTTTCATCACAAAAGAAAATCATGAACAAATGATATACAATTTTAATTCAAATAAAAGCCTTCCAAATGAATAATTGTTTTTTTATTGAAAAATATTCATAAAAATCAAACTAAAAATTCCTAAATTCAGTTTACATCTTGAAATACCTAAAAACCATTTTTATGATATTTATTGACATTTGGAAGTATCTTATTTGCATTAAAATAAAACAAATAGCAAAATAAGAAAATAATGAATAAGAAAAGGAAATTGGAAAAGAAATGGTGCAGGAAGCAATCAATTCACGTGTATTCTATGGGCTTTGCACGCTGGGGGGTTCCAAAAGCAATCAAGGCCCAGGTCCATTGCAAACCGTTTAATGAAACGGTGCGCTTTGTGTTCCTATGTGGTAGATCAAAGTAAGCTCATGGTGAGACGCACGCATAGCCTTTGGATTGGTTCAGTCAACAAGATATAAAGAGATCTGGCAAGGACACATGGCTTGGATGTTCAAATGTGGCCGGTGGAGGGAAATGTTCAAATGACGGAGCACGGCAGCTCCGGTCATCTTCCCCGGTGACTGCAACAACTCAGGTGTACCAAAATCTCACAGAATCTCACAAATGAATAGCCTAATCTCATCTACACTCTTCACTGATCACGATTCTATGATTATCTAAGCATAACACACCCTAAATCATCTAAACCGCATCCAAACAAAATCAAGCAATCTCCAAAAATTGTCACAAACATGGATTAAACCTAACCAGAATCCATCTATGATGATTAAGGATCATGAATATGCAACAATGGCGTGCAATTATGACATAAACATAGTGTAATTTGGAAGAGTAGGTTACCTAACGAATACCTCCGTTGGACCTTGATATCTTGATGAAGCTTGATGAAAACGATCCAGAAAGTTCCTATAATCTTCAATAAAGCCTCAGGTGTGCTCAATTTTGCTTGAAGTTGCTTGAATTGGAGAATGCGATTTCCACTTGTTCTTGAGCTTGTGTATCTGATTTCTTTATGAATATGGCTCCAAAAACGATTCTGAGAGTTTGTACATGATGCTGAGTTTATATGGAATGGATCTAGATGAAAAGAAAGCCCAATCAAAGCCCAATTCAGTCCAATTGAAATCCAAAACATTTGGTGTTGTAAGCTTCATATACGTGCAAAACAGAGCTGCAATGGTTTGATTTTTGACTCAGCTTACTTGCTTGTAATGTCAATTGATCCAATGGCTGGAAATAGTTCCTTGTTTTGATCTTATGGTGATTTTTGAAGGTGTTACTCCCATGTGAAGCAAGCTTGAAATTGGCCATGAAAATGCTCTTAATGTGCAATTCTGATATTGGCATCTTGCTTAGAATGTTTTGTGGACTCAAAAAATGCACCAACTTGATAAAAATTGGTTCAAAATGAATTTATTTGATTTTATGGCTTTTAATGCTTTTTCATGAAAATTTCCTCCACCAATCCTTCAATCCAAGCCAATCCAATGATACGTTAATGTTTGATGATGAAATTTACCCCATTTAGAGTAACTTTGAAGTTGGCAAAAGTTTCATTTGAGGTGTGCAAAGCTGTGAAATTGACCTATGACAAAAATGACCTATAATCATAGTTTCCCAAAATACCCCTGCCTTGCAAGCTTCATATCTTGAGCTCCATATATCAGATGAAAGACTTCTAGTACTTTTTGGAAATCTAAGATCATAAGGAAAAACTTTCATATTTGGGTCAAAGAGAGGAGAAACATCCTTCTAGGTCAAAAATGTCTTGGAAGTTGGTTGACTTTTGTTGACCAAAATCACATTCATCTGATGACCTGTAACTTGTCAGCATCATAACATTAGTTCTAGAAACCCAATGGATGAGTTCTAGTACTCAAAATAAATCTAGAAATATGCTCTACAAGTTTCATGTTGGGGTTAAGATGATATGAAACTTGTATCTTGAGATATGTGGTCTTGAAGTTAGGCACTAAACAGGGGATTTTACAATGACAAGCTTAGAAACCCTGGCTTAGAAACTTCTCACACTCTTGATTCTTTCTTATTTGTTCTTAGAATATCATCTTAGACATCTCAACACAATATTCCATGATCACAAAGACTTGGAATTGAGTCTTAATCTCCTTCAAATTCACTGTTGACTTAGGGTTGACCAGATGAAAACCCTAACTGCATCATCTTTGACTGTGACTTCTTACACTTGATATAATGACTTGCACAAGCCCCTTAATTACCCTTAAGACATCCCATGAGCTTATGTAATGCTCTCCATCCATAACCATGGACTCAATATCCTCTGATGATCTTCCCATGGCCTCCAAGATAGGAGGTGAACCATATTCATTCATCTGCTCTTTTCAAAGGAATTTGACTTTCCTCTGATGATGATAAGCTCTTGATAGCTTGAATAAGACCTCTTACTTAGGTTTGGACACCTGGTAATTTCCTCTACTAACTCTTTTTCAAGAAGAGGCTGGAATTAAGAACACCAATCAACAGTTCCTCAACTCGAATGAAATTCATCTGAAAAAAGTCAAAGTTGATCTGTAAGCAATTCAAAATCATTTGATCAAGAGTTTCCTAAGATTTGATCGATTATTATTCAAGAGACTCCAAGGTTCATGTGTTTATTTCTAGATCCAAGACAGCACATCAAAAGAAATTTTTTCACAATTTTCATTGTGTTAATCGATTAACACATTTGCACATGCAAATAGTTAATTGATTAACCAGTGCGTTTTTTTTTGTGAAAATGCAGCAAATTGAAATTCTGCAGAATTTTTGGCACCAAATTCAAATGTGGCCTCATGAGAATATTCTAGATCACTTCATTTTTATTCCCTTACCTCATCATAATTGATTCCCACCATACACCTTCACTAATCACCACTTGATCATTAATTTCCCTCCAAATTCAAATTCCAAGCCTAATTTTGTTTCCAAACCAAACTTCAATCCACCAAAATTTCCAAGCCTAAATCCTATAAATAGAGGCCACATCTCATTCATTTTACAAGCTTTTGATAGCCAAAATCACCTTGTCAAGTTCCTTCTTGACTCTCAATTTTCTCCAATTACCAAATTCACCAAAGCTCTTTCTTCCTTTGAAAGTTAGTAAGTTCATCATTAGAACTTACTAATCTTTGAGCTAAACCTTCATCCATTCCCTTTTTTATCATCAATTTTAGTAGATCAAGGCTTTGGAGTGTGGTTCTTGAAGTTATTTGAAGTAATTTCATATTTGAAGTGGTAAACCCTCATTCCACCATTGTTGTTCTTGATCCATCCTTCATAATGTGATATATTGTTGATTCTTGTTGCTTGATCTTTGGATATTGCAAATTCTGTTTAATTGGTGAAATTTCTTTGTTTCACCTCAAATTTTGTGCTAATTCTCATTCATGATCATGAGGTGCTTGAAGAAATGGTTGGATCATGGATGCTGAATTTTTTTCAAAAAAAATTATTGTCTTAGCACTGTTAATCAATTAACACATTTGCACTGTCAAAGAGTTAATCGATTAACTTGTGACAGATTTGTGTTCTTTCTTGTTTTGGGGACTATTTTGGTTCTTTCCTCTTCTTCCATTCTCTTTTGATTTTTGCTTTGGAATACACTTTTAAAGGTCTTTTTCCACTTTATATTCATTAGACTTAGGGTGCAGATGAAGTTGGACAAACATTCATTAATTCAAATCTATCTTTAAAGTGAATTGTTCAATTCATTTTAGGTGCTTTGAGTTAATGATATGTTTAGTGCTTTAATCCACCAAGATGAGTGGACGAACTTAAAGATGGAATGAACGTGAAATTGTAGTTCAACTTGGCATCCCCTCTTCTTTTCTCTTTTTTCTTTTGATCGATAAAAATCTTTGATATCGTTTGAACTTATTTTAAGTTCTTGATGAAGATGAGATCGTTACCTATTTTCTTTTCGTGCGGTATTGATTTTGGAGTGTGATCTACATATCACTTCTATAGCATGCATTATCACTAACATTGTTATTGACCAGCCTCAGATAGTCGTGGTTTCTACATAAACCCGATTACAATTGCCTAGCATAGTGTTAAATTGTCCAGTAATAAGAAAATGATCATTCGTAGCTCAAACTTATGTTTGAAAGTCCAAGTATGGTTGATTATTTGTCTTAGGTCCATTACCTATGAAACTTGTTGTTAGGAGTATTTGAATTTATCAATCCTCTAATGAGTCTTCATCAACTTTGGTCTAAGTGCATGAGTTAACCATTGTTGATCATTTGTTCTAACAACTAATCACTAACTCACTAACAATATCATTGTACTAATTTTGTTATGCTTCTTTCTTGCTGCCTATCTCTCTTTTATTTTTATGCTTCATTATTATCATCTCATATCATATTATTGTTTATGCTTCATCCATTTTTCCTTTGTCCACTTGGACCTTTTGTTTATTTTTATGTTCTTTTTCTTTTGTCCATTTGGACCAAAAACATTAATAAAGGCTTAAAAACCCCTAAAAAAAAACTTGTTCTCTTAATGGTGGACTATGGTTACTATCCTTTGCATTGGACATAGGCCTTGGACCTCTTGGATTATTCTTGGACCGTTGGACTTGGAATTAGGTCACTTTCCCTATGCTTGGAGTATTATGGAGCATTACCTTTATTTGGCTTGCTCATTAGCTTATACTTCAAGATGGATGAAATTCTTATTTCTCTTGCTATGAAATGTGATACAATTTGGTTAGATCCTTATTATCTAATTATTTTATTTTGCTTTCTAGGGTAGTCACTTCATATCGTCCCCTTCTTAAATTTTCAAAATCTTCTCCCTTTTTTAAAACCCTTCTTGTTTTCAAACTTAAAACCGCTTTCACAATAAAACCTTGACTTTTTTCTAGTGATTTTTAAACTCTGTTTTCTTTAATAAATGTCAATCAATGTTAATCATTATTTGACCAATTTCAAAAAGACATAAAAATATATATAACTCATCAACTCTTTTTGTGCCTTTGTGTACTTTTTACTTTTAAAACTTTTCATAAAGTTTAGACATGAGTCATTTCCATAGTTGAGATATAATTCTCCTATTCTCCATAGTATTTAAGATGTTCACAGTTTCCACTTAGATGTTGAGTGATAGGCTTCTTGAATTTAATTCAAGAAAAATTCTTCATCTTTAGGTGATGCAAATGTTGTCTTATACTTGTGGGCGACTAGTCATAGTTTTCTCTTTAAAATGACGACTTGTCTTTATATTTAAAAAGCAATCAAAACAAATCATCTTTGTTATTTGTACCATGAAGTACAGGGTTTTGATCCTATATTTCACTTCGTAGATACGTAGGCATGAGACGATAAGTCTCTCCAAACAAAAAAATCTTAAAACATATTTCTCTTCTCATCTCCCCATTTCAAACAAACCTTTTCAAACCTAAAAGCGTAGATATTTAAAAGGGCTCCTATAGAGTACTATAGACGTTTTGGGTCCTAACACCTTTCCATCGCGTAAACAATCCCCTTACCCATTCTTTGTTTGTTTTTGTTTTAGAACTCCATAGGTTTTGTTCGCTCTTTTTCCTTTTCTTTTTGGATAAAATAAAAGTGCGGTGGCGACACTTGCATTTTTGAGTTAAGTTAATCAATATCTTACACTCATAAATTTCCCCGCTATAATTACCTAAAAGAGTGAAATTGCATTTTGCAAATAAAACTTGTTGCACAAGTTGTACTATTGCCAACTAACTTTCACACGCATAACCAACCTTGCCTGACCTCAAACCAAGCCTAAAAATCTCTCACCTGAACCACATTCCAAACCTGCCACCATGTGCTGATGCCTTGCATAACAAACTCCAAACCAAGTCACAATCGATTCAAAACCTCACTATGTGAAGCTGCTCCCTCAAAAAGCTACAGAGGACATGTTTTAGATATGAAAATCACCAAATATTCTCTCATTTTTTCATCTTCGAGTTTTTATTTACAGTGCATTTCTATGCTAATTCTCTTTATAATCTCCATTAATACGACATATTGAAATTTCTGTATGCAATGTTTGGCTTTTGAACTCATCCCTTAGCTCTATCCAAGTGCATTTTCATCTTGTATGCAAGTGGATTTGGTTTGGTTATTCTAGTAAGGCTCAAGGTAAAGCAACTTTAGATTCTTATTCTTGGAGGTTCCTTGAAGCTTTTCATATAATGTTCTATTTGAACCAGTGGTTGTGAAGGTGCATCAGACATACCCCGATAGGTATCATCCCTAACATTCCTTCATCATTTCAACATCATTTAAATTCACTCTTGTTGCATAATCAACCGTGTTGATGTTTCGTGCTGAAGCCCTATGAAAATAAGCATTTCTTGATCTTATACATGGTTTAATTTGAGATCTAAGTTTTTAGGGGTCATTCGTATTTGCCAGATTGTGTGAATTTGAGTTTAATTTTGTGAAAGATGATTGCATTTTTGAATTTAGCATGAGATTCTGATTAAAATGATATGACTCATTGGATTTTCTGGAGAAATCACAGCTGTCGCCGCCGCCTTGTGGCGACCAGCGCAGTGTTGAGCTTTCCTGAGAAGAAGGAGTGTCGAGGTGGTCGTTGGTGCCTTATTTTAAATTCAAATGAATTGAGTTGTCTGCGCGTGATTGGTCTATGTTGTTGACTGTGTAATTTTTTCATTTTAATATTTGGATTATTTTGAAAATGAATGAAAATAATTTGTGTGTTTTTGGAGCCCCCAAAAGGCATGTGTTTTGTTTTTTTTGTTGCTTGTTGGGTTAATCTTGTGCTACTTACTATACACACACCCATATTATTGTGTGCACCCATTTTCTTCTTCATTTCTTTTTTTCTTTCTATTATTTTCTTTTTATCAATTTATTATTTTCTTTTTATTTATTTTGTTTTATTTTATTTTTGCTTTGACCTTAGTTTTTATAGTTTTGCTCACTAATCAACTTAATGTTATATACTTGATGTCTTGTCTTGCCATGATATTTTTTAAGGTCACTTTGTTGAAAAGAAATGTTGATCTTGATAGATGAAATAAGCATCCAAGTTTGAGATGTTTGTATTCATTCATTATTTTTTCCATGCCTCAGATGATACTTGAGATGTATGAGGTTGATGTTTGATATTGACATGATCATGTGTGTTCTTAGTTGATGTTTGTATGCGTTTTTTGAGTGGTCTTTAGCTTGATGCTTGATGTTTCAATTTTCTTGATCTTGATTTCTCCTGTTAAGACATGATATGATATGTATTTCCTCCTGATGCATTGTTTTATTGTTTGAGGATTTATGTTAATAATTCTTTGACATGTTTTAACCTTAATGTTTAATGCTTGATTTGGTGATGCTTTTGCTTTTCTCATTATGTGGCTTGTGATCCATTTCATTATGCTTTCTAAGTTTCATTCAGATATGCATGCTTAAACCCATTTTCAAACTAATATCTTGATATTAAATCAAGCCATTTTAAAACACCTTGTAAGTCGATTGTTTTCACGATCGCCATTAACCTTATAGCCTCCTCTTGAACTTTCATACAATGATTCTCATTTTTCATTTCATATGCTTGTTTACATACTTGTGTGTGATGATTTTTACTTATGTTATAGTTTGGATTTATCCGCATTTGAAAAAATGTATCTCCACTTCCATAAAGTGTAAATAATTTTAATCTTTGTGCTTTGATTGTTAGTTTCTTAGGTTCTTTTAATGCAAGATAAAATTAATCACTCCCTTTTCAAAAACAAGACAAATAGGCTTGATCCAATGTCAAGCATTTTACATAAGAAATAATTATAGTTTTCCACCACCATTAACCTTTAAACCAATTACCCTCCATATTGCATTTACCTTTGTAAGTCGATTGTTTTTACGATCTACACGAACCTACCCATTCACCAAAATATTTCTTAAATCAACCAATAAACTCTTGATCTAAGATCAAGTGGCCTTTTTCCTAATAAATTTCAAAACACACTAAACTACGAGAAAAATTATGCACCACAAGCCTTATGTGGAAGAGAAGGGGTGAGAATCGACATCCCTACACTCACTCTGATTATTTCAACACAAGGAATTCAACTTGGTTGATTGAAATAGTCGCCTCTACCCATAGTCTTTAGTGCAATTCAACTCAAGAAAAAACTTTCCCAAAGTCTAAAAAACACAAACTCATCAAACTCATTTATTTGTCCCGTAGTATCATTTTATTAAACCCTTTTTCAAGGTAATAAAATCAACCAACATACAACTCTTTTCTACTCAGAACTATAGAGCTCTAACTTGTCCAACAATGAGGATAAGTAGGCACGAGGATATTCATATTTGGCGAGCGCCCTAATAAAAAACATACATTTTCCCTTTAGCAAGCTTTGAGACATCAAATAACTTTACATGCTTAGACAACTTAGATGGTTCCCATAGAGTACGATGGATGTAAGGGGTGCTAGTACCTTCCCCTTTCATAACCGACTTTCAAATCCAACATGGTTATGATGACCATACACTATCCTTTAACCCATGGGTTTTCTTGATGTTTTCCCTTTCCCCTCATGGGAATAAATAAAGTTTAATGACGACTCTCCTAAGTCAATCTCTAATCATGCAACCCTATTTTGCACATCACGAAGATCATATTTTTCAAGGTACGACAAATGGTGACTCTACTGGGGACTGGTTCACCCCAAAGCAAGTCAAGCCTAGTCTAGGTTGTTCCATTCGCATGTTTGTGTGTTTGTTTATTTTTCTTGCTTGCTTATTACCTTTTGTCATTATTGAATTCCCTATTTGTGATTCCTTGGCGCTTTGGATAAAAATCTTTGATTGCAAACCTTGTGTGAAAGGCTCTATACCCGAGTCTAGAGTCAAAACATAAGATATGAGAAGTTGAGTAGTATGGGGCACCAAGGAATCCTCCTCGTATAGTTTCATACGAGAACCTCGCTTAAAGTAGATTCTAATGAGGATGTTGACGACCATCAAGCTCTTGGTGTGGATGACCAACGTTTTCATTGGGATCAACGAATCTAAGTACTTTTTAGAACCTTGAACGATTTGGCCAAAATTAATATTGATGGTTATATGGTATAGGGAACTGAGGTGTACTCCTCGCGTAGTTCGATAAGAAGATCTCACCCAGAATAGACTTTCTTGGTGGAGTCATTTTCCTGGAAATCACTGACATACGCAACATACAGTCAAGGAAGTCCATGACTCTGAGACCTTTGTTTTGAACCCAATGTCGATGGTCACGTAGTATGGGGTACCGAGGTGTACTCCTCGCGTAGTTTGATACGACGATCTCACCTAGAAGAGATTCATATGTGTTGTAACCCGAAATTTGACCTCCCCTTTTGCCTTTTGCAGACGTTTATGCATTCGCATCGCCGGCATATGAAGTGATTTTCGTTGTAGGAATATTCAGGTTTTTGAAGCCCGATTAATTACATCCTTACAAAGATATCACATCATCATCATAAGAAAAAAACAAGGGTTTCTATGCCTGTTCATCAAATAAAACGGTCGAAAATCGGAGTCGTGGCCATAACATCATTTTTCAAGCAAAATGGGCAAGTTTTGCCTGTGGTAATCGATTACCACTTTGCTAGGCAAAGTAGAGTAATCGATTACCTTGTGCAAAAATGCAGATTTTTGTTGCATTTTCTATGACAACAACATTCCTTCTACTATTTTGGGGTCTACTTGGTTCTAGCATTGTGTGAAACATTTTAGATATCTCTAGACAATTCAAGACCATTCAAAACATTCCAAAACATTTATTCCAATACATCATTTCCAAATGAGGCCACCATGTAACTTTATTTGCAAGCATGAGAACCATTTGATTTGAACTTGCATTGGGATTGCTATCGAGTCAACTACCTAACTAACTGAGTTAACTTCTTACTCAATGAGTCTAGTGCAACTAACTCCAAGGCTAGTTCCAAAGCAAACTCCAAAGCACATTCCAAACCTAGCAACTCCAAACATCCACTCTATATAAACAAATCTTCAACATTTCACAAGGACCTCCAACCATTTTTCATAATTTTCTCTCAATTTTCATTCTTCACCCTTTTATTTCTCTCAATTCTCTTTCCATTTTCTGCAACTTCTTCACATTCATCTTCATCTTCTCTTAGTCTTCACCATTCTTTACTATTCTTCATCTTCTCCATTTTATTGGCTTTCGCAATTTGCCCGGTTTCGCTACGATTTGGTTGCATATTTAGATTTCTCAGGTTTTTTTATTATCTTCATCACAATTCATTTACAACAATCACCAAGGCAATCCTCCGCCTTGTAGGTTGGAATTTCTCACTCAATTTATTGTTTTCGATCACTTTCATATTGTTCACGATGTAGATTCGATAAGTTTCTTGTGTGAGAATTGATTGTGTAATTGCTTGATTCTTGTTCTTGATAAATTAATTGATTCAATTGATGCCTAATTGATTATTTAGAACTTGATTTTTCATAAACAAAGGTTTACTATAGCATGTGGGGTGATTGGATAAGTGTTTTGGTTGTTGGAAGTACTTATGAAAAGTTGTTTTTTTGCCACTGTTACAGTGGTAATCGGTTACCTATATATGGGTAATCTATTTCCCTGCTTATTTTTCACGTTGCTTTTCAATTTTCAAGCAGGTAATTGATTACCTGCATTTGGTAATCGATTACCACTGTAATAGAATGTCATTTTTGCCTATTTTCAAGCTTGTTTGCTATTCTTTCCTCATTTAACGTCCATGGCTTGATATGCTTGATATTTAGGGATGGTTTATGAGCCATTTAACTTCTATTGGAAGCATGCATGCAAACTTTCAATGTTCGATTTGTCAATTTTTTATTATTTCCATTTTGTGACACTTGTATGATCATGATAATTCTTGCACATTCTTTGATCACATGTTACATGATTTGTGATGCATACTAAATGACATTTGATACTATTTTTCACTTACATTCATGTTTGAATTAAGTTTTTTCTACAAGGAATGAGCTTAATGATTTTTCATCTCCTTTGGAAAAATATTAGCAAATCATTGCCCTTCGATTAATTAATCGAAACCTTGTTTTAATTAGTTGTTCTCCCCTCTTGCTTTTCTTTTAGATCTTTTAGAGCCTTGTTCTCTCGTTTCCCCATGGAGTCGAAGATTTGCAGCATGTTGGAGCATTGTACAAGTTTGCACCGTTACACTGTCAATTTCGTTTGTCACACTAAACTTTGGTGTTAGAGAAGGAATGAGAATGGATAATTCCTACCCTCATTCTGATTATTTTTGGGTAGAGGACAAATGACCCTGTGCCAAGAATAGTCATCTCTATCTCCTTACTCTAGCGTTTTCTCCTTCCCGATCGAGTTAATTCTTTATCACTTGCACCCTAATCATTTGTCTCTTGGTTGGAGTTCCTCCTTCCGAATCAACACCTTTCTCTTTTGGCCAATCACTATTCTTTAATTTCCTAGAAGATTTGTAATCACTCCTTTTTTTTGGCTGGTCTACTGTTCTTTGGTTAAATCCAAATTCTCTTCTTCCCAGCAAAGTCAATCCATTCTTCGGTTAAACACAGTCTTCCTGTCAAATACCGAGTCCCTAGCAAAGTTCGTAACCTTCTCTTGGTTCTCTCCCTTCTTATTTGGTTAGTCACTGTCTACCAGCCTAAACACCAATTTGTACTTTTCTCAGTTAACCACAGTCCGCCTGTTAACATACTGAGTTTTCTTTGAGTTAATCATATTCCCTTAGTTAATAACCCATTCTTTGGTTAATCATAGTCTTCCTGTTAAAACCACTCTCTTTTGAGTTAATCATCTTCTCTTGGTTAATCACTCGTTCTTTTGGTTCATATACTCGCACCTTTGGGTTAGTAACCTTTATTTGGTTCAAATACCCTTTTCTTCGATCAAGTATTGCTTGTTCAGTCAGTGTGCCGTCCTTTGGGGTCACAACCTTTGCTTGGTTCCACACCCATCATTTTGGTTGATCACCATCTATCGGTTAGAGCCAACTCCTTTTTCTATTCGGTTAACCACTTCTTATCAATTAACATACCGAGTTCTTCAGAGAGTCAAATACCTTTTCTTGGTTCAATATTCTTTCTTCTAGTTCATCATAGTCCTTCTGTTGGAACTAGTCTTTTGCTCTCCCCACAAAGTTTTACTCTTATCATTCTTCGGTTGATCATTGTCTACCAGTTAATGTACCGAGTCCCCTGTTGATCTTATCTTTACCTTATTTTATATCCTTTATCCCTTTTTCTCTTGGTTTCAACACCATTCTTTTGTTTATCCCCAGTGGAGTTATCATCTCGCTTTTGAGTTCTTCAACAGAGTTTTCCTTTGTATTTCTTTTCTTGGTTTTGACACCATTTCATTTGCATCCCCGGTAGGGTCATGCTTTCTTCCTTACGCTCTTGGTTCTGACACGGTCTCCATTTTGTTTTCTTTCTATTCCCTAGTTCCCCAAACTACGTAGGCTCTGACTTCCTCATTGTACTATGAGGGTACGTAGGCACGAGATTGCAAAATCTTGGTGAGCCACTGTAATACCCTAATTTTTACCCCTAAGATCCCACATTTCATTTGCATCATTACATACAAAAACAAGATCGTACTTTTTGGTTCTCTCACCCTTATTTGTTTCTTAATTGCTTTTTTGTTGTTTATGTTTACTAACCTCTAACCAAAATACCAAAAATATTTTTCAATTTGTTTGTTTCTTCTTCTTCTCTATGTGTTTAGGATTTTGCAAGGAGATTTATGGCAAGGACATTCATTCGAGTCTAAATCAGATGGAAGTTTGACCTCATCTTGGTCAAACTATCAATAGTTTGCTTCAACTATAAATTACCCGTGGTGGTGGGATATTTTCTCAGGAAATGTGATTGTTGAAAAATCAAATTGTCTGGTGTTAAAATCCATCAGTTTATTGAGCAGTGTTTTATGAGAAGTTTGTCCTAGTTTTAACCAGAGATTCAGAATTTTGTCTGTACAAGTCAAGTTTGGTGAATATTCAATCAAGATGTTTGTTTTGGGATGCAAGTACAAAGTATAGTTGACGACTTTTCTGTGATTGTCTTGTTGCCTATTCAATTATTGGTTGATTACAAGTTGATTTGGATTATTTTTTTTATGGAGGTATCCATTCAAGTGTGCCATTTCCAAGTGAACTTAAAGCATGATTGAAGGATAGTTCCAAGATACATGGAAGTGCACGGACAACTCTACTAATGAATCAGCAATGTATATCGCGGTACAGTTTGGGAAGAAATTGTTATTTATTGCTCAAAAGAAGTTCAACTTATTTGTCTCTCATCAACAGTTGCAAATTCAGGTGAGTTGGCTGGTTGGATTAGTCAGATTCATGGTGGAACAGAATTGGTAACATTGTTGAAACACCCAATTCCTTTTACTTGGCATTTCTCTTTGAAGATTTCCTTATTACCACTTCTTAATGAGAAAGAAACACAGATGAACAGGAAACTATCACTTAATTATTTACAATTTCAAGCTACAGGATTTCAGGAATATGAAATCATGAAACAAGGGACATCCGTGGGGTCTCCTGAGGTTCATCTATCTTCAAGACTTCAGGTCATCGGAGAAGCTTTATATGCTGATGACATACCAATGCATCCAAATGGCTTGCATGCTGTCTTAGTTTTGAGTAGAAAACCCCATGCCCAAATACTTTCAGTTGATGATTCAGAGGCCAGGACTTCACCTGGATTTGTAGGCTTGTTTCTAGCCAAAGATGTACCTGGTGATAATATGATTGGAGCGGTTGTTGCTAACGAGGAGTTTTTTGCCGTGGAATATGTCACATGTGTGGGTCAGGCAATAGGAGTTGTTGTGGCTGATACTCATGAAAATGCAAAGATAGCTGCAAGAAAAGTTCATGTTGAGTATGAAGAGCTCCCAGCTATTTTGTCAATACAGGATGCCATCAACGCTAAAAGTTTTCATCCCATCATAGAAAATCATATGAATAAAGGTGATGTTGATCACTGTTTCCAGTCCGGCAAGTGTGACAGAATAATGGAAGAGGAGTCAAATAGGACTGGTAACACAGGAACCTGCTTTGCTCAATTTGAGTATAAGAGACAACATTGCATATGGGAGGGATACCACGGCCGATCAAATTGAAGAGGCTGCTAAAATAGCTCACGCACATACTTTTATCAGTTCATTAGATAAAGGTTATGATACACAGATTGGCAGGGCTGGTTTAACTTTGACAGAAGAATAGAAAATAAAGCTTTCTATTGCAAGAGCAGTGCTCCTAAATCCATCCATTCTCTTGCTTGATGAGGTTATTGGGGGACTTGATGTTGAGGCTGAGAGGTCTGTTCAAGAGGCTCTGGATCTCCTTATGCTGGGGCGCTCGACAATAATAATTGCTCGAAGGCTTAGTCTCATAAAGATCGCTAATTATATAGCAGTTATGGAGGAAGGTCAACTTGTTGAAATGGGTACTCATGATGAATTATTGACCCTGGGTGGCTTATATGCAGAGCTTCTTCGATGTGAAGAGGCCACAAAACTTCTCAAGCGGATGCCTGCTCGAAACTACAAGGAGAATGCAACATTACAAATTGAGAAGGATTCTTCAGTGAGCCATAGCTTCAACGAATCTTCATCCCCCAAAATGGAAAAGTCGCCCTCTCTTCAAAGAATTTCAAATGTATCACATTCAGACTCTCAGCATTTTCGACATCTTGCCGTTTTCCTTGTGCACAGTTGTAGGTTAGATCATTCTCATTTGGAGAAGCGTGGTGCTCTTGTAATTTACCACCTTTGTGTGCTTTTGAATGCTGAGAGAGTCTACCGTGAACCGTCAACATTAGAAAGGCAATGATAACAGGATATTCAAGGAAAAGCATGTTTGGTCTTGCTCCAGCTTCTACTCTATCTTTCGCCGGAACTGCTCGTCTGCTGCCATAAATAGTGTTAAAATCTGGTTTGGTGCATTTCATTCTGATTCATTATGACAAATGGTCCAACACCTTTTTCTGAGATTGGCAAAAGAGTAAGAGATCTCTTATACAAGGATTATAACTTTGACCACAAGTTTACCCTGTCGGTTCCAAGTTCCAATGGATATCCATAGCATGCTATCAATTAATGATCTCATGAAACTTGTACAACAGAAAGTTGCTTTTCACATGAAGCATAATGCTAAATCAGAAGCAGTTTTGTTCGATACTTGCATACCAATGGAATTGCACAGGAGGTTCTTCGTCGTGCTAAGTTTAAGTTCCCTGGCCGTCAAAAGATCATTGTCAATAGGAAGTAGGGATTCACCAGGATTGATAGAAATGATTATTTGAAGTTGAAGTCAGCAAACAAGATTCTGGTATGAATGGTATTGTCGCATTACCGAACTCGATCCCTGCATAATTAAGAACCAGTAACAGCAGCAAAACTTCAGCCCTGCATCCGAAGAGATGAGTCCATCTGAAATAAGTGAAAAGTATCACTACTTCAGTCGTCAATCAATGTGAGCCATTACAAGCCATGTTAATATAATTCCAGCTGTGACACTCCAAGCTGATCCCACAAGCCTTTAAAGTTGTTTTTAAGCCATGAGCCAATTGCAAAAAGTGATTACACACGTGAGCTATAAAGAGAAAATCAAAATAACATGAAGTTTTGTCAGCAAAATATCACGCACAACCCACATCAAATAACCAAAACGCAGAAAAATCTCACAAACGGCAAATTCTTTTTCACTCACTCTCATCTATAAATACAACACATACCTCACTCATTTTCTCAAGCTTGAAAAGCCAGAAAACTTTTGCAAAAATATCACCCCAACCTCTAACTTTATTCAAGCTTCAAATCCTCTTCACCTCTGATACTTTTTCATCAAACCATCGAACCACCATAAAATTCTACAGAACTCACACACCTTTGATCCATTCAAACATCAATTAACCTCAAACAGACACCAATTTCGAACCAGAATTCATTCATTCAGAAGAAGAGAAGCAAGAGGAAGTTTGGATTGATTTCTTACCTGTGACTTTGAAGGTAGTTCGATGGATTTTGTTTTTCCCAATTCGAATTCGTCTTTGCATATTTTCTGAAATTGATTACACTGTTGTGAAGAGTTCTTGTTCTCGATCCGTTCTGTGTAATCTTCATATCCCGTCGCGTTGATTTGATCTTGCTAGCTATGGCGTTAAACAAATGTCGCGTGTGAGAGCTTGAAGAAGACAATGTTTCTGATTTCTATTCCTTGTTTTTTCATTTTCACTTGTTTATTATTTTTCTTTTTTTTTTCTCAAAGAATTTGGGCCGTATGGGCCTTTCAACATTTTCTTGTTATTAATTTTTATATTTTAAATAAGAAAACTCTTCAAAATTGATTTTTGTTAAAAAAATTTATTAATTTGGATTAATTGTTGTTTTGTTTTGGATCTTGAATTTTGATAAGATCTCATCAATATCAATGGACTTTGAGTGTCGATTTTATCCACTAAAAGAGGTGATTGATATTGATGATGATTTAATCGATTTAAGATTCAAATTGTGATTTCTTTTCATTTTAGTTCTTATCCTTCTTCTTTTTCTTTTGATCGATGAAATCTATGGATCATAGATTGTTGATTATCAAAGTTATTTAATCTTCATTATTTCAAATCTATGGACGAATGATCATTGAGATAATTCTCCTTACTTTGGAATAGTGATAGATTAAATTTGATTAATCGATGAAAAATCTTGATTATGATGAGATCACTACCTCTTTTCTTTTTGTGTGGCATGTTTTAGGAGAGTGATTTACATATCACTTCTCTAACATGTGTTAGCACTAACATTTTATTGACCGGCCTCAGATAGTCGTGGTTTCTACATAAACCCGATTACGATTGCTTAACATAGCGCTAAAGTGTCCCTTAATCGGAAAAGGATCATTTGTGGCTCAAACTTATGTTTGAAAGTCCAAGTATGATTAGTTGCTTGTCTTAAGTCCACTACCTATGAAAATCATTGTTAGGAGGCTTTGATTCTATCAATCCTCTAATGAGTTTTCATTAACCTTGGTCTAAAGTGCAAGAATTAATCATCATTGATCATATGTTCTAACCACTAACTACTAATTCACTAACAATATCCTTGTTTTATTTTGTTTATATTCTCTTCTTACTCCTTATTTCTTTGCTTTTATGCTTCCATGTTATCATTTCATATCATATCTTTGTTTATGTTTATGTCATTTCTCTTTTGTCCACTTGGACCATACCTTGTTCAAAACACTAATAAAGGATAAAAAATCTCTAAAAAACTTGGTGCTATTAAGTTTGTGGTTATGATCTTGGACTACTCTTAGACCTTGGACTTCATGGACCTTTGGACTTAGAATTAGGACTCTCATGCCTATGCTTGGAGTATTGTGGATCTTAGCCTTTATTTGGCTCGCTCATTAGCTTATGCTTTAAATCGGATGGAATTGTTTTTGCTTGCTCTGGAGTGCACTTCAAGTTGGTTAGATCTTTCTTACCTCTAGCTTTTATTTTGTTTTCTAGGATAGTCACTTCATCTCCTCCCCTTCTTAAATTTTCAAAACTTTCTCCCTCTTTCAAAACCTTCTTGGTTTCAAACTTCAAAACCGCTTTCGCAATAAAACCTTGACTTTTGTCAAGTGTTTATTTTCAAACTTTTTTCTTCTTAATAAAAGTCAATCAATGTTAATCATGCTTTGACCAATTTCAAAAGACATAAAAAATACAAAAACTCATCAACTCTTTTTGTGCCTTTATGCACTTTTTCACTTTAAAACTTTTCATAAAGTTTAGACATGATTCATTTCTATAGTTGAGATGTAATCCTCCTATTCCCCATAGTATTAAGACTTTGACATTTTCCACGTTGATGTTGAGTGATAGTCTTGTTGATAATCCAAGCAAATCCTCCATCTTTATGTGACGCAAATGTTGTCTTAATACTTGTGGGCGACTAGTCGCAGCTTTCTCCTTAAAATGACGACTTGTCTTTACATCTAAAATCAATCAAAACCAACAAGTTTTTGTCATTTGTACCACGAACTACGGGGTTTTGATCCTATATTACACTTTGTGGGTACGTAGGCATGAGGCGATAAGTCTCTCCAAACACAAAAATCTAAAAAATAATTCTCTTCTCATCTCCCCAATCCCTTTTCAAACAAACCATTTTCAAACCAAAAAACGTAAATATTTCAAAGGGATCCTATAGAGTACTATAGACGTTTTGGGTGCTAATACCTTCCCATTGCGTAACCAACCCCCTTACCCCGATCTCTGTTTCTTGTTCTTGTTTTAGAACTCTTTGGTTTTGTTCGCTCTTTTTCCTTTCCTTTATTTGGATAAAATAAAAGTGCGGTGGCGACTCTTGTTTTTTGAGTTAAGTTAATTAATAACTTACGCTCACGATTTTTACCGCTACAGAAAAGTGGCGACTCTGCTGGGGACATTTAGGTTCCTAGTGGGTTTCGCCTACTTTGGTTTTTTTTTTTGACTTGTTTGTTATTGATTGTTCTGTTTTGGTGCCTGATAATCTGTGTGGTGAGATGAGTCCTATACCCGGACTTGAGTGCACTTATGATAGGAGGGTGGTATAGTCTTGTTGGCTTACATGGAGCAGTCCTTACTAAGCTGACTTGAGATCCCCCTCTCGGTGGAGGCCCCTTTGGAATTACTGATGTCTTACGAGTAGTCGTAATTGATATTACTTTTTCCGACTGGGAGCCTGAGAAGCTAAGGACCTTATAACCCTTTAACCCATCTTGGCCTTATTAGGACGTGGTGCGGTGGCTGTTCAGGTGTAGACTTAAATTAGCCGTTACGCGATACCACACTCAGATGAGTTTCTCTTGAGAATATTGTTGGCCGACGAGTAGTCGTTTAAGCCGATAATATCCAAAAGATGGAATTATGACTCTAGGAACTTTTTTAGAACCTTGTTCTACAGATGACGATATAACCATAGTACATACCATTGTGAGTTGGTTGGTTCTTACCTTTGGCTCCATGCTCGTGTCGAACCTTTGAACCTGTGTGCTTTGTATGCCTTGTTTGTGGGTGTTGCATCTTGCACTCATGCATTCATGAGCATTGTGTTACAGTTGGTTTTTAAGGATCTCAGAGATTTTCTTTTGCAAACATCGCAAATATTGTTGATTATGGACATTGGAAGGAGAAACACTCAGAAGTACAGTTTTCGGGCTCCTGATCTTACAGAGTTGAGAAAGCTAGTGTCCTTGGTAGATGATCGTTCAGGCTTCTTATCTCGTTATGGAAGACTTTTATTTGTTCTTTCTACCAACATTGAAGATGGAATTCTGAATACCCTTATGCAGTTCTATGATCCTATTTACCGATGCTTTACTTTTCCCGATTATCAGCTCATGCCGACCTTGGAAGAATATGCTTATTTTTTGGGTGTACCGGTTTCTGATAAGGTTCCGTATACTGGTTTGGAGGAAGCTCTTAAGCCTCGAGATATTGCTGGAGATACCCATTTGACGAAATCGGATATTGATACAAATCTAAAGACTAAGGGAGGCCTCAAGGGTTTGACTTCTAAGTTCTTGATTGAGAAGGCCACTTTATTTGCTGACATTGGTCGCACATTGGCGTTTGAGGCTATATTTGCTTTACTCATCTACGGACTAGTCTTGTTTCCTAATGTTGATAATTTTGTGGATGTTAATGCTATTAGGATTTTCTTGATTGGGAACCCTGTTCCAACTTTGCTTGGTGACGCTTATTTCTCCATCCATAGTAGGACTTCTAAGGGAAACGGTACCATTGTTTGCTGTCTACCTCTGCTGTATAATTGGTTCGTTTCACACTTACCCCAGACATCTGTTTTTAGGAAAAACAAGGATTGTTTAAGGTGGTCTTAAAGGATTATGTCTCTTACGCATGCTGATATCACTTGGTCTTCTTCGGTTTATGATAATGTCCAGATTATTGATAGTTGTGGATAATTCGCCAATGTTCCTCTTCTTGGAATACAAGGAGGAATTAACTACAACCCGAGTCTAGCTCGCCGTCAGCTGGGTTATATGTTGAAAGATAGGCCTAAAAATATTTTGTTAGAGGGTTTATTCTTTCAAGGAGGGGATAATTCTCTTGGTTTGAGAAGAAGAATGGCTCATGCTTGGAATAAGATTCACAAGTTGGATAGATGGGAGCTTGGAAGACAAGTTTGTATTGCCTTGGAACCTTACACGCTTTGGGTGAAGAAGAGGGCTATGGAGCTTAAGATGCCTTATCCTATTGAGAAACCCCTGACTACAGTGATCTCTACGCCACTCCCTATTTCTTCTGATGATGTGAAGACTCTTCAAGATGTTTTGGCTAAGATGAAGAAAGAGAAAGAGATGTGGGAAAGTAAGTTTCAAGCTTCTAACAAAGAGAATATGGAATTGCAAAAACAGATGAAAGAGAAAGATGACTTGATAGAGTTACTTGAGCGGCGCGCTGTGAAGAGGCATGCAGAGGATTTATTTTCCTCTACTACTCCATCATCACATCCTCCTACTTCTGGTGCTTGGAAGGGTATTGTGGATCAACTTGTGCTAGAGAAGATCACCATGAAGCACAACTATGAGAAAGAGATTAAGAGACTCCGAAGGAAGTATCAGCTTGGATCGTCAACAGATGTTCCTTAGGACCTAGCTTTTTCTTATTTTGATATTATTGTATCTTGTACTTCCAAGTGAACTCTTTCCAATATTCAATGAAATGAGATGTTGATCAGTATTTCAAAAAGTGTTATTTCTATATGATGTTTGTAATTGCTTTATATCTTAAAGATCCTTGAAAACAGATTGAAACATTTGCATCTTGCATTTGCATTCGCATCATTGTGCATTTTGTTGTTCCTTTTCCAGGTATCTGATATGTTTCTTTTGGTCTTCATTTAGTCAAGTTGTCACATCACTACAACACTTGGGCTAACTCCAAGAAAAAGATGGATCATTTACAGCAAGAGAATCGCGAGCTCCACGAAGAGGTGACAACCCTTAAGGATAGTTTGGAAAGACTGACTGCCGCAATGGAAGCTCTGGTGGCTGCTCAGAATCAGCCACCAATACCTCCTCCTTCTCCTGTCCAAAGAACTGTGATTTCTGAGATCGGATCAACGCCCATTTTTGTGGCCCCGATTAATGCTTCTCAATATCATATGCCTGCTGGTTTTCCTTGGGGAATGCCTTTCAATTATGTGCCAGAGGGATATCAACCTCCTGTTTCTGAAGGTCCAAGAGTGTCTGCTGTCATGGTTGTACCACCTTCTGTGGTTAATGTTGTTCCTAATGCTGAAATTCCGATTGTTCCTACCGTCATACCTGTGCCACCGCCTGTAACTCACACTATGACTTATACTAAAGAACAAATTTTCCACACTGCTCCGAGCGAGAGTTTGGATGTTATGGATCGAATAGATGACTTTCAAGATCAGTTTGCTGAAATGCAGAGAGAAATAAGGGCTTTAAGGGGAAAGGAGTTATTTGGGAAGAATGCTCATGAGCTTTGTCTTGTTCCAAATGTGAAGATTCCCGCCAAGTTCAAAGTTCCGGATTTTGAGAAATACAAAGGGAACACTTGTCCGCAAAGTCATTTGATCATGTATGCTAGAAAGATGTCTACCTATACTGACAACCATCAGTTGTTGATCCATTATTTTCAAGATAGTCTTATTGGTGCTACGCTGAAGTGGTATATGGGACTCGATAGTACGCAAATCAAGACATTCAATGATATCTGTGAAGCTTTTGTTCGTCAGTATAAGTATAATCTTGATATGGCGCCATACCGTAATCAGCTACGCGCAATGTCTCAAAAAGAGAAAGAAACTTTTAAAGAATATGCACAGAGATGGCATGAAATTGCAGCTCAGATAAGCCCTCCGCTTGAAGAGAAAGAAATAACCAAGACTTCTCTGAAGACTCTGGGTCCATTTTACTATGAAAGGATGGTTGCGAGCGCTCCTAGTGATTTCACGGAAATGGTTAATATGGGGATGAGATTAGAGGAAGCTGTCCGTGAGGGACGTCTTATAAAAGAAGGAAATTCTGGAAGTACGAAAAAGCCTGGTGTTGGGTTCCCTAAGAAAAAAGAGGGAGAAACTAATGCTATATCTCAGGAAAGGTCTAGAAGACGCAGAGTTGTGAACAACAATGGTAGTCGTCGTCAGCAACAAGTAGCATCTGTTACGCCTGTTATCAGTAACACCCCTTCCGCTCAAGCTACTTCAAGTTATCAACCATGTTTCCAAGAGAAGACAACTCAACAAGGTCGTACACAAAGGAAAACACAATTTGATCCCATTCCAATGACGTATACTGAGCTATTTCCAGCTTTAATAAAGAAGAATTTGTTTCAACCTCGTGATTCGCCGGCTGTTCCAACTGAAATTCCATGGTGGTATAAGCCAGATGCTCATTGCGCATTTCATCAAGGTGCCCCTAGACATGATATCGAAAATTGCTATCCTCTGAAACATGAAGTTGCAAAGCTCGTAAAAAGTGGTATTCTGTCTTTTGAAGATACCAACCCTAATGTGCAATCAAATCCGTTTCCTAATCATGGTAATGCAACTGTCAATATGGTATATGGTTGTCCTGGCATATACCGTATTTTTGATATTCGCTAGATTCGGAGGTCGCTTGTTGAAATGCATGTTACTTTGAGTGAGTTCTATGATATTGAGCATGATTATGCCGCCTGTTGTATTTGTTCTGTGAACCCTCGTGGGTGTGTGATTGTAAAAAGGGACTTACAAAAGATGATTGACGAGAATTTGATTCAGGTTACTGCAAACAGAAATGAAGTTGAGAACGAGGTGAATTTCATAGTCCCACGTTTCAATATTCCTGAGCGAGTTGTAATTTCTTACAATAGTCAGAAATCTGCTGTGACGCCTTTGGTTATCCGTTTGCCTGGCCCGACACCGTATGAATCCGATAAAGTCGTTCCCTACAAATACAATGCTACTATGTTGGAGGATGGAAAAGAGGTACCCATTCCTTTTCTTCCCTCAGTTGTGACTATTGCTGATGTTGGACGTGTAACCAGAAGTGGTCGAGTATTTGCTAATGTGCCCTCAAAGACAAGTGAAGATATTGTGGGTAAGCAAATTCAGTTGAAGACTTCTGTGGAGTCTGGTCAATCAAGTGATGTAAATCAGAAGTCAGATAATGATGAGGTATTGAAATTGATCAAGAAGAGTGAATATAATGTGGTGGGTCAACTGTTACATACACCGTCAAAAATATTTGTTTTATCTCTGTTAATGAGCTCTGAGGCTCATCGTGAATCGTTGCAGAAAATATTGGAACAAGCTTATGTAGATCATGATTTGACTGTTAACCAGTTTGATAGCATTGTTGCCAATATCACTGCGTGTAATAATCTGAGTTTTTGTGATGAAGAGTTGACCGAGCATGGAAGAAATCATAATTTGGCTCTCCATATTTCCATGAATTGCCAAGAAGACTTTATCCAATGTGCTGGTTGATACTGGGTCATCGTTGAATGTGATGCCAAAATCTACTTTGTCCAGATTATCTTATCAAGGTACTCCTATGAGGTTCAGTAGGGTCATTGTGAAAGCCTTTGATGGATTGAGGAAAACTGTGATTGGAGAGGTTGATCTCCCTATCAAGATTGGTCCGTGTTTTTTCCAGATCACTTTTCAAGTCATGGATATTCGTCCTGCTTACAGTTGTCTTCTAGGACGCCCATGGATCCATGAAGCTGGAGCTGTTACTTCGACACTGCACCAAAAGTTAAAATTCATGCAGAATGGTAAACTTGTTGTTGTTGGTGGAGAACAGGCTATGTTGGTAAGCAGTTTGTCGTCTTTTTCTTATATCGATGCGGAAGAGGATGTTGGAACTCCGTTTCAGGCTCTTTCTATGGTTAATAAAGCTGTTAAGAAGGATGGGGTGTCCATGTCTTCTCTAAAAGATGCACAACATGTAGTGGATAATGGCCAAGCTGATGGATGGGGCCGAATCATTGAAGTTGCTGAGAAAAAAGATAGAGTTGGTTTGGGTTTTACATCTGGTTCAACCCGAAATGAGCTGAAGAGTATTCATGAAGTTTTTCGAAGTGCTGGGTTCATCCATTGTAAAGATCATTTTACAGCTGCAATTCTTGAAGATGACCAAGAGGAAGAAATGGCCAACTTTGTGACACGTGGATTGATATGCCAGAATTGGATCGCTGTTGACGTTCCTACTGTTGTTCATGTTTCAAAGTAATTTGTTTTTGTTTCTTTCAAAAATCCCTTCACTCTGCCCAAGGTGAAAGTGAATTTGTGAGGGCTTTGTTTCAACTTTTATCATCATCAATAAAATGTTTTTCTGTTTATCCATATGTTGTTTTCCTTTTTTGCTTTATTTCTGAAAAATGGTAACATAAAAAACCGAAAAAGTATAATAATGTCATAATCACTCTTATCTGCATAATATTTTTGTTTTTTTTGGTTCATATTCTAAAATCAAACATAAATCATTGTGCAGATTGATTGTTAAACCCATTGGAAACAATGACCATATGCCCTATCCCAACTTTGAGTTCCCTGTGTTTGAAGCGGAAGAGGAGGATATTGAAGAAATTCCTGATGAGATTTCTCGGTTGCTTGAGCACGAGGAAAAGGCCATTCAGCCTCATGAAGAGCCGGTGGAATTGGTTAATCTGGGTTTCGATGATGATAAGAATGAAGTCAAAATTAGGGCACTGCTTCAGTCAGATGTTAAGAAGAGGATGATAGAGCTTCTTAGAGAATATGTTGATGTGTTTGCTTGGTCCTATCAAGACATGCCTGGTCTTGATACTGGTATTGTGGAGCACCATTTGCCATTAAAGCCTGAATGTTCACCCATGAAGCAGAAATTGAGAAGAACTCATCCTGACATGGCAGTGAAGATTAAAGAAGAGGTTAAAATGCAGATTGATACTGGTTTTCTTGTGACCATCGAATATCCTCAATGGGTGGCCAATATTGTGCCTGTTCCAAAGAAAGACGGAAAAGTCCGAATGTGCGTTGACCATAGAGATTTGAATAAAGTAAGTCCAAAAGATGATTTTCCACTACCACACATTGATTTGTTGGTATATAATACTACTAAGTTCAGTATCTTTTCATTTATGGATGGATTTTCCGGTTATAATCAAATAAAGATGGCACCTGAGGATATGGAAAAAACAACATTCATTACACCCTAGGGAACATTCTGTTACAGAGTGATGCCCTTCGGTTTAAAAAATGCTGGTGCAACGTACCAGAGAGCTATGACCACTCTGTTCAATTATATGATGCATAAAGAAATTGAGGTCTATGTGGATGATATGATTTGTAAGTCGAAGACTGAAGAAAATCATATTAAAAATTTATTGAAGTTGTTTCAACGTTTGAGAAAGTTTAAGCTCCGTCTGAATCCTAATAAATGCACTTTTGGTGTTCGTTCTGGAAAATTGTTAGGCTTTATTGTCGGTCAGAAAGGCATTGAAGTTGATCCTAGTAAAGTTAAAGCTATCCAGGAAATGCCTGCACCCAAAACAGAAAAACAAGTAAGAGGATTCTTGGGACGTTTGAACTATATCTCCCGATTTATATCCACTATGACTGCCACATGTGCACCAATTTTCAAACTTCTCCGCAAAGATCAGGGTTGTGTCTGGATAGAAGACTGTCAGAAAGCTTTCGAAAGAATTAAAGAGTATCTGCTTGAACCTCCTATTTTGTCTCCTCCCGTAGAAGGAAGACCTTTGATCATGTATTTGACCGTGCTAGAAGAGTTTATGGGTTGTGTTCTGGGTCAACAAGATGAATCCGGGAGAAAAGAATTTGCCATTTATTATTTGAGCAAGAAGTTCACTGATTGTGAGTCTCGTTACACAATGCTTGAAAAGACATGTTGTGCTCTAGTTTGGGCTGCCAAGCGCCTCTGCTAGTATATGTTGAATTGTACAACTTGGTTGATATCTAAAATGGATCCAATCAAGTATATCTTTGAAAAGCCTGCTTTAACTGGGAGGATTGCTCGTTGGCAAATGTTGTTATCAGAATATGATATCGAGTACCAAACTCAAAAGGCAATAAAAGGAAGTGTTTTGGCTGATCATTTGGCACACCAACCAATTGATGATTATCAACCTATTCAGTTTGACTTTCCTGATGAGGATGTGATGTATCTAAAGGTTAAAGATTGTGAGGAACCATTACCTGAAGAAGGACCTGAGCCTGGATCCCGTTGGGGTTTGATTTTTAATGGAGCTTTTAATGAGTATGGCAGAGGTATTGGTGCAATTATTGTTACTCCTCATGGTTCTCATATTCCTTTCACTGCAAGGTTGGTTTTCACTTGCACAAATAATGCGGCTGAGTATGAAGCGTGTATTATGGGCTTGGAAGAAGCTATCGATTTAAGAATCAAGATCCTTGATGGGTATGGAGATTCAGCTTTAGTGATTAATCAGATTAAAGGGAAGTGGGAGACACATCAACCTGATTTGATTCCTTATCTTGATTATGCAAGAAGGTTGTCAACTTTCTTCAATAAAGTTGAGTTTCACCATATACCAAGAGCAGAGAATCGAATGGCAGATGCTTTAGCGACTTTGTCCTCCATGATTATGGTAAATCATTGGAATGATGTGCCAAAGATTAGTGTGATGCGTCTTGATAGACCAGCTCATGTGTTTGTAGTTGAAGAGGTTGTTGATGATAAACCATGGTATTATGATATTAAATGCTTTCTTCAGAATCAAGAGTACCCACTTGGGGCATCCAAGAAGGATAAGAAAACTTTGAGAAGATTGGCTGGTAGTTTCTTCTTGAATGATGATGTGATGTATAAGAGAAATTATGACATGATCTTGCTCAGATGCGTGGATAGACACGAAGCAGATATGTTGATGAAAGAAATCCATGAAGGATCCTTTGGCACCCATGCCAATGAACACGCGATGGCTAAGAAGATGTTAAGGCAGGTTACTATTGGCTGACAATGGAATTTGACTGTTGTAAATATGTGAAAAAGTGCCATAAATGCCAGATTTATGCTGACAAGATTCATGTGCCTCCAACTCCTCTCAATGTTATCTCTTCTCCATGGCCTTTTTCAATGTGGGGCATTGATATGATTGGAATGATTGAGCCTAAAGCGTCGAACGGACACCGTTTCATATTGGTGGCTATTAACTATTTTACCAAATGGGTTGAAGCGGCATCATATGCAAATGTGACTAAGCAAGTAGTGGTCCTGTTTATCAAGAATCAAATCATTTGTCGGTATGGTGTTCCGAGCAAGATCATCACTGATAATGGGTCGAATTTAAATAACAAGATGATGAAGGAATTATGCGATGAGTTTAAGATCGAGCATCATAATTCTTCTCCTTATAGACCCAAGATGAATGGGGTTGTTGAAGCTGCTAATAAGAACATTAAGAAGATTATTCAAAAGATGGTTGTTACATACAAGGATTGGCATGATATGCTTCCTTTCGCTCTGCATGGGTATCGTACATCTGTTCGCACTTCAACAGGGGCAACCCCTTTTTCTCTTGTTTATGGCATGGAAGCAGTGCTCCCGATAGAGGTTGAAATCCCTACTATGAGAGTTTTGATGGAAACTGAATTGTCTGAGGCTGAATGGTGTCAAAGTAGATACGACCAGTTGAATCTGATTGAAGAGAAAAGAATGACGACCTTGTGTCATGGCCAATTATATCAACAAAGAATGAAGAAAGCATTTGATAAGAAGGTTCGACCTCGTGTGTTCAGAGAAGGTGACCTCGTGCTAAAAAAGATCTCGATTTTTACTACTGATTCTAGGGGCAAGTGGACTCCTAATTATGAAGGCCCATATGGTGTTAAGAGAGCCTTCTCTGGCGGTGCATTAATTCTTACAACTATGGATGGAGAAGAGTTCACTCATTCTATGAATGCGGATGCAGTCAAGAAATACTTTGCCTAAAAAAATAAAAGAACAGCTCGCTAAGTTGAAAACCTGAAAGGGCGGCTTAGGAAAAAATGAGCGTCTCGGTGGATTGAAAACCCGAAAGGGCAGTCCAGGCAAAAATTAGAGACAAAACAGAAATAATCATCCCGGTAGATTGAAAACCCGAGAGGGAAATATAGGCAAAAGTTAGGGATCATGGCAAGTAACTACATCTGGCCAGTCTTGATCGTTTGAAACAACATTTCCTATCAAAGGTTTTACTTCAATTATTCCCCGCTGAAGTCTCAAGCACAGTTAGAATTCAAAGTTGTTAGGGAGAATAATGGTCATTGTATTTCAATGTAGAACTTTCCATTGTACTTACCATTTTTCAAATTTTGTAATGATCCATGGAGTTACGCCATTTGCGGACTACCATTCTATCAATAGAATTTGGGCCTTTGTCCCTTTGTTTGCAATTCTTATTTTGTTTCTGTTTAAAGAATTTCATTTTATTTTTGATGATGATTTTTGAAACAAATGTGAATAATTGATTTAAAATTTAAAAATTATAAAAACATTTTTCTTTGATTTGTGAAAATAAAAGAAAGGATGTCAACAGTAATCCCAAGAATGGTAGAATCTTGAAGCGAAAAGCGTAAGTGTTTTCCTCAGCAGGGTTCTGTCGCTACCGCGAAAATAAGATGCCGGCAAAACAGAAGAGTCGCCACCTTTCGTTATTTATCCCTCAGAACGGGAAAGGAAACGATCGGAAAAACCTGACGAAAAGGTATAAGAGAAGGTCGTCGCAACCAATGTCTGGGTTCGGGAGTCGGTTACGCAAGGGGAAGGTATTAGCACCCCTCACGTCCATCGTACTCGATGGGATCCACGCTTGTTGTGTTTCTATGACGGGTTGGTTTTATCTATCTACCTATTAAGGCCAGTCTAAAAAGAAAAGAAACTGACTCGGCAAAGCATCGCACTTTATGCCTACGTATTCTCATCAGAGAATGAGAAATCAGAGTCAACGTAGTTCAGCTAACTACGGGTTATGGGGAAGGTGGCTCGCCAATACGTCAGTATTATGCCTACGTACTCTCAACAGGTATGAGAGATCAGAGCTTACGTAGTTCGGGATAATACGGATTACGGGAATTCAGATTCATCTGTTTTATCGAGTAGGGTTAACAAACAGTTCCAGCAGTTTGGTGTACGCAGCTCGACCCTTGGAGACTTAGGCGTTACCGTTTGCGGTAGAACTGGGAGTTAACGACACTCTTTTCTTTAGAAAAGCTTCCTTTGAATTATGGGCCCACGGGGCAAAAAGGTTTGAAGTTGGTTTTCTGTCTTTTACGGAAGAACTGTTTTTTAGTTGTCTGTAGTCCGTTCAGCACTAGAGATTATGACCTGGGAACAAATGCGTCGCATATCGTCCAAAGGACGTATACCAAACATTCTAGACGATTGAGAGGAGGCCGCTCAATTATCATTACCCAAGTAGCTTAAGGCTCGTATCGCGCTTATACTAACTTGCCTTTATTATGTTTTTTACTGTTGTTTGAGATGAGAAGAGAGAACAGGCTCAACTAAGGGGAGACTATCAAGTCCTAATGTTGTCATGCCAAGGATTCATCCTATAGTTGAGGTTTTAAACAGGGAACTCCTAGAAGTTATCATGCATAGGTTTCAACCTAAAGTTCTAATCGTCACTTCCTTATCAAAGGAAGTGAGATTCCTAGGGGATCATGTCAATGGTAAACAGAAACAGATAAAGCATCAGCTTAAACAGTAAACAGTAAACAACTGTAAAATGCATGCAATGCAAGTGAGGGAGGAAATGTGTGTGGGGCATCAGCCTCCACAAGCTCATCTCAACCTCAAGCCAGATATGAATAACTGCAATCATACAGAAGAAATAAAATGCCATCAAGCAAATCACAAACCACACAAGCAAGGGAGCAAGGCTCTACCGAATACCAGCAAGCAAAGCCATACAGTAAAAATACAAGCAGAGGGAGCAACTCAACCTCTAGTGCAGTCATGCTCCTAGCTTAAATCATTCTAAACATGAACTTATTCTAATGCATCAAGCAAATCAAACAAGTCACAGCCATACAGTTGCACATAAAGCAAATAGACAGGAAAGAAAGCATATCAACAGCTTCCCCAGCTTCACCGCAAAGCAATCCTCTGACAGCAGCTCAGTCTTCAGTCTGTAACTGTTCTTCAAGGCTCTCATCTTCAATAGCAAGTATCAACTTGCTTCTTCAAGCTTTCAATGCATCAAACACAAGTAACAACTTGTTCTTCTCCTTCAAGCTTCAACTCCAATGGCAGTATTCAAACAAAGGGGAAGTGGCAACCTCTAGCATCTTCAATCTTCTAGCAAGGAACTCCATCCTCTTGCAAGGGAGAAAGATTCATCTAACAAGAGCAAGGTGGGGATATGGAGAAGCAAAGTGAAGACCAAAGGTTACCTCTAAGCACTGCACCATCAAGGACAGGAACCCTCAAAGGTTCTACCAATTTGTGAGGAGCCATACATCCTACCAAAGGAGGGATGGGGCCTTCAAAATGGTACCTTACATCATAGGGAGGAATGGAAGTGATCAACACCTTCCATGTTTCATGAAGGAATAAAATCTATTCTAAGAGATCTGCCTAAAACCCTGACCCTTAACCCTAAACAAACTACACCAAAGGGAGAGAAATCTTCAAGTCCAAGCTCCACCATGCATTCCAAAGCAGCCCACACAAGTCTTCATCATCCTCCAAGAGCAAGAGAAGCAAAACCCTAGTCTAAGGGAACTAAAGAAATCATTCTAGTTGAGTTAGCAAGTTAGGATCACCTAAAACCTAGTACCAAAGTTAATCCTAACTAAAATACTAAAACCAATTGTATAATCCTGCAAAAATAACTATGGAAACCTATGTCAATCATGACTCTACCATGATAATTCCAGAGATCAAATCCTCAAATAAGACCTAGAAATAAATTCTACACTACAAGGTACTAAACCTAAACCCTAAAAGGAAGCACCTAAAGTTTCAACCTAAAAACCATACCTAATTTCATCACAAAAAGGTGAGAAAAATACTATGGGAGTATACATGTCTAAGATAATCACACACAAAAAATCAAGCCAAAAATCATCACCAAGTGCTCAGACTAAAATCATCAAAAAGAGGTATCAACCATGGCAATTTTATTATCAAATAAAATGTAAAAAATGCACAAAAATTGGAAATGCATGATTTTCCTGATATTTTTATCCAATAAAATTCTAGATTCAATCATGAATCAGGGGGAAAAATATGGATTTAATTGACCTATTTTTCTATTTTTCATGAATTATTTTCAAACTAACATGAAATGCACAAAAATAATAAAACAATATCACAAGAAAGGATGAACAGAGGGTGCAATCAGCAACTGATTTCAACTAGTTCGCTTGGGCCCAGTACAATGGGGGTGAGGATAGCAACTGGGCGTGAGGCCCATCTGAATATCAATTCAGTTCAAACAAATAACCAGGGGAGGGGGTGTGTTGAGCAAGTAATTGCCTTGAAAAACCTTGTTGGGCCTGGAGATGGGGGTGAGGATAGCAACTGAAGCCAAGGCCCATGCGCCTGAATTCATTCATGTTCACTTCAATTCTCAAACTGAAAAATAAAAAGAATACACGCCAGGATTCGAACCCACGCGTGTTTGGTTCACCCAGCGAAGGTTCAAAAGCCTGGATTTCTGACTAAGTAAAACATTGCGTTTTGAAGGGGCTTACGTGGCTCAGCGTGAGCTCTTGGATTGAGTGACCAAGTCAAACTTTCAACATGACTGGATGGTGAGGATTATCTCTCCTACCTTTGAAACCTGCAAACTTGCGCGCGCGAAGTCCATCGCCGGTGGCTTTTCCGGCCACCCTGGCACAACCCTAGCTTCACCTACAGGCCACCAATGGCCACGATCTCTACATGAAAGTTGTCCAGAATTTCACTAGGAACTCATCCATAACATTCACTCACTCTAAAAACGCCTGAATCTTGAGATAACCATCTCAACCGAAAATGAAATTAACCCTAAATTGTCTCTAAAGTTGAAATTAACTATCCAAAATCCACCTAGATCATGAATAGAACCTAACTGCATGCTTCTAGTTCATTGAAAACACATAATCAGAGAGAGATTTCAAGAAGTTAGAACCTGGCTTTGGACTTGGATTGCAATGGATTCAAGCCTCAATTCTCTTCCAAATCGTCCAGAAATCTTCAGTTATCAATGGTGAATGCTTCTTGATGCTCAATTCTGGTTGAAAACTCTTGATTCTCAAAAATGAAATTTCAATTCCAAGCTTGCTTCTTCACTTCTCTCCAATGGCTTCTCCATAAAAATGATCACCAGAACCTTCCAATTCTGTTCTAAATTTATATTCTGTTCAATGGATTAGAGGCCTAAACCAGGCCCATTCATGAGTTTTGGATTTTCACTTTTCTTCCAAATTTCCAAAGTTGATATCCACCTTCAAGCCTTGTTTATACTACAAACTCAGTCCCAATCATTCACTTAAGCCTTGTGGAATGTAGTGATGTGGTTTCCTTCCTTTGATTTCAACCTATGGAGTGTGTGAGATGTGTTTCTTATTTGTGAAACAACCTTCTAAATGGCCATGTTATGGACTTCAAAACAAGAATGTAATAATGCCAATCTCTCTAAAACATTAATTCCATTCAAATTGACTACAAATTTGATTTGAAAACATGTTATTCACAATTGTTTTGAATTTTCTCATCTTAATTCATTAAAATGGCTTTTTTATGAACTTTCTTCCACCAATGCTTGATGTAATCCATATCAATGGACTCTTGATACTTAGGCAAGATACAAACATCATTTTGAACAACTTTCATGTTGAACAAATATCCATTTGAGGCTTGAAAGATGGTGAAATTAACTTATGGTTCAAAATGACCTGTAATGCCCAAATACCCAAAATACCCTTTACTTGTCAAAGCCATAACTTGAGTTCTGCACATCCAATAATGGACTTCTAGTACTCTTTATAAAGGTAAGAGAATAAGGAACAACATTCATTTTTACCAATAGTTCATAGGAATCATCCTTCTAGGGCAAAAGTATCATGCAAGTTGGGTAACTTTCAAGCTCCAAATTCATATGCCTCAGATGACTTGTAACTTGTCTGACTCATAACTTGAGTTCTATAGATCCTATCAAGGACTTATAGTACTCAAATTAAAGCTAAGATCATGCCCTACAACAATCATGTTGGGGTCAAGATGAGATGACAATCATATCTTGAGTTAAATAGTCTTGAAGCCAGGGGTCAAACTTGGGGATTTTACACTGTCAAGTCTTAGAAACCCTAGCTTGAAACTTCTCAAACTCTTCAATCATGATGAGTTAACCTTGGAATAATCCTTAGAAAATCTAAATGCATCAATCCAAGATCACATGGCTCTTGGATTAGGTCTCAACCTTCTTCAAATCATCAGTTGACTTAGGGTTGACCCAGTCAAACCCTAATTGCACCAATCATGGTTGAGGCTTCTTAATCTTGCACAATGACCTGCCTAGGCCTCAAAGTGATCTACAACACTTCTCATGAGCTCTATCAAGACCTCAAGTCCACCTCCATGACCTCAGAATCATCTGATGGCTTCCCACAACTCTCAAGTTAGGAGACCTACACACTTGGCTTCAATCACTCTCTCTGAGGATCTTTTAACTTCTCTGACAAGGATATCAACCCTTGAGCACCTGAATAACCTTCTTATCTAGCTTCATAGTCTTGTGTAGCCCTTTATTGGTAATCATACCTCTTGATCTCCTGCATACATGTCAATGAAATGCAAATGATAATGCTAATGTGAATGAAATGAAACATAAGCTAGGTAGAGAAAATGTTGGGTAAATTTTGGGGTGCAACAGGTTCTTCCTTGTTTCTCTGGTAGAATTTATTGGCAGCTCCCCAGTAGAGTTGTGTTGATGTTTCCCCATTTGAGCTATATTGAGGTCTCTTCAGTAGAGTTTGCTGATATTCCCTTAGCAGAGTTTTGTTTCTTTGGATAAACCAGACGAATGTTGAACGGTTTTCCACAATAAAGTCTTGATTCAAATGATGAATATGTTTTATTCATTCAACCAGGTTATGATCGGACAGTTGAGAAATTTGAAGACCACTTCTCCTTGATGTTTTTTACCATGCGGAGATTTGTCTTTGATGATTCCAAGCAGAGGTTATGCATATTTACTTTGGATTATTCCAGAAGTAGAGAACAATGTTGCTTACTTCTAAGAAGTGTTGACATAGCAGTCACTTGTCGGGTTTTCTCTCACCTTGTGATTGGGTGTTGATTTAAAATCCCCCACAATTTGACTTTTTGCTATGATGTTAACTTCTTATTCCCCTGGCAGGGTTGGAAGATTTGTGTTGCTATGTTTTCTCCAATAGTTTTTTTCTCGAAGCAGAGTTCATATTGTTGTTCCCTCTTGTTGAATTATTGATGGTTGAATATTGATCTTTGGGGTCTTCTCCCCAAGCGGTATCTTTGTCTCTTCAGCGAGATTTAAGCCTTGTAGTAGGATTTATTTTCCTTTGATGTCTCTTGTGTATCTCTTGCAGGTTTTCTGTTGCTGATCCCCGGCACGATCTCCAATGATATCTCTAACTTGCAGAGATTAGCCGAGTATTTCAGTGGTGTTGTGATATTTTGTTCACCCTCTGTTTGCCTTTTTGTCTGTTTTGTCAGCATATTCATATTCATATGCATTGCATGCACATTCATTTTGGTTGAGCATAGCATGTTTTTGTTGCATTGTGTATCTTGTTTTTTTTTTGTTGGTGTTTCCCTTTCCCCGGTGTTGTTATCCTGCGGAGTGCATGTGTCCTCTCTTCATTAGAGTGTCGACCCCTAAGCAGAAAATACCTATCCTTTTTAATTCCCCACCGAGTTTATGCCTCATGGAAGATGTTTGTTTAGCTTTCCTCCCCAGCTTTTATCTGGATGGAATTATTCCCCAGTTGAGTTATTTCCTCATTGGTTCGAGTCTTGTTTGACTGTTTCTCTCCAATTTATTCCTGAATCGAACTTTTGGTCTCCTGCAACAGTTACTTCGGTTTTTCCTGGACTGTGAAACCTGGATGATGAGAAGGTAGTTTTGAGGATTTATTTTCCTTGGCAGGAATCTGTTATTGATCCCCATTAGAAGATGAAGATTTGAGTTTTGATAACACTCTCTTGGTAATTACTTATGCAACTTCATGTGGAAGCCTCTTTATTTGAGCAGCTTTTGTAATCTCCAGAAATTTACCCTCGCAATAAATAACATTTCTCTAGTTCATCCTCAATAGAGAAGTTTATTGTGAAATGATAGATCCTTATCCGACCAGCTTTTCTATCAGATGAAATTTTTGTGGAAATAATTCCCGATGAGAAGTCTATTGCATGGTCTAGCTGTCGCTTCCGCGAAAATAAGGTGCCGACAAAACAGAAGAGTCGCCATCTTTCGTTATTTATCCCTCAGAACGGGAAAGGAAACGATCGGAAAAACCTGACGAAAAAGGTATAAGACAAGGTCATCGCAACCGTTGTCTGGGTTCGGGAGTCGGTTACGCAAGGGGAAGGTATTAGCACCCCTCACGTCCATCGTACCCGATGGGATCCATGCTTGTTGTGTTTATCTGACGGGTTGGTTTTATCTATCTACCTATCAAGGCCGGTCTAAAAAGAAAAGAAAATTACTCGGCAAAGCGTCGCACTTTATGCCTACGTATTCTCATCAGAGAATGAGAAATCAGAGTCAACGTAGTTCGGCTAACTACGGGTTACGGGGAAGGTGGCTCGCCAATACGTCAGTATTGTGCCTACGTACTCTCAACAGGCTTGAGAGATCAGAGCTTACGTAGTTCGGGATAATATGCATTACGGCAATTTAGGTTCGTCTGTTTTATCGAGTAGGGTTAATAAACAGTTCCAGCAGTTGGATGTACGCAGCTCGACCCTTGGAGACTTAGGCGTTACCGTTTGCGGTAGAACTGGGAGTTAACGACACTCTTTTATTCAGAAAAGCTTCCTTTGAATTACGGGCCCACGGGGCAAAAAGGTTTGAAGTTTATTTTTTGTCTTTTACCTAAGAACTGTTTTTTATGAATGTTTGCAACCAATATCGTACTAGAGACTATGACCTGAGAGTGAATGCATCGCATGTCACCCAAAGGGTACCATACTAAACATCCAGACTGTTGAAAAGAAACTCTCCAACAATCCTTTCTCAGATAGCTTAAGGCTCGTAACGTACGATGTCAGTTAACCTTTATTATTGTATTTTAATTTTTTTTTGAGATGAGAAGAGAACGAACAGGTTCAACTAACGGGGGACTATCAAGTCCTAACAGTTGTCATGCCAAGGATCCATCCTATGGTTGAGGTTTGAAACAGGGAACTCCTAGAAGTTATCATGCATAGGTTTCGACCTAAAGTTCTATCATCACTTCCCTTTTAAAGGAAATGAGAGTCCTAGGGGATCATGTCAATGATACAGAAACAGACAAAGCATCAGCTTAAACAGTAAACAGTAAACAGTACAGGAAACAACTGTAAATAAAATGCATGCAATGCAAGTGAGGGAGGAAATGTGTGTGGGACATCAACCTTTACAAGCTCATCTCGACCTCAAGCCAGATATGGATAACTGCAATCATAAAAGAAAATAAAATGCCATCAAGCAAATCACAAACCACATAGGCAAGGGAGTTGGGCTCTACCGAATACCCGCAAGCAAAGCCATACAGTAAAAGTACAAGTAGAGGGAGCAACTCAACCTCTAGTGCAATCATGCTCCTAGCTTAAATCAGTCTAAACATGAACTTATTCTAATGCATCAAGCAAATCACACAAGTCACATCAATACAGTTTCACAGAAAGCAAACAGACAGGAAAGAAAGCAAATCAACAACTTCCACAGCTTCACAGCAAAGCTCCTCTGACAACAGCCCAGTCATCAGTCTGCAACTGCTCTTCAAAGCTATTCCCTTCAATAGCAAATGTCAACTTGCTTCTTCAAGCTTCAGCTCTTCATTTGATCTCAACTGGATTTTCCTCACAAGTGTCAACTTGTTCTTCTTGGTCTTCAAGCTTCAGCTCCAATGGCAGTCTTCAAACACATGGAAGTAGCAACCTCTAGCATCTTCAATCTTCTAGCAAGTAACTCCATCCTTTAGCAAGGGAGAAAGATTCATCTGACAAGAGCAAGGTTTGGATAATAGACAGCAGAGTGAAGACCAAAGGTCACCACTAAGCACTCTATCATCAAAGAAAGGAACCCTTAAAGGTTCTACCAACTTGTGAAGAACCACACATCCTACCAAAGGAGGGATGAGGCCTTTACAAGGGGACCTTACATCATAGGGAGGAATGGAAGTGATCAACACATCCCATGTTTATGAAAGAAGAGAATCTATCTAGAAGCTCTACCTACAAACCCTAATCTTAACACCTAAACAACACTCAAACCAAAAGAAGGGAAATCTTCACATCCAAGCTTCTTCAAGCATTCCACAGTAGCTCCCACAAGTCTTCAACACTAGCCAAGAGCAAGAGAGGCAAAACCCTAATATAAGGGAACTAAAGAAGTCATTTTAGTTGAGTTAGCAAGTTAGGATCACCTAAAACTTAGTACTAAAGTTAATCCTAACTAAAATACTAACACCAATTGTAAAATCCTACAAAAATAACTATGGGAACCTAATTCAATCATGAATCTACCCTACACAATCCAGGGGTTGAATCATCCACAAAGTCCTAGAAATAAAACCTAAATCATAAGGTACTAAGCTTAAACCCTAAAACTAGAGCACCTAAAGTTTCAACTTAAAAATACCACCTAATTCCATCACAAAAATGTGAGAAAATTTCTAGGGGAACATGCATATCTATGCTAGCTACACCCAAAAAATCAAGTGAAGAATCATCACCAAATGATCAAACAAAATTCAACAAGGAAAGGTATCAACCATGGCCATTTTAATATCAATTAATATTCAAAAATTGCAAATAAAATCACAAATGCATGAATTCCTAATATTTTTAATCTATAAAATTCTAGATTCAATCATGAATCAGGGGAAAAAAGTTTGGAATTAATTGAGTTAATTTCCTATTTTTTGTGAATTAATTTCTAAGCCATATGAAATGCACAAAATAAAGATCATAAAAAGAAATTAATCAAACTGGCGTGGCAAATAACAACTCTGATCAGTTTGATTCAAGAATTGGGCCAAAAAGGGGGGTGTGAAGAGCAATCTGTGTACTAGGCCCATGCGCCTAAGAATTCACCAGCTCAACTCAATTCAAGAAAATTCAAACAAAAGTGCACGTGTCTGGTATCGAACCAACGCTCCTTTGGGTGTATGTATCTCATCACAAGGTCTGAATTTCAATAAGTGAAACGATGCGTTTAGGTGGGGAGGGGGTACGTGGTGCCACGCACGCGCTTGGATCACTAGACCAAGTCAAAATTTCCACACAGATGAAAGGTGAAGATTTCATCTTCTTCATTTGAACCTCCGCACATTCGCGCGCAGCCATGTCCACCGCCGGTGACATTTCCGGTCACCCTTCCCAACCCTAACTTCATCTATAGCCAACCATTCGCCACGATTCCTGAATGGATCTTGCTCAAAATTTCACCAATTATTCATCCTCAAAACGCATGAATCGTGAAATATCAATTTCAACCGAAAATGGTATCCAACCTAAATCGTCTCTAATCATGCAATTGATCATCCTAAATTCATCTATATCAATAGGGGAACCTAACCACATGCCAATTTCTAAGCATCTCCCTATAGTTTAAGCACAAATTCAATGTGTACCAACCTGGTTTCAGACGCGTAACAGAAAGTGTTCTTGATCACTTCAACCTCCAAAACAATGCAGACACACTCCAAATTCACTCCTGAAGCCTTTGCGCATCCTGATTTGGCTTGATTCTTTCTTGAACTCAAAAACCGATTTCAACTTGCAATGGTGAAACTTCAATCTCACTCTCTGCTTCCAGCACGAATCTCTTCCAAAAAAATGCACTGAACTCACTCAATGACTTATATAGAAGTGAATGGCAAGGTCTAGAACTTTCTGGAATAATCCAAATGAGATTTTGGATTTTCAATTTCTCCTCCAAAAATCATTCATGGCACATGCGATATCTCCTATGTTTTGGCCTCAGCAAGCTTGCTTTGCACTCCTCATGAGCTAAGGAATTGGATGGTGGTGATTGTTTCCTTGTTTGCAATCCAATGGTGTGAGTTGGATATGTTACTTCATCATGAAGAAATGAAATGGAAGTGCATGAATTTGACCTCAAATCAAAATTCTAACATTGCCATTTTTTCTAAAATCACTTTTCCAATCAATTTGACCTATAACTTTGCTCCATTTGGTCGCAAAATGAATTATTTGAATTTTTGGTCATTTAATCCTTTTAATTTTTCCTTTCTTCAAAATTTCTAGAACCAAGTCTCTCCTTGAGCCATTTCAATTCCCCCTTGATGCATGGTCAAGGTTAAAACCCCATTTTGAGCAACTTTCTAGTTGAACAAAATTTCATTTGACACCTCTAAGTTGGTGAAAATAGCCTATGATAACAAATGACCTATAATCACCAAATGTCCAAAATACCCTTGACTTGTCCAAGCCATAAGTTGAGTTCTACAAATCCTATCAAGGACTTATAGTACTCTATGGAAAGCTAAGCGAATAAGGAATAAGATTCATTTTGACCAAAAGTTCATAGGAATCATCCTTCTAAGGCAAAAGTTTCATGCAAGTTGGGTAACTTTCAAGCCCCAAATTCACATACCTCAGATGACCTGTAACTTGTCAAAGCCATAACTTGAGTTCTACAAACCTTATCAAGGACTTCTAGAACTCAAATTAAAGCTAATACCATGCTATACAACACTCATGGTGGGGGCAAGATGAGATGAAAATCACATCTTGAGCTACATTGCTTTGAAGATAGGGGTCAAACTAGGGGATTTTACACTGTCAAGCCTTAGAAACCCTAGCCTGAAACTTCTCAAACTCCTCAATCATGATGATTTAACCTTGGAATCATCCTTATAACATCTCAATGTATCAATCCATGATCACATGGCTCTTGAATTAGGTCTCAACCTCTTTCAAATCCTCAGTTGACTTAGGGTTGACCCACTCAAACCCTAGCTGCACCCATCATGGCTGAGGTTTCTTATTCTTGCACAATGACCTGTCTAGGCCTCAAAGTGATCTTCAAACCTTCTCCTAAGCTCTCTAAAGACCTCAAGTCCCTCCTCATGGCCTCAGAATCATCTGATAGCTCTCCACAACTCTCAAGTTAGGAGACCTACACACTTGGCTTCAACCACTATCCCTGAGGATCTTTCAACTTCTCTGACAAGGATATCAACCCTTGAGCACCTGAATAACCTTCTTAGCTAGCTTCATAGTCTTGTATATCTCTTTATTGGTAATCATACCTCTTGATCTCCTGCATACATGTCAATGAAATGCAAATGATAATGCTAATGTGAATGAAATGAAACATAAGCTAGGTAAAGAAAAGTTGGGCAAATTTTGGGGTGCAACACTAACCTGCTCGTATCTCTTTTAAAGATCCCCGACAGAGTTATTAATACCTTTTTTTCCAACAAATGGTTGTCTCTTTATTTGAGAAGTTTGTTGTGTGATTGGAGCTGTTCAGTAACAAGTAGCTGATGATATATCTCTTTCTCCTACCAAGTGACAGGTAGTCGAGTATGTTTGTCCTACCCAATGACAGGTAGTCGAGTATGTTCGTCCTATCCAGTGTTAGGTAGTTGACCTTTATTTTCTTCTCCTACCCAGTGACAGGTAGTCGAGTCTGTCCTACCCAGTAACAGGTAGTTGACATGTTGTTTACCCTATCCAATAACCGATAGTTGGTAACCCCTTTCATTCAAGTTTATTATTCTCGCAAAACTACTCAGTAACCAGTAGTTGGCGTTGCTTCTTTTCCTACCCAGTAACAGGTAGTTGATTATATCTCAACGAATGGATTACTTTTTACCCAGTAACTGGTAGTAAGTAATACATCTCTTTTTTTTCTACCCAGTAACTGGTAGATAACAATTCTCTTGTGTTTTTTGCACTTATTTTCTACTCAGTAACCAGTAGAAAGTATTTTACCTATTCTCTTTGGTTCGAATATCTTCGCCCAGTAACTGGAAGTTGGTATCTCTTTTCTTGTTGATTTGTTTCCTTTCCTTTATCGGAATAGGATCTTGCTCTCCCTTGTGGAGCCTCTCTTTTTCTCCCAAGCTTTTGTTTGTCTCCTGTGGCATTTCTCTCCCCACAAAGGTCTTGTGTTTGCATACCATTAGCATAATCATATCATTTTGTGGTCTCTTAGGGCCAAAAATTAGGTTAATTGTTATATTTAAGTCTCTTCTATCTAGTCGAGACAAAGATGTGAATCTTTATATCTCGGGATAGAAGAATCTTAAATAGGGGCAGCTATAATACCCTAATTTTTACCCCTAAGATCCCACATTTCATTTGCATCATTACATACACAAACAAGATCGTACTTTTTGGTTCTCTCACCCTTATTTGTTTCTTACTTGCTTTTTTGTTGTTTATGTTTGCTAACCTCTAACCAAAATACCAAAAATATTTTTTAATTTATTTGTTTCTTCTTCTTCTCTGTGTGTTTAGGATTTTGCAAGGAGATTGATGGCAAGGACATTCATTCGAGTCTAAATCAGATGGAAGTTTGACCTCATCTTGGTCAAACTATCAAGAGTTTTCTTCAACTATAAATTACCCGTGGTGGTGGGATATTTTCTCAGGAAATGTGATTGTTGAAAAATCAAATTTTCTGGTGTTAAAATCCATCAGTTTATTGAGCAGTGTTTTATGAAAAGTTTGTCCTAGTTTTAACCAGAGATTCAGAATTTTGTCTGTACAAGTCAAGTTTGGTGAATATTCAATCAAGATGTTTGTTTTGGGATTCAAGTACAAAGTATAGTTGACGACTTTTCTGTGATTGTCTTGTTGCCTATTCAATTATTGGTTGATTACAATTTGATTTGGATTATTTTTTTTATGGAGGTATCCATTCAAGTGTGCCATTTCCAAGTGAACTTAAAGCATGATTGAAGGATAGTTCCAAGATACATGGAAGTGCATGGACAACTCTACTAATGAATCAACAATGTATATCGCGGTACAATTTGGGAAGAAATTGTTATTTATTGCTCAAAAGAAGTTCAACTTATTTGTCTCTCAGCAACAGTTGCAAAATCAGGTGAGTTGGCTGGTTCGATTAGTCAGATTCATGGTGGAACAGAATTGGTAACATTGTTGAAACGCCCAGTTCCTTTTACTTGGCATTTCTCTTTGAAGAATTCCTTATTACCACTTCTTAATGAGAAAGAAACACAGATGAACAGGAAACTATCACTTAATTATTTACAATTTCAAGCTACAAGATCTCAGGACTATGAAATCATGAAACAAGGGACATCCGTGGGGTCTCCTGAGGTTCATCTATCTTCAAGAATTCAGGTCACCGGAGAAGCTTTATATGCTTATGACATACCAATGCCTCCAAATGGCTTGCATGCTGTCTTAGTTTTGAGTAGAAAACCACATGCCCGAATACTTTCAATTGATGATTCAGAGGCCAGGACTTCACCTGAATTTGTAGGCTTGTTTCTAGCCAAAGATGTACCTGGTGATAATATGATTGGAGCGGTTGTTGCTAACGAGGAGTTTTTTGCCGTGGAATATGTCACATGTGTGGGTCAGGCAATAGGAGTTGTTGTGGCTGATACTCATGAAAATGCAAAGATAGCTGCAAGAAAAGTTCATGTTGAGTATGAAGAGCTCCCAGCTATTTTTTCAATATAGGATGCCATCAACGCTAAAAGTTTTCATCCCAACACAGAAAAGCATATGAATAAAGGTGATGTTGATCACTGTTTCCAGTCAGGCAAGTGTGACAGAATAATGGAAGAGGAGTCAAATAGGACTGGTAACACAGGAACCTGCTTTGCTCAGTTTGAGTATAAGAGACAACATTGCATATGGGAGGGATACCACGGCCGATCAAATTGAAGAGGCTGCTAAAATAGTTCACGCACATACTTTTATCAGTTCATTAGATAAAGGTTATGATACACAGATTGGCAGGGCTGGTTTAACTTTGACAGAAGAATAGAAAATAAAGCTTTCTATTGCAAGGGCAGTGCTCCTAAATCCATCCATTCTCTTGCTTGATGAGGTTACTGGGGGAATTGATGTTGAGGCTGAGAGGTCTGTTCAGGAGGCTCTGGATCTCCTTATGCTGGGGCGCTCGACAATAATAATTGCTCGAAGGCTTAGTCTCATAAAGATTCTGGTATGAATGGTATTGCCGCATTACCGAACTCGATCCCTGCATAATTCAGAACCAGTAACAGCAGCAAAACTTCAGCCCTGCACTAGAAGAGATAAGTCCATCTGAAATAAGTGAAAAGTATCACTACTTCATCCGTCAATCAATGTGAGCCATTATAAGCCATGTTAATATAATTCTAGCTGTGACACTTCAAGCTGATCCCACAAGCCTTTAAAGTTGTTTCTAAGCCATAAGCCAATTGCAAAAAGTGATTACACACGTGAGCTATAAATAGAAAATCAAAACGACATGAAGTTTGGTCAGCAAAATATCACGCACAACCCACATCAAATAACCAAAACACAGAAAAATCTCACAAACGGCAAATCGTTTTTCACTCACTCTCATCTATAAATACAACACATACCTCACTCATTTTGTCAAGCTTGAAAAGCCAGAAAACTTCTGCAAAAATATCACCCCAACCTCTAATTTTCTTCAAGCTTCAAATCCTCTTCACCTCTCATACTTTTTCATCAAACCATCGAACCACCATAAAATTCTACATAACTCACACACCTTTGATCCAATCAAACATCAATTAACCTCAAACAGAACCAATTTTGAACCAGAATTCATTCATTCAGAAGAAGAGAAGCAAGAGGAAGTTTGGATTGATTTCTTACCTGTGACTTTGAAGGTAGTTCGATGGATTTTGTTTTTCCGGATTCGAATTCGTCTTTGCATATTTTCTGAAATTGATTACACTGTTGTGAAGAGTTCTTGTTCTCGATCCGTTCTGTGTAATCTTCATATCCCGTCGCGTTGATTTGATCTTGCTAGCTATGGCGTTAAACAAATGTCGCGTGTGAGAGCTTGAAGAAGACAATGTTTCTGATTTCTATTCCTTGTTTTTTCATTTTCACTTGTTTATTATTTTTCTTTTTTTTCTCAAAGAATTTGGGCCATATGGGCCTTTCAACATTTTATTGTTATTAATTTTTATATTTTAAATAAGAAAACTCTTCAAAATTGATTTTTTTTTTTTTAAAAATATTAATTTGGATTATTTGTTGTTTTGTTTTGGATCTTGAATTTTGATAAGATCTCATCAATATCAATGGACTTTGAGTGTCGATTTTATCCACTAAAAGAGGTGATTGATATTGATGATGATTTAATCGATTTAAGATTCAAATTGTGGTTTCTTTTCATTTTAGTTCTTATCCTTCTTCTTTTTCTTTTGATCGATGAAATCTATGGATCATAGATTGTTGATTATCAAAGTTGTTTAATCTTCATTATTTCAAATCTATGGACGAATGATCATTGAGATAACTCTCCTTACTTTGGAATAGTGATAGATTACATTTGATTAATCGATGAAAAATCTTGATTATGATGAGATCACTACCTCTTTTCTTTTTGTGTGGCATGTTTTAGGAGAGTGATTTACATATCACTTCTCTAACATGTGTTAACACTAACATTTTATTGACCGACCTCAGATAGTCGTGGTTTCTACATAAACCCGATTACGTTTTCTTAACATAGCGCTAAAGTGTCCCTTAATCGGAAAATGATCATTCGTGGCTCAAACTTATGTTTGAAAGTCCAAGTATGATTAGTTGCTTGTCTTAAGTCTACTACCTATGAAAATCATTGTTAGGAGGCTTTGATTCTATCAATCCTCTAATGAGTTTTCATTAACCTTGGTCTAAAGTGCAAGAATTAATCATCATTGATCATATGTTCTAACCACTAACTACTAATTCACTAACAATATCCTTGTTTAATTTTGTTTATATTCTCTTCTTACTCCTTATTTCTTTGCTTTTATGCTTCCATGTTATCATTTCATATCATATCTTTGTTTATGTTTATGTCATTTCTCTTTTGTCCACTTGGACCATACCTTGTTCAAAATACTAATAAAGGATAAAAAATCTCTAAAAAACTTGGTGCTATTAACTTTGTGGTTATGATCTTGGACTACTCTTAGACCTTGGACTTCATGGACCTTTGGACTTAGAATTAGGACTCTCATTCCTATGCTTGGAGTATTGTGGATCTTAGCCTTTATTTGGCTCGCTCATTAGCTTATGCTTTAAATTGGATGGAATTCTTTTTGCTTGCTCTGGAGTGCACTTCAAGTTGGTTAGATCTTTCTTACCTCTAGCTTTTATTTTGTTTTCTAGGATAGTCACTTCATCTCCTCCCCTTCTTAAATTTTCAAAACTTTCTCCCTCTTCCAAAACCTTCTTGGTTTCAAACTTCAAAACCAATTTCGCAATAAAACCTTGACTTTTGTCAAGTGTTTATTTTCAAACTTTGTTCTTCTTAATAAAAGTCAATCAATGTTAATCATGCTTTGACCAATTTCAAAAGACATAAAAAATACAAAAACTCATCAACTCTTTTTGGGCCTTTATGCACTTTTTCACTTAAAACGTTTCATAAAGTTTAGACATGATTCATTTCTATAGTTGAGATGTAATCCTCCTATTCCCCATAGTATTAAGACTTTGACATTTTCCATGTTGATGTTGAGTGACAGTCTTGTTGATAATCCAAGCAAATCCTCCATCTTTATGTGACGCAAATGTTGTCTTAATACTTGTGGATGACTAGTCACAGTTTTCTCCTTAAAATGACGACTTGTCTTTACATCTAAAATCAATCAAAACCAACAAATTTTTGTCATTTGTACCACGAACTACGGGGTTTTGATCCTATATTGCATTTTGTGGGTACATAGGCATGAGGCGATAAGTCTCTCCAAACACAAAAATCTAAAAAATAATTCTCTTCTCATCTCCCCAATCCCTTTTCAAACAAACCATTTTCAAACCAAAAAGTGTAAATATTTCAAAGGGCTCCTATAGAGTACTATAGACGTTTTGGGTGCTAACACCTTCCCATTGCGTAACCAACCCCTAACCCTGATCTCTGTTTATTGTTCTTGTTTTAGAACTCTTTGGTTTTGTTCGCTCTTTTTCCTTTCCTTTATTTGGATAAAATAAAAGTGCGGTGGCGACTCTATTTTTGAGTTAAGTTAATTAATAACTTACGCTCATGATTTTTACCGCTACAGCCACCTTCTTCCATTCATCTTTCTCTCTGGTCTGCCCAGATCTTCTTTTGTTTTCCTAGTTCCATGAACTACAAAGCTCTGGATTCCTCATTGCACTATGAGGGTACGTAGGCATGAGGGCCCCAATCCTTCATGAGCATTTTCTTTCTATTTTTTCCTTCTCTCTCTCTCTCTCCCTTATCTCTTTGTGTGTGTGTGTGTTTCTCTCTCTCTCTCTCTCTCTCTCTCTCTCTCTCTCTCTCTCTCTCTCTCTCTCTCTCTCTCTCTCTCTCTCTCTCTCTCTCTCTCTCTCTCTCTCTCTCTCTCTCTCTCTCTCTCTCTCTCTCTCTCTCTCTCTCTCTCTCTTCTTTCCTTTTAGCTAGAAGCCTTTACATAGTTAACCCATCCAAGCTTAGATGCAAGTGAAATGGTTCCCATCGAGTACATCAGATGCTTAAGGTGTTGGTACCTTCCTTTCGCATAACCGACCCACTTACCCATTTCTCTTCCGTTTGGGTTTTATCAAAATTTTCCCTGTCCTTTGGGACTAAATAAAGTTCGGTGGTGACTCTGTTGTATCTTTGAATGTGCGATTCACTCAAGTATAATCCCACTAGCCTCATATGTTATTTACTGCATTTCTTTACTGCTTTAAATATTCATATGTTGCATATTATGGATATCTACTATATTCTGTTGTTGTTGGGATGGGTAGATATTATTGGAGAGATAAGCTCTATCACCGGGATTGAGCATACATATAATGTCGCTACGTGTGATGATATTTGCTAAAGGATATTTCTATATAAGTGTCTTCCTAGGGGAGAGCAAAAGGTTAGAAATAGAGAAAGGGGGTATAAAGGGGGGAAAAGAGACTCAGTAGGACTTTTCGGTCCTATGCCTATGTATTCTCAACAGATATGAGAAAGTCAGATTCAATGTAGTTCGGGAAACTACGGATAAAAAAAGATAGAAGTGTGCTCTCCAAGACATCGTCGTCTTGTGCCTACGTATTCTCATCTGGTATGAGAAATCATAGCAAACGATGTTCGGGGAACTACGGGAGAGGTGGAAAAGTGTGCATGCCCAGACATCGCCGTCTTGTGCCTACGTATTCTCATCTGGTATGAGAAATCAGAGCAAATGTAGTTCGGGACACCATTAACTGGTGTTTTTGTGGATGATGCTATCGTGCGTATTCTAGCAGTTAGGTGTATTGCAGCTTGCTTGCGGTAGAACGGTCATAACATATCCTTTTGAAAAGAGATAGTTTTCTTCATCAAGGTAAGATGTCACATTTGATTTGCGGAAATTGTTTTTAGGGGTGAAATAGATCCTCGGATAGTAACCCCTTGCGGGTAGAACCCAATTCTTTATCTCAAAGATTTATTGTGAAAAGGTGTGGTGAATATAGCCACGTCTTTGTAATGAAAGACGAGTATCGAGACTACACACTCTACAGTGAGTATCTTGAAAATCGGAGAGGAAGAAGTCTGCACTCAATCCTCTCTCTTAAATTCAATACAAAGAGAACTTTATCTTCTTATTAAAAATGTTTTGATCTTGAATGGTAAGTGCTTTACGACAGTGAACCCAAAAGGTAATGTCAAGCACTCGGGATAGGATAAGGCCTACGCCTAAACACTCCACGACCATTCAACTTTTATTGTGAAAAGAGTTTGAAAAGGCATTTGGCACGAGACCATGGTTTTAAGAGAAAAGGTATGAAAAGAAAGTTTGGAGAATTGGTTGGACAGTTGGTTGAGAAAATCCGCTTGACGTTGGATTAAGGGTTTGACTTGTATTTGCGTGCAAAAAGGTGGTGGAATGGAAGTGAGTTTGAAAATACCTCGCCTACGAGTCAAGGGTTTTAGGCGTGAGAAACGATACTAGTCCGTAGGGGTGCTCCTAATATCGAGTTTATAATGAAGTGCAACAGTGTGTGCGATAGGTTGATGGCGAATGCGGACGAGCACTCGACTTATAGAAGAATGTTTAAAAATGGCTCTACGACAAATCGAGAATTAGTTTGAAAATGGTTATACTAGTCCCTGGGAGTGCTCCTAGAAGATAAGCCGCAGTCAAAGAAAGACGAAATACGTACATCGAAAAATGGGAGAGGGGTACATGCGAATTACACGGGATTGCACGAAATAAAATGTCTCATTGTCAGGTAGCTCAAGAGAAAGTCGTGTGTGTGTAATGTGTCCTAAGCTACATCGTGAGTGAAAGTCGGGCACAACTCCATGGTAGGGTTCCTGAAAATGCCCAAAGATCCGTCACTCGGACAAACAAACAATAGTCCACCAATTTAGGTTTTTATGGTTTCGATAGTTATTAGGTGTTTTAAAAGAATGTACAAGTGAATATGAATATATATATATATATATATATATATATATATATATATATATATATATATATATATATATATATATATATATATATATATATATATATATATATATATATATATATATATATATATATATATATATATATATATATATATATATATATATATATATATATATATATATATATATATATATATATATATATATATATATATATATATATATATATATATATATATATATATATATATATATATATATATATATATATATATATATATATATAAGATACGTATAATATACAAAATATATAACAATATATACAAGAATATTCACAGTAATATATTAGAATAAATGCCAATGAGTATATGAACAAGATAATATCAACCAAAAATAAAACAATGTACATTTGATACAAAATAAAGTTAGTCGTCAGTTTGTTAGTGACTTGAATCAGGACAAAATTTGATGCTAAACCGTTGTAGCTCGACTTATGATGAAAGTCGAACTATTAGAGGTCGCATAAATTGATATCCGTGCTATGGAAAAGATAGAGAAATAATATTAAGGATCATTCTCTGATTTAATCGTGTCGCACAAACAAAAGAAGGGTGGGATCTCGTCTTTATCGTAAACATCATGTCGATTAATTGAAGGTAGCCTATCGCGATCCCAAAGTAAAGAAATTTTTTTCATAGATTTGAAATTACGAAGGTTATCGACTTCGATAAAATCGGCGCTTACGAATTGAAAGACTTTATAGATCGAGAAAATTGAAATAAAATCGAAAATGAAGATAATTTGATCGATAATGATTTTCGATGGTCTCGTCATCGACCGAAATGAAATAGTACGAAAATAAAAAACTCAAGAATAAATAAAAACACCAAAATCTAGCTTTAGAGAAATATATTAAAAATTCTAAGAAAAATAAAATTAGAAAAAAAAAATCTTAAAAACTTCAAAACTAACTTATTTAGAAACTTATAAAAAAAACTTTTAGAAAATAAGTTAGAAAAAATAAATAATTAAACAAAAAAAGGGGGTGTATGAATCTGAAAATGGGTAATAAAATGAGGATAGTAAACACATGGGCCTGAGTATGGAATTACACAGACTCTCTCTTTTTTTTGAAGAAAACTCATCATCCATTGATGGTAAAAAAACGTGATATGGGCTGAGTCCATGAACATAATACGGTGAAATCACATGGATCTGTCTAACCATTAACCATAAGTTTCCATCATTTTCCAGTTAACATTTAAAAGGGTAAGTATGAACAACATGTAGGCTTCAAACGCGACAACATTGAAATAAACACGGTCAACAATGAAAAGCACAGAAACCACGCCTCCAGCCTTCAAACGTCCCTTCACAACTTTTTTATTCAGATTTTGATTTCCTCTCGACATTTCGACACAGGTCCGTAATGTTGTCGCATTCGTTTCGCTCTTGATCAAGTTATTCACCTCTTTCATCTTTCTCTGGTTCTTTTGGGTCTGGGGTTATGGAGGTTTGATGAATGTTAGAGTTGCAAAAATTGACAGAAGAAGAAGGGTTGTGGGTGTTGATTGAAGGGGGGAAAGAGGTCTGAGTTACGTTGGAAGAAAGTGAAATTTTTTGTTGTTGTTTTTTTCTCGGAAGAATGGATAGATCCGACTTTATAAGGAATTGAGGGTGAATCTAGAAGAAGACAAAGTTTCTCTGCTATGTGCTCCTGTGTCCAATTCGTTGGGGCTGTCTAAAAATTACATAGTTGTTTCCTTCCATTTGGGAATACGTTGGTTGCAGGCTCGCATTGTACGTATCCCGGTTGTCTCTCTTTCTTTTGTCAGTTTGTGATTTGTTGTACGTTGTGGCTATTAACAGTGGATAGGTGAAGTTGTGTAGATGGCTTTTTTTTATAGGTTGAAGTTATGATGTTTTTTTTATAAAGTTATGGTGAAGGTGGAAGATAATGGTGTAGTGTTGGGTGTATTGAAAAGGGTAGAGGCGGACAAGAAGAGGGTGACATGTTGTTGATGGTTAACATGAAGAATGAGGAGGTTTTTTTTCAGAAAAATAAATGAAGGAATAACATCTCAAGAATAGTCATGGGGCGGCTGTAGCCCCTCCCCCTCACACCAATTCCTCTTTATATATGTGTCCTAATACACTAGGTTTCATTCATTTGCTCATTTATTATATATTTTTTTAAAAAAAAGGGGAACATGGCCTTATGAGGTTGAATGTAATATGGGCCACATACAAAAACCTTTATTGTAGAATTGTGAATTTTTTATGATCCTTGACCTATCTTGTGTAAATGGACTTCTCTCTTTGTAGCAACTCCCTCTTTTTTGTAAGGAATGATGGGATTTTTGGCAATTGAATTTGAATTAATTTTGGATATGAAATGAAATGGCACTAAAGGTTAATGACTTTAACAAATGGATTTAGATTAAAAAAAATGAACATTGAAAGTGTATATAGAAAAATGAATTGGATTTGGAATTTTGGTTTTGAAAATTGGAAATAAAAAATTTGGATTCTAAATGGATATAAAAATGGATAAGGGGTTAAAATGATTATTGAAATGAACATTAGCATGAAAACGATTATTGGTTAGAAAAACTGGACTTGCATCTTGAATCCCAAGCAATCCACATGACTAAACTTGGCATGTCTAATTCCGATCGAGGCTCCAATCCACACCAAACTTCTATCCTGAATTCAATTAGTAAACTCAATTGACCATGACCCAATCCCCCTCCAAAACTAACCATGAATGTCCTATCATGACGACCACAAATCCATTTAACATGAAACCCTAGTCCCACGATCTTCAATTAATGACTATTCACAAACTCAACCTTGAATGAGAAAACCCTGATTTTCCTTGAATGCACACTTAATGATCCTTTGACAGGAGGAAGCCTTGATATTTAATGATCTCTGATAGAGAGATACTCATGATGCTGTGAGCTCAAACTATTGCTTCAACTAGAATGAAGTAGCTAGATAAATCACCTATGAGTAAGGAAAACCAAAACCACCAGAAATTACTTTGATCCACGTGTCAGGGGACCAATGTGAAGCATGATTATGAGCTATGACCTAATGAAAAATGCAGATGAATGCGAAATAAAAGCCAGTAAAAGTTAGAAAAGAGAGGGCAAATTTTGGGGTGCAACAACTGCCCCTATTCAATCGACTTGGACCTAAAGGTATGAAAAGCAACCGCTTTCAAACATTCAAGGTAAAAGGTGATTGAATACTAAAAGAATCCAGAAATTTGCAGTCTGCGTGGATGTACAAAGTGATGAGATTTCCAACCAAAGGTAGACTTAAAAAATAACAGGTACCAACCAAAAGTTGGGATAACCGACACGGTAACTGATCTAAATGATAACAAGAGCTACTAACCAAAAGTCAGAATCTCCATAGAATTACATCCAAAAGTTATGAAAAACAAGCTACTAACCAAAAGTTAGGATCACCCAAAAGATCACCAATCAAAAGTCGGAGTAAAAGCTACTAACCAAAAGTTAGGATCGCTAAGAAAATAATAACCAAAAGTTATGAGAGAGAGAGGCTACTAACCAAAAGTTAGGATCACCTCGATGTTTACCAAATGTTTTGAGGAATAGGTTACTAACCAAAAGTTAGGATTACCCAGACGCCGACCGAGGGCGTATACCCGAACAATAAACACTACCAACCAAAAGTTGGGATTGTCCCAAAAGCTCATCAACCAAAAGTTAGGATCGTCCAAAAAATCATCAACCAAAAGTTAGGATACACAGGAAGTTGGATCAACCGACTCACCCTGAAAGAAAGATGATTCCGCTGGGGAAACAATAGAGGACTACGAACCAAAAGTTGGGATAACATCCACAAAACGAAGGACTATCAACCAAAAGTCGGGATAGCATCCACAAAACAACGGACTGCCAACCAAAAGTTGGGATAACATCCACAAAACGAATGACTACTAACCAAAAGATGGGATAGCATCTTCAAAACAATGGACTACCAACCAAAAGTTACGATAACATCCTTAAAACAACGAACTACCAACCAAATGTTGGGATAGCATCAACAAAACAACAGACTACCAACCAAAAGTTGGGATAAGATCCACGAAATGAAAGACTACCAACAAAAAGTTGGGATAACATCCAAGATATGCAGGAAGTAGAATCAACCAATTTACATCCTGACAAGAGAACTCCGCTGGAGAAAGAGAAATTAAATAAGCAAACCCTGTTGGGGGAGAAAAAGTGAGATGAAAACATCTATTAATGATTTTGTTGGGTCAGGTACCACAAAGGCTCATAAATTATGTCGTTATCTACTGGAGAGATGTTTGGCAACAAAAATATTGAACCTGGCTTATGCTTCACATGTATATGTTTGAATATGGTTTAATACTTCATACGATGTGGAAACGCTACACATTTGAGGATGTAATGCAATGATGATAACTATATGCAGATGCAGGCTCGGGCTGCCGGGGAAAGAAGGATGCGCCAAGTATGATTGGACTTTGCTGGTAAAGACAGGTGAAACCATTCGCATCGCTATGAAGAGGGGCCGACAAGGACAGAAGTGTCGCCACCGTTCGTTATTTATCCCAGAAGAGGGAAAAGAAACGATCAGAGAAAACCTAACAAAAACGGGAAAAGACAGGTCATTGTTGTTGCACCCCAAAATTTACCTAACCTTTTCTTATTTGGTTTATGTTTCATTGCATTAGCATATCATTGATCTAACATTTGCATAGCACAACATTGTTCATTTAACAGGGGATCAAGTGTGGTTTATATCAAGAGGAGCCTATCTAGAGGTCTTATTCAAGCTTGAGAAGTCATCATAGTCATCAGGAAGAGGGTTGGGTTCTTGAGAAGTTCAGTTGTTTGTATGTGGTTAATCTCCTAAGATGAGGACTAATTGAAGATCATCAGTGGGTTGTAGAGCCTTATTCAAGGATAGAGTATGAGGATAGAGCTCATGGAGTGCCTTGAGGGTCATGGTGGAGCTCAATCAAGTCATTATGCTAAGTGTGAAGAGCCACAGTTGAGGGTGTTGCAATTAGGGTAATCCTAAGTCAACTGAGCAATTGAAGAGGAATAAAGCTCAATTCTAAGTCTTTGTGATCATGGATAGTTGTGTTGAGACACATGAGATAATATTCCAATATCAATTCAGTAAGAATTCAAAGTGTGAGGAGTTGCTAAATTAGGGTTCTCAGGGTAAAATCCCCTATTTAGTGCCTAACTTCATAACCACTTATCTCAATATGCAAGTTTCATCTCCACTTTTGGTAAACATGAAACTTGTAGAGCATGTTCTTAGCTTTAATTTGAGTACTAGAAGTCCTCCATTGGATTTATAGAACTCAAGTTATCACCCAAACAAGTTACAGGTCATCTGAGGAATGTGAAATTTGTCTGTGAAGGTTCACCAACTTCTAAGGAACTTTTGACCTAGAAGGGTGTTTCTTCTAAACTTTTGGCCAACATGAAAGTTGTACATCTTGATCTTAGCTTCCCAAATTGTATTATAAGTCTTTCATACGATTTGCAGAACTAAAATTATGAGGTTTACAGGTTAGGGGTATTTTGGGAAAGTGAGATTATAGGTCATTTGGCATTATAGGTCATTTTCACCATCTTGCAAGCTTCAATTGAAATTTTGTTCAACATGAAACTTGCTCAAAATTATGTTTTTAGGTCAACCATGTCCTCATGAGGAATTGATTTGGCTTAAGGTGAGACTTGGTTTGAGAAATTTGGAAATGGAAGAATTTAAAGGCATTTAAGTGAAAATTCTCAAATTAATTCATTTTGTGCTCAAACAAGGCAAGTGGGTACTCATTTTAATCAAAAAGACCATTTTGAGTACATTGGCATTTTTAGAATTTTCATTTGAGGTCAATTTGATGGTGTTTTGACTTGTAACTTCATAAGTAAGCAACACATCCAAATTTGGTCATGAGAGGAATTTGAGCTCTCTAATCACTCTCTACACTCTCAACAGACCACAAGGAGTTGAATGAAAGCTTCCAAGGGAAGTTTTGAGCTAGAATTTATGGTCTCCATTATTGAAGTTTTGAAAGGAAGTTGAAAATTGGATTTTTGGATTTGGGCCTCAATTGGACCTCTAAAGCCCATAAACCATCTCTATTTAAGTTCAGAAGAGGGTTTTGCTCATTTTTGGTGATTGATTTGTGCTGGAAGCAGAGATTGAAGTTTGAGTTCAAAAGCAAAAAGTGAGGATCGTGAATTCTGATTGAGAGGTTTCCAAGGCAATTCAAGGTGTCCTTCTTCTTCAGCACACTTCATTGAAAGTTTCTGCACGATTTGAAGCCAAGAAACACTCCATAACTGCATCAATTTGAAGCTTAAAACCAGGTATGTAACTTTCAAAACTGCATTGATTCTATCATGATCTAGCCTGGATTAGTATGTGGTTAAGCATTAGGTTGAAACATAGATGGATTTTGGATAGAAATCTGGATGATTAGAGACGAAATAGGATGCGATGTGATTTCTGTTGAGAGTTGGTTTGGCCTGATCTTGAGGTTGCAACATGATCTAGTTGGTTTAGGATGATCAGTGAAGTGTGAGGAACAGATCTGTGGTTTTAGATTAAGTTATGGTGATGATCAAGATTGAGGTGCAATTTCTGTTTGCTTGCGTGTTTTAAAATCTAGGAAGAATTGGAGGATTTGGATGTCATATTTGGAATCAGTGTGAAATTTGGAGTGGAATCACATAATTTTTGTTGAGAATTGGTCACCTGTAATTGCCTGCTCACCGGAGAAGACGGCTGAGGACCACCGGACCACCACCAGAATAGTTTCCCTCCATTTGAGTTTGAATTGGAGAAGATGAAGGAGAAGCGTTGGATTTGGCTGAAAAGAAGACCTTGTATGTTCATCGTGTGGATGGGATTTAAACTGAGACTTGAACTTTGACCCTCCAAAGCGCACCGTTTCACTAATCCTGGCTGGCAGTTACATGGCATCTGAGTTGGAGAGCGTGTGATCCTTAGATTAGGTGACTGAGTCAATTGATCCAACGCTTGTGTCTTTTTCTCAGCATTTTGATATTCATTAATTCATTTTCTTTTATTTTAATTGCATTTTCATTCTAAAATTCATTTTTATTTCAATATTCATTAAAAAAAAAAAGAAGAAAAATATGTCCATGGTCCTCATTTTATTTGTGATTTGTCTGTCTTTTTTCATTTCATTTTTGCTTATTTTTCAATTTAATTTGAATTTCTCCATTTTATTAATTTCTTTAATTTTGTATATTTGATACATGATTTTGCTGATTTTTGTTCTTGCAGTTGGTATTGAATCTTGGGCTGATATTTTTCTAGCTGGTTGATTAGAGATGCATGATCCCTTATGATTTAATCTAGATTTTTTAGATGACAATAGGTTCTGTTTTGAATTAGGATCATTAGACTTTCCTTTTTAGGGTTCTTATTTGGTACCTTGTGATCTAGGATTTCTTTAGGTGACTTCCCTTTAGATTGAGGTTCTGATCCTTTGCCCATAAGTCTTTAACATGTTTAGGTTCCCTTAGAAAATTGCTTAGGATTTTATAAGGTGTTTTAGGATTTTTCATAGATTTAACACTTAGACTAGTTTTAGGTTGTTTTCAACATAACACTTGCTTTAGAATGACTTCAATGGTTGCCTTTAGTGCATGTTAAGCTTGCTAATCTTCTTTGTTGGTGTTTTAGACATGTTTAAGCTTCTGTTTGCTTGATTTTGATGGTTGATTTGGTGTTTAGACCTCTCTTTAGATAGCTTTCTTTGAGCTTGTTTAATTAGGGTTTAGGAAGAGCTTAGTTGTTCTCTCCTTCTTCACATAAAACATGGATTGCTTTGATTGCTTTCCATTCTCATCCTATGATTCAAGGTACCTATGTGAAAGCCTCATCTTTCCTTTGGAAGTATGTGTGGAACTTCATAATAGGTAGAACCTTTGAGGATGCCCTGCTCAGATGACTGGTTGAGTGTCTGGTTGGATTCCTTTGGTTTCCTTCCTGCTTCCCATCATCAATCCAATATCTTGGTGTTATTCTCTTCCCTTGTGTTGGAGCTTGTTGAAGCATGAAGATGAAGACTTCTATTGAGGTGGCTTGAAGTTGTTTGTTTGCAGACTATTTGATTGTTTGTTGTTTATCTGCTTTGCTGTTGAGCTGTTTTGTCTGTTGTTTCTCTTACCGCTCTACTTTGCTTGTATGGCTGATTGAATGTGTGTTGCATTTAGAATAGGTTTCTCATATAGTGATCTAGGCTTAAAAGAATCTTAAAGGTTGAGAATAGCTCCCTTTGCTTGTCTGCATTTAGAGGTTGAGTCTGGCTCCCTCTGCTTGACTGTTATTGATTGGCTTTGCTCGTTGGCTTAAGGTTGAGTCTGTCTCCCTTGCCTGTGCTTTATGTGTTGCCTTTGGGCTTACTGGCTCTAGAAGTTGAGCTTGGCTCCTTCTGCTTGTTTGATGCATTGCATGCATTTTCTTTACAGTTGTTTCTTTACAGTTGTTTCTTTACAGTTATTTTTTTCTGCTGTTGTTTTCCTTTGCCATGTTCCCCTAGGAACTCTGACTTCTCTTGTTCAAGAGGAGTTATGACAGACATTAGGGTTCTAACCATGCATGATAACATTAGTTAGCTTCCCTCCTAACCTCAACCATAGGATCAACTTTGCATGACAACTTTAGTATTGGATCAGTTCCCCTTTAGTGCGTCCGTTCTCTTCTCATCTTCAAACAAAATCAAAGTACAGTAATAAAGGTTAATTGACGTCGTACGTTACGAGCCTTAAGCTACTTGAGAAAGGGTTGTTTGAGAGTTTCTTTTCAACAGTCTGGATGTTTAGTATGGTACCCTTTGGGTGACATGCGACGCATTCACTCTCAGGTCATAGTCTCTAGTGCGATATCAGTTGCAAACATCCATAAAAGATACTTCTCTAAAAAACAGAAAACAAAGATCAAACTCTTTTTGTCCTCTTGGACCTATAATCCCTTGGAAACCCTTTTCAGAAGGAGAGTTCTGTTAACTCCCGGTTCTACCGCAAATGGTAAACGCCTAAGTCTCCAATGGTCGAGCTGCATACACCAAACTGTTGGAACCGTCTGTTAACCCTACTCGGATAAAAAAGACAAACTTGTGTCTCTCATTGTCCCGAACTACGTTTGCTCTGATCCTTTGCGCTGTGTGAATGTACGTAGGCACGAGATGCGATATATCAGCGAGCAACCTTTTCCCGTAGTTAGGCGAGCTACATTGACTCTGATTTCTCGTTCCAGACAGGAATACGTAGGCATAAAGTGCGACGCTTTGCCGAGTCATTTTCTTTTCTTTTCAGACCAGGCCTTTAGTGTAGATAGATATAACAAACCCGTCAGATAAACACATTAAGCATGGATCCCATCGAGTACGATGGACGTGAGGGGTGCTAATACCTTCCCCTTGCGTAACCGACTCCAGAATCCAGACAATGGTTGCGATGACCTTGTCTTATACCTTTTCGTCAGGTTTTTCCGATCGTTTCCTTTCCCTTTCTGTGGGATAAATAACGAAAGGTGGCGACTCTTCTGTCTTGCCGACCTCATTTTTCACAGTAGCGACAGCTGGCGACTCTGTTGGGGAATAGACAACCTATGCGAGTCAATCCTAGCGCCGGTGTGTTTACCTGTTGGGTTTTATTTATCGCACTTTACTTTCTGCCTTTTATTTTCAGTATGATGTTATTATTGTGCTGTTGTGGGAAGGGGCTCTGATGAGTGAGAAGCCAAACCCAGGCTTGAGTGTACTTAGCATTTGTTGTAGAAATTAGTGGGCGCGTGCTTGCTTTGCAGGCACAGTGTCTCATGAAATCCACGCTCAGACGAGGTTCTCCCTGTTGACATCTTTTCCGGCCCTTTGGGTCTGAGGGGTTGTGGGTTTGGAGGATTGTCGACTCTGGGGACCGATCATTTGTGACTCAGCAAAGTGAGGCCACTTCAAGGGATGATGATGCCACACCTTCTGGGTATCGTATCATCCCTCTTGAAAGTCTGTGACACTGGGAAACACATAGGATGCCATACCTTGTCTGTGATTACGTCCATACCTGTGAGCGGGGCCGGGTTATTGCAGGAAACCTTAACCTTCAGACTACCTGGTTTTCTTGACAGTGAATCAGTGTTGTTGTGTTCAGAGGGTTCTTATCGTCAGAGATGTGGTTGTTCTCGACATTGCATATATATTGGTCCTCTTCAGGGTTGTGTTATCAGAGCAGTTGTGATTGTGTTGGATCAGAGCTTTGATCTTCTTAGCAGTCATCTTGATCCCCTGTTGCATGTTTGCATCTTGCATTTTGCATACTCATTTGCATATCATTAATGTGTGTCTGTGTTGCAGGTACATTATCCCCCGGTTCCGGTATTTTCTTGCCTTCTGTTGTGCTATCATGGGATCTCTGAGGAAGAATATGGCCTACAAGCTCCCCACTCCAGATGTTGCTTTACTGTCCAGTTTGATTGCTTTGGCAGATGATACAGTGTGAGGGGAATTCAGAAAGTCTTATAGGAAGCTGCTCAGTCTGGTTCGTAAGCCTTCTGTGTATGAGTTGAATGGGTTGTATGCCTTGCTGCAGTTCTATGATCCTCCTTTGAGATGCTTCACTTTCCCAGACTTCGTTCTTGCACCTACATTAGAGGAGTATGTTGAGTTGTTAGGTGTGCCCATCAAGAGTCAGATGCCATTTGTTCAGATGGATGCTAAGCCTGATCTGGCTAATCTAGCTCTTTCTCTTCATCTAGATGCCTCTGAGTTGATCCTGTCTAGTTGGAATGGGGTTCCTGGTTTTTCTCTGCAGTTCTTAGTTGGGAAAGCCCAACAGTGTGCCAAAGACAGTTGTTGGATCGTATTCAACGCCATTCTTGCTCTCTGTATATATGGTATCATTTTGTTTCCTAACATGCCTGATTTTGTAGACTTGGATGCCTTTCATATCTTTGCATCAGGGAATCTAGTTCCTACCTTGATTAGAGATGTGTATCATTCCGTCCATTACAAGAACGAGAATAGAAGGGGTAAGAATGTATCATGTTGTGTGCCCTTACTATACAGATGGTTTGATAGTCACCTACCCAAGAAGGGTCTCTTTGCTTCATCTGCAGCCACAGCTGAGTGGTCGGAGCGCTTGATGGGTTTATCAGCGGAGAGTGTTGTTTGGTTTGATAGAGATATGTTGGGTACTGAAGTTGTATTCAACTGCAGTTGGTTTCCAAATGTGCCTTTGATTGGGAGAAAGGGCTGTATCAACTATAATCCATCTCTACTGGTCAGACAGTTTGCATATGCTTTGAGAGTTCCGCCAAAGGATGAAGAGGTGCAGGAATCTCTGTACCTCATCGGTCTTCTAGAGGGGGATATGTTATCTAAGCTTCAGCATGCTTGGAATGATGTCAGTAGACGAGGGAAGTAATTATTGGGCAAAAGCAATAGCCAAGCTTACGCTCCGTATGTAACCTGGATTAGGACCAAAGTAGAGACCATAGGTATGCCATTTCTACCTGCTAAGCAGGAGTGCCCTCCAGTGGTGGAAGAGCCTACTACCGTGCCTACTCAGCAGTATAATCAGGTGTTAGCTGAGAGAGAAGAGCTGAAAAAGGCCAATGAAGAGTTAGAGAAAGAGCTGGCACAGATTAGAAGCGAGAGAAATGAAGTCGTCCACTCCTTCAAGAAGCAGACAAAGTTGGTGAACAGGTTAGGTACGGACTTGACCAAGCAAATAGCTGATCGTGAACGTCTGGGTTTGGATTTCAAATCTGTAAATGACATACTTGCCACCAAGAAGCAGCACTTGGATGAAGCATACCAGAGAATATCCAAGTTCAATCAGCAGTGGAATGCCACTTTAGCCAGCAACAAAGAGAGGGAGGATAAACTGAAACAGCAGATCTCCAAATTGAAGGCTCAGGTGAAAGCTAGTGAGAAGAGGTTTGATGAGGAAACTGCTCGCAGATATGCCGCTGAAGACCTGCTGAACAAAGCTCTCACCAACCTGAAAGATCGCAAGCAGAGGTTCGAATCCAAGAAGCGAAGGTTAGAAGATTGCTTTGGCCAGAGAGCATGGGAAGATTCTGTCGAAGGTCTCTAGTGTACTATTATGCAGAGAGAGTTGCTTGTTGAGGGGTTACTCACAAGACCTAATCACCCCAAGACAAATAAGTTGCTAGAGGAGTTTTGTGCTTGTTGTCGCACTTGATTATCTTTGTAACCCTTTGTTTTTTCTGATCTTTGCTGTAGGCTGACCATCACCAGGCTTGTTGGTCGAGGTCATGTTATTGATGCCCCATGTATTCATTGACTTTGTATTGCTGCCTTGTTGGGCCATATATATATGAGGTGTTATTTCACTGGCTAGCTTTGGACTTCTTGTTTTCAGCACTGGCACTCTGGCACTCGAATCGGGGGAGAAATCTTCCTAACACACAGACTCACGTTTGCATTTGCATAAATCATTTGCATAGAAGGTACCTTGTACTGTTCTCCTAACCCTCTGTTGATGCATGTTCTAGGATTGCCGATCAGCGAATTCATTGCTACTCTACCAGAAGCAACCGCAAGAAAGCTATGGATCAGATGCAAGTTGAGATGCAGGAGATGCGCGACAGGATGACGCAGTTCATGCAAGTGATGGAAACTGTGGCCAAGGGCCAGGAGCAGCTGCAGACTCTGGTGCAGCCTCTGATCGCTAGGGTTGACAATCAGGGTGTGCTACATGGCGGAATTGCTACTGATCCTCCTCATGGGGAGACACTCCAAGCTGGCGATACTATACCGGTGGCTGTCCCCAATGCGACTGAGAACGGTAACAGAGTTGGGAACGGAAATATGACTGGTAACGGTACTGGGCATGTGGAAACCAACGGTAATATTGGCGCTGGGAATGCTGGGTTCAATGTTGGAACTATGAATGCTGGGTTCAATGTTGGAACTGGGAATGCAGGGTTTGGTGTTGGTGCTGGTAACACTGGCGTAGGCATTTGGTGCTGGTAATGTTGGTTTTGGTGGTAATCAGGGTATGGAAATCAAGGTTACGGCAATCAGGGCTTCGGTAACGCATGTTTTGGCAATGCAAGCAATAATGGTGTTGGAATGGGTGGTCACAATGCTGGTTTTGGGCCAGGTGCTGGAAATCAGGGTTTCGGTAATATGGGGCATGGTCCAAAGTTCAATCAGGCTGGTTTTGGTCCTCATGCTGGTTATGCTAGGTATGACAACGAGGATTCCCACTGGGGCGAAGATCGTCAGGAAGATGCTTTCCCTCCGCCAGGCAGAGATCTTGAGATGCCCGCTGACAGTGATAGAAGGTCCAGGTTGTTGGAAGAACAGATGAGGAATCTTGTTAATCAAAACTCCACAGGCCTAGACGTGGATAACATGGGATTGGTCCCTGGCTTGAGGGTACCAATCAAGTTCAAAGCGCCCACATTCGAAAAATATAAGGGGGATACTTTCTCGAGAGTACACGTGCGATCTTACTATCGGAGAATGTCCGCCTACTCTGATGACGAAAAGATGCTGATGCATTTTTTCCAGGGCAGCTTGTCGGGACCGTCATTGGAATGTTATATGGGGTTAGAGCCTACTTAAATTGGTAGCTGGAAGGAGTTAGCAGAAGCTTTTGTCAAGCATTACCAATATAACAGCGATCTTGCGCCGAACAGGGTCCAACTCCAAAATCTCTCTCAGAAAAATGGCGAGAGTTTCAAAGAATACGCCCAGAGGTGGCGTGAGCTTGCAGCCAGGGTGCACCCACCCATGGTGGAGCATGAGTTGATGGATATGTTTGTGGGCACTTTCTCTAGGCTGTATTATGACAGGCTTATCAATTGTATCACGACTAACTTTTCTGAGTTGATACTCTTGGGGGAACGTATCGAAAATGGTGTTAAGATTGGCAAGATCCATGCGGGAGAGTCAACCTCAGCTGGAGGTGGTAAGAGAGCTTTCGGGAATAAGAGACAGGGGGATACTAATTCAATATATAGCTCCCGAGGAAGAGGTCGAGGATGAAACCAATACCGTCAGCAGCAAATTGCTAGTGTGACAATCCCTATACCGCAACAACAACAGCCATAACAGGAACAGGGACGACAGAATGCTGCTTCACAAAGATATCAAGGTCGGGATAGGGCTGTGAAGAGAGTATTTGATGCACCTCCATTACCATATGCTCATCTTCTTCCAACTTTGTTACAGTTGCAGCTTGTTGAGAAAAGGACATTGGCTCTGCTAAAGGGTACGCCTCCTTTCAGGTATGAAGCTAATGCATACTGCGAATTCCATTCCGGGGCGCCCGGTCATAGCATCGAGAACTGTCATGCTTTCAAGCACAAGGTGCAAGATTTGATAGATAGCAGGTGGGTGCAATTTTGGAAGATGTTAGTCTGAACCTGGTTATGAATGTTGATGAATTGAAGACACCTCTGGGTTATGTCAAAGGCAGATTGCTAAAAGGAGGAGTGTTCCCTGGTGGTGATGCTGATTGTGTTGATTGTTTGGCTCGGCCTGAGGGTTGTGATAACTTGAGAAGAGGTATCCTAGGGCTGATTGACGAAGGTACATTGCAATTCGACCGTACTGCTGAAGAAAATCCTGTTGAGGTAATAGCTGAAAAGCAGGGCGAAGTTGCAACGATTACAATCCCGTTTAAGACTGTCACGATATCGGCGCCTCCCAAGCGGCTGACCATTACAATAACCAAAGTTGGACCCATTCCATATGAAAGCACTAAAGCCATCCCTTGGAATTATGGGGCGAAAGTTTAATGCAATGGGGAGAAGATTAACCTGGCAAGCCCGCCGGTAGGGTCAGTTGATAATCTTGTGGGGGCAGGGGGCATAACCCGCAGTGGTAGAATCTTCACGTCGCCATAGGTAGAAGCTGAGAGTTCTGCCAGAGGAAAGAATAAAGTCGATGGAGAAGGACCTTCTCAAGAGAAGGAAAAAGTGGCATTGACCAAAGATGTGGAAGAATTCATGAGATTGATTCGAAAGAGAGATTATAAAATTGTCGATCACCTGCAGCAGGCGCCTTCTAAGATCTCGATCTTGTCATTGTTGCTTTCTTCCGAAGCTCACCGGAATGCTTTGCTGAAATCTCTCGACGTCGCTTATGTACCTCAGGAGATATCCGTGAATCAGCTCGAAGGAGTGATTGCGCACGTGAATGCGGGGCATGGCCTTGGCTTTACTGATTTTGATTTGACGCCTAGGGGTCGCAACCATAACAGTGCGTTGCATATTTCAGTTGAGTGTAGGGGCACTGTTATGTCTCATGTCCTTGTTGACACTGGTTCGTCTTTGAATGTGTTGCCCAAGAAAGCATTGCTGAAGCTAGATACCCGAGGTGTAATATGCACGCCAAGCGACTTGGTGGTGAGAGTGTTTGATGGGACTAGAAGGTCTGTATTTGGAGAATTGACTTTTCCAATCCAGGTCGGTCCATAGGTGTTCGACACTGTGTTTTATATCATGGACATATAGACAGCCTATAGCTGTTTGCTTGGACGACGGTGGATTCACTCTGCAGGGGCTGTGACGTCGACGTTGCACCAAAAGCTTAAATACATGATCGGTGGTAGTGTTGTTACCGTGTGTGGGGAGGAAGATATCATGGTAAGTCACCTGTCTTCATTCAAATATGTCGAAGTGGATGGTGAGATCCATGAGACATTGTGCCAAGCCTTCGAAGGGGTGCAGATCCGAAACAAATCTCCGGTCGTTAGCAAAGGGCCAGAGGTGGCTATGTCGTCATACAAAGAAGCCCAAGCGATAGTTCATGCTGGGGAGGCCAAAGGTTGGGGTCAAGTTCTGGAGATTCCTGTTAAGCAGGACAAGTTCGGCTTAGGGTATCGCCCGTCATCATCATCTGCGTCACAGAGCAAGCCAAAGTTCAAAGGGCCGATTGTGTTTACTCCTGGAGGAGTCAGTTTCGAGCAGATCAATCCTGTGTCTGACAGTGAAGATGGAGATAGCGACTGCGATATGGATTCGTGGATCAAGCCCAGCGAGCCAGAACAGAGCCCATGCAACTGGTCTATCCAGGACTTTGTTCAAGTGACGCCGAAACAGTAATGCCTTGTTTTTTCGATTATTGTACAATTCTGTGTCCTACCCGGGGCATAGTGATTTTATGTCAGGGCCTACTTGCTTACGTGTATGCTTTGTTTTAATCATCAAATAGAGGCGTTTTCCTCATGCAAATTTTGTGATCCCTGTTTTTCTGTTTTGTTTTTACAATAAAATGGCAATGTGGTTGTGCGCTTCGTTTGCATATCATTTGAAGCACTTAACCCTTTCTCTTGCAGAATTCATATTTCAGATGACACCGACCAAGATCTCCCTATGACTCGCTTAGACTTTGAGCATCCGATATTCCAAGCTGAAGAAGAGATTGTTGAGGACGACGACTTACCAGAAGAGTTGAATCGTCTGTTGAAACAAGAAGAGAGAATTATTCTACCTCATCAGGAGGATATCGAGGTCATTAATTTGGGTTCAGAAGAGATTGTCAGGAATGTCCGGATAGGGGCTGCGCTGCAGAGTGATATCAAGAAGAGACTTGTCGAGGTGCTTCGAGAGTATAGTGACATCTTTGCTTGGTCTTATGAAGATATGCCTGGGCTAGACACTGATATTGTGGTCCACCGCTTGCCATTATGTGAAGACTGTCCATCGGTCACGCGAAAGCTCAGAAGAACGAAAGCAGATACGGCTGTAAAGATTAAAGAGGAAGTGCAGAAATAGTGGGACGCTGGTTTCCTAGCTGTTACAACTTACCCTCCTTGGGTCGCCAATATAGTACCTGTACCAAAGAAAGATGGTAAGGTACGCATGTGCGTCGACTATCGGGATCTGAACAAGGCGAGCCCTAAGGATGACTTCCCGCTTCCTCATATTGACGTGTTGGTCGATAACACTGCTCAATTCTCTGTGTTTTCCTTCATGGACGGCTTTTCGGGCTATAATCAGATTAAGATGGTGCCGGAGGATATGGAGAAAACAACTTTTATTACCCAGTGGGGAACGTTCTGCTACAAAGTGATGCCCTTTGGTTTGAAGAACGCTGTGGCAACATATCAACGTGCTATGATGACACTCTTTCATGACATGATGCATAAAGAGATTGAGGTCTATGTTGACGATATGATTGCCAAATCCCAGACGAAGGAAGAGCATCTGGTGAATCTTCTGAAATTGTTTGAGAGGCTTAGGAAATTCAGGCTGACGCTAAATCCTAATAAGTGCACTTTCGGGGTGAGATCTGGTAAGCTACTGGGCTTCATTGTTAGCGAAAAAGGAATAGAGGTTGATCCTGCTAAAATAAAAGCCATACAAGAAATGCCAGCGCCAAAAACAGAGAAAGAGGTTCGTGGTTTTTTGGGGAGGTTGAACTACATTGCCCGGTTCATATCTCACCTTACTCCCACGTGTGAGCCAATGTTTAGACTGTTGAAAAAAGATCAGGCGATTTTCTGGAATGAAAATTGTCAGAAGGCATTTGATAAAATAAAAGAATACTTGCAGGAGCCTCCGATTTTGATACCCCTAGTAGCCGGGAGACCACTAATCATGTGCTTGACGGTTCTTGAGAACAATATGGGTTGTGTTCTCGGTCAACATGATGAGACTGGACGAAAAGAGCATGTGATCTATTACTTGAGTAAAAAGTTTACATACTTTGAATCCCGTTACTCAATGCTCGAAAAGACGTGTTGTGCACTTGCTTGGGTTGCCAAACGTCTAAGACAATACATGCTAAATCATACAACCATGCTGATTTCGAAGATGGATCCAATCAAATACGTCTTTGAGAAGCAGGCACTTTCTAGAAGGATTGCCCGATGGCAGATGGTACTGACTGAGTACGATATACAGTATGTCTCGCAAAAGGCTATCAAAGGTAGCGTACTCTCATAGTACTTGGCTGAGCAGCCGATTGATGATTACCAGCCGATGAAGTTTGATTTTTCCTGACGAGGATATCATGTACTTAAAGATGAAAGATTGCGAAGAGCCGTTGCATGGTGGAGGTCCTGAACGGGGTTCTCAATGGCAATTGATTTTTGACGGTGTTGTTAATTCATATGGAAGTGGAATTGGGGCAATTATCACGACTCCCCACGGGATGCACATCCCGTTCACGGCCAAATTGACATTTCCAGTTACCAATAACGAGGTTGAATATGAGTCGGGTATCATGGGTCTCGAGGAGGCTATTGATTTGAGGATTAAAAATCTTGATGTGTATGGAGACTCCGCGCTAGTCGTGAACCAGATCAAGGGAGAATGGGAGACTCGTCAGCCCAATCTGATATCGTATATGAATTATGCAAGGAGGTTGTTACCCTTCTTTGACAGAGTAGAGTTTCACCATGTGCCACGGGCAGAAAATCAGATGGCTGACGCTCTTGCGACATTGTCTTCCATGTATAAAGTTAACTTCTGGAATGAGGCTCCCAGAATAGTTATCTCTCGCCTTGATAGGCCCGCCTTCATATTCGCCATTGAGGAAGCTTTTGATGGCAAGCCGTGGTATTTTGATATCCAGAATTTCCTAAAGAACCAAGAGTATCTGACTGGGGCATCCAGTCGCGATAAGAAGACTCTTAGGAGATTGGCTGGTAATTTCTACTTGAATCCAGATGGTGTTCTATACAGGAGAAACCATGATTTGGTGCTTTTGCGATGTGTTGATGAGAAAGATGCTAATATGCTTATGGAGGAGGTCCACGAAGGAACCTTTGGCACGCACGCCGACGGACATGCCATGTCGCGAAAGTTATTACGGGCAGGTTATTATTGGCTGACAATGGAAAGAGACTGTTTCAAGTTTGCAACGAAGTGCCATAAATGCCTGATTTATGCGGACAAGATTCAGGTGCCGTCGAGCCCTTTGAATGTTATGGCGTCCCCGTGACCTTTCTCCATGTGGGGCATAGATATGATTTGCAGAATTGAGCCCACCGCGTCTAATGGACACCGGTTCATCTTGGTAGCTATCGATTACTTCACCAAGTGGGTTGAAGCCGCGTCTTACGCCAATGTTACCAAGCAAGTGGTAGCCCGGTTTATCAAAAAGGACATCATTTGTCGTTATGGCATTCCTGAAAGAATCATTACTGACAATGGTTTGAACCTGAATAACAAAATGATGAAGGAATTGTGCCAGAATTTCAAGATTGAGCATCATAATTCATCTCCCTATCGGCCCAAGATGAATGGCGTTGTCGAAGCGGCCAATAAGAATATCAAGAAGATAGTTCAGAAGATGGTTGTGACATACAAAGACTGACACGATATTTTGCCATTCGCTTTGCACGGTTATGGTACGACGGTACGCACATCAACCGGGGCAACACCTTTCTCACTGGTGTATGGTATGGAGGATGTCCTACCATTAGAAGTTGAGATTCCTTCCTTGAGGGTTTTGCTTGATGTCCAACTTGATGAGGTAGAGTGGGTAAGGAATAGGATGAATCAGCTCAGTTTGATGGATGAGAAGAGACTTGCATCTATCGCATATGGTCGGTTATACCAGAGCCGGATGAAGAAAGCTTACGACAAGAAGGGTTGCCCTCGAAGCTTTCAGACGGGCGATCTTGTGCTGAAGAAGATTCTCCCACCACAATCAGATCACAGGGGCAAATGGACTCCCAACTATGAAGGTCCATATATCGTTCGAAAGGTCTTCTCCAGAGGAGCCTTACTGTTGTCCACCATGGATGGTGAAAATTTTACATCCCCTGTGAACTCGGACGCAGTTAAAAAATACTTTGCTTAAAGAGACCCGCTGGACAGAAAAAAGAGAGTCCAGGCAAAAATGGGGCATCTCGGCGAACCAAAAAAAAAAGAGAAAAAGGTTCGGCAAAAAATTAGAGATAAAATTGAAAAGATGTACACCCGCGAAGTCGAAAACCTGAGAAGGAGACTTTGGCAAAAAGGGTATCCCGGTGAATTGAAAACCCGCAAAAGGGCGATTTAGCAAAAAGTTAGGGATTGAAAAAGCAAATGACTACGGTCCGAGTTTAATACTGCATTGCTTAGTGGTTTGGGAGAACCTGAGGGTCGATTATCCAAGTCAATCTCTTCCGAAGACGGAGTATCGGGAAAGCGTCGAAGTCAGGCGAGTCATAGGAGGATCAGCTCATGGTGTTTGTCTGTACCACGTTGCCGACATGTATACAAATTTCTTTGTACCTCTGTACATATTTGTATTTATCTTGTAGCTTCCTCTTTTCAGGATTTGCATCCATTGTACAAAACTTTGCCTATTTACAGGCCCATTATCAATAAATGCACACTATTCAGTACTTGATGCTTGTTTCTTGTTTAAACATTTACTGTTTTGTTTGTGGAAAACGCCGATGTTTTCGATAAACTTGCACGTGCATAAACTTGCAGGCCTCGACCAATAATTGTTAACACTTTGAATGGACTGATCAATTGTCATGGCTATTGACCTGGATATTCTGTTTTGTATAGGGTATTTTGTTGTTGCTCATGTTTTGTAGGGTCGCTACATTCGCAGCAAGCAGACAAGGGATCGTGTTTCCCCAGCCAGAATCCCTTAACGTAGGAGTAGGCTCTAGGTGACTCTATTCCTCCCCAGCAGATGGAAGTCGCATGTTTATCCCCACAAGAGTTGGATGCGAGCTAGCAAGCGATCAGGCAGTGCTGTGCATCCCCAACAGGTGGTCGTGTGTACATTTAATCCCCAGTGAAGTCCTCATAGGGCGCAACCAGTTGTCAGTGGTTTGAAAAGTTCGTCCCCGCGCAGGGTGGTTTTTTCTGTTCTCCAGCAGGTTGTCTTTCCTCCGATAGGTTGATCATCCTCAGCAGAGTTCGTAACTACAGATTTGTTAAACTATTCCTCAGAAGGATTATTTCTTCCTCAGCAGAGTTCGTAGCCCGAGCCTGCATTTGCATCATATCTGAATTACATAGCAACTTACCCAAATGCGTAGCATTTCCATCTTATATGGAGCATTACGCCATTTTCAAACATATGCATTTTGAAACATAAGCCAGGTTGGTTACCTCTTTGTTTTCAGGCGTTCTTCCCTGCAGCTAATTGGAATTCTTGTTCAGGGTGGTTTTCGGATAATCAAATTCTTGGCATGAGATGTGTGATGATAACGTTCGTCCTGTCATGTGTTCCCTCATCAGAGGTGCTTGATTAAATTTCTCTTATGCCCCGGTGGAGTTTTTCTTTAAACAACTTCATAATTAGATTTTGGAGTTGTTATCAAAAATTCCCCAGCGGAGTTTTCCTCTGATTGCTGTCACGTCAGCATTTTAAAGAAGATTTCAGCGATTAGACGGTTGAAGTCATTACTTGTTTTCAAGGCTTCATGATTTGACTTTGATGTTGTTGTCAGCATTCTAAAAGAAGATTTCAGCGATTAGACGATTGAAGTCATTACTTGTTGTCAAGGCTTCATGATTTGACTTTGAAGTTGTTGTCAGCATTTTAAAAGAAGATTTTAGCGATTAGACGGTTGAAGTCATTACTTGTTGTCAAGGCTTCATGATTTGACTTTGAAGTTGTTGTCAGCATTTTAAAAGAAAGATTTCAGCGATTAGACGGTTGAAGTCATTACTTGTTGTCAAGGCTTCATGATTAGACTTTGAAGTTGTTGTCAGCATTTCAAAAGAAAAACTTCAGGGATTAGATGGTTGAGGTCATTACTCTTCTTCAAGGTTAATGTCTGGCAGTTGACATCAGAATTTCCCCGGTCGTGTTCTCCTCAAATGGCTGTTACGGCTTCATAATTAAACTTTGGAGTTGTTATCAGCATTCAACAGCTTCATAATTAGACTTTGGAGTTGTTATCAGCATTCAACGACTTCATAATTAGACTTTGGAGTTTTTATCAGCATTCAACAGCTTCATGATTAGACTTTGGAGTTTGTTGTCAGGTTCCCCGGAAGAGCATGGAACAGCGTCATAATTAGACTTTAGAGTTCATCAGTATTTCACGGCTTCATAATTAGACTTTGAAGTTGTTGCCAATATTAATCGAATTCATAATTAGACTTTGAAGTTTGTTATATCAGCGCGTTATCGGTATTCAATGGCTTCATAATTAGACTTTGGAGTTATTTCCAGTTTTAAACGGCTTCATAATTAGACTTTGAAGTTGTTGTTAGAAATTACTCGGAAGGGTTTCGGAAGGCTTCATAATTTGACTTTGGAGTTCGGCAGAATTTTCCTCGAGTAGCTGTTACATCAGCATTGCAGACTTCATAATTTAACTTTGGAGTTCGGAAGAATTTTCCTCGAGTAGCTGTTACGTCAGCATTGCAGACTTTATAATTTGACTTTGAAGTTCGGCAGAAGTTCCCTCGAGTGGCTGTTACGTCAGCGTTACACGGCTTCATAATTAGACTTTGCAGTCGTCGTTAGAAATTCCCCAACAGGGTTTCCTCTAGTTGCTGTTACGTCAGCGTTACCACAACTTCGTGATTAGACTTTGGAGTATGTCAGCATTGGATGGCTTCATAATTAGACTTTGGAATTATTGCCAGATTTTCCCCGCAGAGTGGCTTGGAAATGAAAGATCCTGGATGGTACGGGGATACCGCGCTTTACGTAGTGCCCGTTTATTGTAGCGCATGTTTTAAGATTGATTGTGGATTCAACGCCCGTGGCGTCACACAAGTGGTTGATGTTGAAGTCAGGTCCTTTATCAAAGGATTGATCAGTTGTTGCCGTGACAACCAGATTCAATTTTCTGGATCTTTTCCCCAAGCAATTTGTGCAGTTTATTTCTTCGGTTAGCAAATTTCCGGGTTCTTTGGTATTCAACCATATTCTACCTCGATTGTTCAAAAGTCGTTCTCTCTTCATCCAGTCAGGTCTAAGCCGCTTGAATAGGGGCAGCTGTTGCACCCCAAAATTTGCCTAACCTTTTCTTACTTGGTTTATGTTTCATTGCATTAACATATCATTGATCTAACATTTGCATAGCACAACATTGTTCATTTAACAGGGGATCAAGTGTGGTTTATATCAAGAGGAGCCTGTCTAGAGGTCTTATTCAAGCTTGAGAAGTCACCATAGTCATCAGGAAGAGGGTTGGGTTCTTGAGAAGTTCAGTTGTTTGTATGTGGTTAATCTCCTAAGCTGTGGACCAATTGAAGACCATCAGTGGGTTGTAGAGCCTTATTCAAGGAGAGAGTGTGAGGATAGAGCTCATGGAGTGCCTAGAGGGTCATGGTGGAGCTCAATCAAGTCACTATGCCAAGTGTGAAGAGCCACAGTTGAGGGTGTTGCAATTAGGATAATCCTAAGTCAATTGAGCAATTGAAGAGGATTAAAGCTCAATTCTAAGTCTTTGTGATCATGGATAGTTGTATTGAGACACATGAGATAATATTCCAAGATCAATTCTGGAAGAATTCAAAGTGTGAGGAGTTGCTAAATTAGGGTTCTCAGGGTAAAATCCCCTATTTAGTGCCTAACTTCAAGACCACTTATCCCAAGATGCAAGTTTCATCTCCACTTTTGGTCGACATGAAACTTGTAGAGCATGTTCTTAGCTTTAATTTGAGTACTAGAAGTCCTCCATTGGATTTATAGAAATCAAGTTATGACCCAGACAAGTTACAGGTCATCTGAGGAATGTGAAATTTATCTGTGAAGGTTCACCAACTTCCAAGGAACTTTTGTCCTAGAAGGGTGTTTCTTATAAACTTTTGGCCAACATGAAATTTGTAGGTCTTGACATAGCTTTCTAAATTGTATTAGAATTCTTCCATCTGATTTGTAGAACTCAAGTTATGAGGTTTACAAGTTAGGGGTATTTTGGGAATGTGAGATTATAGGTCATTTGTCATTATAGGTCATTTTCACCATCTTGCAAGGTTCAATTGAAATTTTTTTCAACATGAAACTTGCTCAAAATGATGTTTTTAGGTCAACCATGTTCTAATGAGGAATTGATTGGCTTAAGATGAGACTTGGTTTGAGAAATTTTGCAAAAGGAAGAATTTAAAGGCATTTAAGTGAAAATTCTCAAATTAATTCATTTTGTGCTCAAACAAGGCAAGTGGGTACTCATTTTAATCAGAAAGACCATTTTGAGTACTTTGGCATTTTTAGAATTTTCATTTGAGGTCAATTTCATGGTGTTTTGACTTGTAACTTCATAAGTAAGCAACACATCCAAATTTAGTCATGAGAGGAATTTGAGCTCTCTAATCACTCTCTACACTCTCAACAGACCACAAGGAGTTGAATGAAAGCTTCCAAGGGAAGTTTTGAGCTAGAATTCGTGCTCTCCATTGTTGAAGTTTTGAAAGGAAGTTGAAAATTGGATTTCTGGATTTGGGTCTCAATTGGACCTCAAAAGCCCATAAACCATCTCTATTTAAGTTCAGAAGAGGGTTTTGCTCATTTTTGGTGATTGATTCGTGCTGGAAGCAGAGATTGAAGTTTGAGTTCAAGAGCAAAAAGTGAGGATCATGAATTCTGATTGAGAGGTTTCCAAGGCAATTCAAGGTGTTCTTCTTCTTCAGCACACTTCATTGAAAGTTTCTGCACGATTTGAAGCCAAGAAACACTCCATAACTGCATCAATTTAGAGCTCAAAACCAGGTATGTAACTTTCAAAACTGCACTGATTATAGCATGATCTAGCCTGGATTAGTATGTGGTTAAGCATTAGGTTGAAACATAGATGGATTTTGGATAGAAATCTGGATGATTAGATACAAAATAGGATGCGATGTGATTTCTGTTGAGAGTTGGTTTGGCCTGATCTTGAGGTTGCAACATGATCTAGTTGGTTTAGGATGATCAGTGAAGTGTGAGGAACAGATCTATGGTTTTAGATTAAGTTATGGTGACGATCAAGATTGAGGTGCAATTTATGTTTGCTTGCGTGTTGTAAAATCTAGGAAGAATTGGAGGATTTGGATGTCATATTTGGAATCAGTGTGAAATTTGGAGTTGAATCACATAATTTTTGTTGAGAATTGGTCACCGGTAATTGCCTGCTCCCCGAAGAAGACGGATGAGGACCACCGGACCACCACCAGAATAGTTTCCCTCCATCTGAGTTTGAATTGGAGAAGATGAAGGAGAAGCGTTGGATTTGGCTGAAAAGAAGACATTGCATGTTCATCGTGTGGATGGGATTTAAACTGAGACTTGAACTTTGACCCTCCAAAGCGCACCGTTTCACTAATCCTGGCTGGCAGTTATGTGGCATCTGAGTTGGAGAGCGTGTGATCCTTAGATTAGGAGACTGAGTCAATTGATCCAACGCCTGTGTCTTTTTCTCAGCATTTTGATTTTCATTAATTCATTTTCTTTTATTTTAATTGCACTTTCATTCTAACATTCATTTTTATTTCAATATTCATCAAAAAAATAAAAGAAAAATATGTCCATGCTCCTCATTTTATTTGTGATTTTTCTGTGTTTTTTCATTTCATTTTTGCTTATTTTTCAATTTAATTTGAATTTCTCTATTTTATTAATTTCTTTAATTTTGTATATTTGATACATGATTTTGCTAATTTTTGTTCTTGCAATTGGTATTGAATCTTGGGCTGATTTTTTGCTAGCTGGTTGATTAGAGATGCATGATCCCTTATGATTTAATCTAGATTTTTTAGATGACAATAGGTTTTGTTTTGAATTAGGATCATTAGACTTTCCTTTTTAGGGTTATTATTTGGTACCTTGTGATCTAGGATTTCTTTAGGTGACTTCCCTTTAGATTGAGGTTCTGATCCTTTGCCCATAGGTCTTTAACATGTTTAGGTTCCCTTAGAAAATTTCTAAGTATTTTATAAGGTGTTTTAGGATTTTTCATAGATTTAACACTTAGACTAGTTTTAGGTTGTTTTCAACATAGCACTTGCTTTAGAATGACTTCAATGGTTGCCTTTAGTGCATGTTAAGCTTGCTAATCTTCTTTGTTAGTGTTTTAGACATGTTTAAGCTTCTGTTTGCTTGATGTTGATGGTTTATTTGGTGTTTAGATCTCTCTTTAGATAGCTTTCTTTGAGCTTGTTCAATTACGGTTTAGGAAGAACTAAGTTGTTCTCTCCTTCTTCACATAAAACATGGATTGCTTTGATTGCTTTCCATTCTCATCATATGATTCAAGGTCCCTATGTTAAAGCCTCATATTTCCTTTGGAAGGATGTGTGGCACTTCACAATAGGTAGATTCTTTGAGGATGCCCTTCTCAGATGACTGGTTGAGTGTCTGGTTGGATTCCTTTGGTTTCCTTCCTGCTTCCCATCATCAATCCAATATCTTGGTGTTGTTCTCTTCCCTTATGTTGGAGCTTGGTGAAGCATGAAGATGAAGACTTCTCTTGAGGTGGCTTGAAGTTGTTTGTTTTCAGACTATTTGATTGTTTGCTGTTTATCTGCTTTGCTGCTGAGCTGTTTTGTCTGCTGTTTCTCTTACCGCTCTGCTTTGCTTGTATGGCTGATTGAATGTGTGTTGCATTTAGAATAGGTTTCTCATATAGTGATCTAGGCTTAAGAGAATCTTAAAGGTTGAGAATAGCTCCCTTTGCTTGTCTGCATTTAGAGGTTGAGTCTGGCTCCCTTTGCTTGACTGTTATTGATTGGCTTTGCTTGCTAGCTTAAGGTTGAGTCTATCTCCCTTGCCTGTGCTTTGTGTGTTGCCTTTAGGCTTGCTGGCTCTAAAAGTTGAGCTTGGCTCCTTCTGCTTGTTTGTTGCATTGCATGCATTTTCTTTACAGTTGTTTCTTTACAGTAATTTTTTTCTGCTGTTGTTTTCCTTTGCCATGTTCCCCTAGGAACTCTGACTTCTTTTGTTCAAGAGGAGTTATGACAGACATTAAGGTTCTAACCATGCATGATAAAATTAGTTAGCTTCCCTCCTAACCTCAACCATAGGATCAACTTTGCATGAAAACTTTAGGATTGGATCAGTTCCCCTTTAGTGCGTCCGTTCTCTTCTCATCTTCAAACAAAATCAAAGTACAATAATAAAGGTTAATTGACGTCGTACGTTACGAGCCTTAAGCTACTTGAGAAAGGGTTGTTGGAGAGTTTCTTTTCAACAGTCTGGATGTTTAGTATGGTACCCTTTGGGTGACATGCGACGCATTCACTCTCAGGTCATAGTCTCTAGTGCGATATCAGTTGCAATCATCCCTAAAAGATACTTCTCTAAAAAACAGAAAACAAAGATCAAACTCTTTTTGTCCTCTTGGACCTTTAATCCCTTGGAAACCCTTTTCAGAAGGAGAGTTCTGTTAACTCCTGGTTCTACCGCAAACGGTAAACGCCTGAGTCTCCAATGGTCGAGCTGCATACACCAAACTGCTGGAACCGTCTATTAACCCTACTCGGATAAAAAAGACAAACATGTGTCTCTCGTTGTCCCGAACTACGTTTTCTCTGATCTTTCGCACCGTGTGAAAGTACGTAGGCACGAGATACGATATCTTGGCGAGCAACCTTTTCCCATAGTTAGGCGAACTACGTTGACTCTGATTTCTCGTTCTAGACGGGAATACGTAGGCATAAAGTGCGACGCTTTGCCGAGTCATTTTCTTTTCTTTTCAGACCATACCTTTAGTGTAGATAGATATAACAAACCCGTCAAATAAACACATTAAGCATGGATCCCATCGAGTACGATGGACGTGAGGGGTGCTAATACCTTCCCCTCGCGTAACCGACTCCCGAATCCAGACAATGGTTGCGATAACCTTGTCTTATACCTTTTCGTCCGGTTTTTCCGATCGTTTCCTTTCCCTTTCTGTGGGATAAATAACGAAAGGTGGCGACTCTTCTATCTTGTCGGCCTCGTTTTTCGCAGTAGCGATAATCGCAACCATATCTCGGGTTCGGGAGTCAGTTACGCAAGGGGAAGGTGTTAGCACCCCTCACGTCCGTCGTACTCGACGGGATCCACGCTTTGTTGTCAATCTAAAAGGGTGGTTACTATCTAGCTACAGGTTGCAGAGACAAAAGAAAACAAAAGAGACTCAATAGAGCATCGTCGCTCTATGCCTACGCATTCCCTCGTGCAATGGGAAATTCAGAGTCAACGTAGTTCGGCTAACTACGGGTGAATGTGGGGGAAGGTTGCTCGCCAAGACATCGTCGTCTTGTGCCTACGTATTCTCGTCTGGTACGAGAAATCAGAGAAAACATAGTTCGAGCTAACGAGAACACCGGTTGGTTCAAAATGTTTTAGGCCGGAGTAGGGTTAAAACATAGTTCTAGCAGTTAGGTGTATGCAGCTCGACCATTGGAGACTCAGGCGTTACCTATTTGCGATAGAACCAAGAGTTAACAAAACTCTCCTTATGAAATAGGTTTTCCAAATTAAATCCCGAAAGATAAAAAGTTTTGAAGTTTTTTTTTTGTGTTTTTTTTAGAGAAGAAGTGCATTGATTATCGTTTGTAATTCATGTTGCACTAAAGACTATGACCTAGGAGCGAATGCGTTGCATATCATCCAAAAGACATACGCTAAACACTCTAGATAATTGAAAGGAGGCCCCCCAATAACCATTTCCCAAGTACTTAAGGCTCGTAGCATACAACAATCCTCAACCTTTATTAGGTGTTTTGAGAAGTGTTGCGGTGAAAATTGGATATCAAGCTATTAAATTAACTTGAATCTTAATTCTTTTACAACCGAACTTTATTTTATCCAAAGGAAAGGTATAAAGAAAGAAAAACCTTTTTCGCGATGTAACGACAACGCTTAAGAGATTCGGGGATCGGGGGTTGGTTATACCTAGGGAAGGTATTAGCACCCTAAGCATCTGTAGTACTCTACAGGAACCTTTTGTTTAATTTCTTGCTAAGTGTGAAATATGTACTATGGATTTAGGATGTGGGAGAAGATATGAGTTTAAACCTAAAGTTATATACACTAAGTTTGCTCGCAAAGACATCGCATCTTCTGCCTACGTATCCTAACTAGGATAGAATCAGAGCAATCGTAGTTCACCTCACAAGGGAATAAGAACACTTGATTATGATCGAGGTTCAGGGGGAACAAACATGACAATGTTTGTGTGGAGTTTGATAAAACTCCCTAATCTAAGTTGTAATATTCAAAAGGGGAAGCAAGAAATCATGACAATGATTCTTACACAGAGTTGACAAACTCTTTCCTAGGGTTCTAGTTGAAGAACACTCCTAGTAGAAGTGGGTTCTTAGACTTGAAGAAAAGTCTAATGGCTTATAATCTAGGGTTAAAATGACTTAACAAAGTCAGGGGGAGGATAAAAGAGGTATTCACGACATGAGGGTCAAATGAGCAGACCTTCCTTTGGAGATAGACAGGGGAGGCAACTGGATGAAAGCTAACAAGCTTCATCACTTAGGGAAAGAACGTAACAAGAAAATTAAAAACATGATAAGGGCATATTCATAGTGACAACCATTAAATAGATATGTGGAATGATAAAGATGGAGGTACATTGATGACAATCAACGCAGACGAATTATCAGGGACTGTGACGACAGATCAAGTTCAAATAAGTTTAACAGATAAAGTAACATGGACATGGTAACAACCAAAAATGAAGCTTTAACATGTTAACAAACATTTAAGAATGAGAATGCAAACAAATATCACAGGAAAAACACAAGCATAACAAAGGAAAATGCATCTGCATCTGTCAATACGATCACAGAAAGTACACAACTTGCACACAGTCAAAAGAGATGAAAAATTTGTCAAACATGAAAGTAAAAAATATGACATGAAAGTACACATCAAGATAAACACAATGAAAAAAGAACGGGTGAAAAAAGATTAAAATTAGAGAGATACGAATTTTTGAAAATGGAGTGAAAAATAACAAAAAATAATAAAAGAGTTGCCCTCCTCAGGGGTCGAACTCACGTACAAGGCGTGCAAGGCGTATTTGGCATAATGGCTTTACCACTAGGGTGGATATACATCCATTTGTATATGCCACCCCATAAATATATATGGGTGAAAATCATGTTATCCTGGGCAAAAAATAAGAACACTCAAATGATTTACGTTTTCACTCGTAACTTTCTCGATTCTTAACCAAACGCGATGAAATTTATATGTATCTTGACCAGAAAAATATGAGGATCATGATGGTGATGTTAATTTTCTGAGATTCTTCGTCTATTTAAAAATTCGAAGACACATGCTCTTTGACACTTTGTTATGCATTTTGAAATCTAAAACATAAACCCACTGTTATAAGAGTCAAATGAGGGTTTGAACATTTTAAGAACTGCGTCGACTTCACAGTTGGACTTCGTCAATAAGTTTTAAAATGGGATCCTTAATCCATCATGGACCAATAAGGATAGACATTCTTTTGCCATCAGGCACCCTGCATCGGCTAGGCAAACTGCTTCGACATCGTAGTTGGACTTCAATCATCAAGTCTTCCAGGAAATTTCAACTTTTCTGTTTAAAACCTGCTGGGGATGACACATCTCTGCTGGGGATTCTGGAGAACTATCAAGTAACTCTGCTTCGGGGATCCATAAATCATTCTGGGTGAATCAACTCTGCTGAGGACTTCAAGAATTATCTTGGACAAATAACTCCGCCGGAGACTTCAAGAATCATCCTGAACCAATAACTCTGCTGGAGATTTCAGGAATCATCCTGAGCAAACACTCTGCCGGGGACTCTAAGCATCAACTTGAGTAACCCACTCTGGCGACTTCACTGGGGATTTGTAAGAATCATCTTAAGCAATAACTTCGATGGGGAGTTCAAGAATCATCTTGAGCAAACCATTCTGTGGAGGAACACCTGCAAAACAAGAATAGTAACGACCTAGCTCATGTTTCGTATGCATATGCTTTGACAATGGCGCAATGCTCCACACGGTGGAAATGCTACGCGTTTAGGGTAAATGCTATGCAATCATGCGAAATGCTACGCCCCCATCAGCAAAATAAATACTGAAGGGAGAATCCTCCTGTTAGGGAGAAGGAACCGCTCTGGTAGGGAGGAGGAATCATCCTGCCGAGGAGGAGAAGTCACACCAATATCAATTGGAATCCGCCTGGGGAAACAAACTCTAGACGACTGCTGCATGGGAATGAAGTTCTATGAGAACCTAAACCCGCTCAACTAGGTATTCAAACAACAAACTCTCAAGGAAACAATATCAATCGCAGAAATGAACTGCACGGCATTCGCAGCAAAACTTTCCTGGAGGTAACGACTCCGATGGGGAAATACAGCATTAGCTATTCAACATTCTACTGGGGAAAACCAATCATGGCCCGAACGGCTTCTAAGGACTCGGCTCTCTTGGGGGACTGCAAACTCGGCGGAGGATGGCGACCGGACGCTGGAATCGCTCCTACGTGCCGGGGAAAATAAAACTCTATGGGGAATTTCAATTCCGCTGGAGACTTCAGTCTTGAACTATCGGAAGCTATACACTTGCGAACAATCTTCTACGAGAAAACTGCACTTTGACCCAGTGTTGGGGAATGAACCTACACTTCTGCGCATGACTCAGCTGGGGAACTGATGATCCTTCAGGATACATCTGATTGGGGAGAATCTTCTCTGCCTGGGGGATACATATCAATGCTCTTGGTCCTATGTTCAGACTCCGCGGGGAGATGCTGCTACACTTGCTGGAGAAGAAGGAATCATCCTGCTTGGGAACGCATACGGCGTACTGCCTGGGATGTGCTATACCTGCAACAACACAAACAAACAGACAAGATACCCTTCTCAAAGGGACCTATCAAGGTTATCATCTTGTGACAATGTTCAAGTAATTCATTGTTTCAACAATCAATGGCCTAGGCCAGTAAGTTTATGTATGCACAGTTTATCAAAAACATCGGCGTTCTTTTTCGCAAACAAAACAGATAGATGCTAAACAACCAAACAAAATTATTGAATAGTATATATTTTATTGATGACGAACCCCTGAATGGGTGAAAATGTTTTACAACGGATGCAAGCTCCTGGAATAAGGAGGCGGCACAAATATAAAAACATAAATATACATCAGTATATACACAAATGTCGGCAATGCAGCGTAGATGAACACCATGAGTTGATCCCTCTATGACCCACTCGACTTTGATACTTCTCCGACGCTTCAGCTTCAGAAGAGATTGATTCAGATAAACGGCCCTCAGGTCTTCCAAACCACTAAACAAAGAAAGTCCATATGCGGAACGCAGTCATTTGCTTTTTCAAATCCCTAACTTTTGCCTGAATCACCCTTTCGGGTTTTCAATTCACCGGGATACCCTTTTTTGCCAAAGTCACCCTTCCAGGTTTTTGACTTTGCTGACAATGTATGGACCTTCGTAATTAGGAGTCCACTTGCCCCGGTGATCGGAGTGTGGAGGAAGAATCTTCTTCAGGACGAGATCACCCGTCTGAAAGCTTCTAGGACGCACCTTCTTGTCATAAGCTTTCTTCATTCGGCTTTGGTACAAACGACCATACGCAATTGATGCTAACCTCTTCTCGTCCATCAGGCTGAGTTGATTTAGTTGGTTCTTAATCCATTCTGCCTCATCGAGTTTTACGTCAACCAAAACTCGTAAAGAAGGAATCTCAACTTCTAACGGTAGGACAGCTTCCATACCGTACACCAGTGAGAACGGAGTTGCCCCGGTTGATGTACGTATTGTCGTACGATAACCGTGCAATGCAAATGGCAGCATCTCGTGCCAGTCCTTATAGGTCACAACCATCTTCTGCATAATGAATCTTATCAGCATAAATCTGGCATTTATGACATCTCTTCGTGAATTTAAAGCAATCCGACTCCATCGTCAGCCAATAATATCCTGCTCTCAGGATCTTTCTTGTCATAGCATGCCCGCCGGCGTGCATACCAAATGTGCCTTCATGGACTTCTTCCATGAGCATACTCGTCTCTTTCTCATCTACACATCTGAGTAGCACAAGATCGTGGTTTCTTTTATACAAAACTCCATCAGGATTGAGATAAAAATTTCCAGACAGCCTCCTCAGAGTCTTCTTATCCTGGGTTGACGCTCCCGCAGGATACTCCTTAGTCATAAGGAAGGTCTGGATGTCATGGAACCATGGGTTGCCATCGGAGGCTTCCTCGATTGCAAAGACGAATGCAGGTCTATCAAGACGAGAAAGGACAATTCTTGGAGCTTCATTCCAAAAATTGACACTATACATCGAAGCCAATGTGGCTAAGGCATCAGCCATCTGATTTTCTACTCTGGGCACATGATGGAGTTCTACTCGATCAAAGAACGGAAGCATCCTTCTGGCATAATTCATGTACGGCACCAAATTTGATTGACGAGTCTCCCACTCCCTTTTAATCTGGTTAATCACAAGTGTCGAGTCACCATATACATCTAGGTTCTTAATTCTCAAATCAATTGCTTCTTCTAGACCCATGATGCATGCTTCGTACTCCGCTTCATTATTGGTGACCAGAAACGCCAGTCTCGCGGTAACCGGGATGTGGGATCCATGGGGAGTCGTGATGATTGCCCCTATACCACTTCTGTAAGAATTAACCGCCCCGTCAAATATCAATTTCCATTAGGATTTCTTATCTGGCCCCTCGTCGGGCAACGGTTCATCACAATCCTTCGGTTTGAGAAACATGATATCCTCATCAGGGAATTCAAATTTCATCGGCTGATAATCCTCGATTGGCTGTTCGGCAAGGTATTCAGACAATACGCTTACCTTGATGGCCTTCTAGGAAACATACTGAATGTCATATTTCGTCAACACCATTTGCCATCTGGCAATCCTGCCCGAAAGCGCTTGCTTCTTGAAGACGTACTTGATCGGATCCATCTTCGAAATGAGCATGGTTGTGTGGTTGAGCATGTATTGTCGTAAACGTTTGGCAGCCCAGGCCAGTGCACAACACGTCTTCTCCAGCATCGAGTAACGAGATTCACAATCTGTGAACTTTTTACTCAAATAGTAAATGGCATGCTCCTTTCTGCCTGTCTCGTCGTGCTGACCGAGAACACACCCCATACTATTCTCAAGAACTGTCAAGTACATGATTAAGGGTCGTCCGGCCACTAGGGGTATCAAGATCGGAGGTTCCTGCAGATACTGTTTTATCTTATCAAATGCCTTCTGGCAATCCTCGTTCCAGATAATCGCCTGATCTTTCTTTAGCAGTTTGAACATCGGTTCACACGTGGCTATGAGCTGAGAAATAAACCTTGCAATGTAGTTTATTCTGCCCAGGAAACCACGAACTTCTTTTTCGGTTTTTGGCGCTGGCATTTCTTGTATTGCTTTACTCTTTGCAGGATCAACCTCGATGCCTCTTTCACTCACGATGAACCCCAGTAGTTTTCCAAACCGTACTCCGAAAGTACACTTGTTAGGATTCAGCCTCAACCTGAACTTCCTAAGCCTCTCAAAAAGCTTCAGCAAATTGACCAGATGTCCCTCCTCCGTTTGGGACTTCGCAATCATGTCATCAACATAGACTTCAATCTCATGATGAATCATATCATGAAACAAAGTAACCATCTCTCTTTGGTAAGTGGCCCCTGCATTCTTCAGACCGAAAGGCATTACCTTGTAGCAAAATGTTCCCCAGGGTGTAATAAACGTAGTTTTCTCCATGTCCTCCGGCGCCATCTTGATCTGATTGTAACCGGAGAAGCCATCCATGAATGAAAACACGGAGAACTGAGTTGTATTGTCGACCAACACATCAATATGAGGGAGCGGGGAATCATCTTTAGGGCTCGCCCTATTCAAATCCCGATAATCGACGCACATTCGCATCTTACCGTCCTTCTTCGGTACATGCACTATGTTGGCGACCCACGGAGGCTAAGTAGTGACCGCTAAGAAGCCAGCATCAAGTTGCTTTTGCACTTCTTCTTTGATCTTAACGGCCATATCTGGTCGTGTCCGCCTAAGCTTCTGCTTAACGGGGGGACACTCTTCTCGCAGCGGCAAGTGATGGACCACGATGTCAGTATCAAGCCCGGGCATATCTCCGTATGACCAAGCAAAGATGTCACTATACTCTCTCAGCATCTTGACCAATCTCTGCTTGACATCAATCTGCAATGCAGCCCCTATCCTGATGTTCATGACCAGCTCTTCAGAGCCCAGATTCACAATCTTAATCTCTTCCTCGTGAGGCAGAATAAATTTCTCTTCTTGTTTCAACAAGCGGGCCAACTCTTCGGGAAGGTCTTCGTCTTCATCAATCTCTTCTTCGGCTTGATAGATCGGGCGATCAAAGTCGAAGTGAGTCGTAGAAGGTCCAGAGTCGATGTCATCTGCTATGTGGATCCTGCAATAACAAGGGTTAAGCTTAAAACAAGGATATGCAGGTTAGCACAAACCCTATTGCCACTTTATTGTTTTTCAAAACAAATATAAAACATGAATAACAGGGATCACAACATTTGAATGCGAAGAAAAATGCCTTTTGATTTATTGGAAAAATGCATGTACATAATCAAACAAGGCCCTGACAATAAAACCACTATGCCCCGGGTAGGACATAGGGTTGTACAATAATTGGAGAAAGTAAATCATTACTTTTTGCCTGTCACTTGGATGGTATCCCTGATGGACCAGTTGTTGAGGCTCTGGCCTGGTTTGCTTGGCTGGATCCAAGAGTCTAGGTCGCAATCATTGTCTTCGCCGTCTTCAGACACTGCGTTGACACTTTCAAATATCACCCCGCCACTGGTAAACTGGATCGGCCCTTTACCTCGCGACGCACTGTGAGAAGAGGAGGCTTCAGCCGTAGGAGAGTATCCTAACCCAAACTTGTCCTGTTTGTTAGGTATTTCTAGAACTTGCCCCCAGCCTGGGGTAGCTCTGGCTTGAACAACGGTCCGGGCTTCCTTGAAGGAAGAGAGAGTCATCTCTGGTTTTTCAGTCATTACTGGAGCCACGTCCTTGACTTTAACAGCTTCGAATGCCTGACATAGGGTTTTTTGGATTTCCCCATCCATCTCAACATATTTGAAGGACGACAAATGGCTCACCATCATGTCTTCCTCGCCACATACAGTTACAATGCTGCCCCCTACAACATACTTGAGCTTCTGGTGCAACGTGGAGGTCACGACACCAGTAGAATAGATCCATGGCCGGCCTAGCAGACAACTATAGGCTGGCATGATGTCCATAATGTAGAAGACTACGTCAAAAGTTTCTGGCCCAACTTGGATTGGCAGAGTTACCTCTCCAAAGACATGACGCTTGGTTCCATCGAAAGCCTTCACAACCAGATCACTGGGTGTGCAAATCAATCCTCTCGTATCTAGCTTCATCAATGCCTTCTTCGGAAGAACATTGAGCGATGACCCAGTGTCCACCAACACATGAGACATAACTGTTCCCCTACACTCTATCGAGATGTGCAGGGCGCTGTTGTGGTTTCTTCCCTTTGGCGTCAGCTCCAGGTCAGTGAACCCTAACCCGTTTCCAGCATTCACGTGGGCTACTACCCCTTCCAACTGGTTGACCAAGATCTCCTGCGGTACATACGTGGCATTCAAAACCTTTAACAGCGCGTTGCGATGCGACTCCGAACACAACAACAAATTCAGGATGGAAATTTTCGAGGGTGTTTGATGGAGGTGATCCACGATCTTGTAATCGCTCTTCTTGATCAACCTCATGAACTCTTCAGCGTCCTTTACAAGTAAGTCCTTTTCTACCCCATGAGGGGTTTCCTCAACGAATTTACTTTTTCCCTTACCAGTTTCCTCAGCTTTGTCTGCTTTGTCCGCCACAATCTCAGGTGGAGCAAATACTTTTCCGCTGCGTGTGATTCCGCCAATTCCCACTAGGTTATCCACAGACTGCCCAGATGGTTCTAGTTCCAATTTCTATCCATTACAGTAGACGTCTTCCCCATAATGCCACGGGACAACGTTGGTGCTTTCAAAAGGTATCGGCCCAGCTTTTGTGATGGTAATTATGGGCGGCCTGGGCGCAAAAATGGTTATTGTCTGGCGAGGGATGGTGATGGTGGCAACCTCATCATCCTGTTTCAACATTACCTCTCCAGATCCACATTCAGCCCTTCGGCCAAACTGCAAGATTCCTTCGGTCATCAGACTCTGAATCCCTATTGTCAACTGTTCACATCCATCAGGACGAGTCACACAGCCCCTACACAACTCTCCCCAGCCCAGAAAGAAACCTCTCTTCATCAGCTTGGCTTTAACGAAGCTAAGCGGTGTCTTCAGATCCTTGACATCAGTAAACAAATCTAAGTTCTCTTCTTCAATAATGGCATTCACCTCACCTCCCCTATGGTTCGGCATAGGGTTCTTTGTGACATTCGACACATTATTTGAGAAATTGATGGTCTTAGCATCCACCATATCTTGCACCTTGTGCTTGAAAGCTTTGCATTTTTCTATCGTATGGCCAGGTGCCCCTGAGTGAAAATCGCATGATGCATTCGCATCATAACCCTGCGGAGGTGCCCCTGTCAAGGGAGCCAGGGTTCTTTTCTGGACTAGCTGTAACTGAAGCAGAGTCTGTAACAGCTGAGCATAAGACATGGGGTTGACAGAGGTGCCCTGTTCTGATACTTTCTGTACCATTGCTGATTTGGCTGCTGCTGCTGCGGTAGCTGGGGTTGTCAGACAGCAGGGATGGTTATGCTAGCAACCTACTGGCGCTGGCCCTTACCTTTCCTTCGAGCGTTGGACACGGCGCTCGTCTCTCCTTCACGCCTTTTGTTACCGTATGGTTTCTTACCTCCTCCAGCTGAGGATAGATCACCACCTTGAATTTTTCCTAATTTGATCCCATTTTCGACGTGCTCGCCAGTGATGATGAGATCTGAGAAACTTCCTGACATACCGCTGACCAATTTCTCGTAATAGACTCCCGGGAGAGTGGCCACAAACATCTCGACAAGCTCTCGTTCAACCATCGGCGGCTGAACTCTAGCTGCTAATTCACACCATCTCTGGGCGTATTCTTTGAACCCCTCGTTGTTCCTCTGCGATAAGCTCTGCAGTTGAACCCGGTTCGGAGCCAAGTCACTGTTATACTGATAATGGTGCACAAAGGCCTCAGCAAGTTCCTTCCACGTGCGCACACTGGTGGGTTCCAAACTCATGTACCATTCTAAGGATGGACCGGACAAGCTATCCTGAAAGAAGTGCATCAGCAGCTTCTCGTCTTCAGAGTGAGCGAACATCTTTCGATAGTATGACCTTAAGTGGACACGAGGGCAAGTGGTGCCCTTGTATTTCTCAAAGTCGGGTACCTTGATTTATGAGGCACCTTGAAATCAGAAATTAATCCCAATTTAGTCATGTCGACCCCCATAGTGTTTAGGTTCTCGAAATTCCTCATTTTGTCCTCGAGTGCCTTAAACCTCAGACGTGCTTCAGCAGTCAGTTCTCCTTCAGCACTCCTCTATGAGAACAAATCTTCTTGATGATCTTCTAGCCATGGCTGAGGCCCGTACAGATTCCCAGCACCTGTGTTGCCATTACCCAATCCAGCGTTGCCATTAGCCTCAAAGTTTCCATTATCGACGCCAGTCGTATTACCATTGAGCCCGATGTTAGGGAGCACATTACCGTTACCACTTCCATTCCCCCCAGTCACGGGGATGCCATCCTGAGGAGTTTCAACAGGAGGAGGGTTGGAACATTCCCACCATGGAGTACACCGTTGCTGTCAACCCTTGAGATCAGCGGCTGGACCAATGTTCTGAGCTGGTCTTGGCCGTTAGCAACCACTCGCATGAGCTCCATGAAGTGGTCCATCCTCTCTCGGAGTTCCTGGACGTCAGTTTGCACTTGTTCCATTGCTCTAGCTTGATTCGCTCTGGTTGGATAGCGGTGGATCGGTCTTTGATCAATCCTGGAACAACCTGCATACACAAAGGGTTAGAAGAAAAAACGACAAGGTGCTCGTTATGCAAATGCTTCATGCAAATGCAAACGTGTGTCTGTGCCTTGGGGAGACCCCCCCCCCCCCCCCGATCCTAGTTTCCGAGAAAAATAAAGTCTATGATCCAATCATGGAAAAGAAATCCTCATATATTCATCTGAAAAGCCCGCTCGGGTAGCGTACAACTGTAATCACATACAACTGAAGCAATAAGGCATGACCCCAACCAACAGACCTGGCGGTGATCAGCATATCAATGCATAAAATGTACAAAGAAAATACAGAAAGATCAAGTGCAGCCACGGGCACGAAAATCTTCTATCAACTTCTTTGTAGCGGGGTGATCTGACTGAGCAAGCAAACCCCGGGCCAGCAGATCTCTCTGACTGATGGACTTTGGGAGGTTCTCGGCAACGCTCCTAGAAATACCTTCTTCAGAATGGTTCTCGACTCTTCTCCTTTTAGCATCAACCCAGAGTTGAGAATCTTGCAAATCCGCCTCGGCCTCAGCCAATCTATACTGGATGTCTTGTCGCAGGGAGGCTTCAGCCTCTGGGTTCTCATCTTTCACCATAATCTGAGCTTCTAGCTCGGCTACTCGCTGCTTCAGCTTTTCTTCCCGCTCTTTGTACTTAGCTATGGTGCTGCTCCAGACCCTCTCGTATTGGGTTAACTTTCGGTACACTCTGTCCAGATCCTGTTTCTTGGTTGTCAATACGCCATGTACTGCCTTCAGATCCAACCCCAGGCGTTCCCTAGCATCAGTTTCTTTGGTCAGGTTGGAGCCTAGACGGTTGATCATCTCAGTCTGCTTTTTGCAGGTATAAACAACTTCACTCTTCTCACTCCGGAGCTGAGCGATCTCTTTCTCTAACTCTTTGTTGGCTTTTCGGAGCTCTTTCTTCTCTTGGAGTACCTGGTTGAATTTCTAAATATCAACTGTAGTAGGCTCTTTGTGCACAAGAGGATACAATGGTTCCACAGCAGGAAATGGCATTAGAAACTTGGCGGCTCTTTCTCGAATCCAAGTCACGTACGGATCAAAGGCTTTGTTGTTGCTTTTTCCTAGCAAGACTTTCCCTTTCCGGTGAATTTTGCTCCAAGCATTATGTACCTTGACCAAAGCGTCACCCTCAAGCAACCCTATGAGATACATAGATTCCTGTATCTCTTCCTCTTCAGGAGGACCTCGTAGTGCATACCCAAATTGTCGTACTAGCAGAGAGGGATTGTAGTTGATACACCAATTCCTTCCAACCAAGGGGACGTTAGGAAAGCCACAGCAGCTATGCACGATATCTTTGCCTAGCTGATCTCTATCAAACCAGATAATATCGTCAGCAGTCAAACCCATCAAACGTGCAGACCAAGGCGAAGACTCAGCAGAATTGATGAACGGCCCCGACTTAGGAAGATGGCTAGGAAACCACTTATACAGTAAAGGAGCACAACATGTCACGTTCTTCCCCTTTCTGTTTTCATTCTTGCTGTGAACCGAATGATAGACGTCTCCAAGGAGAGTGGGCACTGGATTCCCGGAGGCAAATATGTGGCAAGCATCCTTATGAAGTCCGGGTGACTTGGGAATAGCACGATCCCATAGATACAGAGGGCTAAGAAGGCATTGAATACATCCCAGCGATCCTTCTCGGCAAACTTTCGGGCTTTTTCCATCAGGAAAGGCAAAGGGAAACCATAAACTCCAATCTTCCTGGATACCATCCCTTCCAATTCAGACTCATCTACATGAAGAGCGTCAGTCAGCTTACTCAGTTTGGGCTCACCCTCAACACAGTAGTAAGGCATTTGATTCATCAAAGGCACCCCTAACAAGTCAGAGTACTCTTCCAAGGTCGGAGCTAGGACATAGTCTGGAAACACAAAGCATCTGAGTTGTGGGTCGTAAAACTATAGCAGGGCGTAGAGGCCATTCAACTCGTACGTAGGAGGCTTATACACAATACTCAGAAGTCTCCCATAACTCTTTCTGAAACTCTCCATCACTGTCTTATCAGCCAAAGAAATCAAAGCTCGCAAATCTCGGATGTCAGGTGCTGGTAGCTTGTAAGCCACAGTCTTCTTCAGAGATGCCATATCTGCCATAAGGATCAAGATCACTAGAACCAGGGGAGGAATATGCACCTGCAACACAGACACACGTTAATGACATGCAAATGAGGATGCAAATAATGCAAAATGCAATCATGCAGCAGGAGATCAAGATGACTGTCCTGGTGAGGAGATGAAGGCTCTGTATCAACAAAACCACAATACTGCTCTGTCAAGAACAACCATATCTCTGAAGAGAAGAAACCCCTGGTACCAGACCAAAAATCTGCTCTGTCAAGAACAACCATATATCTGATGATGAGAACCTTTGATACCAACAAAACTGATTCACTACCAAGAAAACCCGGTAATCTGAAGGTTAAGGTTCTTGCAATAACCCGAACCTGCTCATAGGTATGGACCTAATCACGGAAAAGGTTCGGCATCCTATGCGGTCATCAGCGTCACAGACTTTCAAGAAACGATGATGCGATACCCAGGAGGTGTGGCATCATCATCTCTTGAAGCGGCCTCACTTAGCTGAATTCCAAATGATCGGTTCCCAGAGTCGACAATCCTCAGATCCGACAACCCCTCGAGTCCAAAGGACCAATAGGAAGCCATCATAGAGAACCTCGTCTGAGTGTGGATTACGTGGGAACAGATGCAAGCAAAGCAAGCACGTCCTCCACTAAACCACTCTAATACTATGTAGCTCTCAAGCCTGGGTCTGGCTTCTCACTCATCAGAATGCCCCTCCCATAATAATATAGATAAACATATCATACTGAAAATAAAGTGCGGGAAATAAAATGCGATAAATAACCACAGCCCAACAAGTAATCATACAAGCGCTAGGATTGACTCTCGCAGGGGACGTTGGACCCCCAGACTGACTCGCGTAAGGGACGTCGGATCCCAGGAAACTATCAAGTCCCCGGCAGAGTCGCCAGCTGTCGCTACCGCGAAAATAAGGTGCCGGAAAAACAGAAGAGTCACCACCTTTCGTTATTTATCCCTCAGAACGGGAACGGAAACGATCGGAAAAACCTGACGAAAAGGTATAAGACAAGGTCGTCGCAACCAATGTCTGGGTTCGGGAGTCAGTTACGCAAAGGGAAGGTATTAGCACCCCTCACGTCCATCATACTCAATGGGATCCACGCTTGTTGTGTTTATCTGACGGGTTGGTTTTATCTATCTACCTATCAAGGCCGGTCTGAAAAGAAAAGAAACTTACTCGGCAAAGCGTCGCACTTTATGCCTACGTATTCTCATCTGAGAATGAGAAATCAGAGTCAACATAGTTCGGCTAACTACGGGTTACGGGGAAGGTGGCTCGCCAATACGTCAGTATTGTGCCTACGTACTCTCAACAGGTATGAGAGATCAAAGCTTACCTAGTTCGGGATAATACGGATTATGGGAATTCAGATTCATCTATTTTATCGAGTAGGCTTAACAAACAGTTCCAGCAGTTTGGTGTATGCAGCTTGACCCTTGGAGACTTAGGTGTTACCGTTTGCGGTAGAACTGGGAGTTAACGACACTCTTTTCTTTAGAAAATCTTCCTTTGAATTATGGGCCCACGGGGCAAAAAGGTTTGAAGTTTGTTTTCTGTCTTTTACGGAAGAACTGGTTTTTAGTTGTCTGTAGTTCGTACAACACTATAGACTATGACCTGGGAACGAATGTGTCGCATATCGTCCAAAGGACGTATACTAAAAATTCTAGACGATTGAGAGGAGGCCGCTCAATTATCATTACCCAAGTAGCTTAAGGCTCGTATCGCGCTTATACTAACTTGCCTTTATTACGTTTTTTACTGTTGTTTGAGATGAGAAGAGAGAACAAGCTCAACTAAGGGGAGACTATCAAGTCCTAATGTTGTCATGCCAAGGATTCATCCTATAGTTGAGGTTTGAAACAGGGAACTCCTAGAAGTTATCATGCATAGGTTTCAACCTAAAGTTCTAATCGTCACTTCCTTATCAAAGGAAGCGAGATTCCTAGGGGATCATGTCAATGGTAAACAGAAACAGATAAAGCATCAGCTTAAACAGTAAATAGTAAACAATTGTAAAATGCATGCAATGCAAGTGAGGGAGGAAATGTGTGTGGGGCATCAGCCTCCACAAGCTCATCTCAACCTCAAGCCAGATATGAATAACTGCAGTCATACAGAAGAAATAAAATGCCATCAAGCAAATCACAAACCACATAGGCAAGGGAGAAAGGCTCTACCGAATACCAGCAAGCAAAGCCGTACAGTAAAAATACAAGCAGAGGGAGCAACTCAACCTCTAGTGCAGTCATGCTCCTAGCTTAAATCAGTCTAAACATGAACTTATTCTAATGCATCAAGCAAATCAAACAAGTCACAACAATACAATTGCACAGAAAGCAAACAGATAGGAAAGAAAGTAGATCAACAGCTTCCCCAGCTTCACAGCAAAGCAATCCTCTAACAGCAGCTCAGTCTTCAGTCTGTAACTGTTCTTCAAGTCTCTCATATTCAATATCAAGTATCAACTTGCTTCTTCAAGCTTTCAATGCATCAAACACAAGTATCAACTTATTCTTCTTCTTCAAGCTTCAGCTCCAATGGCAGTCTTCAACCAAAGGGGAAGTGGCAACCTATAGCATCTTCAATCTTCTAGAAAGGAACTCCATCCTCTAGCAAGGGAGAAAGATTCATGTAACAAGAGCAAGGTGGGGATAGGGAGAAGCAAAGTGAAGAACAAAGGTCACCTCTAAGCACTCCACCATCAAGGACAGGAACCCTCAAAGGTTCTACCAATTTGTGTACCAAAGGATGGATGGGGCCTTCACAGTGGGACCTTACATCATAGGGAGGAATGGAAGTGATCAACACCTTCCATGTTTCATGAAGGAATAAAATCTATTCTAAGAGATCTCCCTAAAACCCTGATCCTTAACCCTAAACAAATTACACCAAAGGGAGAGAAATCTTCAAGTCCAAGCTCCACCATGCATTCCAAAGCAGCCCACACAAGTATTCATCATCCTCCAAGAGCAAGAGAAGCAAAACCCTAGTCTAAGGGAACTAAAGAAATCATTCTAGTTGAGTTAGCAAGTTAGGATCACCTAAAACCTAGTACCAAAGTTAATCCTAACTAAAATACTAAAACCAATTGTAAAATCCTGCAAAAATAACTATGGGAACCTATGTCAATCATGACTCTACCATGTTAATTCCAGAGATCAAATCCTCAAATAAGACCAAGAAATAAATTCTACACTACAAGGTACTAAACCTAAACCCTAAAAGGAAGCACCTAAAGTTTCAACCCAAAAACCACACCTAATTTCATCACAAAAATGTTAGAAAAATACTATGGGAGCATACATGTCTAAGCTAATCACACACAAAAAATCAAGCCAAAAATCATCACCAAGTGCTCACACGAAAATCATCAAACAAAGGTATCAACCATGGAAATTTTATTATCAAATAAAATGTAAAAAATGCACAAAAATTGGAAATGCATGATTTTCCTGATATTTTAATCCAATAAAATTCTAGATTCAATCATGAATCAGGGGGGGGAAATATGGAATTAATTGACCTATTTTTCTATTTTTAATGAATTGTTTTCAAACTAACATGAAATGCACAAAAATAATAAAACAATATCACAAGAAAGGATGAACAGAGGGTGCAATCAGCAACTGATTTCAACTAGTTCGCTTGGGCCCAGCACAATGGGGGTGAGGATAGCAACTAGGCATGAGACCCATCTGAATATCAATTCAGTTCAAACAAATAACTAGAGGATGGGGGTGTGTTGAGCAAGCAATTGCCTTGAAAAACCTTGTTGGGCCTGGAGATGGGGGTGAGGATAGCAACTGAAACCAAGGCCCATGCGCCTGAATTCATTCATGTTCACTTCAATTCTCAAACTGAAAAATAAAAAGAATACACGCCAGAATTCGAACCCACGCGTGTTTGGTTCACCCAGCGAAGGTTCAAAAGCCTGGATTTCTGACTAAGTAAAACACTGCGTTTTGAAGGGGCATACGTGGCTCAGCGTGAGCTCTTGGATTGAGTGACCAAGTCACACTTTCAACATGACTGGATGGTGAGGATTATCTCTCCTACCTTTCAAACCTACAAACCTGCACGCACGAAGTCCATCGCCGGTGGCTTTTCCGGCCACCCTGGCACAACCCTAGCTTCACCTACAGGCCACCAATGGCCACGATCTCTACATGAAAGTTGTCCAGAATTTCACCAGGAACTCATCCATACCATTCACTCACTCTAAAAACGCCTGAATCTTGAGATAACCATCTCAACCAAAAATGAAATTAACCCTAAATTGTCTCTAAAGTTGAAATTAACTATCCAAAATCCATCTAGATCATGAATAGAACCTAACAACATCCTTCTAGTTCATTGAAAACACATAATCAGAGAGAGATTTCAAGAAGTTAGAACCTGGCTTTGAACTTGGATTGCAATGGATTCAAGCCTCAATTCTCTTCCAAATCGTCCAGAAATCTTCAGTGATCAATGGTGAATGCTTCTTGATGCTCAATTCTGGTTGAAAACTCTTGATTCTCAAAAATGAAATTTCAATTCCAATCTTGCTTCTTCACTTCTCTCCAATGGCTTCTCCACGAAAATGATCACCAGAACCTTCCAATTCTGTTCTAAATCCTATTTATATTCTGTTTCAATGGATTAGAGGCCCAAACCAGGCCCATTCATGAGTTTTGGATTTTCACTTTTCTTCCAAATTTCCAAAGTTGATATCCACCTTCAAGCCTTGTTCATACTCCAAACTCAGTCCCAATCATTCACTTAAGCCTTCTGGAATGTAGTGATGTGGTTTCCTTCCTTTGATTTCAAGTTATGGAGTGCGTGAGATGTGTTTCTTATTTGTGAAGCAACCTTCCAAATGGCCATGTTATGGAATTCAAACCAATAATGTAATAATTCCAATCTATCTAAAACATTAATTCCATTCAAATTGACTATAAATTTGATTTGAAAACATGTTATTCACAATTGTTTTGAATTTTCTCATCTTAATTCATTTAAATGGCTTTTTTATGAACTTTCTTCCACCACCACCAATGCTTGATGTAATCCATATAAATGGACTCTTGATACTTAGGAAATCTAAAAACATCATTTTGAACAACTTTCATGTTGAACAAAAATCCATTTGAGGCTTGCGAGATGGTGAAATTGACTTATGGTTCAAAATGACCTGTAATGCCCAAATACCCAAAATACCCTTGACTTGTCAAAGCCATAACTTGAGTTCTACACATCCAATCATGGACTTCTAGTACTCTTTAGAAAGCTAAGAGAATAAGGAACAACATTCATGTTGACCAAAAGTTCATAGGAATCATCCTTCTAGGGAAAAGGTATCATGCAAGTTGGGTAACTTTCAAGCTCCAAATTCACATGCCTCAGATGACTTGTAACTTGTCTGGCTCATAACTTGAGTTCTATAGATCCTATCAAAGACTTCTAGTACTCAAATTAAAGCTAATATCATGCCCTACAACAATCATGTTAGGGTCAAGATGAGATGACAATCATATCTTGAGTTAAATAGTCTTGAAGTCAGGGGTCAAACTAGGGGATTTTACACTGTCAAGTCTCAAAAACCCTAGCTTGAAACTTCTCAAACTCTTCAATCATGATGAGTTAACCTTGGAATCATCCTTAGAACATCTTAATGCATCAATCCATGATCACATGGATCTTGGATTAGGTCTCAACATTCTTCAAATCATCAGTTGACTTAGGGTTGACCCAGTCAAACCCTAATTGCACCAATCATGGTTGAGGCTTCTTAATCTTGCACAATGACCTGTCTAGGCCTCAAAGTGATCTACAACACTTCTCGTGAGCTCTCTCAAGACCTCAAGTCCACCTCCATGACCTCAGAATCATCTGATGGCTTCCCACAACTCTCAAGTTAGGAGACCTACACACTTTGCTTCAATCACTCTCACTGAGGATCTTTTAACTTCTCTGACAAGGATATCAACCCTTGAGCACCTGAATAACCTTCTTAGATAGCTTCATAGTCTTGTGTAGCCCTTGATTGGTAATCATACCTCTTGATCTCCTGCATACATGTCAATGAAATGCAAATGATAATGCTAATGTGAATGAAATGAAACATAAGCTAGGTAGAGAAAATGTTGGGTAAATTTTGGGGTGCAACAGGTTCTTCCTTGTTTCTCTGGTAGAATTTATTGGCAGCTCCCCAGTATAGTTGTGTTGATGTTTCCCCATTTGAGCTATATTGAGGTCTCTTCAGTAGAGTTTGCTGATATTCCCTTAGCAGAGTTTTGTTTCTTTGGATAAACCAGACGAATGTTGAACAGTTTTCCACAACAAAGTCTTAATTCAAATGATGAATATGTTTTATTCATTCAACCAGGTTATGATCGGACAGTTGAGAAATTTGAAGACCACTCCTCCTTGATGTTTTTGCCCATGCAGAGATTTGTCTTTGATGATTCCAAGCAGAGGTTATGCATATTTACTTTGGATTATTCCGCAAGTAGAGAACAATGTTGCTTACTTCTAAGAAGTGTTGACATAGCAGTCACCTGCCGGGTTTTCTCTCACCTTGTGATTGGGTTTTGATTTAAAATCCCCCACAGTTTGACTTTTTGCTATGATGTTAACTTCTTATTCCCCTGGCAGGGTTGGAAGATTTGTGTTGCTATGTTTTCTCCAACAGTTTTTTTCTCGAAGCGGAGTTCATATTGTTGTTCCCTCTTGTTGAATTATTGATGGTTGAATATTGATCTTTGGGGTCTTCTCCCCAAGCGATATCTTTGTCTCTTCAGCGAGATTTAAGCCTTGTAGTAGGATTTATTTTCCTTTGATGGCTCTTGTGTATCTCTTGCAGGTTTTCTATTGTTGATCCCCGGTACGATCTCCAATGATATCTCTAACTTGCAGAGATTAGCCGAGTATTTCAATGGTGTTGTGATATTTTGTTCACCCTCTGTTTTCCTTTTTGTCTATTTTGTCAGCATATTCATATTCATATGCATTGCATGCACATTCATTTTGGTTGAGCATAGCATGTTTTTGTTGCATTGTGCATCTTGTTTTTTTTTGTTGGTGTTTCCCTTTCCCCGGTGTTGTTATCCTGTGGAGTGCGTGTGTCCTCTCTTCATTAGAGTGTTGACCCTTAAGCAGAAAATACCTATCATTTTTAATTCCCCACTGAGTTTATGTGTCGTGGAAGATGTTTGTTTAGCTTTCCTCCCCAGCTTTTATCTGGATGGAATTATTCCCCAATTGAGTTATTTCCTCATTGGGTCGAGTCTTGTTTGACTGTTTCTCTCCAGTTTATTCCTGAATCGAACTTTTGGTCTCCTGCAACAGTTACTTCGGTTTTCCCTGGGCCGTGAAACCTGGATGATGAGAAGGTAGTTTTGAGGATTTATTTTCCTCGGCAGGAATCTGTTATTGATCCCCATTAGAAGATGAAGATTTGAGTTTTGATAACACTCTCTTGGTAATTACTTATGCAACTTCATGTGGAAGCCTCTTTATTTGAGCAGCTTGTGTAATCTCCAGAAATTTACCCTCATAATAAATAACATTTCTCTAGTTCATCCTCAATAGAGAAGTTTATTGTGAAATGATGGATCCTTATCCGACCAACTTTTCTATCAGATGAAATTTTTGTGGAAATAATTCCCGATGAGAAGTCTATTGCATGGTTGTCTCTTTTAAAGATCCCCGACAGAGTTATTAATATCTTTTTTTCCAACAAATGGTTGTCTCTTTATTTGAGAAGTTTGTTGTGTGATTGGAGCTGCTCAGTAACAAGTAGCTGATGATATATCTCTTTCTCCTACCCAGTGACAGGTAGTCGAGTATGTTTGTCCTACCCAGTGACAGGTAGTCGAGTATGTTTGTCCTACCCAGTGTTAGGTAGCTGACCTTTATTTTCTTCTCCTACCCAGTGACAGGTAGTCGAGTCTGTCCTACCCAGTAACAGGTAGTTGACATGTTGTTTACCCTATCCAATAACCGATAGTTGGTAACCCCTTTCATTCAAGTTTATTATTCTCGCTAAACTACTCAGTAACCAGTAGTTGGCGTTGCTTCTTTTCCTACCCAGTAACAGGTAGTTGATTATATCTCAACAAATGGATTACTTTTTACCCAGTAACTGGTAGTAAGTAATACATCTCTTTGTTTTCTACCCAGTAACTGGTAGATAACAATTCTCTTGTGTTTTTTGCACTTATTTTCTACTCAGTAACCAGTAGAAAGTATTTTACCTATTCTCTTTGGTTCGAATATCTTCGCCCAGTAACTGGAAGTTGGTATCTCTTTTCCTGTTGATTGTTTTCCTTTCCTTTATCGGAATAGGATCTTGCTCTCCCTTGTGGAGCCTCTCTTTTTCTCCCGAGCTTTTGTTTGTCTCCTGTGGCATTTCTCTCCCCACAAAGGTCTTGTGTTTGCATACCATTAGTGGTCTCTTAGGGCCAAAAATTGGGTTAATTGTTATATTTAAGTCTCTTCTATCTAGTCGAGACAAAGATGTGAATCTTTATATCTCGGGATAGAAGAATCTTAAATAGGGGCAGCTATAATACCCTAATTTTTACCCCTAAGATCCCACATTTCATTTGCATCATTACATACACAAACAAGATCGTACTTTTTGGTTCTCTCACCCTTATTTGTTTCTTACTTGCTTTTTTGTTGTTTATGTTTGCTAACCTCTAACCAAAATACCAAAAATATTTTTCAATTTGTTTTTTTCTTCTTCTTCTCTGTGTGTTTAGGATTTTGCAAGGAGATTGATGGCAAGGACATTCATTCGAGTCTATATCAGATGGAAGTTTGACCTCATCTTGGTCAAACTATCAAGAGTTTGCTTCAACTATAAATTACCCGTGGTGGTGGGATATTTTCTCAGGAAATGTGATTGTTGAAAAATCAAATTGTCTTGTGTTAAAATCCATCAGTTTATTAAGCAGTGTTTTATGAGAAGTTTGTCCTAGTTTTGACCAGAGATTCAGAATTTTGTCTGTACAAGTCAAGTTTGGTGAATATTCAATCAAGATGTTTGTTTTGGGATGCAAGTACAAAGTATAGTTGACAACTTTTCTATGATTGTCTTGTTGCCTATTCAATTATTGGTTGATTACAAGTTGATTTGGATTATTTTTTTTATGGAGGTATCCATTCAAGTGTGACATTTCCACGTGAACTTAAAGCATGATTGAAGGATAGTTCCAAGATACATGGAAGTGCATGGACAACTCTACTAATGAATCAGCAATGTATATCGCGGTACAGTTGCAAATTCAGGTGAGTTGGCTGGTTGGATTAGTCAGATTCATGGTGGAACAGAATTGGTAACATTGTTGAAACGACCAGTTCCTTTTACTTGGCATTTCTCTTTGAAGAATTCCTTATTACCACTTCTTAATGAGAAATAAACACATATGAACAGGAAACTATCACTTAATTATTTATAATTTCAAGCTACAGGATCTCAGGACTATGAAATCATGAAACAAGGGACATCCGTGGGGTCTCCTGAGGTTCATCTATCTTCAAGACTTCAGGTCACCGGAGAAGCTTTATATGCTGATGACATACCAATGCCTCCAAATGGCTTGCATGCTATCTTAGTTTTGAGTAGAAAACCCCATGCCCGAATACTTTCAATTGATGATTCAGAGGCCAGGACTTCACCTGGATTTGTGGGCTTGTTTCTAGCCAAAGATGTACCTGGTGATAATATGATTGGAGCGGTTGTTACTAACGAGGAGTTTTTTACCATGGAATATGTCACATGTGTGGGTCAGGCAATAGGAGTTGTTGTGGCTGATACTCATGAAAATGCAAAGATAGCTGCAAGAAAAGTTCATGTTGAGTATGAAGAGCTCCCAACTATTTTGTAAATACAGGATGCCATCAACGCTAAAAGTTTTCATCCCAACACAGAAAAGCATATGAATAAAGGTGATGTTGATCACTGTTTCCAGTCAGGCAAGTGTGACAGAATAATGGAAGAGGAGTCAAATAGGACTAGTAACACAGGAACCTGCTTTGCTCAGTTTGAGTATAAGAGACAACATTGCATATGGGAGGGATACCACAGCCGGTTAAATTGACGAGGCTGCTAAAATAGCTCACGCACATACTTTTATCAGTTCATTAGATAAAGGTTATGATACACAGATTGGCAGGGTTGGTTTAACTTTGACAGAAGAACAGAAAATAAAGCTTTCTATTGCAAGAGCAGTGCTCCTAAATCCATCCATTCTCTTGCTTGATGAGGTTACTGGGGGACTTGATGTTGAGGCTGAGGGGTCTGTTCAGGAGGCTCTGGATCTCCTTATGCTGAGGCGCTCGACAATAATAATTGCTCGAAGGCTTAGTCTCATAAAGAACGCTGATTATATAGCAGCTATGGAGGAAGGTCAACTTGTTGAAATGGGTACTCATGATGAATTATTGACCCTGGGTGGCTTAAATGCAGAGCTTCTTCGATGTGAAGAGGCCACAAAACTTCTCAAGCAGATGCCTGCTCGAAACTACAAGGAGAATGCAACATTACAAATTGAGAAGGATTCTTCAGTGAGCCATAGCTTCAACGAATTGTCATCCCCCAAAATGGCAAAGTCACCCTCTCTTCAAAGAATTTCAAATGTATCACATTCAGACCCTCATCAATTTTGACATCTTGCCGTTTTCCTTGTGCACAATTGTAGGTTAGATCATTCTCATTTGGAGAAGCATGGTGCTCTTATAATTCGCCACCTTTGTGTGCTTTTGAATGTTGAGAGAGTCTACCATGAACCGTCAACATTAGAAAGGCAATGATAACAGGATATTCAAGAAAGAGCATGTTTGGTCTTGCTCCGCTTCTACTCTATCTTTCGCCGGAACTGCTCGTCTGTTGCCATAAATAGTGTTAAAATTTGGTTTGGTGCATTTCATTCTGATTCATTATGACAAATGGTCCAACACCTTTTTCTGAGATTGGCAAAAGAGTAAGAGATCTCTTATACAAGGATTATAACTTTGACCACAAGTTTACCCTGTCGGTTCCAAGTTCTAGTGGATATCCATAGCATGCTATCAATTGATGATCTCATGAAACTTGTACAACAGAAAGTTGCTTTTCACATGAAGCATAATGCTAAATCATAAGCAGTTTTGTTAGATACTTGCATACCAATGGAATTGCACAGGAGGTTCTTCGCCGTGCTAAGTTTAAGTTCCTTGGTCGTCAAAAGATCATTGTCAATAGGAAGTAGGGATTCACCAAGATTGATAGAAATGATTATTTGAAGTTGAAGTCAGCAAACAAGATTCTGGTATGAATGGTATTGCCGCATTACCGAACTCGATCCCTGCATAATTCAGAACCAGTAACAGCAGCAAAACTTCAGCCCTGCACCAGAAGAGATGAGTCCATCTGAAATAAGTGAAAAGTATCACTACTTCATCCGTCAATCAATGTGAGCCATTACAAGCCATTTCCAGCTGTGACACTCCAAGCTAATCCCACAAGTCTTTAAAGTTGTTTCTAAGCCATGAGCCAATTGCAAAAAGTGATTACACACGTGAGCTATAAAGAGAAAATCAAAACGACATGAAGTTTTGTCAGCAAAATATCACGCACAACCCACATCAAATAACCAAAATGCAGAAAAATCTCACAAACGGTAAATCGTTTTTCACTCACTCTCATCTATAAATACAACACATACCTCACTCATTTTATCAAGCTTGAAAAGCCAGAAAACATCTGCAGAAATATCACCCCCACCCTCTAATTTTCTTCAAGCTTCAAATCCTCTTCACCTCTCATACTTTTTCATCAAACCATCTAACCACCATAAAATTCTACAGAACTCACACACCTTTGATCCATTCAAACATCAATTAACCTCAAACAGAGACCAATTTCGAACCAGAATTCATTCATTCAGAAGAAGAGAAGCAAGAGGAAGTTTGGATTGATTTCTTACCTGTGACTTTGAAGGTAGTTCGATGGATTTTGTTTTTCCCGATTCGAATTCGTCTTTGCATATTTTATGAAATTGATTACACTGTTATGAACAATTCTTGTTCTCGATCCGTTCTGTGTAATCTTCATATCCCGTCGCGTTGATTTGATCTTGCTAGCTATGTCGTTAAACAAATGTCGCGTGTGAGAGCTTGAAGAAGACAATGTTTCTGATTTCTATTCCTTGTTTTTTCATTTTCACTTGTTTATTATTTTTCTTTTTTTTCTCAAAGAATTTGGGCCGTATGGGCCTTTCAACATTTTCTTGTTATTAATTTTTATATTTTAAATAAGAAAACTCTTCAAAACTGATTTTTTTTAAAAAAATATATTAATTTGGATTAATTGTTGTTTTGTTTTGGATCTTGAATTTTGATAAGATCTCATCAATATCAATGGACTTTGAGTGTCGATTTTATCCACTAAAAGAGGTGATTGATATTGATGATGATTTAATCGATTTAAGATTCAAATTGTGATATCTTTTCATTTTAGTTCTTATCCTTCTTCTTTTTCTTTTGAACGATGAAATCTATGGATCATAGATTGTTGATTATCAAAGTTGTTTAATCTTCATTATTTCAAATCTATGGACGAATGATCATTGAGATAATTCTCCTTACTTTGGAATAGTGATAGATTACAGTTGATTAATCAATGAAAAATCTTGATTATGATGAGATCACTACCTCTTTTCTTTTTGTGTGGCATATTTTAGGAGAGTGATTTACATATCACTTCTCTAACATGTGTTAACACTAAAATTTTATTGACCGGCCTCAGATAGTCGTGGTTTCTACATAAACCCGATTACGATTGCTTAACATAACGCTAAAGTGTCCCTTAATCGGAAAATGATTATTCGTGGCTCAAACTTATGTTTGAAAGTCCAAGTATGATTAGTTGCTTGTCTTAAGTCCACTACCTATGAAAATCATTGTTAGGAGGCTTTGATTCTATCAATCCTCTAATGAGTTTTCATTAACCTTGGTCTAAAGTGCAAGAATTAATCATCATTGATCATATGTTCTAACCACTAACTACTAATTCACTAACAATATCCTTGTTTAATTTTGTTTATATTTTCTTCTTACTCCTTATTTCTTTGCTTTTATGCTTCCATGTTATCATTTCATATCATATCTTTGTTTATGTTTATGTCATTTCTCTTTTGTCCACTTGGACCATACCTTGTTCAAAACACTAATAAAGGATAAAAAATCTCTAAAAAACTTGGTGCTATTAACTTTGTGGTTATGATCTTGGACTACTCTTAGACCTTGGACTTCATGAACCTTTGGACTTAGAATTAGGACTCTCATTCCTATGCTTGGAGTATTGTGGATCTTAGCCTTTATTTGGCTCGCTCATTAGCTTATGCTTTAAATCGGATGGTATTCTTTTTACTTGCTCTGGAGTGCACTTCAAGTTGGTTAGATCTTTCTTACCTCTAGCTTTTATTTTGTTTTCTAGGATAGTCACTTCATCTCCTCCCCTTCTTAAATTTTCAAAACTTTCTCGCTCTTTCAAAACCTTCTTGGTTTCAAACTTCAAAACCGATTTCGCAATAAAACCTTGACTTTTGTCAAGTGTTTATTTTCAAACTTTGTTCTTCTTAATAAAAGTCAATCAATGTTAATCATGCTTTGACCAATTTCAAAAGACATAAAAAATACAAAAACTCATCAACTCTTTTTGTGCCTTTATGCACTTTTTCACTTTAAAACTCTTCATAAAGTTTAGACATGATTCATTTCTATAGTTGAGATGTAATCCTACTATTCCCCATAGTATTGAGACTTTGACATTTTCCACGTTGATGTTGAGTGATAGTCTTGTTGATAATCCAAGCAAATCCTCCATCTTTATGTGACGCAAATGTTATCTTAATACTTGTGGGCGACTAGTCGCAGTTTTCTCCTTAAAATGACGACTTGTCTTTACATCTAAAATCAATCAAAACCAACAAATTTTTATCATTTGTACCACGAACTACGGGGTTTTGATCCTATATTGCACTTTGTGGGTACGTAGGCATGAGGCGATAAGTCTCTCCAAACACAAAAATCTAAAAAATAATTCTCTTCTCATCTCCCCAATCCCTTTTCAAACAAACCATTTTCAAACCAAAAAGTGTAAATATTTCAAAGGGCTCCTATAGAGTACTATAGACGTTTTGGGTGCTAACACCTTCCCATTGCGTAACCAACCCCTTACCCCGATCTCTGTTTATTGTTCTTGTTTTAGAACTCTTTGGTTTTGTTCGCTCTTTTTCCTTTCCTTTATTTGGATAAAATAAAAGTGCGGTGGCGACTCTATTTTTGAGTTAAGTTAATTAATAACTTACGCTCATGATTTTTACCGCTACAGCCACCTTCTTCCATTCATCTTTCTCTCTGGTCTGCCCAGATCTTCTTTTCTTTTCCTAGTTCCATGAACTACAAAGCTCTGGATTCCTCATTGCACTATGAGGGTATGTAGGCACGAGGGCCCCAATCCTTCGCGAGCATTTTCTTTCTATTTTTTCCTTCTCTCTCTCTCTCTCTCCCTTATCTCTTTGTGTGTGTGTGTGTTTCTCTCTCTCTCTCTCTCTCTCTCTCTCTCTCTCTCTCTCTCTCTCTCTCTCTCTCTCTCTCTCTCTCTCTCTCTCTCTCTCTCTCTCTCTCTCTCTCTTCTTTCCTTTTAGCTAGAAGCATTTACATAGTTAACCCATCCAAGCTTAGAAGCAAGTGAAATGGTTCCCGTCGAGTACATCAGATGCTTAAGGTGTTGGTACCTTCCTTTCGCATAACCGACCCCCTTACCCATTTCTCTTCTGTTTGGGTTTTATCAAAATTTTCCCTGTCCTTTGGGACTAAATAAAGTCCGGTGGTGACTCTGTTGTATCTTTGAATGTATGATTCACTCAAGTATAATCCCACTAGCCTCATATGTTATTTACTGCATTTCTTTACTGCTTTAAATATTCATATGTTGCTTATTATGGATATCTACTATATTCTGTTGTTGTTGGGATGAGTAGATATTATTGGAGAGATAAGCTCTATCACCGGGATTGAGCATACATATAATGTCGCTACGTGTGATGATATTTTCTAAAGGATATTTCTATATAAGTGTGTTTCTAGGGGAGAGCAAAAGGTTAGAAATAGAGAAAGGGGATATAAAGGGGGGAAAAGAGACTCAGTAGGACTTTTCGGTCCTATGCCTATGTATTCTCAACAGATATGAGAAAGTCAGAGTCAATGTAGTTCGGGAAACTACGGATAAAAAAAGATAGAAGTGTGCTCTCCAAGACATCGTCATCTTGTGCCTACGTATTCTCATCTGGTATGAGAAATCAGAGCAAACGATGTCCGGGGAACTACGGGAGAGGTGGAAAAGTGCGCATGCCCAGACATCACCGTCTTGTGCCTACGTATTCTCATCTGGTATGAGAAATCAGAGCAAATGTAGTTCGGGACACGGTTAACTGGTGTTTTTGTGGATGATGCTATCGTGCGTATTCTAGCAGTTAGGTGTATTGCAGCTCGCTTGCGGTAGAACGGTCATAACATATCCTTTTGAAAAGAGATAGTTTTCGTCATCAAGGCAAGATGTCACATTTGATTTGCAGAAATTGTTTTTAGGGGTGAAATAGATCCTCGGATAGTAACCCCTTGCGGGTAGAACCCAATTCTTTATCTCAAAGATTTATTGTGAAAAGGTGTGGCGAATATAGCCACGTCTTTGTAATGAAAGACGAGTATCGAGACTACACACTCTACAGTGAGTATCTTGAAAATCGGAGAGGAAGAAGTCTGCACTCAATCCTCTCTCTTAAGTTCAATACAAAGAGAACTTTATCTTCTTATTAAAAATGTTTTGATCTTGAATGGTAAGTGCTTTACGACAGTGAACCCAAAAGGTAATGTCAAGCACTCGGGATAGGAGAAGGCCTACGCCTAACCACTCCACGACCATTCAACTTTTATTGTGAAAAGAGTTTGAAAAGGCATTTGGCACGAGACCATGGTTTTAAGAGAAAAGGTATGAAAAGAAAGTTTGGAGAATTGGTTGGACAGTTGGTTGAGAAAATCCGCTTGACGTTGGATCAAGGATTTGACTTGTATTTGCGTAAAAAAAGGTGGTGGAATGGAAGTGACTTTGAAAATACCTCGCCTACGAGTCGAGGGTTTTAGGCGTGAGAAACGATACTAGTCCGTGGGGGTGCTCCTAATATCGAGTTCATAATGAAGTACAACAGTGTGTGCAATAGGTTGATGGCGAATGCGGACGAGCACTCGACTTATAGAAGAATGTTTAAAAATGGCTCTACGACAAATCGAGAATTAGTTTGAAAATGGTTATACTAGTCCCTGGGAGTGCTCCTAGAAGATAAGCCGCAGTCAAAGAAATAAGAAATACGTACATCGAAAAATGGGAGAGGGGTACATGCGAATTACACGGGATTGCACGAAATAAAATGTCTCATTGTCAGCTAGCCCAAGAGAAAGTCGTGTGTGTGTAATGTGTCCTAAGCTACGCCGTGAGCGAAAGTCGGGCACAACTCCATGCTAGGGTTCCTGAAAATGCCCAAAGATCCGTCACTCGGACAAACAAACAATAGTCCACCAATTTAGGTTTTTATGGTTTCGATAGTTATTAGGTGTTTTGAAAGAATGTACAAGTGAATATGAATATATATATATATATATATATATATATATATATATATATATATATATATATATATATATATATATATATCTATATATATATATATATATATATATATATATATATATATATATATATATATATATATATATATATATATATATATATATATATATATAAAAGATACGTATAATATACAAAATATATAACAATATATACAAGAATATTCACAGTAATATATTAGAATAAATGCCAATGAGTATATGAACAAGATAATATCAACTGAAAATAAAACAGTGTACATTTGATACAAAATAAAGTTATTCGTCAGTTTGTTAGTGAATTGAATCAGGACAAAATTTGATGCTAAACCGTTGTAACTCGACTTGTGATGAAAGTCGAACTATTAGAGGTCGCGTAAATTGATATCCGTGCTATGGACATGATAGAGAAATAATATTGAGGATCATTCTCTGATTTAATCGTGTCGCACGGACAAAAGAAGGGTGGGATCTCGTCTTTATCGTAAACATCATGTTGGTTAATCGAAGGTAGCCTATCGCGATCCCAAAGTAAAGAAATTTTTTTCATAGATTTGAAATTTTGAAGGTTATCAACTTCGATAAAATCGGCGCTTACGAATCGAAAGACTTCATAGATCGAGAAAATTGAAATAAAATCGAAAATGAAGATAATTTGATCGATAATGATTTTCGATGGTCTCGTCATCGACCGAAATGAAATAGTACGAAAATAAAAACCTCAAGGATAAATAAAAACACCAAAATCTAGCTTTAGAGAAATATATTAAAAATTCTAAGAAAAATAAAATTAGAAAAAACAAATCTTAAAAACTTCAAAACTAACTTATTTAGAAAATTATAAAAAAAACTTTTAGAAAATAAGTTAGAAAAAATAAATAATTAAACAAAAAAAGGGGGTGTATGAATCTGAAAATGGGTAATAAAATGAGGATAGTAAACACATGGGCCTGAGTATGGAATTACACGGACTCTCTCTTTTCTTTTTTTGAAGAAAACTCATCATCCATTGATGGTAAAAAAACGTGATATGGGCTGAGTCCATGAACATAATACGGTGAAATCACATGGATCTATCTAACCATTAACCATAAGTTTCCATCATTTTCCAGTTAACATTTAAAAGGGTAAGTATGAACAACATGTAGACTTCAAACGCGACAACATTGAAATAAACACGGTCAACAATGAAAAGCACAGAGACCACGCCTCCAGCCTTCAAACGTCCCTTCGCAACTTTTTTATTCAGATTTTGATTTCCTCTCGACATTTCGACACAAGTCCGTAATGTTGTCGTATTCGTTTCGCTCTTGATTCAGTTATTCATCTCTTTCATCTCTCTCTGGTTATTTTGGGTCTGGGGTTATGGAGGTTTGATGAATGTTAGAGTTGCGAAAATTGACAGAAGAAGAAGGGTTGTGGGTGTTGATTGAAAAGGGGAAAGAGGTATGAGTTACGTTGGAAGAAAGTGAGATTTTCTGTTGTTGTTGTTGTTGTTTTTTTCTCGGAAGAATGGACAGATCCGACTTGATAAGGAATTGAGGGTGAATCCAGAAGAAGACAAAGTTTCTCTGCTATGTGCTCTTGCGTCCAATTCGTTGGGGCTGTCTAAAAATTACGTAGTTGTTTCCTTCCATTTGGGAATACGTTGGTTGCAGGCTTGCATTGTACGTATCCCGGTTGTCTCTCTTTCTTTTGTCAGTTTGTGATTTGTTGTACGTTGTGGCTATTAACAGTGGATAGGTGAAGTTGTGTAGATGGCTTTATTTTTTAGGTTGAAGTTATGATGTTTTTTCTTATAAAGTTATGGTGAAGGTGGAAGATAATGTTGTGGTGTTGGGTGTATTGAAAAGGGTACAGGCGGACAAGAAGAGGGTGACATGTTGTTGATGGTTAACATGAATAATGAGGAGGTTTTTTTTCAGAAAAATAAATGAAGGAATAACATCTCAAGAATAGTCATGGGGCGGTTGTAGCCCCTCCCCCCTCACACCAATGCCTCTTTATATATGTGTCCCAATACAATAGGTTTCATTCATTTGCTCATTTATTATATTTTTTTTTAAAAAAAAAGGGGAACATGGCCTTATGAGGTTGAATGTAATATGGGCCACATACCAAACCCTTTATTGTAGAATTGTGAATTTTTTATGATCCTTGACCTATCTTGTGTAAATGGACTTCTCTCTTTGTAGCAACTCCCTCTTTTTTGTAAGGAATGATGGGATTTTTGGCAATTGAATTTGAATTAATTTTGGATATGAAATGAAATGGCACTAAAGGTTAATGAATTTAACAAATGGATTTAGATTAAAAAAATGAACATTGAAAGTGTATATAGAAAAATGAATTTGATTTGGAATTTTGGTTTTGAAAATTGGAAATAAAAATTTGGATTCTAAATGGATATAAAAATGGATAAGGGGTTAAAATGATTATTGAAATGAACATTAGCATGAAAACGGTTATTGGTTAGAAAAACTGGACTTGCATCTTGAATCCCAAGCAATCCACATGACTAAACTTGGCATGTCTAATTCCAATCGAGGCTCCAATCCACACCAAAATTCTATCCTGAATTCAATTAGTAAACTCAATTGACCATGACCCAATACCCCTCCAAAACTAACCATGAATGTCCTATCATGACGACCACAAATCCCTTTAACATGAAACCCTAGTCCCACGATCTTCAATTAATGACTATTCACAAACTCAACCTTGAATGAGAAAACCCTGATTTTCCTTGAATGCACACTTAATGATCCTTTGACAGGAGGAAGCCTTGATATTTAATGATCTATGATAGAGAGATACTCATGATGCTGTGAGCTCAAACTATTGCTTCAACTAGAGTGAAGTAACTAGATAAATCACCTATGAGTAAGGAAAACCAAAGCCACCAGAAATTACTTTAATCCACGTGTCAGGGGACCAATGCGAAGCATGATTATGAGCTATGTCCTAATGAAAAATGCAGATGAATGCGAAATAAAAGCCAGTAAAAGTTAGAAAAGAGAGGGCAAATTTTGGGGTGCAACAACTGCCCCTATTCAATCGACTTGGACCTGAAGGTATGAAAAGCAACCACTTTCAAACATTCAAGGTAAAAGGTGATTGAATACTAAAAGAACCCAGAAATTTGCAGTTTGCGTGGATGTACAAAGTGATGAGATTGCCAACCGAAGGTGGACTTAAAAAATAACAAGTACCAACCAAAAGTTGGGATAACCGACACGGTAACTGATCAAAATGATAACAAGAGCTACTAACCAAAAGTCAGGATCTCCATAGAATTACATCCAAAAGTTATGAAAAACAAACTACTAACCAAAAGTTAGGATCACCCAAAAGATCACCAATCAAAAGTCGGAGTAAAAGCTACTAACCAAAAGTTAGGATCGCTAAGAAAATAATAACCAAAAGTTATAAGAGAGAGGCTACTAACCAAAAGTTAGGATCACCTCGATGATTACCAAACGTTATGAGGAATAGGTTACTAACCAAAAGTTAGGATTACCCAGACGCCGACCGAGGGCGTATACCCGAACAATAAAGACTACCAACCAAAAGTTGGGATTGTCCCAAAAGCTCATCAACCAAAAGTTAGGATCGTCCAAAAAATCATCAACCAAAAGTTAGGATACACAGGAAGTTGGATCAACCGACTCACCCTGAAAGAAAGATGATTCTGCTGGGGAAACAATAGAGGACTACCAACCAAAAGTTGGGATAACATCCACAAAACTAAGGACTATCAACCAAAAGTCGGGATAGCATCCACAAAACAACGGACTACCAACCAAAAGTTGGGATAACATCCACAAAACGAAGGACTACTAACCAAAAGTTGGGATAGCATCTTCAAAACAACGGACTACCAACCAAAAGTTATGATAACATCCTTAAAACAACGAACTACCAACCAAAAGTTGGATAACATCAACAAAACAACAGACTACCAACCAAAAGTTGGGATAAGATCCACAAAATGAAAGACTACCAACAAAAAGTTGGGATAACATCCAAGATATGCAGGAAGTAGAATCGACCAGTTTACAACCTGACAAGAGAACTCCGCTAGAGAAAGAGAAATTAAATACGCAAACCCTGTTGGGGGAGAAAAAGCGAGATGAAAACATCTATCAATGATTTTTTTGGGTCAGGTACCACAAAGGCTCATAAATTATGTCGTTATCTACTGGAGAGATGTTTGGCAACAAAAATATTGAACCTGGCTTATGCTTCACATGTATATGTTTGAATATGGTGTAATACTTCATACGAAATGGAAACGCTACGCATTTGAGGATGTAATGCAATGATGGTAACTATATGCAGAAATGCAGATGCAGGCTCGGGCTGTCGGGGAAAGAAGGATGCGCCAAGTATGATTGGACTTTACTGGTAAAGACAGGTGAAACCATTCGCATCGTTGCGAAGAGGGGTCGGCAAGGACAGAAGAGTCGCCACCGTTTGTTATTTATCCCAGAAGAGGGAAAGGAAACAATCAGAGAAAACCTAACAAAAATGGGAAAAGACAGGTCATCGTTGTTGCACCCCAAAATTTGCCTAACCTTTGCTTATTTGGTTTATGTTTCATTGCATTAGCATATCATTGATCTAACATTTGCATAGCATAGCATTGTTCATTTAACAGGGGATCAAGTGTGGTTTATATCAAGAGGAGCCTATCTAGAGGTCTTATTCAAGCTTGAGAAGTCATCATAGTCATCAGGAAGAGGGTTGGGTTCTTGAGAAGTTCAGTTGTTTGTATGTGGTTAATCTCCTAAGATGAGGACTAATTGAAGATCATCAGTGGGTTGTAGAGCCTTAGTCAAGGAGAGAGTGTGAGGATAGAGCTCATAGAGTGCCTTGAGGGTTATGGTGGAGCACAATCAAGTCATTATGCCAAGTGTGAAGAGCCACAGTTGAGGGTGTTGCAATTAGGGTAATCCTAAGTCAACTGAGCAATTGAAGAGGATTAAAGCTCAATTCTAAGTATTTATGATCATGGATAGTTGTTTTGAGACACATGAGATAATATTCCAATATCAATTCAGGAAGAATTCAAAGTATGAGGAGTTGCTAAATTAGGGTTCTCAGGGTAAAATCCCCTATTTAGTGCCTAACTTCAAGACCACTTATCTCAATATGCAAGTTTCATCTCCACTTTTGGTAAACATGAAACTTGTATAGCATGTTCTTAGCTTTAATTTGAGTACTAAAAGTCCTCCATTGGATTTATAGAACTCAAGTTATCACCCAAACAAGTTACAGGTCATCTGAGGAATGTGAAATTTGTCTATGAAGGTTCACCAACTTCCAAGGAACTTTTAACCTAGAAGGGTGTTTCTTTTAAACTTTTGGCCAACATGAAAGTAGTACGTCTTGATCTTAGCTTTCCAAATTTTATTATAAGTCTTCCATCTGATTTGCAGAACTCAAGTTATGAGGTTTACAGGTTAGGGGTATTTTTGGAAAGTGAGATTATAGGTCATTTGGCATTAAAGGTCATTTTCACCATCTTTCAAGCTTCAATTGAAATTTTTTTCAACATGAAACTTGCTCAAAATGATGTTTTTAGGTCAACCATGTCCTCATGAGGAATTGATTTGGCTTAACGTGAGACTTGGTTTGAGAAATTTTGCAAAAGGAAGAATTTAAAGGCATTTAAGTGAAAATTCTCAAATTAATTCATTTTGTGCTCAAACAAGGCAAATGGGTACTCATTTTAATCAGAAAGACCATTTTGAGTACCTTGGCATTTTTAGAATTTTCATTTGAGGTCAATTTCATGGTGTTTTGACTTGTAACTTCATAAGTAAGCAACACATCCAAATTTGGTCATGAGAGGAATTTGAGCTCTCTAATCACTTTCTACACTCTCAACAGACCACAAGGAGTTGAATGAAAGCTTCCAAGGGAAGTTTTGAGCCAGAATTCGTGCTCTCCATTGTTGAAGTTTTGAAAGGAAGTTGAAAATTGGATTTCTCGATTTGGGCCTCAATTGGACCTCAAAAGAAACCATCTCTATTTAAGTTCAGAAGAGGGTTTTGCTCATTTTTGGTGATTGATTCGTGCTGGAAGCAGAGATTGAAGTTTGAGTTCAAAAGCAAAAAGTGAGGATTGTGAATTCTGATCGAGAGGTTTCCAAGGCAATTCAAGGTGTCCTTCTTCTTTAGCACACTTCATTGAAAGTTTCTGCACGATTTGAAGCCAAGAAACACTCCATAACTGCATCAATTTGAAGCTCAAAACCAGGTATGTAACTTTCAAAACTGCACTGATTCTAGCATGATGTAGCCTGGATTAGTATGTGGTTAAGCATTAGGTTGAAACACAGATGGATTTTGGATAGAAATCTGGATGATTAGAGACGAAATAGGATGCGATGTGATTTCTGTTGAGAGTTGGTTTGGCCTGATCTTGAGGTTGCAACATGATCTAGTTGGTTTAGGATGATCAGTGAAGTGTGAGGAACATATCTATGGTTTTAGATTAAGTTATGGTGATGATCAAGATTGAGGTGCAATTTCTGTTTGCTTGCGTGTTTTAAAATCTAGGAAGAATTGGAGGATTTGGATGTCATATTTGGAATCAGTGTGAAATTTGAAGTAGAATCACATAATTTTTGTTGAGTATTGGTCACCTGTAATTGCCTGCTCACCGGAGAAGACGGATGAGGACCACCGGACCACCACCGGAATAGTTTCCCTCAATCTGAGTTTGAATTGGAGAAGATGAAGGAGAAGCGTTGGATTTGGCTGAAAAGAAGACCTTGTATGTTCATCGTGTGGATGGGATTTAAACTGAGACTTGAACTTTGACCCTCCAAAGCGCACCGTTTCACTAATCCTGGCTGGCAGTTACGTGGCATCTGAGTTGGAGAGCGTGTGATCCTTAGATTAGGAGACTGAGTCAATTGATCCAACGCCTGTGTCTTTTTCTCAGCATTTTGATTTTCATTAATTCATTTTCTTTTATTTTAATTGCATTTTCATTCTAAAATTCATTTTTATTTCAATATTCATCAAAAAAATAAGAGAAAAATATGTCCATGCTTATCATTTTATTTGTGATTTTTCTGTGTTTTTTCATTTCATTTTTGCTTATTTTTCAATTTAATTTGAATTTCTCCATTTTATTAATTTTTTTAATTTTGTATATTTGATACATGAATTTGATGATTTTTGTTCTTGCAATTGGTATTGAATCTTGGGCTGATTTTTTGCTAGCTGGTTGATTAGAGATGCATGATCCGTTATGATTTAATCTAGATTTTTTAGATGACAATAGGTTCTGTTTTGAATTAGGATCATTAGACTTTCCTTTTTAGGGTTCTTATTTGGTACCTTGTGATCTAGGATTTCTTTAGGTGACTTTCCTTTAGATTGAGGTTCTAATCCTTTGCCCATAAGTCTTTAACATGTTTAGGTTCCCTTAGAAAATTGCTTAGGATTTTATAAGGTGTTTTAGGATTTTTCATAGATTTAACACTTAGACTAGTTTTAGGTTGTTTTCAACATATCACTTGCTTTAGAATGACTTCAATGGTTGCCTTTAGTGCATGTTAAGCTTGCTAATCTTCTTTGTTGGTGTTTTAGACATGTTTAAGCTTATGTTTGCTTGATTTTGATGGTTGATTTGGTGTTTGGACCTCTCTTTAGATAGCTTTCTTTGAGCTTGTTCAATTAGGGTTTAGGAAGAGCTTAGTTGTTCTCTCCTTCTTCACATAAAACATGGATTGCTTTGATTGCTTTCCATTCTCATCCTATGATTCAAGGTCCCTATGTGAAAGCATAATCTTTCCTTTGGAACTATGTGTGGAACTTCATAATAGGTAGAACCTTTGAGGATGCCCTGCTTAGATGACTGGTTGAGTGTCTGGTTGGATTCCTTTGGTTTCCTTCCTGCTTCCCATCATCAATCCAATATCTTGGTGTTGTTCTCTTCCCTTGTGTTGGAGCTTGTTGAAGCATGAAGATGAAGACTTCTCTTGAGGTGGCTTGAAGTTGTTTGTTTGCAGACTATTTGATTGTTTGCTGTTTATGTGCTTTGCTGTTGAGCTGTTTTGTCTGCTGTTTCTCTTACCGCTCTGCTTTGCTTGTATGGCTGATTGAATGTGTGTTGTATTTAGAATAGGTTTCTCATATAGTGATCTAGGCTTAAGAACATCTTAAAGGTTGAGAATAGCTCCCTTTGCTTATCTGCATTTAGAGGTTGGGGCTGGCTCCCTGTACTTGACTGTTATTGATTGGCTTTGCTTGCTGGCTCAAGGTTGAGTCTGTCTCCCTTGTCTGTGCTTTGTGTGTTGCCTTTGGGCTTGCTGGCTCTAGAAGTTGAGCTTGGCTCCTTCTGCTTGTTTGTTGCATTGCATGCATTTTCTTTACAGTTGTTTCTTTACAGTTATTTTTTTTCTGCTGTTGTTTTCCTTTGCCATGTTCCCCTAGGAACTCTGACTTCTCTTGTTCAAGAGGAGTTATGACAGACATTAGGGTTCTAACCATGCATGATAACATTAGTTAGCTTCCCTCCTAACCTCAACCATAGGATCAACTTTGCATGACAACTTTAGGATTGGATCAGTTCCCCTTTAGTGCGTCCGTTCTCTTCTCATCTTCAAACAAAATCAAAGTACAGTAATAAAGGTTAATTGACGTCGTACGTTACGAGCCTTAAGCTACTTGAGAAAGGGTTGTTTGAGAGTTTCTTTTCAACAGTCTGGATGTTTAGTATGGTACCCTTTGGGTGACATGCGACGCATTCACTCTCAGGTCATAGTCTCTAGTGCGATATCAGTTGCAAACATCCATAAAAGATACTTCTCTAAAAAATAGAAAACAAAGATCAAACTCTTTTTGTCCTCTTGGACCTATAATCCCTTGGAAACCCTTTTCAGAAGGAGAGTTCTGTTAACTCCCGGTTCTACCACAAATGGTAAACGCCTAAGTCTCCAATGGTTGCGATGACCTTGTCTTATACATTTTCGTCAGGTTTTTCCGATCGTTTCCTTTCCCTTTCTGTGTGATAAATAACAAAAGATGGCGACTCTTCTGTCTTGCCGACCTCGTTTTTCGCAGTAGCGACAGCTGGTGACTCTGCTGGGGAATAGACAACCTATGCGAGTCAATCCTAGCGCGGGTGTGTTTACCTGTTGGGTTTTATTTATCGCACTTTACTTTCTGCCTTTTATTTTCAGTATGATGTTATTATTGTGCTGTTGTGGGAAGGGGCTCTGATGAGTGAGAAGCCAAACCCAGGCTTGAGTGTACTTAGAATTATTTTTGGAAATTAGTGGGCACGTGCTTGCTTTGCAGGCACAGTGTCTCATGAAATCCACGCTCAGACGAGGTTCTCCCTGTTGACATCTTTTCCGGCCCTTTGGGTCTGAGGGGTTGTGGGTTTGGAGGATTGTCGACTCTGGGGACCGATCATTTGTGACTCAGCAGAGTGAGGCCACTTCAAGGGATGATGATGCCACACCTTCTGGGTATCGTATCATCGCTCTTGAAAGTCAGTGACACTGGGTAACGCATAGGATGCCATACCTTGTCTATGATTAGGTCCATACTTGTGAGCGGGGTCGGGTTATTGCAGGAAACCTTAACCTTCAGACTACCTGGTTTTCTTGATAGTGAATTAGTGTTGTTGGGTTCAGAGGGTTCTTATCGTCAGAGATGTGGTTGTTCTCGACACTGCATATATATTGGTCCTCTTCAGGGTTGTGTTATCAGAGCAGTTGTGATTGTGTTGGATCAGAGCTTTGATCTTCTCAGCAGTCATCTTGATCCCCTGTTGCATGTTTGCATCTTGCATTTTGCATACTCATTTGCATATCATTAATGTGTGTCTGTGTTGCAGGTACATTATCCCCCGGTTCCGGTATTTTCTTGCCTTCTGTTGTGCTATCATGGGATCTCTGAGGAAGAATATGGCCTACAAGCTCTCCACTCCAGATGTTGATTTACTGTCCAGTTTGATTGCTTTGGCAGATGATACAGTGAGAGGGGAATTCAGAAAGTCTTATGGGAAGCTGCTCAGTCTGGTTCGTAAGCCTTCTGTATATGAGTTGAATGGGTTGTATGCCTTGCTGCAGTTCTATGATCCTCCTTTGAGATGCTTCACTTTCCCAGACTTCGTTCTTGCACCTACATTAGAGGAGTATGTTGAGTTGTTTGGTGTGCCCATCAAGAGTCAGATGCCATTTGTTCATATGGATGTTAAGCCTGATCTGGCTAATCTAGCTCTTTATCTTCATCTGGATGCGTCTGAGTTGATCTTGTGTAGTTGGAATGGGGTTCCTGGTTTTTCTCTGCAGTTCTTAGTTAGGAAAGCCCAACAGTGTGCCAAAGACGGTTGTTGGATCATATTCAACGCCATTCTTGCTCTCTGTATATATGCTATCATTTTGTTTCCTAACATGCCTGATTTTGTAGACTTGGATGCCTTTCATATCTTTGCATTAGGGAATCCAGTTCCTACCTTGATTGGAGATGTGTATCATTCCGTCCATTACCAGAACGAGAATAGAAGGGGTAAGAATGTATCATGTTGTGTGCCCTTACTATACAGATGGTTTGATAGTCACCTACCCAAGAAGGGTCTCTTTGCTTCATCTGCAGCCACAGCTGAGTGGTCGGAGCGCTTGATGGGTTTATCAGCGGAGAGTGTTGTTTGGTTTGATAGAGATATGTTGGGTACTGAAGTTATATTCAGCTGCAGTGGGTTTCCAAATGTGCCTTTGATTGTGAGAAAGGGCTGTATCAACTATAATCCATCTCTACTGGTCAGACAATTTGCATATGCTTTGAGAGTTCCGCCAAAGGATGAAGAGGTGCAGGAATCTCTGTACCTCATCGGTCTTCTAGAGGGGGATATGTTATCTAAGCTTCAACATGCCTGGAATGATGTCAGTAGACGAGGGAAGTAATTATTGGGCAAAAGAAATATCCAAGCTTACGCTCCATATGTGACCTAGATTAGGACCAAAGTAGAGACCATAGGTATGCCATTTCCACCTGCTAAGTAGGAGTGCCCTCCAGTGGTGGAAGAGCCTACTATCGTGCCTATTCAGCAGTATAATCAGGTGTTAGCTGAGAGAGAAGAGCTAAAAAAGGCCAATGAAGAGTTAGAGAAAGAGCTGGCACATATTAGAACGAGAGAAATGAAGTCGTCCACTCCTTCAAGAAGCAGACAAAGTTGGTGAACAGGTTAGGTACGGACTTGACCAAGCAGATAGCTGATCGTGAACGTCTGGGTCTGGATTTCAAATCTGTAAATGACGTACTTGCCACCAAGAAGCAGCACTTGGATGAAGCATACCGGAGAATATCTAAGTTCAATCAGCAGTGGAATGCCACTTTAGCCAGCAACAAAGAGAAGGAGGATAAACTGAAACAGCAGATCTCCAAATTGAAGGCTCAGGTGAAAGCTAGTGAGAAGAGGTTTTATGAGGAAACTGCTCGCAGATATGCCGCTGAAGACCTGCTGAACAAAGCTCTCGCCAACCTGAAAGATCGCAAGCAGAGGTTCGAATCCAATAAGCGAAGGTTATAAGATTTCTTTGGCCAGGGAGCATGGGAAGATTCTGTCAAAGGTCTCTAGTGTACTATTATGTAGAGAGAGTTGCTTGTTGAGGGGTTACTCACGAGACCTGATCACCCCAAGACAAAAGAGTTGCTAGAGGAGTTTCGTGCTTGTTGTCGCACTTGATTATCTTTGTAACCCTTTGTTTTTTCTGATCTTTGCTGTAGGTTGACCATCACCAGGCTTGTTGGTCGAGGTCATGTTATTGATACCCCATGTATTCATTGACTTTGTACTGCTGCCTTGTTGGACCATATATATATGAGGTGTTATTTCACAGGCTAGCTTTGGACTTCTTGTTTTCAGCACTGGCACTCTGGCACTCGAATCGGGGGAGAAATCTTCCTAACGCACAGACACACGTTTGCATTTTCATAAATCATTTGCATAGCAGGTACCTTGTACTATTCTCCTAACCCTCTGTTGATGCATGTTCCAGGATTGCTGATCAGCGAATTCATCGCTACTCTACCAGAAGCAACTGCAAGAAAGCTATGGATCAGATGCAAGTTGAGATGCAGGAGATGCGCGACAGGATGGCGCAGTTCATGCAAGTGATGGAAACTGTGGCCAAGGGCCAGGAGCAGCTGCAGACTCTGGTGCAGCCTCTGATCGCTAGGGTTGACAGTCAGGGTGTGCTACATGGCGGAATTGCTACTGATCCTTCTCATGGGGAGACAATCCAAGTTGGCGATGATATACCGGTGGTTGTCCCCAATGCGACTGAGAATGGTAACAGAGCTGGGAACGGAAATATGACTGGTAACAGTATTGGGCATGTGGAAACCAACGGTAATATTGGCGCTGGGAATGCTGGGTTCAATGTTGGAACTGGGAATGCAGGGTTTGGTGTTGGTACTGGTAACACTGGCATAGGCATTGGTGCTGGTAATGTTGGTTTTGGTGGTAATCAGGGCTATGGAAATCAAGGTTACGACAATCAGGGCTTCGGTAACGCATGTTTTGGCAATGCAAGCAATAATGGTGTTGGAATGGGTGGTCACAACGCTGGTTTTGGGCCAGGTGCTGGATATCAGGGTTTCGGTGATATGGGGCATGGTCCCAGGTTCAATCAGGCTGGTTTTGGTCCTCATGCTGGTTATGCTGGGTATGACAACGGGGATTCCCACTGGGGCGAAGATCGTCAGGAAGATGCTTTCCCTCCGCCAGGCAGAGATCTTGAGATGCCCGCTGGCAGTGATAGAAGGTCCAGGTTGTTGGAAGAACAGATGAGGAATCTTGCTAATCAAAACTCCACAGGGCTGGACGTGGCTAACATGGGATTGGTCCCTGGCTTGAGGGTACCAATCAAGTTCAAAGCGCCCACATTCGACAAATATAAGGGGGATACTTTCCCGAGAGTACACGTGCGATCTTACTATCGGAGAATGTCCGCCTACTCTGATGACGAAAAGATGCTGATGCACTTTTTCCAGGACAGCTTGTCGGGACCGTCATTGGAATGTTATATGGGGTTAGAGCCTACTCAAATTGGTAGCTGGAAGGAGTTAGCAGAAACTTTTGTCAAGCATTACCAATATAACAGCGACCTTGCGCCGAACAGGGTCCAGCTCCAAAATCTCTCTCAGAAAAATGGCGAGAGTTTCAAAGAATACGCCCAGAGGTGGCGTGAGCTTGCAGCCAGGGTGCACCCACCCATGGTGGAGCGTGAGTTGGTGGATATGTTTGTGGGCACTTTCTCTGGGTTGTATTATGACAGGCATATCAATTGTACGACGGCTAACTTTTTTGAGTTGATACTCTTGGGGGAACATATCGAAAATGGTGTTAAGATTGGCAAGATCCAAGCGGGAGAGTCAACCTCAGCTGGAGGTGGTAAGAGAGCTTTCGGGAATAAGAGACAGGGGGATACTAATTCAATATATAGCTCCCGAGGAAGAGGTCGAGGCCAAAACCAATACCGTCAGCAGCAAATAGTTAGTGTGACAATCCCTATACCGCAACAACAATAACCACAACAGGAACAGGGACGACAGAATGCTGCTTCACAAAGATATCAAGGTCGGGATAGGGCTGTGAAGAGAGTATTTGATGCACCTCCATTACCATATGCTCATCTTCTTCCAACTTTATTACAGCTGCAGCTTGTTGAGAAAAGGACGCTGGCTCCGCTAAAGGGTACGCCTCCTTTCAGGTATGACGCTAATGCATACTGCGAATTCCATTCCAGGGCGCCCAGTCATAGCATCGAGAATTGTCATGCTTTCAAGCACAAGGTGCAAGATTTGATAGATAGCAGGTGGGTGCAATTTTGGAAGATGCTAGTCTGAACCTGGTTATGAATGTGGATGAATTGAAGACACCTCTGGGTTATGTCAAAGGCAGATTGCTGAAAGGAGGAGTGTTCCCTGGTGGTGATGCTGATTGTGTTGATTGTTTGGCCCGGCCTGAGGTTTGTGATAACTTGAGAAGAGGTATCCAAGGGCTGATTGACGAAGGTACATTGCAATTCGACCGTACTGCTGAAGAAAAGCCTGTTGAGGTAATAGCTGAAAAGCAGGGCGAAGTTGCAACAATTACAATCCCGTTTAAGACTGTCACGATATCGATGCCTCCCAAGCGGCCGACCATTACAATAACCAAAGCTGGGCCCATTCCATATGAAAGCACTAAAGCCATCCCTTGGAATTATGGGGCGGAAGTTTACTGCAATGGGGAGAAGATTAACCTGGCAAGCCCGCCGGTAGGGTCAGTTGATAATCTTGTGGGGGCAGGGGGCATAACCCGCAGTGGTAGAATCTTCGCATCGCCAGAGGTAGAAGCTGAGAGAACTGCCAAAGGAAAGAATAAAGTCGATGGAGAAGGACCTTCTCAAGAGAAGGAAAAAGAGGCATTGACCAAAGATGTGGAAGAATTCATGAGATTGATTTGAAAGAGCGATTATTAAATTGTCTATCAGCTGCAGCAGACGCCTTCTAAGATCTCGATCTTGTCATTGTTGCTTTGTTCCGAAGCTCACCGGAATGCTTTGCTGAAAGCTCTCGACACCGCCTATGTACCTCAGGAGATATCCGTGAATCAGCTCGAAGGAGTGATTGCGCACGTGAATGAGGGGCATGGCCTTGGCTTTACTGATTTTGATTTGACGCCTAGGGGTCGTAACCATAACAGTGCGTTGCATATTTCAGTTGAGTGTAGGGGCACTATTATGTCTCATGTCCTTGTTGACACTAGTTCGTCTTTGAATGTGTTGCCCAAGAAAGCATTGCTGAAGCTAGATACCCGAGGTGTAATATGCATGCCAAGAGACTTGGTGGTGAGAGAGTTTGATGGGACTAGAAGGTCTGTATTCGGAGAATTGACTTTGCCAATCCAGGTCGGTCCAGAGGTGTTCGACACTGTGTTTTATATCATGGACATACAGCCAGCGTATAGCTGTTTGCTTGGACGACCGTGGATTCCCTCTGCAGGGGCTGTGACGTCGACGTTGCACCAAAAGTTTAAATACATGATCAGTGGTAGTTTTGTTACCGTGTGTAGGGAGGAAGACATCATGGTAAGTCACCTGTCTTCATTCAAATATGTCGAAGTGGATGGTGAGATCCATGAGACATTGTGCCAAGCCTTCGAAGGGGTGCAGATCCGAAACAAATCTTCGGTCGTTAGCAAAGGGCCAAAGGTGGCTATGTCGTCATACAAAGAAGCCCAAGCGATAGTTCAGGCCGGGGAGACCACAGGTTGGGGTCAAGTTCTGGAGATTCCTGTTAAGCAGGACAAGTTCGGCTTAGGGTATCGCCCGTCATCGTCATCTGCATCACAGAGCAAGCCAAAGTTCAAAGGGCCGATTGTGTTTACTCCGGGAGGAGTCAGTTTCGAGCAGATCAATGATGTGTCTGACAGTGAAGATGGAGATAGCGACTGCGATATGGATTCGTGGATCAAGCCCAGCGAGCCAGGACAGAGGCCATGCAACTGGTCTATCCAGGACTTTGTTCAAGTGACGCCGAAACAGTAATGCCTTGTTTTTTCGATTATTGTACAATCCTGTGTCCTACCCGGGGCATAGTGATTTTATGTCAGGACCTACTTGCTTATGTGTATGCTTTGTTTTAATCATCAAATAAAGGTGTTTTCCTCATGCAAATTTTGTGATCCCTGTTTTTCTGTTTTGTTTTTACAATAAAATGGCAATGTGGTTGTGCGCTTCGTTTGCATATCATTTGAAGCACTTAACCCTTTCTCTTGCAGGATTCATATTTCAGATGACACCGACCAAGATCTCCCTATGACCCGCTTAGACTTTGAGCACTCGATATTCCAAGCTGAAGAAGAGATTGTTGAGGACGACGACTTACTAGAAGAGCTGACTCGTCTGTTAAAACAAGAAGAGAGAATTATTCTACCTCATCAGGAGGATATCGAGGTCATTAATTTGGGTTCAGAAGAGATTGTCAGGAATGTCCGGATAGGGGCTGCGCTGCAGAGTGATATCAAGCAGAGACTTGTCAAGGTGCTTCGAGAGTATAGTGACATATTTGCTTGGTCTTATGAAGATATGCCTGGGCTAGACACTAATATTATGGTCCACCGCTTGCCATTACGTGAAGACTGTCCGCCGGTCAAGCAAAAGCTCAGAAGAACGAAAGCAGATATGGCTGTAAAGATTAAAGAGGAAGTGCAAAAACAGTGGGACGCTGGTTTCCTAGCTGTTACAACTTACCCTCCTTGGGTCGCCAATATAGTACCTGTACCAAAGAAAGTGGTAAGGTATGCATGTGCGTCGACTATCGGGATCTGAACAAGGTGAGCCCTAAGGATGACTTCCCGCTTCCTCATATTGACGTGTTGGTCGATAACACTGCTCAATTCTCTGTGTTTTCCTTCATGGACGGCTTTTCGGGCTATAATCAGATTAAGATGGCGTCGGAGGATATGGAGAAAACAACTTTTATTACCCCGTGGGGAACGTTCTGCTACAAAGTGATGCCCTTTGCTTTGAAGAACGTTGGGGCAACATATCAACGTGCTATGACGACACTCTTTCATAACATGATGCATAAAGAGATTGAGGTCTATGTTGACGATATGATTGCCAAATCCCAGACGGAGGAAGAGCATCTGGTGAATCTTCTGAAATTGTTTGAGAGGCTTAGGAAATTCAGGCTGACGGTGAATCCTAATAAGTGCACTTTCGGGGTGAGATATGGTAAGCAACTGGGGTTCATTGTTAGTGAAAAAGGAATAGAGGTTGATCCTGCTAAAATAAAAGCCATACAAGAAATGCCAGCGCCAAAAACAGAGAAAGAGGTTCGTGGTTTTTTGGGGAGGTTGAACTACATTGCCCGGTTCATATCTCACCTTACTCCCACGTGTGAGCCAATGTTTAAACTGTTGAAAAAAGATCAGGCGATTGTCTGGAATGAAAATTGTCAGAAGGCATTTGATAAAATAAAAGAATACTTGTAGGAACCTCCGATTTTGATACCCCCAACAGTATGGGTTGTGTTCTCGGTCTACATGATGAGACTGGACGAAAAGAGCATGCGATCTATTACTTGAGTAAAAAGTTTACAGACTGTGAATCTCGTTACTCAATGCTCGAAAAGACGTGTTGTGCACTTGCTTGGGTTGCCAAACGTCTGAGACAATACATGCTAAATCATACAACCATGCTGATTTCGAAGATGGATCCGATCAAATACGTCTTTGAGAAGCAGGCACTTTCTGGAAGGATTGCCCGATGGCAGATGGTACTGACTGAGTACGATATACAGTATGTCTCGCAAAAGGCTATCAAAGGTAGCGTACTCTCATAGTACTTGGATGAGTAGTCGATTGATGATTACCAGCCGATGAAGTTTGATTTTCCTGACGAGGATATCATGTACTTAAAGATGAAAGATTGCGAAGAGCTGTTGCATGGTGAAGGTCCTGAACGAGGTTCTCAATGGAAATTGATTTTTGACGGTGCTGTTAATTCATATGGAAGTGGAATTGGGGCAATTATCACGACTCCCCATGAGACGCACATCCCGTTCACGGCCAGATTGACATTTCCAGTTACCAATAATGAGGCTGAATATGAGTCGTGTATCATGGGTCTCGAGGAGGTTATTAATTTTAGGATTAAAAATCTTGATGTGTATGGAGACTCCGCACTAGTCGTGAACCAGATCAAGGGAGAATGGGAGACTCGTCAACCCAATCTGATATTGTATATGAACTATGCAAGGAGGTTGTTACCCTTCTTTGACAGAGTAGAGTTTCACCATGTGCCACGGGCAGAAAATCAGATGGCTGACGCTCTTGCGACATTGTTTTCCATGTATAAAGTTAACTTCTGGAATGAGGCTCCCAGAATAGTTATCTCTCGCCTTGATAGGCCCGCCTTCATAGTCGCCATTGAGGAAGCTTCTGATGGCAAGCCGTGGTATTTTGATATCCAGAATTTCCTAAAGAACCAAGACTATCCGACTGGGGCATCCAGCCACGATAAGAAGACTCTTAGGAGATTGGCTGGTAATTTCTACTTAAATCCAGATGGTGTTCTATACAGGAGAAACCATGATTTGGTGCTTTTGCGATGTGTTGATGAGAAAGATGCTAATATGCTTATGGAGGAGGTCCACGAAGGAACCTTTGGCACGCACGCCGACGGACATGCCATGTCGCAAAAGTTATTACGGGCAGGTTATTATTGGCTGACAATGGAAAGAGACTGTTTCAAGTTTGCAAAGAAGTGCCATAAATGCCTGATTTATGCGGACAAGATTCAGGTGCCTCCGAGCCCTTTGAATGTTATGGCGTTCCCGTGGCCTTTCTCCATGTGGGGCATAGATATGATTGGCAAAATTGAGCCCACCGCGTCCAATGGACACCGGTTCATCTTGGTAGCTATCGATTACATCACCAAGTGGGTTGAAGCCGCGTCTTACGCCAATGTTACCAAGCAAGTGGTAGCCCGGTTTATCAAAAAGGACATCATCTATCGTTATGGCATTCCTGAAAGAATTATTACTGACAATGGTTTGAACCTGAATAACAAAATAATGAAGGAATTGTGCCGTAATTTCAAGATTGAGCATCATAATTCATCTCCCTATCGGCCCAAGATGAATGGCGTTGTCGAAGCGGACAATAAGAATATCAAGAAGATAGTTCAGAAGATGGTTGTGACATACAAAGACTGGCACAAGATGTTGCCATTCGCTTTGCACGGTTATCGTACGACGGTACGCACATCAACCGGGGCAACACCTTTCTCACTGGTGTATGGTATTGAGGATGTCCTACCATTAGAAGTTGAGATTCCTTCCTTGAGGGTTTTGCTTGATGTCCAACTTGATGAGGCATAGTGGGTAAGGAATAGGCTGAATTAGCTCAGTTTGATGGATGAGAAGAGACTTGCATCTATCGCATATGGTCGGTTATACCAGTGCCAGATGAAGAAAGCTTACGACAAGAAGGGTTGCCCTCGAAGCTTTCAGACGGGCAATCTTGTGCTGAAGAAGATTCTCCCACCGTAATCAGATCACAGGGGCAAATGGACTCCCAACTATGAAGGTCCATATATCGTTCGAAAGGTCTTCTCTAGAGGAGCCTTACTGTTGTCCACCATGGATGGTGAAAATTTTACATCCCCTGTGAACTCGGACGCAGTTAAAAAATACTTTGCTTAAAGAGACCCGCTGGACAGAAAAAAGAGAGTCCAGGCAAAAATGGGGCATCCCGGCGAACCAAAAAAAAAAGAGAAAAAGGTTCGGGAAAAAATTAGGGATAAAATTGAAAAGATGTACACCCGCGAAGTCGAAAACCTGAGAAGGAGACTTCGGCAAAAAGGGTATCCCGGTGAATTGAAAACCCGCAAAAGGGCGATTTAGGAAAAAGTTAGGGATTGAAAAAGCAAATGACTACGGTCCGAGTTTGATACTGCATTGCTTAGTGGTTTAGGAGAACCTGAGGGTCGATTATCCAAGTCAATCTATTCCGAAGACGGAGTATCGGGAAAGCGTCGAAGTCAGGCGAGTCATAGGAGGATCAGCTCATGGTGTTTGTCTGTACCACGTTGCCGACATGTATACAAATTTCTTTGTACCTTTGTACATATTTGTATTTATCTTGTAGCTTCCTCTTTTCAGGATTTGCATCCATTGTACAAAACTTTGCCTATTTACAGGCCCATTATCAATAAATGCACACTATTCAGTACTTGATGCTTGTTTCTTGTTTAAACTTTTACTGTTTTGTTTGTGGAAAACGCCGATGTTTTCGATAAACTTGCACGTGCATAAACTTGCAGGCCTCGACCAATAATTGTTAAAACTTTGAATGGACTGAGCAATTGTCACGGCTATTGACCTGGATATTCCGTTTTGTATAGGGTATTTTGTTGTTGCTCATGTTTTGTAGGGTCGCTACCTTCGCAGCAAGCAGACAAGGGATCGTGTTTCCCCAGCTAGAATCCCTTAATGTAGGAGCAGGCTCTAGGTGATCCTATTCCTCCCCAGCAGATGGAAGTCGCATGTTTATCCCCACAAGAGTTGGATGCGAGCTAGCAAGCGATCAGGCAGTGCTGTGCATCCCCAACAGGTGGTCGTGTGTACATTTATCCTCAATGAAGTCCTCACAGGGCGCAACCAGTTGTCAGTGGTTTGAAAAGTTCGTCCCCGCGCAGGGTGGTTTTTTTTGTTCTCCATCAGGTTGTCTTTCCTCCGATAGGTTGATCATCCTCAGCAGAGTTCGTAACTACAGATTTGTTAAACTATTCCTCAGCAGGATTGTTTCTTCCCCCGCGGAGTCGGTTCACCTCTCCAGCATTTATTTTGCTGGACTATTTCTGCGATACCCGGTTATCCCCAGCAGAGTTGGCCTTGTCTTCAGCATTTATTTTGTTGAAGCGGTTCGGTATCCAGCTTTTCTTCGGTAGCCCGGACCTGCATTTGCATCAAATCTGCATTACATAGCAACTTACCCAAATGCGTAGCATTTCCATCTTATATGGAGCATTACGCCATTTTCAAACATATGCATTTTAAAGCATAAGCCAGGTTGGTTACCTCTTTGTTTTCAGGTGTTATTCCCTGCAGCTAATTGGAATTCTTGTTCAGAGTGGTTTTCGGATAATCAAATTCTTGGCATGAGATGTGTGATGATAACGTTCATCCTGTCATGTGTTCCCTTATCAGAGGTGCTTGATTAAATTTCTCTTATGCCCCGGTGGAGTTTTTCTTTAAACAGCTTCATAATTAGACTTTGGAGTTGTTGTCAAAAATTCCCCAGCGGAGTTTTCCTCTGATTGCTGTCACGTCAGCATTTTAAAGAAGATTTTAGCGATTAGACGGTTGAAGTTATTACTTGTTGTCAAGGCTTCATGATTTGACTTTGAAGTTGTAGTCAGCATTTTAAAAGAAGATTTCAGCGATTACACGATTGAAGTCATTACTTTATGTCAAGGCTTCATGATTTGACTTTGAAGTTGTTGTCAGCATTTTAAAAGAAGATTTTAGCGATTAGACGGTTGAAGTCATTACTTGTTGTCAAGGCTTCATGATTTGACTTTGAAGTTGTTGTCAGCATTTTAAAAGAAAGATTTCAGCGATTAGACGGTTGAAGTTATTACTTGTTGTCAAGGCTTCATGATTAGACTTTGAAGTTGTTGTCAGCATTTCAAAAGAAAAACTTCAGGGATTAGATGGTTGAGGTTGTAACAATCTAATTTCAATGATTAATTATTTGTGTTAAATAATTGATTTATTTGGATTATTCTAATTATTTGAATAATTAGATGATTATTTAAATGGATTGATAGATGTTTTGAGAGAGGAAATTCAATGGAAAGAAATAAAGGGAAAGATATATATATGAGAAAGTGGAAGGAAAAAGGAAAGAAAGAAAGAAAGAGAAGAAAGAGAAAGAAAGAGGAAGAAGAGAAAAGAGGGGAAAAAGAGGAAAACTTGGAGAATCATCAAGAACATCCTCTGGCTTCGATTAATCTAAGGTAAGGGTGTGAAATCTTACTATCTTAATCATTGTGTATGATTGTGTATGTGTGTGGATGAGTTTGGTTGTTTTCCAACCTTGTTTCCATTTAGGTCGAAATGATAGACATCGATAGAAGTCGATGTTCGAACGGTTAGAATCGAGAATAAATTTCGTAGCTTAGTCGGGATATGTTAGACTAAGATTATTGGAACTAGTTTGGCGAAAATCGGGTGATATTGTGAGTTTCACCATTTTCGGTTAAATTGAAGTTAAGATTTTGAGTGGAAATCGAATGTCGTGAAAGTTGAGTTTAATGACCCTAAAATATCCATATATGATTAGTAAGGATAGATAGGTATTTAATCGGGTGAAAACTATTTAATCGGGCGACTTTTTGGGGCTTTTAAGCCCGAACCCGTAGCTGTTTTTCTGAGTTTTTCTGGTGTTAATCGGTTAACCATATACGTTAACCGATTAACACAAAGTTGGGGGCCTAAAAACTGAGTTTTTGGCCTGAAAACTGAGTTTTTGGAGTGGTTAATCGGTTAACCATATGCGTTAACCGATTAACACTGTAAGTGTGAGAAAATATTATTTTTCAAAACTTCGAAAATTCATAACATTTTCACCGTTTATCGGATTTTGATGTTCTTTATATCAAACTGAAGCTAATAATATGTTCTACAACTTGGTGAAAAGAAATATCATTTTTAGCCAACTTTTAGCCGATTTTACCGATTAGTCGGGATTAATGATTTTGAGTGAGAAGAGCTTATAGTAGCTAGAGCGTCCGGTTGCGATCGGTCTCGTCTCGTAAGGATAATTTGTGTGTTATTAATTGTTGTGTTGTGGGTAGCCGTAAGGCGTGAATCCTAATGTATGAATATGATTTTGAATCGTGGCCTTTGGGAAAATTATGCATTGTTTAGAATTGAATAAAAATGCATGGCAATTGTGATGAATGATGAATATAATACACATTGTGAGTGCATGATGATTGTACGTGTTGATGTGTGAAGAATGCATGATAATATATTTGCGAATATGTATGCAGTTTGTGTTGATTGATCCCGTGTAGGATCTGCAGAGACATCGTGTGCCATGTGGGGTGTGAGCGATGGTCTATAACTGGTTGAGTCATTTTGTATGAGAACCATGTATGAAATGGTGTGAAATAAATGATGAATATATATATTTGCATTATGATATATATGTTGTGAATGCATAATAAATGTATGCAGTGAAATGTGATAGATGCATGAGTATGTTTGTAAACATGTATGCATTTTGTGTTGGTTGATCCCGCGTAGGATCTGCAGAAACCTCGTGTGCCCATGTGGGGTGTGAGCGATGGTTTATAGTTGATTGAGTCATGTTTGCATGTGAAGCATCATGATATGCATTTGTGTTATTTGATCCCGTGTAGGATCTGCAGAACCTCGTGTGCCCATGTGAGGTGTGAGCGATGGTTATATTTGATCCCGTGTAGGATCTGCAGAGACATCGTGTGCCCATGTGGGGTGTGAGCGATGGTCTATATTTGATTCCGCGTAGAATCTGCAGAACGATTGTGTGCTCTTGTGGGGTGTGAGCAATCGGATTGTGTGCCCATGTGGGGTGTGAGAAATCCATAAACATTGTGTGCCCATGTGGGGTGTGAGCAATGGGTGAACATCGTAGGCCCGACGGGGAGTTACTTCGGTAACGAGCGATGGTTCCATTTGGTTCTTCAATTGAACCTGCTGAATTGAGTCGGTACCGCATTTGCATCTGCATAGAGTCGTGAGTCGGTCTCTATGAATTGCATAATTCATCTTTATATGATGCATTGGTGAAATAAACATGTATGTGAATGTTTATGTGAAATGGTGATGATATAAACATATTGTGTATGTTTATGTGAACTAACGCGAATTACGATAATGGTATGAGTGAGTATGCTTGAAGATATGTATATATATATATATATATATATATATATATATATATATATATATATATATATATATATATATATATATATATATATATATATATATATATATATATATATATATATATATATATATATATATATATATATATATATATATATATATATATATATATATATATATATATATATATATATATATATATATATATATATATATATATATATATATATATATATATATATATATATATATATATATATATATATATATATATATATATATATATATGGGTTTACATGGATTGATGTAAATATTGGTGAATGCATATTGTATATGCTTGATGTTCTATTTACATATAGATACTTATGAATAAAGATAATTATAAATGTTTGTGTGAAAATGATGTGAATTGTAGAAGCATGATTGATGAGTATGCTTAGTTGTGTATATATATATATACATGCAGTGTAATGTATGTGATGAATTGTGAATAATGCCTGAGAATATAATAGTACATGTATATAGGTAATGATTGGTAAATATGAGAGTAATATAGATAATAATGTTTATGTGAAAGATTTGTACTCACTGGGATAGAATGGCAATGTGTCGTTCCTAGTGGAGTAATTACCGGGGTAGAATAACTGAGGTGTTATTCCTGGTAGGGTATAAGTGACGTACCCATAATCCTAAAAAGGGGATTGGTGATATTGGGTGAGTTTTAAGTGAGTCACATGGCATGGTTATGAGTGTTATATGAAATATGCATGTGAGTATGAATTATTGAATTGTGGGTTGTGATTGAGTAATTGAGAAAGATATTGAATAATGAATTGATGATTAAACATGATGGCGTATGTTATATGATTTGTGATGAATGAAACATAACATGTATGTTTGTGAGGATTAATTGTAATTGCGAATGTATGCATGATGAAATGCTTGGTTTTATACATATATGCTTTGCGATGTATGTTAGTGGATATGTGAGGTATTGTGGTGAGGAGTATAATATGTGTATTTGATGCTATGGATATATATTATGTGCATGGTTATTGTGTTAATATGCATTGTGGTGAGAAAATGTGAAATGTATGTATTCTGTACTTGCGCATTTATATATGATTATGTGCTTTGATTATTATGGTAATATTTCTCACCCTTCTGCTGGAATGATGTCCTTTATGACATCGTGCAGGTATCTTGGAGTTGTACTGCTAGTAGTTGCAAGGTCTCTGCTGGTGCAGTCGTTTAGTATTTTAATTATGTTGGGTCGAGTCATGCTCTGGTTATGTAACACTGGGATCGTTTGGGTTTTTGCTTTGGAGATATTTTATGTATTTTAAGTTGTGTTTTAAATGTATCGAAATATTGTGATGTTGGCCTTAGTGCCCAAGTATTGTTGAATTATGAGATGAACATGAATTCTATGTGAAAAGAATTATGAATATAAATTGAATCCGCTGCTACATGCAAAGTGAACTTTGAAAAACATGATTATTTTATTTGAGTGTTTAAAGCATGACAGGTGGTTTTGATGTTTTGAAATTATGTGTGACACCCTTTTGTGAAAGCATGTTAATTTACTCTGATTATTTATATATTTTCATGTGGGGTTAGAAGGGTGTTACAGAGGTCATTACTCTTCGTCAAGGTTAATGTCTGGCAGTTGACATCAGAATTTCTCCGGCAGTGTTCTCCTCAAATGGCTGTTACGGCTTCATAATTAGACTTTGGAGTTGTTATCAGCATTCAACGGCTTCATAATTAGACTTTGGAGTTGTTATCAGCATTCAACGGCTTCATAATTAGACTTTGGAGTTATTAGCAGCATTCAACAGCTTCATGATTAGACTTTGGAGTTTGTTGTCAGGTTCCCCGGAAGAGCATGGAACGGCTTCATAATTAGACTTTGGAGTTCATCAGTATTACATGGTTTCATAATTAGACTTTGAAGTTGTTGCCAATATTAAACAACTTCATAATTAGACTTTGAAGTTTGTTATATCGGCGCGTTATCGGTATTCAATGGCTTCATAATTAGACTTTGGAGTTATTGCCAGTTCTAAACGGCTTCATAATTAGACTTTGAAGTTTTTGTTAGAAATTACTCGGAAGGGTTTCGGAGGGCTTCATAATTTGACTTTGGAGTTCGGCAGAATTTTCCTCGAGTAGCCGTTACGTCAGCATCGCAGACTTAATAATTTGACTTTGGAGTTCGGCAGAATTTTCCTCGAGTAGCTGTTACGTCAGCATTGCAGACTTCATAATTTGACTTTGAAGTTCGGCAGAAGTTCCCTCGAGTGGCTGTTACGTCAGCGTTACACGGCTTCATAATTAGACTTTGGAGTCGTCGTTAGAAATTCCCCAACAGGGTTTCCTCTAGTTTCTGTTACGTCAGCGTTACCACAACTTCGTGATTAGACTTTGGAGTTTGTCAACATTGGATGGCTTCATAATTAGACTTTGGAGTTGTTGCCAGATTTTCCCCGCAGAGTGGCTTGGAAATGAAAGATCCTGGATGGTACGGGGATACCTCGCTTTACGTAGTGCCCGTTTATTGTAGCGCATGTTTTAAGATTGATTGTGGATTCAACTCCCGTGGCGTCACACAGGTGGTTGATGTTGAAGTCAGGTCCTTTATCAGAGGATTGATCAGTTGTTGCCGTGACAACCAGATTCAATTTTCTGGATCTTTTCCCCAAGCAGTTTGTGCAGTTTATTTCTTCGGTTAGCAAATTTCCGGGTTCTTTGGTATTCAACCGTCTTCTACTTTGATTGTTCGAAAGTCGTTCGCTCTTCATCCAGTCAGGTCCAAGCCGCTTGAATAGGGGCAGTTGTTGCACCCCAAAATTTGCCTAACCTTTTCTTACTTGGTTTATGTTTCATTGCATTAGCATATCATTGATCTAACATTTGCATAGCATAGCATTGTTCATTTAACAGGGGATCAAGTGTGGTTTATATCAAGAGGAGCCTGTCTAGAGGTCTTATTCAAGCTTGAGAAGTCACCATAGTCATCAGGAAGAGGGTTGGGTTCTTGATAAGTTCAGTTGTTTGTATGTGGTTAATCTCCTAAGCTGAGGACCAATTGAAGACCATCAGTGGGTTGTAGAGCCTTATTCAAGGAGAGAGTGTGAGGATAGAGCTCATGGAGTGCCTTAAGGGTCATGGTGGAGCTCAATCAAGTCACTATGCCAAGTGTGAAGAGCCACAGTTGAGGGTGTTGCAATTAGGGTAATCCTAAGTCAACTGAGCAATTGAAGATGATTAAAGCTCAATTCTAAGTCTTTGTGATCATGGATACTTGTATTGAGACACATGAGATAATATTCCAAGATCAATTCAGGAAGAATTCAAAGTGTGAGGAGTTGCTAAACTAGGGTTCTCAAGGTAAAATCCCCTATTTAGTGCCTAACTTCAAGACCACTTATCCCAAGATGCAAGTTTCATATCCACTTTTAGTCGACATGAAACTTGTAGAGCATGTTCTTAGCTTTAATTTGAGTACTAGAAGTCCTCCATTGGATTTATAGAACTCAAGTTATGACCCAGACAAGTTACAGGTCATTTGAGGAATGTGAAATTTGTCTGTGAAGGTTCACCAACTTCCAAGGAACTTTTGTCCTAGAAGGGTGTTTCTTATAAACCTTTGGCCAACATGAAAGTTGTAGGTCTTGACATAGCTTTCCAAATTGTATTAGAAGTCTTCCATCTGATTTATAGAACTCAAGTTATGAGGTTTACAAGTTAGGGGTATTTTGGGAAAGTGAGATTATAGGTCATTTGGCATTATAGGTCATTTTCACCATCTTGCAAGCTTCAATTGAAATTTTTTTCAACATGAAACTTGCTCAAAATGATGTTTTTAGGTAAACCATGTCCTCATGAGGAATTGATTTGACTTAAAATGAGACTTGGTTTGAGAAATTTTGCAAAAGGAAGAATTTAAAGGCATTTAAGTGAAAATTCTCAAATTAATTCATTTTGTGCTCAAACAAGGCAAGTGGGTACTCATTTTAATCAGAAAGGCCATTTTGAGTACTTTAGCATTTTTAGAATTTTCATTTGAGGTTAATTTCATGGTGTTTTGACTTGTAACTTTATAAGTAAGCAACACATCCAAATTTGGTCATGAGAGGAATTTGAGCTCTCTAATCACTCTCTACACTCTCAACAGACCACAAGGAGTTGAATGAAAGCTTCCAAGGGAAGTTTTGAGCTAGAATTCGTGCTTTCCATTGTTGAAGTGTTGAAAGGAAATTGAAAATTGGATTTCTGGATTTGGGCCTCAATTGGACCTCAAAAGCCCATAAACCATCTCTATTTAAGTTCAGAAGAGGGTTTTGCTCATTTTTAGTGATTGATTCGTGCTGGAAGCAGAGATTGAAGTTTGAGTTCAAGAGCAAAAAGTGAGGATCGTGAATTCTGATTGAGAGGTTTCCAAGGCAATTCAAGGTGTCCTTCTTCTTCAACACACTTCATTGAAATTTTCTGCACGATTTGAAGCCAAGAAACACTCCATAACTGCATCAATTTGCAGCTCAAAACCAGGTATGTAACTTTCAAAACTGCACTGATTCTAGCATGATCTAGCCTGGATTAGTATGTGGTTAAGCATTAGGTTGAAACATAGATGGATTTTGGATAGAAATCTGGATGATTAGAGACGAAATAGGATGCGATGTGATTTCTGTTGAGAGTTGGTTTGGCCTGATCTTGAGGTTGCAACATGATCTAGTTTGTTTAGGATGATCAGTGAAGTGTGAGGAACAGATCTATGGTTTTAGATTAAGTTATGGTGATGATCAAGATTGAGGTGCAATTTCTGTTTGCTTGCGTGTTTTAAAATCTAGGAAGAATTGGAGGATTTGGATGTCATATTTGGAATCAGTGTGAAATTTGGAGTGGAATCACATAATTTTTGTTGAGAATTGGTCACCTGTAATTGCCTGCTCACCGGAGAAGACGGCTGAGGACCACCGGACCACCACCGGAATAGTTTCCCTCCATCTGAGTTTGAATTGGAAAAGATGAAGGAGAAGCGTTGGATTTGGCTGAAAATAAGACCTTGTATGTTCATCGTGTGGATGGGATTTAAACTGAGACTTGAACTTTGACCCTCCAAAGCGCACCGTTTCACTAATCCTGGCTGGCTGTTACGTGGCATCTGAGTTGGAGAGCGTGTGATCCTTAGATTAGGAGACTGAGTCAATTGATCCAACGCCTGTGTCTTTTTCTCAGCATTTTGATTTTCATTAATTCATTTTCTTTTATTTTAATTGCATTTTCATTCTAAAATTCATTTTTATTTCAATATTCATCAAAAAAATAAAAGAAAAATATGTCCATGCTCCTCATTTTATTTGTGATTTTTCTGTGTTTTTTCATTTCATTTTTGCTTATTTTTCAATTTAATTTGAATTTCTCCATGTTATTAATTTCTTTAATTTTGTATATTTGATACACGATTTTGCTGATTTTTGTTCTTGCAATTGGTATTGAATCTTCGGATGATTTAATCTAGATTTTTTAGATGACAATAGGTTCTGTTTTGAATTAGGAGCATTAGACTTTCCTTTTTAGGATTCTTATTTGGTACCTTGTGATCTAGGATTTCTTTAGGTGACTTCCCTTTAGATTGAGGTTCTGATCCTTTGCCCATAGGTCTTTAACATGTTTAGGCTCCCTTAGAAAATTTCTAAGTATTTTATAAGGTGTTTTAGGATTTTTCATAGATTTAACACTTAGACTAGTTTTAGGTTGTTTTCAACATAACACTTGCTTTAGAATGACTTCAATGGTTGCCTTTAGTGCATGTTAAGCTTGCTAATCTTCTTTGATGGTGTTTTAGACATGTTTAAGCTTCTGGTTACTTGATGTTGATGGTTTATTTGGTGTTTAGACCTCTCTTTAGATAGCGTTCTTTGAGCTTGTTCAATTAGGGTTTAGGAAGAACTTAGTTGTTCTCTCCTTCTTCACATAAAACATGGATTGCTTTGATTGCTTTCCATTCTCATCATATGATTCAAGGTCCCTATGTGAAAGCCTCATCTTTCCTTTGGAAGGATGTGTGGCACTTCACAATAGGTAGAACCTTTGAGGATGCCCTTCTCAGATGACTGGTTGAGTGTCTGATTGGATTCCTTTGGTTTCCTTCCTGCTTCCCATCATCAATCCAATATCTTGGTGTTGTTCTCTTCCCTTGTGTTGGAGCTTGTTGAAGCATGAAGATGAAGACTTCTCTTGAGGTGGCTTGAAGTTGTTTGTTTGCATACTGTTTGATTGTTTGTTGTTTATCTACTTTGCTGTTGAGTTGTTTTGTCTGCTGTTTCTCTGAATGCTCTGCTTTGCTTGTATGGCCAATTGAGTGTGTGTTGCATTTAGAATAGGTTTATCATATAGTGATATAGGCTTAAGATCATCTTAAAGGTTGAGAATAGCTCCCTTTGCTTGTCTGCATTTAAAGGTCGAGTCTGGCTCCCTCTGCTTGACTGTTATTGATTGGCTTTACTTGCTGGCTTAAGGTTGAGTCTGTCTCCCTTGCCTGTGCTTTGTGTGTTGCCTTTGGGCTTGCTGGCTCTAAAATTTGAGCTTGGCTCCTTCTGCTTGTTTGTTGCATTGCATGCATTTTCTTTACAGTTGTTTCTTTACAGTATTTTTTTTTGCTGTTGTTTTCCTTTGCCATGTTCCCCTAGGAACTCTGACTTCTCTTGTTCAAGAGGAGTTATGACAGACATTAGGGTTCTAACCATGCATGATAACATTAGTTAGCTTCCCTCCTAACCTCAACCATAGGATCAACTTTGCATCCGTTCTCTTCTCATCTTCAAACAAAATCAAAGTACAATAATAAAGGTTAATTGACGTCGTACATTACGAGCCTTAAGCTACTTGAGAAAGGGTTGTTGGAGAGTTTCTTTTCAACAGTATGGATGTTTAGTATGGTACCCTTTGGGTGACATGCGACGCATTCACTCTCAGGTCATAGTCTCTAGTGCGATATCAGTTGCAAACATCCATAAAAGATACTTCTCTAAAAAACAGAAAACAAAGATCAAACTCTTTTTGTCCTCTTGGACCTATAATCCCTTGGAAACCCTTTTCAGAAGGAGAGTTCTGTTAACTCCCGGTTCTACCGCAAACGGTAAACGCCTAAGTCTCCAATGGTCGAGCTGCATACACCAAACTGCTGGAACCGTCTGTTAACCCTACTCGGATAAAAAAGACAAACCGGTGTCTCTCGTTCTTTCGAACTACGTTTGCTCTGATCTTTCGCGCCGTGTGAAAGTACGTAGGCACGAGATGCGATATCTCAGCGAGCAACCTTTTCCCATAGTTCGGCGAACTACGTTGACTCTGATTTCTCGTTCCAGACGGGAATACGTAGGCATAAAGTGCGACGCTTTTCTGAGTCATTTTCTTTTCTTTTCAGACCATACCTTTAGTGTAGATAGATATAACAAACCCGACAAATAAACACATTAAGCATGGATCCCATCGAGTACAATGGACGTGAGGGGTGCTAATACCTTCCCCTCGTGTAACCGACTCCCGAATCCAGACAGTGGTTGCGATGACCTTGTCTTATACCTTTTCGTCAGGTTTTTCCGATCGTTTCCTTTCCCTTTCTGTGGGATAAATAACGAAAGGTGGCGACCCTTCTATCTTGCCGGCCTCGTTTTTTGCAGTAGCGATAATCGCAACCATATCTCGGGTTCGGGAGTCGGTTACGCAAGGGGAAGGTGTTAGCACCCCTCACGTCCATCGTACTCGACGGGATCCACGCTTTGTTGTCTATCTAAAAGGGTGGTTACTATCTAGCTACAGGTTGCATAGACAAAAGAAAACAAAAGAGACTCAATAGATCATCGCCGATCTATGCCTACGCATTCCCTCGTGCAATGGGAAATTCAGAGTCAACGTAATTTGGCTAACTATGGGTGAATGTGGGGGAAGGTTGCTCGCCAAGACATCGCCGTCTTGTGCCTACGTATTCTCGTCTGGTACGAGAAATCAGAGAAAACATAGTTCGGGCTAACGAGAACACCGGTTGGTTCAAAATGTTTTAGGCCCGAGTAGGGTTAAAACATAGTTCTAGCAGTTAGGTGTATGCAGCTCGACCATTGGAGACTCAGGCGTCACCTATTTGCGATAAAACCAAGAGTTAACAAAACTCTCCTTATGAAAAAGGTTTTCCAAATTAAATCCCGAAAGATAAAAAGTTTTGAAGTTTTTTTTTTGTGTTTTTTTTAGAGAAGAAGTGCATTGATTATCGTTTGTAATTCATGTTGCACTAAAGACTATGACCTAGGAGCGAATGCGTCGCATATCATCCAAAGGACATACGCTAAACACTCTAGATAATTGAAAGGAGGCCCCCCAATAACCATTTCCCAAGTACTTAAGGCTCGTAGCATACAACAATCCTCAACCTTTATTAGGTGTTTTGAGAAGTGTTGCGTTGAAAATTAGATATCAAGCTATTAAATTAACTTGAATCTTAATTCTTTTACAACCGAACTTTATTTTATCCAAAGGAAAGGTCTAAAGAAAGAAAAACCTTTTTCGCGATGTAACGACAACGCTTAAGAGATTCGAGGATCGGGGGTTGGTTATACCTAGGGAAGGTATTAGCATCCTAAGCATCTGTAGTACTCTACAGGAACCTTTTGTTTGATTTCTTGCTAAGTGTGAAATATGTACTATGGATTTAGGATGTGGGAGAAGATATAAGTTTAAACCTAAAGTTATATACACTATGTTTGCTCGCAAAGACATCGCATCTTCTGCCTACGTATCCTAACTAGGATAGAATCAAAGCAATCGTAGTTCACCTCACAAGGGAATAAGAACACTTGATTATGATCGAGGTTCAGGGGGGAACAAACATGACAATGTTTGTGTGGAGTTTGACAAAACTCCCTAATCTAAGTTGTAATATTCAAAAGGGGAAGCAAGAAATCATGACAATGATTCTTACACAGAGTTGACAAACTCTTTCCTAGGGTTCTAGTTGAAGAACACTCCTAGTACAGGTGGGTTCTTAGACTTGAAGCAAAGTCTAATGGCTTATAATCTAGGGTTAAAATGACTTAACAAAGTCAGGGGGAGGATAAAAGAGGTATCCACGACATGAGGGTCAAATGAGCAGACCTTCCTTTGGAGATAGACAGGGGAGGCAACTGGATGAGAGCTAACAAGCTTCATCACTTGGGGAAAGAACGTAACAAGAAAATTAAAAATATGATAAGGGCATATTCATAGTGAAAACCATTAAATAAATATGTGGAATGATAAAGATGGAGGTACATTGATGACAATCAAAGCAGATGAATTATCAGGGACTGTGACGACAGATCAAGTTCAAATAAGTTTAACAGATAAAGTAACATGGACATGGTAACAACCAAAAATTAAGCTTTAACATGTTAACAAACATTTAAGAATGAGAATGCAAACAAATATCACAGGAAAAACACAAGCATAACAAAGGAAAATTCATCTGCATCTGTCAATACGATCACAGAAAGTACACAACTTGCACACAGTCAAAAGAGATGAAACATTTTTTAAAAATGAAAGTAAAAAATATGACATGAAAGTACACATCAAGATGAACACAATGAAAAAAGAACGGGTGAAAAACGATTAAAATTGAGAGAGATACGAATTTTTGAAAATGGAGTGAAAAATAACAAAAAATAATAAAAGAGTTGCCCTCCTTAGGGGTCGAACTCAGGTACAAGGCGTGCAAGGCGTATTTGGCATAATGGTCTTACCACTGGGGTGGCTATACATCCATTTGTATATGCCACCCCATAAATATATATGGGTGAAAATCATATTATCCTGGGCAAAAAATAAGAACACTCAAATGATTTACGTTTTCACTCGTAATTTTCTCGATTCTTAACCAAACGCGATGAAATTTATATGTATCTCGACCAGAAAAATATGAGGATCATGATGGTGATGTTAATTTTCTGAGATTCTTCTTCTATTTAAAAATTCGAAGACACATGCTCTTTGACACTTTGTTATGCATTTTGAAATCCAAAACATAAACCCACTGTTATAAGAGTCAAATAAGGGTTTGAACATTTTAAGAATGATGCACTTGATGTATTCCAACAAATGATTTGGATCAAAATACAATAGAATGAATACTGGTATGATCATGCAAGTGTAATGTTTTAAAAATGCAACCTTGCAGCCATAGACTATAACAGATGATTTTAAAAGGGATTGATGGTTTGAACAAGCTTAAAATGTGGTATAAAATGTGCCTCAACAGGAGAATGTTATCCAAAACCAATAGATCAAAATAGTGTATGGGAGCTGCAAAATCATGCAATGCATGATGATGTCAATCCAAGGCTGCAGCTGGTTTCAATTCAATTCAAACACACTATCATGCTACAAATATACACTCAAATTAATTCAAATGATTGAATTGATGCAAGGCAGAGTAGTGTGAGGTTTTGTGTTCAGGCTGTTTTACATGTGTTTTGTGAAAGTGCAAGAAAATGTGCAGTTCATGTCACAGTTGGTTTTACATCAAACTAAACATACACACATTGCCTATACATGATATTGAATGATTATGAACATAATTTGAAGCCAAAAAGAGAGCTGTCATGAAAATGGTACTTGAGTGGCCATTATTGTGAACATGATGCATGAAGAAGTGAAATTGCAGTTTTGAGGCATAATCAAACCAAAGATTCATATACACATACCATAAATATACATACCAGTGAAATTATATCAAAGTTTTAATGCAAAACCAATTGGTGTGAAAAAGTGGTGCTTGTGTGCAATTGTATTTGTGAAAGTGCATGAAAATGTACAAATTTTGTTCAAAACAGCTGCAAGTCATTTTAATTACACACACACACACATTGTATATAAGATATAAGATGAGATGGAATCATGGTATGTGGCCAAAACTGACTGTGGTGAAAAAGTGGTGTTTCATGTGCAAATGGATGTGTGTGAAGTGCAGCAGAATATGAGATTCAAATTCATAACATTTTCAGGTTATTTCCATCATACACACACATTGTATTCTTGATATAGGATGAGTATGAGCACAAATTAGGACCAAAAATAAACTGTTACCAAGACTGGTAACACAGCTGCAAGAAAAAGGTATTTTGAGGCATGAATGTTCATTTTCGGTTCTAAGCCTCCCTAGGTCAAGCAAGTCATACACACATCTCATACACATATTATAGAATGGATTCAAGCAAATATTATGACTCAAAACAGTCTATGTTAAAAAATGGTATCGGTTTGTAAATGAAATGACAAGGTGAGCTCTAATGATGCATTTGATTGTGAAAAGCAACAAAACAAATAAGAACAAGTCATACTAATCACAGGTACTCATCATAATCAAGAAACCAATTATGATCCAACTCACAAATTAAACACATCAACTTCAAAACAGGATTTTGCATATGACAGAAAAATGATACTTTTCAATATTACCACTAGCTCAAAAAATGCCAAAATATGGAAAATGATGCAAAGGGCAATGTTTATAAGCTACATACCTCTTGTAGGCTTTGTTGAAAAAGCTAGAACAACCAAGAAACCCAGAGAACTTCAATCTTCCTTTTTGCCTTGAGTCTTTTCTTCCTTTTGAAGCAATGTGCAAATACAAGGACAGTTGGAGAAATAGGTCTCACCAATGAATTCTAACACTTTGGAAAGTTGAAAAACAATATATAAGATGTGTTTGAGTGATTAAAACACTAAGCAAATGCTTAGAACAAGATTTGGTAGAATTTGTAGCTTTTAGTCAAAGTATCTTGATGTAGGAGTTGACTTTTTACAAAATGAGGTTTTTGAGAGGTTTAATGGTTTGGACACCTTCTATATTATGTTTATGGACTGTGTGGATGACATTTGAAAGTTTAGAATGGTTGGAAATGGTTTTGGGTGTTGAACTGTCCAAGACAGATTTTGGAGGTTTTTGGTGATTTTGCAATTTTGTGAATTGAGAGCAAAGAATGGAAAAAGTGAAGGTTTTCAATCTTTCTGGTTTTTAGAAGATTGTTGATGATCAAAATGAAGTGAGGGAGAGTCCTATTTATAGGCAAATGAAGTGGCTTGGGCAGATTTGAAGTTTCTTCACTTTGAAGAAAGGTTTTGAACTTTTAAAATCAAACCTCCTCAAGTGAGTTTCCTTGGCTGCAAGGCAAGCCTCAATAGTCAAGAAAAATGATGAATTTGAAGTGTCTAAATGCAGGCTAGAGTGTAGCATCATGGCTGTTTCAGAACTCTCTTTACACCTCATGCTTACTTTTTACTTTTGAAGGCAAGTTGCAAGGCAACTTGCAAGCTACTTGCAAAGCTTGTCTTTTTCCATATTTCTGCATTTCCTTAGTTCTCTTGGGTTAAAAATCTTCTACATATCAGATACAATAGGATTCACATGTTAGAATTGGTCAATTTTGATGAAGGAAGTGATTTTTGAAATTGGGCAATGTGGGACTAAAGTGAAAAACCATCAACTTGCCATGACCATAACTTTCAGCTCACAAATCCTTTTGAGATGTGCTAGTACTTCTTAGAAAGCCCTCAAATAGCTATAAAACATTCATGATTTCATGAGTTTCAATTTCCCAAAGGAACTTGGCCAAAAAGCCTTCCAAAGTTGCTAAAAAATGAACTTAAAAATGAAATTTCTCCTAGTCTTTTTCCCCTCTAGAAATGAATTTGATCATAACTCCAAATCTATGCATTTTCTGATCATGGAACACTTAGGGACTTTTGTAGTATTTGTCAATAGCTTCCAAATGAGCTTTGAACCAGCTCAATTGGATGTGTGGTTACGGAGTTATGGTTTAGCCCCTTTTAAAACCCTAATTTCCCGATTTTTCGATTACTCCTCCATCCTTGATCCAATGGTCATGAAAATTTATATGCAATTACAATATGACATAAGGAACAATTTTGTTTCACATTTTGAAGTCCAATTCCTAAAATTTGGAGAGTTGACTTTTCGGTCAACCGTACGACCGATCGGTGATTACCGAGTTGCCTGTTGACATTCTGGGCCTCCTGAGGCTTTGAAACTTCTTGGATGAACTTTATTAAGCTATATGAACTTCATGAATCATAATCCCATCATTTAAACATCTTCCAACATCAAAGTCATACTACAGTTGACTTTTACTGGTCAAAAACCCTAATCGGGTGCTCTGAAATGCACTGCTCTAAATTCTGGGGTAACAACCTCAAATTAGCTTCTCAATTGACATTATATGATACCCTTGACCTTGTTTCCTAATTGAATGAGCCCAAAACATTGACTAATCACAAACCCTGAAGCTTCGATTTTGACTGCACAAAACCCTGATTCATCTGCAACTCGACAAAGACAGACTTGCACTGGGTTAAGGTTAGATAATTCATGAGTATGCTCCTAAAATGATAATGAGAATCTAAGGGGTCAAAATTTGGGGTGCAACAAGAAGGTTTGAAGATGAGAAGAGAGAGACATTCTAAAGGGAGACTAAGACTCAACCTAAAGTTATCATACAAAGTGCACCTATGATTGGGATGAAAGGGAATGCTACCTAATGTTATCATGCATGGATTCAAGCCTAAGGTCTATTAGAATCTCTCTTGAACAAGAGAGATTAAAGTTCCTAAGGGAACATGGCAAAGAAAGACAAAATAAGAAGAAGCAAAAGCAAAGGAAAATGCAAGTATGCAAACATGTAATGCACAATTAGAATGAAAGTGAGGGAGGTACAAAGTGTGGGGCAGTAGCCTCCACAAGCATATCTCAACCTCAAGCATACATATGAAAGATGCAAAGAAGAAGGAGGAAAGAAAACACACAAAAGAGATCAAACAAGCACACAAAAGTGGGATGAAATGGGAGAAAGAATCCTACAACCATTTGTCATCAACCACAATGCCCAAAGGCAAACCAACAAGATATGAGGACATAACATAAAGTGAGGATGAAAGATGAGATGAGGACATCAAGGAACTCATAAAGATCACTCAACCAAAAGCATCACCAAGATTATGTAAACAAAAGCACAAAAGAGTCCTGAAGGAATCACCATTCATGACATGTTCCAAGTACCTCCAAAGGAGGGACTAAACCATCTCAAATGGGATTCAAAAGTCATTGGACAGAAGCAAAGATGAGAGGAGAAGGTACATAAACCAAAGAAGGAGAAGCACAAAAGAGAATGCCAAAAATAGGCATGGAAGAAGACCTAAGTCTTAAGCACATTCAACACTTGAACTTCAAGTGGAAAGCCTAAAAAGAAATGCAAATCTCAACAAGTAATGAACAAGTTTATGACCTAAAAATGAGCATTCAAATACCTCAACCAAAGTCACTTCAAAGCATCATCAAAGAATTTTATTCACAAGGATGCTCCACTTTGAAGGAGGATTGTCGAGGGTCAACAAAAATGAAGTCAAAGTCAAACCAAAATTGGTCAAACCAGGGGAAAATTTATCCTCAAAGATCCTTCAACTCATTATTGAAATGAGGAATGTATCTTATTCATTGGAGAAAAAGATTGGATCAAGAACAAGGCATGAACAAGAAAGAACAAAAGAAAATTCAATTAAAAACCATTCCAAATAGAAAATCCCATTTTAAATGAAAAATAATTGAAAAATGCAAATAAAAATTTCCAAAAACTAAATGACATCCTAAAGTATCTAAAATTTTTTTTTGTGGGATTTTACAATATTTGGAACTATTTTTAATAAATTAAAATCAAAACAGAATAAAATGAAAAAAAAAAAAAGAAAATAAAGCAAATGAACCAGGCGTGGCAAATAACAAGTTTCAAAGTTCAAAACCTGGGTTGGATCCACAAGGGGGCTCCAATAGTGCTTTTGGCCCAATTCCCCTTTAGCCAAGTGAAACACATCGTTTCACTTATGACATGGCAAGTCATAGATCCACGCGTACTGGTTAGCGTGATCTCAGCCATTGATCCAAGCCAGTCAAAGAGTCAACAACACAAGTGGCAAGCCAAGTCAGCAAAATGGAAAGACAAACCAGACAACGGAGCTACAGTATCCGGTCATCTTCTCCGGCCACGCAGCCGGAGTTGCAGGTCAAAAACATCACCAAATCACCTCAAATTTAATACTAAAATGAAGCTCATGCTATGTAGATCATGAATCCACAAACAAAAATCATTTATCATGCGTAAATAAGGCAAATCGAACGATCAAAGTTTGACCACCAAACTGAAATCATCACAAACATCACAAATAATGATCCAGAATTTGCCTACACATGTAGGTCTTCAGTTTGCAACAACAATGGCGTAAAATGGATACATATTATGAGTGAATTTTGGAAAAGAAGAATACCTAACAGAGTCTCTCCATTGGAGCTTCAATTATGCTCAAACATGATCCAAATTGCGCAGTAACACTCAAGGGAGTTCAAGGAAGGTGTTGCTGGCTTTGATTTGAGTTGAAACTGCTTGAATCTCTTGAAAATTCCAACTGCTCCTAAGCTCTCCCTCCATGAAAGTGACTGCATGAAGCTTCGAAATTCATCTGGAACTTTTATATTATGGATCTAGAAGCAATTGGAGGCCCAATATGGCCTTATTGGAGTATAATTCAAAAATGCCCAAAGTTGGAAATGAACTTCATGCATACATGAAACTGACTCCAATTCTCCTTGAATTTGATTCAAATTAGTTGCTGAGAGCATCTATGGATCGTGTGGACTGAAATCTTCCCTTAATTTGATCCAATGGTGGAGATTGAATGTGAAACTTCTTCTTGAAGTAACTTGAAATTGCACGTGTATTTCACATTATGAGCCAAAATGGATTTGTGCATCTTGCTTGTTGGATAAATGTGAATCAAAATGATCACAAATATGGCACAAAAAGGTTCCAAAACCAAATCAAATGAATTCATGACTTCAAGTTCATTTTTCCATGGGATTTCTTCACCAATCTCCTTGTCCTTGCATAATTCATGATAACTTGATGTTCCATGATGAAATTGTTACCATTTGAAGCAACTTTCATGTTGGAGAAAGCTTCATTTGAAGTGCATAAGTGGATGAAAAGGACCTATAATGAAAATGACCTATAATCTCACTTTCCCAAAATACCCCTGCCTTGCAAGCTTCATAACTTGAGTTCTACAAATGAGATGAGTTACTTCTAGGAATTTTTGGAAAGCTAAGATCATGAGGATAAACTTTTATGCTCATCAAAAGTTGAGAAGAAACATGATTCTAGGTCAAAAGTGCCTTGGAAGTTGGTTGACTTTTGTTGACTGAAAACATGATTCATCTAAGACCTCTAACGTTCCAGCATCATAACTTGAGTTCTAGAAACCCAATGGATGAGTTCTAGTACTCAAAAGAAAGCTAGGAAAATGATTTACAAGTTTCATGTTTATGTTAAAGTGAGATTACACTTGTATCTTGAGATATGTGGTCTTGAAGTTAGGCACTAAACAAGGGATTTTACACTAACGAACCTCTGAAACCCTAATATAGTAACTTCTCACACTCTTGATTATTCTTGAATTGATCTTGAAATAACATCTTATATGCCTCAACACAACATTAAATGACACCAAAGACTTAGAACTAAGTCTTAATCTCCTTCAAATCAACCATGGATCTTGTATTAGGCAGATGAAACCCTAGGTGTGCAATCATTTGACTGCAACCTCTTGCACATGATATAACAACTTGCATAAGCTCCACAATGGCTCTCAAAGCACTCAATGAGCTTCAAAACATCTCATATCCATATCCATGAACTTGTGATCCTCACATGATCTTCAATTGGCCTCCAAGACAGGAGATAAGCAATATACATCCATTCACCTTCTTAGAGAGCTCTGACCAGCTTCTAATGACATGATGAGCACTCAAGCTTGCTTGGAACCTTTGACAAACCTTCTCTTGCTATGAACGCCTCTTGATCCCCTGCAAATGAGCCACAATATGCAAATGCCAATGCTAGAACAATGTAATGAAAACATAAGCCAAGTAAAGCAATGGTTGGGCAAATTTTCGGGTACAACAGCTGCCCCTATTCAAGCGACTTGGACCTGAATGAGTGAAAAGAGAATGGCCTTCAAATAATCAAGGTAAAAGACATTTGAATACCAAAGAACCCAGAAATTTGCCAACCGTAGAAATAAACTACAAACTCTGATTGGAGATTAACATCTCCGAAAATAACTCACCTGATAGTTGCAACGGTAACAAGTGAACTGATTACCAATTTCAAATCGTCGACACTAAGTCGGAAAGATCATATGACATCGCCGTCAGGAATCGACACGAAGTCGATAAATCATATGATATCGCGTAGCGGATACTAAACCTCTGACTTCTCCGTCTGGCCTCTGCACCTGTTTGGGAAAACATCTGACATCGTCGTCAGGCATCTGACCTCGTCGTCAGGCATCTGACCTCGCTGTCAGGCATCGACATCAAGTCGGTAAATCATCTGACATCATTGTCAGGCATCTAACTTCGCTGTCCAACATCGACATCAAGTCGGTAAAACATATGCATTCACCGTCAGAACCAATGAACACGATAAGCATTGAACCCGAAGGATGGCTCAACCCGCAGCTAAGAAGAAACATCTGACATCGCCGCCAAGCAACTGTTCAATAAAAACAAGTACTAAATCCAAAGACGCGGACCTCTAACATCGCCGCCACGCATTCGCTAAATAAAAGCGAGTAACAAAATTGAAAATCAGGTTAACACATAGCATCTGACATCACCGCCAAACCTCTATTGAGTTGATGAATACATCTGACATTGCCGTCAGGCAACCACGAAGTTGATACAGATCTGGAATCGCCGTCAGGCATCTACAAGGGATAAAACATCTGACCTCGCCGTCAAGTATCCACGCAGTTGAGAAACATCTGACATCACCGTCAGGCATCTGTAGGGGATAAAACATCTGACCTCGCCGTCATGTATCCGCGCAGTTGAGAAACATCTGACATCGCCGCCAGGCATATATTGTAACCAATAGGTAGCGAACCTGAAGGTAAGCACATCAGACATCGCCGCCAGGCATTTTCTAAATAAAAGCGAGCAACAAACCCAAAGGTAAGGACATCTGACATCGCCGCCAGGCATTCGCTAAATAAAAGCGAGCATCGAACTCGAAGTTAAGGACATCTGACATCGCCGCCAGGCATTCGCTAAATAAAAGCGAGCAACAAACCCAAAGGTAAGAACATCTAACATCGCCGACAGGCATTTGCTAAATAAAAGCAAGCAACAAACCCAAAAGTTCGGATCAACCAAAGCTGACAAACACATCTTGAGAATACTCCGTTGGGGAAGAGAGAAACTTAACCAAGCAACTCTGGCAGGGAGAAAAAAAGAAATTTAACCAAATAACTCTGCTTTGGGAGCGCGAAGAAACTTAACCAAGTAACTCTGCTGAGGACCAAAGAGAACCTTAACCAAGTAAATCTGTTGAGTAACACATGATAAGATGAACGTGTCCATCAAAGATCGGACCATGGTCTGGATACCATATGGGCTTATAACAACAGCTAAAGTCCGGCGACACCGCTGGGAAAAAACGTAAGCCCGGGTCCGAATACCACACGGGCTAACGGAAACTACCATGGTTTGGATACCATTCGAGCAAAGATATCAGTCATCTGTCGGAGATACACCTGCGAACAAAGAGGTAACCACCTGGCTTATGTTTCACATGCGTATGTTTCAAAATGGCGTAATCCTCCATACAAAATGGAAATGCTACGCGTTTGGAGGATGTTATGCACAAAATGTAAAATGCAACGGAACCAACCCATCAAAATAAATGTTGAAGAGAAACCCAAAATCCACCCTGCCGGGGCAAAGGTTAACCCATGCCAATCGCAACTGGACTTAAATTGGGAAACGAGCCCTGGACGGCTTCTTTACTGGGGAGCAAAGTTCTTACGAGAACAATAAGTTCAAACTCAGCTGGGGGATTCACGTCAAAGCCTACAGAGGAAAATGCCTTGAAGGGCCTTCTAGAATACAACTATTCTGGGGAAACGACGGCTCTGCAGGTTAGACAACCAGACACTGAAAACAAATTTGCCCACTGGGGAACCAACAACTCTGCGGGGGATCCGGAATCAACCATCGAGATTCACAACACGCCCTGCTGAAGAAAATAGCCCTGAATAGCCCACAAATACTCCCCTGAAAGTGACAACTTACTGGGGAAGCAATCCAAACTGCCGGGAACTACTCACTTGAGGCATAATCTACTATAGATCTACTCTGCCAGGGAATCACAAACTTAGTGAAATTGCTGGGAAATAGTTTATCTCTGCAGGGAAATAAAACTACTCCATGCTGATTTTGCTGAGGGTAAAGACAACTCTGCTAACCTGCAAGGGGGAAAGTCAACTCTACTGGGGATCTCCCGATGAGGGAAACAACATCCACCTCTTCTTGGGGATACAAAGTTATACTTTCAAACTCTGTGGGGAGACAACACCTGATATTGCCCCGCTGTTGGGAAAAGTTCCACACTTGCACGGTGGAAAGAAATCCAATCTCGACTCACTGAGGAGAGCAAGTGCATACCTGCAACCTACGGGGATTAAATGTGTACTGACCAACTACTAGGGGATAATCGTGCACACTTAATCTGCTGGGAATATCAATCTCGGCCCTCTGTGGATAGCCTTACTTTGTTAGAGACTTCGGTCTCAAACTGCGAAGAGCTAAATGTGAACCGACCAACTGCTGGGTATAAGCGTACATACTTAGCTGCTTACTCCATCTGCATACAACTCTACCAGGTGTTGCACCCCAAAATTTGACCAACTTTTCTTTATCTAGCTTATGTTTCATTAGCATTATCATTTCATTGACATGTATGCAGGAGATCAAGAGGTATGATTGCCAATCAAAAGCTATACAAGAGTGTGAAGCTAGCTAAGAAGGTTATTCAAGTGTTCAAGAGTGGATATCCTTGTCAGAGAAATTAAAAGATCCCCAGAGAGACTGGTTGAAACCAAGAGTGTGTGCCTCCTAACTTGAGAGTTGTGGGAGCTCCTCAGATGATTCTGAAGCCAAGAATGTGGACTTGAAGCCTTGAAAGAGATCATGAGAAGTGTTGAAGATCACTTTGAGGCCTAGACAGGTCATTGTGCAAGGTTAAGAAGACCCATCCATGAATGGTGCAGCTAGGGTTTGACTGGGTCAACCCTAGGTCAACTGATGATTTGAAGGAGGTTGAGACCTAACTCAAAGACCATGTAGTCATGGATTGATGCATTGAGATGCTATAAGGATGATTCCAAGGTTAACTCATCATGATTGAAGAGTTTGAGAAGTTTCAAGCTAGGGTTTCTAAGGCTTGACAGTGTAAAATCCCCTAGTTTGACCCCTATCTTCAAGGCAGTTTAGCTCAAGATGTGATTGTCATCTCATCTTACCCCCAACATGAATGTTGTAGAGCATGATCTTAGCTTTGATTTGAGTGCTAGAAGTCCTTGATAGGATTTGTAGAACTCAGGTTATGACTTTGACAAACTACAGGTCATCTGAGGTATATGAATTTGGGGGCTTGAAAGTTGTCCAACTTGCATGAAACTTTTTCCCTATAAGGATGATTCCTATGAACTCTTTGTCAACATGAATGTTGTTCCTTATCCTCTTAGCTTTCTATAGAGTACTATAAGTCCTTGATACGATTTGTAGAACTCAAGTTATGGCTTTGACAAGTCAAGGGCATTTTGGTCATCTGGAGATTATAGGTCATTTCAACCATAAGGCCATAACTCCTATTTCCAAGCTTCAAATGGGAAAATGTTCAACATTAAACTTGTTCAAAATGATGTTTTAAGGCTAGTCAAGAGGTCATGAGATGTTGGAAGTTCTTGTATCTCAAAGTTGCAAAAATGACCTAAAATAAGGGTATAAGTTAAATGAACCAAAGTTGGAAATTGATATTTTTGGTCTACATGTCCAAACCAAGGTGTCGCTACTGCGAAAATCGGCGCCGGCTGACAGAAGAGTCGCCACCGTGCGTTATTTATCCCAAAGGAGGGAAAGGAAACGCTCGAAGTAAACCTAACGCAAAGACGGGAAAAGGTATGGTCATCGCAACCAAAACCTGGATTCGGGAGTCGGTTACGCAAGGGGAAGGTATTAGCACCCCTCACGTCCATCGTACTCGATGGGATCCACGCTTGCTTGTTTGTACGGATTACACTTCTATCTAAACTAAAGGATGAGGTCTGAAAAGAAAAGAAAACATGACTCGGTAAAGCATCGCACTTTATGCCTACGTATTCCCGTCTGGAACGAGAAATCAGAGTCAACGTAGTTCGCCTAACTACGGGGGGAAAGTGGGTGAAGGTTGCTCGCTAGGATATCGCATCCTATGCCTACGTACTTCCACACAGCATGGAAGATCAGAGCAAACGTAGTTCGGGCTACGCACGACACAAGCTGTTCAAGTGTCTTTTATGAAAAATCTCACCTTAAACAAGGGTTTTCTTATTGCAAAAAGGTTGATGTTTGTTCAAATCTTTTGACGGAAGAAATGAATTAATCTCTGTTATAACCTTTATGAATGTTTTTCTGTTGTTTTGAAGAAAGAAGAGATGACACTCTACAAATCCTAGGGTTAAAAAAAAGAAGGGAATAAAATCTACCCTAATGTTATCATGCATGGGTTAACTCCTAATGTCTATCATGCTCCTCTCTTGCGCAGAGAGAAACAGAGATCCTAAGGGAATAGACGAAAACAGAAACAGCCGATATATACAATAAAGCAGTAAAATGCCTGAATGCAACAATACAAGCGAGGCAAGGGAGTCCCACTCAACCTCGAATCTAGAAAACAATAGGCAAAAGTGAATAGACTTCACTTTCAACCCAGCAAGTTAAACAGCAAACAATACAATCCGGGAAATTCACACAATACATCAAAATTAAAACAGCAAAAGCTAAACAGCAAAGCAGTCTTCATCAGCACCAGCAACCATCTTCAAGTCCACATCAGCTATCCGCAAGCATCAAACTTTATCTTCAATCTCCCAATGGCTTTTCTTCAAGTCCTAACCTCCAAGCTGAGGAATCAATCACAGGAATAAATTGGGTGTTAAGCAAGTAGTTGACCACCAAGGGTGGCAAATAGACTGCTATCAACACAAAGGAATATTTCTCTCAAGAGTTCTATCCCTTAGACATTAGCACCAAGCCTTCCAAAGGAAGGGGGTGAGTGTCTTAGAGAGACTCTGCATCACAGAGAAGAATGGAGGCAGTCAAGACCTTCCATGTTTGAGAATCAAGTTGTCTACTCTAGGGCTCTGCCTAACTCCTAGATCCTACAAACTTCAACAGCTACCAGCAAGAGATACTCCTCATTCACTCTGGAAGTTGGTCTTCATTCTCTGATCTTCAAATGGGCTTCATCTTCATAGGCTTCAGCTCAAACCCTGAGTCCCAAACAACCCAATACCCCACACACAGACAAAATGATAACCCTAAAGAGGGCACACCACACAGTCAATCAAATATGAGCAATATACTAATAGCAGTAGGGGAATCCTAATATTTTCTAAGGGATCTATCCTATACCCATAACCCCTATAGTCCCATACCCCAAAATCAACTCAAAAATTCCTAAAAGAATTAAACTATCTCACCTATACTCACCTAAAACCCTAATTTTCAACACTATAATCTCACCTAAACAAATCACCTAAGATTAAATTCTAAAAATATGAATTAAATCCTATGAACTAATTAAGGTCCTATGCTAATCACTCTAAAAAGAATGGATTAAAAATGCTAAAGCACCTTTTCAAACTAAAATCACCAAATTTGAGCACTAAACTAAACTTAATAAAATGCTATTTACAAGAAAAATGCATAAAAAATATTAAAACAAAATAAAATGCCAATTTTATTATTTAATATTTTTCTAGACAGAATTATTGACCTACCACAAAAAGAAGGAATTAAAAAGAAGCTTTTTCCAATTTTTTATGATTTTTTAAAGATGAGAAAAATATTAAAGAAAATAAAAACACAAAATATGAATTAAAAGGGGAGGGGGTCTGAATAGCAGTGGCGCCCAGTTATTATTGCTGATGGGCCAGGGAAATGGGGTGCGGATAACAATTGCATGAGGCCCAATCACTAATCAGAAACGAAATAAAAAACAAAAAAAAAAGGCGCGTGGGGTGTATCTGAGTAACTTTTCACGTGTAATTTCCAATTGGGCCTGATGGTGGGTGTGCGAATAGAAGTCTGATGCTGAGCCCATGCTTTTGATTCAAGTAAAACGGTGTGTTTGGCGTTAGAGGATCCCTCCATTTCCAGATTCAAATACCAGCCACACGATGAGGTTAATGAGTCAACAAATTGAAACAATCCAACGGCTAAGGTATCGTCTTCTCCAAATCAGACCTAGGGTTTGCAGAATTCATAGCCATGCACGAACCTTCAAGTCCTTCGTTCTCTCTCCTCCCTCAACCAAACGCCACGACCTTAAGACCAAAACTACTCTACTCTTCACCCTCTACAAGATCTTAACCCTAGATTTTCTGAAACTCACCCTAAAATGAAACTCACCCTTAAGACCAAAACTACTCTACTCCTTGTCAATCATCGTCACGTCGTATTTCCAAGGCACGGCTTTAGGATCACTGAAAGGAAACGGACTTGGTCTTCGAATAACTATTGGCTTATGCTGATTCACCTCAGGGATAGACGACTTTGGTATATCGAACACGAGATTGGCAGAACCTGCCCCTGATAGATTAAACACTGGTACCTTTCCCTTTGATCCAGGCTGATGGAAGACTGGCTCAACCACAGCGACCTCATCCTTCTTGGGTTGGCTTGTCACTTGTAAAACACCCTCATTAATCAACCTCTGAACATCATTCTGAACCAACACACAACCCTTAATACTGGCTTCACAACTTACGCATGCAACGTGGGAAGTATCTACCAGACCAGCTTCAAACAGTTTCGAATGGAACATCTTGAGAGGAGTCTTAATCTGTACAACGTCAAGGACATAGCCTTCCTCCGAATCGGCACTAATGGCATTGACACTCTCATGGTTAGGAAAAGGGTTCTTCTTAACATTCGGTTGAGGATCTTCAAATGACAAAATCTTCTTTTCCAATAAATCCCTGACAAGATTTTTAAGAGCATAACAATTCTCCAGATCATGACCAGGCGCACCCTCATGAAATAAACAATGAGCGGCGGCGTTGTAATTGGCGGGTAGAGGATTAGGAGGCGGACCCAAAGCCCGAGTAGTGATTAGACCTTGCTTGACCAAAGAGGGATACAACTCGGTGAAAGTCATCGGAATCGGCGGACAAGGCTTATACGTTCTTTTGTTCGGAACATTCTGGCGAGGAGCCGGACTCTTTGGCTGTTGAGGAGCAGGGGCGTTGGGCGCATGTAGGTAGTTGATAGGAGGCGGATAAACAGGAGGTTGTTGCATAGGTTGATACATAGGAACCTGTTGATTGAAAGAAGGTGTAACAGCTGCCACGTAGGGTTGTTGAGCATATTGGATTGGGTACCCTTGAGGTTGAGCATAACCTTGCGGATATTGATAAAATTGGTCTCTTAGTCTACCAGAGGATATAGCATTAGTCTCGCCCTCTTTCTTCTTCTGGGAGCTATACGGAGGTTTCTTCGGCTGATCCTTAGAAGCACCATGATTACTTGTCATTTTACCACTTTTCATACCCAATTCAATCTTGACACCCACAGCAACGATGTCAGAGAAATTTGAAGTCACACTACCCACCATTCTCTCGTAAAATTCTGGACGAACCGTGTCGACAAACCAATCAGCTAGCTCTTTCTCGGTCAAAGGAGGTTCTACCTGCGAAGCAATCTCTCTCCACCTTTGAGCATACTCTTTGAATGACTCAGAATTCTTTTGTGACATACTCAACAACTGTCTTCTGTCAGGAGCCAGATCCATATTATACTTGTAGTGTTTGATGAAAGCGTCAGATAAATCTTGGAAACTCTTAACGCGAGACTGGTCCAAAGTTAAATACCACTTGGAAGAAGCACCCTTCAAACTATCTTGGAAGCAATGAATCATCAGTTTATCATTCTCAACATGGGCAGCCATTTTGCAATAATACATGATCAGATGACTCTTAGGACAGGTGGCACCTTCATAACGATCGAAGTTTGGAGTTTTGAACTTCGGGGGAATAACCAAACCTGAGACCAAACAAACATCCCTTGCAGTAGTCCCAAAAATTTGATCGCCCTCTACTTTTTTCAATCTCTGGACGATGGTAATTACTTCCTCACGAAGCTTATCACGTTTCTCATAACCTTCAACATTCTCATCAAGATTATCAAAAACTGTCTCATTGAAGTGCGGTTGCGCACGGGTGTGTACAACAGGTGGTGCAAAGATAAGAGCCCCCCTGGGAACTTCAGAAAATAAAGGCACGGCTTGCTGAACAGGCTGATTAATCAGAACAGTGGCTTGAGGGGGCACAAAACCGGGAGCCAGACCATAAGGTGGGTCCCTTGCTACGGTCACACTTGGTGGAGGGTCCACAGTAACGCCGGTAATCTCGGAAAGAACAGTGGGCTGGGTATCCATCTTAGCATTCATGACATGTAACAATTCCATCATACGCCCCATACCCCCTCGCAGGTCTTCAAGTTTATTGCTAAGGCGATCAATCTCTTTTGTCTGATCCTCCATTCTCTTCCGAGTTTGAGCTCTGGTGTTGTACTGGTGCCGAGGACTCAGGGTGACGAAACTGGAAGGCGAGAGAACCGATCATGAGAAAACGGAAGACACATGCAATGCAAGAAAGTATATGATGCTATGATGCAAATGCAAATGAAGATTTCATGGAATTCAAACATTTACGAATATCGTGGGGTACAAAAAATTTTTTTTTGTTTTTTTCATTTTTATTTTATCCTGCGATATAAATGATGTTTGAATTCCATGAAATACAATGCAATGGGATGCTTTATGGATGCAACGCATGAAAACACACAAAGCCCTAGGTTAACAGTCATGCGTGGAGTTAAGGTCTACCCATCCCCAAAAGGAGTGTACTATAGGTTAGTTGTACCTGCAGAACAAGGTTCTAAAAAGTGCCCAAAGTCATCAGCCCATCTTTCGGATATTATCAACCTTCCGATTGACTCGGGGGTTAATAATATTCTCAAGAGAACCTCTTTTGAGTGTAGTATCGCGTAGCAACCGTTGTAAGATTACTCCCACATAGCTCCTGCACTACGTCCTAAATAAGGCCAAGGTGGTGTTAAGGTACTACGGTCCCCAATATCACAGACTCCAATCGACCATGGAAAAAGTTTTTACGATTACTCGTTCAACCGAACCATTTTCGAAAAGGTCTCAACTGAGCGGTGATTCTCGAATCAGCTTGGTCGGGATTCAACTCCCTATAAGCCTTATCGAATATATCCCCATCCTATAATAATGTCACTAGTCCGGGCGTAGGACTTATCTCACAACACAAGGAACAGTCCCAAACCAGAGCACAAATATATACATGCAAAATAACAAAACAAGTAGCAATACATATGAACAAATTAGGGATAACCCTCAAAAATTAAGAGTCCCCAGTGAAGTCGCCATTTTTCTGTTGCGGTGGAAATAGGATCACAAACTATTAATGAGTTTGAATCGCAATTCAATTCACAACCGCTCTTTGATTTATCCGAAGGAAAAGGTCAAAAGAGGGAAAACCTATTTTGCATCGTAAACACAATGCGGGGAAAGATCTAGGGTTCGGGGGTTGGTTAAATTTAGGGAAGGTATTAGCACCCTAAACTTCTGTAGTACTCTACAGGAACCTTTTGTTCAGATGTTTACTATTTGCTTTATTTATTTGCTTAAGGTATATGTACAAAGGATTAAAAGTGAGAAAAGAGACCTAAGGGGTTAATTCTAAGTTTACTCGGCAAGACATCGCATCTTGTGCCTACGTATCCTTACGGGAGTGGAATCAGAGTAGTCGTAGTTCCCCTCAAAAGGGAGGTTAGAAACTTCTTGACTGTGGTCAAGGTCTCAAGGGGAATAAACGCATCTTAAGGACACGCTTACGTGGAGTGTAGAAACTCCAAATCTCTACGTTGAAATGTTAAGTTGTAATTAGGGTTAAATTAGGGATTCCACGGCGGGAAACCCTAAAATGAGCGCGGCGGCTCTTTGACCTAAAACTAGGGTAACGTTGTAATCTTGCCTGCGGCGAGGCATTTGTGAAAATTAGGGTTTGTAAGAGTTATAAGGGTTTGAAGTTGAGGACTATTGGCGCGGCGACCAAAAGCTAGACCTAACCTTCGGATGTGTGTAGTGTGACAGACTAATTGATGAATGTGTGAGAAATTAATCATACGAGCAGAAAATAATGACCTAATTTGACTATGCAAGCAAAAATTTAAAGGGGCAGGAATTAAAGCGCGATTATTGGTTCGCGAGGTTACAATGGAGGAACAGTTACAATAATAGTTATGAAATTTAAGTAAACCAAACACGCCGTAAGAGCTGCAAATGATGAACACTGTTAATAAGCAAAATTAGACAGTAATTGGACAAATCAGGAGAAAAATGTAGTATTGAAGGTCTCTAAGATATTTAGTTAAAATTATAAAAGAAAAGGTAATGTTTAACCTTTAACATATCTAAAAACTAACTTACATATTTTTAAAATGACTTTTAAATTATTTATTTGGAAAAGGTTTTTATTTTATTTTATTATATTATATAAAAAAACTTTATATTATTTATTTTAAAAGAGTGTTTTTTTTTATTATGAAAAGAAAATTTTTTTTTGATTTATCTTTTGAAAAAGAGCAATTTTAATTAAAAATTTTAACAAAACTATAACTAAATAAATAAAAAATAAAAAGTAAAAACAAGAAAAAAGAAAAACCGGGTTGGGCTGAGTGATCAAACCCCAGACCCAACCCTCACAATCCAACGAACTAATAGCAACTCGCTGCTAGGGTTTCATGCCCCCCTTCGCGAACGGCGCTCTCTTCTTCTTCCTCTCGCCTTTCTTCTTTCTCGATCCTCTGCATTTTCTTCTACAAAACATGAAAAATAAGAAACATGTGAGTTAACGCGTGAGGGTTTACATTTGTTCCTCGGTGATTTATAGCCGATGATGCGTAGAACCGAGGCTTTAGGGTTTGTTGCCCGCCGTTCTTTGCGGACGGTGCTGGTGATCTCTCGCCTGTGATTCGCGGCTGTCTGTGGTTCAGATAATATTGACGTGCGGTGATGTTTGTTGTTCGCCGTCGATGATCTTCGTTCCTCTTTCTTACGAAGACGATGATGAGGATATTGGTTCCTCTGAGTCTCGGCCGTTCTCCTTTTTGCGCCGCCTAGGGTTTGTTCGCGATTTGTGGCTTCGCCGTCCTTTCTAGGGTTTCGCAATTTTTCTTCGCCTCCTTCACAGGTGAAATCGTTCCCTTCTTATACTCTTCTGATTTCATCTTTTTTTTTGGGCCTGGACTTATGATTTTTTTTACGTTATTATTTGGCTGAGATTCGATTTGATTCTATCTGGGATTTTTGGTGAGATTGGATTTCGTTTTTTGCTGGTATGTTTGATCTCATCTGATCTAAACTTTCCCTTTTCAGGATTCCCTATTTTCGGATATGGATCGGTTTTCCATTTGATAACTGAACGGCTTTGTCTTGATCCAATTTCTTCGTTTCCTTGATTGGATCGAATTGGGTTTCTCTGATATGTTTTGGATCTTATTTTTCAGATGTGGAATGGATTGCCTTTGGGGAACTTGGATACCTATTTCTGATACGATTTGGAATTGTGGCCTTGATCTTCTTTTCCTTTCTATTACAGATTGAATTATGGACTCGTTTTGGGATATCCACATGGTTTTGATCTTCACGACTTTTCTTCTTCTTTTTTTCAGAATCAGTACATGCGCTCTGGTTGAGTTAAATGCCGCTGAGGATGGTATACGGCGATGATGATGATATTCTGAGCCTGATGACACTGTTGTTGCCTCTGATGATCTAGGCGGGGTTCTTCGCTTGTGGTTTATCATTTGTTCCATTTGAGTTGTTTTAACCATTATCCTGTGATGAACTTTTGCTGATGCTATTTGCTTCTTGCGTTTCAGGGCTGGTATTTTGGGCCATCGTGTCCGACTATGAATTCGAATGTTGCTTAATGTTGCCTCGAGACATTTACTTGATAGTGGCTGCGAGTTTGGGCCATGATGCTGATTACCTGAGCCGCGACGACTAATATGAACTGCTATGGTTTTGTGCACTTGTTTATTTTATGAACTGAGATGTTTATGTTTGCTTATCCTTGCTGGTACAATTCGTGCCATGATTTTGTGCTGATGCTGTGGGTGCTTGTGATTTCCAACATGAAGCTTGACTTTAATCGATGCCTCTGAACTTTGATACAGCGTATGATGCTGTTTTGATTTGCATTTCGTTTTTCTGATACTTTGTTGAGGCCATTCAATGCAGTTTGGTTTGTATTTTTCTGTTCTGTTTAGACTTGGTTTTCGTTCTGAACTTTTGTGGCAGATTTGTAGGATGTGCTCTTGCGCATGAACTTGCCACTCATGATTTATTGGTCCCTCTTTTTCCTTTCTGAGTTGGATGTTTGTTCAGCTTTGGGGCAGTTTATGAGTTGTCTTGCTTTTGAGTTTCTGTTATCAATTTGTACTGATGCTGTTGTGGAATTTCAGGTGTGGAAACTTCGAAAACAAAATGACTCTGACCTGCCGGCATCCGGGTCTGAATCCAGATTGACCATGTTGCCTTACTTTCATATCAGTTTGGAAATCCAATCGCGGCAAAACGAATCAGTCCCGCTTCTTTTATTACTTCTATCTCTCGGATGTCCCGTAATGCTAAGAACAGGTGTTACCTGGTCTGACGCCAACGGCGCGGATTGGTAACGGGGGTAGGACGCAGCTTCGGTTGTGCCACTCCCGGCACTCGATGATGACACTGTTCTGAGAGTGTCGAAAACAAACTCTAACATTTTTCTATTCTGTTTTGCTTCTGTTTTGATGTGCAGGTGAATCGGAGATCCTGCGGAGAAGCTCAAGGACACCGCGAAGGACACTTAGCAGTCTTTAGGATTTAGGACCTCTTTAGAGTAAATGTAATATCCGTAATTGTAATTTTATCACAATTAAGCATGTGAAACAATTTACTCCCTTTTGTATGATGGTCTCTTTCATGAAATAAAATGTCAGACCTTCCTTTATATTCGTGACCTGCTCAGTTTTGAATTTACTTACTTTATTTCTAGTTATAACTTATAAATATTTGTGAATAAATCCACAAATGTTTAAACTCATTAACATAGTCATAAACTATAAGCATTTCCCGAACGACATTCTTGTTCGTTCATTTGTAGTCTTAATCTCAGCACTTGATTAAATTCAATCGCATTCCAACTTTAAATTCTAACCAACCATTTTATAACCAAACATGGATACACGCTGTAATCACCACAGATTTAATATCAATGATAACCTTGCCCGTAATTGAATTTCATCGACCAAAGACTGTGAGCAACAATCCAATAATACCCCAGTAAAACTGTGCCTTATTAACGGAGGTGTGCCGGAAATAAGCCACGAGCAATAAAATAAGTCTTAAATCCAGTTGTGCTCGACAAACTTTAATACTGACCACGTCGAATTGGCACCTTGATATAATCAGACCTGGTGATAGGTAAATGCCTCAAAAATAGTGTATCAAACGCCTCAGAACTTAATAACAGCCCGTCTTCAAGGAATTAGCAGAATTTGCGTAAAATGACCAAAATACCCCTGGAACCAAATCTGCAAAACAAACACCTCCATGACTTGATAGTGGTTAGCAAATGTACATATGATATGCTATGCGAAATGACTGACTAAATATAAGGGTAAAATTTGGGGTATTACAGTTGCCCCTATTTAAATGGCTACACCAGACGATTTGAGTGACAGAGACTCGAGGAATCGTGGTGGAGAGATTTAAATATAGATAACCGAAAATTTTGCCCTTATATGCGACGATATGCAATGCTATGGACAAAGCGGGAACAGCTTAATGCAGATGATGCCATGAATATGATATGATGCGTATGCTGGAATGATGAATGCGAAAATGCTGACGAATACGACGACACAGGGACAGACGCTACGAGAAGAACACGCCGGGGAAAACGACGCGCTGGGACACAGTACAACACTGGGGAATTCTAAAAATGATGGTCAACTGGTGCGAACACGACCAATTGTCATTTTTAGAAAACGAGATTCTCAACTGGAGATGGTACCTATGAGACGGCCTCCACTGGGGAATCTAAGAATAAAACTGGATCACGTACGATTGCAAGATCGATTACAGAATGCTGGAGCATTGAGCAAAGAATAACATCCAAGCTTCTGTAAACTATCCCTCGCGACAGGATCAAACGGACTTTTCGGGAATCCGTAGCAAATATACAGGGTAAAAAAACCGGCTGTATGCCAAAATAAATGGACTTTAGGAATAAGGTTCTTAAATGGAGAGGGCACTTATGAGATGCCCTCCATTTGGGAATGTTTAATAATAACAGGATCTACACGGCTTGCAAGATCGATTACAGACTGCTGGAGCATTGAGCAAAGAATAACATCCAAGCTTCTATAACCTATCCCTCGTGGTGGGATCAAATGGATTTTCGGAAATCCGTATCATATATACAGGGTAAAGACCGGCTGTATGCCAAAATAAATGGACTTTAATGGGAAATGCCCTGATAAGCTTCTCGAGGGAGAACTGTCACTTATCGTTGGAAGGGACTTATGTGCCAAAATGGATAAGCACTCAAATAAAGAGGCTGCTGCTTATCTGATAAATAAATCTTCTCGCATTTAAGGTCGGCGCCTGGAATACGATTCTGATTCTTCTCTTACTGAAGGATAAATAAACTTCTTCATGCTTCAAAATCGTGCTCTCCTGAACATGAAAAGGGTAAACTGAACTTCCTCATACTTCAGAATCGTGCTCTCCTGAATATGATTCGGCTCTTTCGGGTAAATGAAATTCTTCATACTTCAGAATCGTGCTCTCCTGAATATGAAAAGGGTGAACTGAACTTCCTCATACTTCAGAATCGTGCTCTCCTGAATATGATTCCGCTCAAACCTCCCCGTACTTCAAGATCGTGCTCTCCTGAATACGATTTGGTTTCTTCTTTTACTAAAGGGTAAATGAACTTCTTCATAATTCAGAATCGTGCTCTCCTGAATATGATTCCGCTCAAACCTCCCCGTATTTCAAGATCGTGCTCTCCTGAATACGATTTGGTTTCAAAACCCCCCATACTTCAAGACGACAGGTAAATGGAAGCCCAACTGCTCCATGGAGATGGCCATTTGCTGCGAGTCATAACGAAGATAGGATCGGCTTCTTAGGTGAGAAATGTCGTATACTGATGTTGTAAGATGTAGGATTGTAATAATAAATTATCCAGGCGTGAACTGGCGTATATTTGTAAAGGATTGTGGTTGATTTTCTTGAAAGATAGTGCAAAATAAATGCACATCCGTGTACAGTGATAAACTTCTCGGGCGAGAACAGTCGCGTATCTGTCATGGTATGGTGAAAATCTTCAGATGGTGCAAAATAAATGCACGTCCGGTTGGGCTCGACTACCGACATGACTGAGATTCAATCTAGGATCGAGCTAGAAAGAAGACTGGTAATCAAGACTCCATCGAGGGAATGATCTCGAAGGGTAAATATCTTATCCTGGCGAGGAAAGATAGCTGAAGTAACCGTCATCCACGAGGATCGAGCTCCGTAGGGAAACTTGGAAACACATATGTATTTTATGCTTAGGGCTGACAATCTATTTGGAGAGAATGGACAAACCCCAGTTACTCGGCGGTAACGACCAATGATAGAGACGCAATGAACCTGCGCATGCTAACGCGTATGTTAATGAATACGTGAATATGAATGTATGTTGATGTCTATGTATGTAAATATGCAAGATGTTATGAAATGAGTACGCCATGAGTATGTAATGAGTATGTAATGAATATGTAATGAGTATGTAATGAATATGTAATGAAATATGTATGAATATGTAATGAATATGTAATGAAATATGTATGAATATGTAATGAGTATGTAATGAATATGTAATGAAATAGGCATGTGATGCTTATGCCCTTGCGTATGCTGACGAAACAGACTAGAGACGGGACGAGAGATGAAATAAACATCTCGACGGAAATACCCTGCGTTCTCTGCAACCAATACATCAATCATGGGAGGGAATGGTAGGACCAAATCTGGTTTCAAAATTCTGAATTCTCTGGGGAGAAAGTAAATTTCTTGGGTGCACAGTATCACGTCTTCTCATGGGGAGAGGAAAACCTGAAGGACACTTTCGAGTTACCCAAGAAAAGGTTGTCAGCTTATAGTCTCGCTGGGGACTGTGTTAGAGCAATGATTTCAAAGTGTTTCTGCAATAATGATATTTTCGGGGAGTGAAGAGATCCTTCCGAAATTTCCACTAGTCAAAGTAATTTCTTATATTTCAATTTCGTTTTTTGAAGAACAGTTTTGAAAAATCTACAATGCACCTTTCATTTTCAAATTTTAAGAATAAACGCATTTTGCATAACAATAGAAAACAAAGAGCAATGCACCAAGGAATGTAAGTAACAAAATGGTATCTTTTATTAAAGGGTGACAGCTCGCTGAAGGCATAGCTCCACAGATGATTATGTTTTGAAATTGGCAACATGGGAAAAGGTTACATCGAATCCAACGGCACATACTGACACTAATAACTAAGATTAATCCAGAATCCTGCTTTGGGCAAGGATGAAAGAACTGAAACATGGCTCTCATGCGGAAAGTGTGTTCGCGATGATCAGTGTCCTCTGATGCAATGAAATGCCTTTGTCCCTAACTTTTGCCTGGACCGCCCTCTCGGGTTTTCAATCCACCGGGATGCTCCTTTTTGCCTAAGCCGCCCTTTCGGGTTTTCAACTTAGCGAGCTTTTTATTATTATTTCTTTTTTTCAACCCTTACTTTTGCCTAAGTCGCCTTTTGCAGGTTTTCGACTTAGCGGGTTTTTAGGCATAATATTTTCGGACTGCATCAGAATTCACGGGATGTGCTAGTTCTTCACCGTCCATTGTTGTAAGTATCAGAGACCCTCCGGAGAAAGCGGTCTTTACAACGAATGGGCCTTCATAATTGGGCATCCAATTTCCACGCATATCTTTATGCACTGGCAAGATCTTTTTGAGTACGAGCTCTCCTTGACGGAACTCACGGATACGAATCTTCTTATCAAACGCTCTTTTCATCTGTTTCTGATATAATTGCCCATGGCACATGGCTGTCATGCGCTTCTCGTCAATGAGATTTAACTGATCCAGTCTGTCTTGAACCCACTCAGCTTCCTCAAGTTCAGCTTCCATCAACACTCTTAAAGAAGGTATCTCTACTTCGATGGGGAGCACGGCGTCCATTCCATACACCAATGAGAAAGGTGTTGCCCCTGTCGAAGTTCTCACTGAGGTTCTGTATCCATGCAAAGCAAACGGTAACATCTCATGCCAATCTTTGTAAGTCACAACCATCTTTTGCAGGATTTTCTTGATATTCTTATTCGCAGCTTCAACGGCCCCATTCATCTTAGGACGGTACGGAGAAGAATTGTGATGAGTGATCTTGAAACTGTCACACAGCTCTTTCATAGTCTTGTTATTCAGATTGGTGCCATTGTCAGTTATTATCCGACTTGGGATTCCATAACGGCAGATGATTTCTTTCCTGATGAAGCGGGCAACCACTTGTTTGGTCACGTTGGTGTAGGAGGCAGCCTCTACCCACTTGGTGAAATAATCAATAGCAACAAGGATAAAACGATGACCATTAGAAGCCTTCGGCTCGATTGCCCCAATCATGTCAGTGCCCCACATAGAGAACGGCCATGGTGAAGACAAAACATTCAACGGTGATGGAGGTACATGCATTTTATCAGCATAAATTTGGCACTTATGGCATTTTCTAGCGTATTGGATGCAGTCAGCTTCCATGGTTAACCAATAATACCCAGCCCTTAACATCTTCTTGGACATAGCATAACCATTGGCATGAGTTCCGAAGGTCCCCTCATGAATTTCCTGCAGTAACATGTCCGCTTCCCGTTTATCAACACATCTGAGCAGAACCATGTCGTGATTTCTCTTGTATAACACACCATTACTGATAAAGAATTTGGACGCCAGTCTTCTCAATGTTTTCTTGTCCAGACCAGTAGCACCATCGGGATACTCTTGCTTGACGAGATAGTTCTTGATATCATGAAACCAAGGCTTTTCATCCACCTCAACTTCTTCGACCACCTGACAATAAGCGGGCTCAACTTTGCGCTCAATATGGATAAGAGGTGTTTCATTAATGAATTTAACTTTCCACATGGATGCTAACATGGCTAAAGCATCAGCAACGTGATTCTCGGATCTAGGAACATGCTCGAACTCTATCTCGTCGAAATACTTGATCAGCTCAACAATGTAGTCCTTATAAGGGATTAACTTCTCATTCTTCGTTTCCCACTTTCCTTGTACCTGGTAAACAACCAAGGCTGAGTCACCACTTACTTTAAGAAGTTTGATTCGGAGGTGAATTGCTGCTTCGAGGCCAAGAATACATGCTTCATATTCTGCGACGTTATTAGTACACTCAAAGTCCAACCTTGCTGTAAATGGAGTGAATCCACCCTTTGGGTTCATCAAAACGACGCCTATACCATGCCCATTGAAATTCGAGGAACCATCAAACATCATCCTCCACCAAAGACCTGGTTCTGGACCTTCGCTCGGATCTGGCTCTTCACAATCTCTTTTAATCAACAAAATATCCTCATCAGGAAAATCAAACTTAAGAGGTTCATAATCTTCAACTGGCTGGTCTGCAAGATAATCAGATAAAATACTACCCTTAATCGCCTTCTGGGGTACATACTGGATGTCATATTCGGATAACAACATGTGCCAACGGGCTAGCCTCCCGGTTTGAGCAGGTTTTTCAAAAATATACTTGATCGGATCCATTTTAGAAATCAACAATGTGGTATGACAGACCATATATTGCCGAAGGCGCCTAGCGGCCCATGCCAATGCACAACAAGTTTTCTCCAATGGTGAGTATCTGTTTTCACAATCGGTAAACTTCTTGCTCAGGTAATAAATCGCATGCTCCTTTCTTCCAGTCTCATCACGTTGTCCAAGCACACAACCCATAGACTTCTCAAGAACAGTAAGGTACATGAACAACGGTCTTCCAGGTACGGGAGGAATCAGAATAGGGGGGTCTTGCAAATAACCCTTAATCTTCTCAAACGCTTTCTGACAATCAGGGTTCCACTCAACCGTCTGCCCCTTGCAAAGTAACTTGAATATCGGCTCACAAGTAGCGGTCATGTTGGAGATAAACCTGGAAATATAATTCAAACGTCCCAGAAAACCTCTGACTTGCGTCTCGGTTTGCGGAGCTGGCATATCTTGAATGGCTCGGACTTTGTCAGGATCCACCTCAATCCCTCGCTGGCTAACAATGAAACCAAGCAATTTTCCAGATCTGACACCGAAGGTACATTTAGCAGGATTCCATTTCAACTGATATTTCCTGAGTCGTTCAAACAGCTTCACCAAATGGTCTAGATGCTCCTCTTCACTCTGAGACTTGGCTATCATATCGTCCACATACACCTCGATCTCCTTGTGCATCATATCATGAAAAAGAGTGGTCATAGCGCGTTGGTAAGTAGCCCATGCGTTCTTCAAACCGAAGGGCATGACTTTGTAGCAGAAGGTCCCCCAAGGAGTAATGAAAGTAGTCTTCTCGCGATCATCGGGATCCATTTTAATCTGATTATAGCCAGAGAAACCATCCATAAATGAGAACAACGCAAAACTGGCTGTATTGTCTACAAGTGTATCAATATGTGGCAGAGGGAAATCATCTTTCGGACTTGCTTTATTCAGATCCCTGTAATCCACACACATCCTAACTTTACCATCTTTCTTGGGCACTGGCACAATGTTGGCAACCCAATATGGATATTTTGCAACTGCCAAGAAACCTGCATCTAACTGTTTTTTAACCTCATCTCGAATTTTCAAAGCCATGTCGGGTCTCGTTCTTCGAAGCTTTTGTTTGATAGGCGGATAATCCGGCTTAAGTGGCAACTTGTGAACAACAATATCCGTGTCTAGACCAGGCATATCTTGATACGACCATGCAAACACATCAATATATTCTTTTAACAACTCGACCAACTTCGACTTAACCTCTGTCCCAAGCATCGCACCGATCTTGACCTCTTTCTTGTTCTCATCTGTACCAAGATTAATTAAGTCCACCTGCTCTTTATGCGGTTGAAGCTCTGTGTACTCGTACTCAATCAATCTTGTCAGTTCAGCGGGTACTTCAAAATCTTCTTTACCCTCGTCCTCAGCTTGATTGATGGGTGCATCCCAGTCAGGAGTGTCAGTAAAGTCATTGGACCCCACAAGGTTTACGATGTCTCTGCATGATGGAAGGCTTACTTAATTAAAATGCTCAAAGATATGTAAGATAAGAAATGAAATGCTATTTTTGTTTTATTTTCGAAAAAAAGGTTGCCAATTTCATTTTTTAAAGGTGAAAACGAAAAACGCAAATGAACCAAAGTGGAATTGAACAAAATGCCTTTATTAATATCCTCTTAGAAATGAAAAGTGGCCCAACAAAAACGACCCTATAGCCTTGGGCAGAGCTACGGATTTTTATTTGAAAACGTAAATGAAACTTTAAAAAAAAATTACTTTGACAAGGGAAAAATAACAGGGATCTCTACGGCCTCCCAGTTGTTCAAAGCTGCATCACCCTTAAACACCAGGTTGCTCAGATCTTCATTTTCCTCACAGTCACTGATGGCATTGACTTGGAAACCTCCGCTGACAAATACCTCTTGGATAACCTTCGGACGCTCTTCGACAGTTGTGGCAGCTCCATTCTGAGTTGGTTTGTAACCCAACCCAAAGCGATCAGTCTTGGTCTTGACATCAATTACCTCTCCCCAACCTTCAGGAATGCCCCTGTCAATTGTTGATTTGGTACTCTTCAGAGATGCGAAAGATGGATTACCCTGGCCCACAGTCTCTTCGACTTCTAACAGAACAGCATTGGCGATCTCAAGTGCTTGAAAGGAGATTTCCAAAGCATTCTCATTGGCTTCAATGTAACGGAAAGACGACAGGTTACTGACCATCAGATCCTCCTCACCGTGTATAATAACCAACTTTTCACCGACCATGAACTTCATCTTTTGGTGCAACGTTGAGGTTACTGCCCCAGCGGCGTGTATCCACGGCCTTCCAAGTAAACAGCTGTAATTGGGATTAATGTCCATGACTTGAAACGTGATATTAAAAACTTGCGGACCAATCAGGATAGGAAGCTCAACCTCCCCCATTACCGACCGGCGAGAACCATCGAAAGCCTTGACTATCAAAGGAGTAGGTTTCAACACAGTTTCTTTGAAAACCAACTTATCAAGAACCCTCTTAGGTAGAACATTTAAAGAAGAACCGGTGTCCACTAGCACTCTTGCCAAATTATCTCCCTGACATTTCACTGATATATGTAAAGCACGATTATGATTCGGACCCTCCTTTGGTAACTCTTCATTGCTGAAACTAAGGGTGTTACAGGCGGTCAAATTGGCAATCACACTATCAAACCGACTGGTGCTGATATCTTGATCCACATGTGCTTGAGTCAAAACTTTCTGCAAGGCCATCCTATGAGCGGGTGAACTCATCAACAGAGATAAAATCGAAATCTTGGAAGGAGTCTGATGAAGTTGGTCGATAACTTTATAGTCACTTTTCTTGATGATCCTCAAAAACTCAGCATCTTCATCATTCGTAACGGCTCCCTTACCTTTGTCTTTGACGGCCACTGGGATATTAGTGGTTTCCTTAGGTGGAACCTCATTGGAACGGGGAGTATACACACGGCCACTGCGAGTCATCCTGCTTGCCTCTGCGATATTGGTCACAGTGTCCTTAACCTCTTCATTTGGAATAACCTTCCCAGACTCCTTGTCAATCATCGTCACGTCGTATTTCCAAGGCACAGCTTTAGGATCACTGAAAGGAAACGGACTTGGTCTTCGAATAACTATTGGCTTATGCTGATTCACCTCAGGGATAGACGACTTTGGTATATCGAACACGAGATTGGCAGAACCTGCCCCTGATAGATTAAACACTGGTACCTTTCCCTTTGATCCAGGCTGATGGAAGACTGGCTCAACCACAGCGACCTCATCCTTCTTGGGTTGGCTTGTCACTTGTAAAACACCCTCATTAATCAACCTCTGAACATCATTCTGAACCAACACACAACCCTTAATACTGGCTTCACAACTTACGCATGCAACGTGGGAAGTATCTATCAGACCAGCTTCAAACAGTTTCGAATGGAACATCTTGAGAGGAGTCTTAATCTGTACAACGTCAAGGACATAGCCTTCCTCCGAATCGGCACTAATGGCATTGACACTCTCATGGTTAGGAAAAGGGTTCTTCTTAACATTCGGTTGAGGATCTTCAAATGACAAAATCTTCTTTTCCAATAAATCCCTGACAAGATTTTTAAGAGCATAACAATTCTCCAGATCATGACCAGGCGCACCCTCATGAAATAAACAATGAGCGGCGGCGTTGTAATTGGCGGGTAGAGGATTAGGAGGCGGACCCAAAGCCCGAGTAGTGATTAGACCTTGCTTGACCAAAGAGGGATACAACTCGGTGAAAGTCATCGGAATCGGCGGACAAGGCTTATACGTTCTTTTATTCGGAACATTCTGGCGAGGAGCCGGACTCTTTGGCTGTTGAGGAGCAGGGGCGTTGGGCGCCTGTAGGTAGTTGATAGGAGGCGGATAAACAGGAGGTTGTTGCATAGGTTGATACATAGGAACCTGTTGATTGAAAGAAGGTGTAACAGCTGCCACATAGGGTTGTTGAGCATATTGGATTGGGTACCCTTGAGGTTGAGCATAACCTTGCGGATATTGATAAAATTGGTCTCTTAGTCTACCAGAGGATATAGCATTAGTCTCGCCCTCTTTCTTCTTCTGGGAGCTATACGGAGGTTTCTTCGGCTGATCCTTAGAAGCACCATGATTACTTGTCATTTTACCACTTTTCATACCCAATTCAATCTTGACACCCACAGCAACGATGTCAGAGAAATTTGAAGTCACACTACCCACCATTCTCTCGTAAAATTCTGGACGAACCGTGTCGACAAACCAATCAGCTAGCTCTTTCTCGGTCAAAGGAGGTTCTACCTGCGAAGCAATCTCTCTCCACCTTTGAGCATACTCTTTGAATGACTCAGAATTCTTTTGTGACATACTCAACAACTGTCTTCTGTCAGGAGCCAGATCCATATTGTACTTGTAGTGTTTGATGAAAGCGTCAGATAAATCTTGGAAACTCTTAACGCGAGACTGGTCCAAAGTTAAATACCACTTGGAAGAAGCACCCTTCAAACTATCTTGGAAGCAATGAATCATCAGTTTATCATTCTCAACATGGGCAGCCATTTTGCGATAATACATGATCAGATGACTCTTAGGACAGGTGGCACCTTCATAACGACCGAAGTTTGGAGTTTTGAACCTCGGGGGAATAACCAAACCTGAGACCAAACAAACATCCCTTGCAGCAGTCCCAAAAATTTGATCGCCCTCTACTTTTTTCAATCTCTGGACGATGGTGTTTACTTCCTCACGAAGCTTATCACGTTTCTCATAACCTTCAACATTCTCATCAAGATTATCAAAAACTGTCTCATTGAAGTGCGGTTGCGCACGGGTGTGTACAACAGGTGGTGCAAAGATAGGAGCCCCCCTGGGAACTTCAGAAAATAAAGGCACGGCTTGCTGAACAGGCTGATTAATCGGAACAGTGGCTTGAGGGGGCACAAAACCGGGAGCAAGACCATAAGGTGGGTCCCTTGCTACGGTCACACTTGGTGGAGGGTCCACAGTAACGCCGGTAATCTCGGAAAGAACAGTGGGCTGGGTATCCATCTTAGCATTCATGACATGTAACAATTCCATCATACGCCCCATACCCCCTCGCAGGTCTTCAAGTTTATTGCTAAGGAGATCAATCTCTTTTGTCTGATCCTCCATTCTCTTCCGAGTTTGAGCTCTGGTGTTGTACTGGTGCCGAGGACTCAGGGTGACGAAACTGGAAGGCGAGAGAACCGATCATGAGAAAACGGAAGACACATGCAATGCAAGAAAGTATATGATGCTATGATGCAAATGCAAATGAAGATTTCATGGAATTCAAACATTTACGAATATCGTGGGGTACAAAAATTTTTTTTTGTTTTTTTCATTTTTATTTTATCCTGCGATATAAATGATGTTTGAATTCCATGAAATACAATGCAATGGGATGCTTTATGGATACAACGCATGAAAACACACAAAGCCCTAGGTTAACAGTCATGCGTGGAGTTAAGGTCTACCCATCCCCAAAAGGAGTGTACTATAGGTTAGTTGTACCTGCAGAACAAGGTTCTAAAAAGTGCCCAAAGTCATCAGCCCATTTTTCGGATATTATCAACCTTCCGATTGACTCGGGGGTTAATAATATTCTCAAGAGAACCTCTTTTGAGTGTAGTATCGCGTAGCAACCGTTGTAAGATTACTCCCACATAGCTCCCGCACTACGTCCTAAATAAGGCCAAGGTGGTGTTAAGGTACTACGGTCCCCAATATCACAGACTCTAATCGACCATGGAAAAAGTTTTTACGATTACTCGTTCAACCGAACCATTTTCGAAAAGGTCTCAACTGAGCGGTGATTCTCGAATCAGCTTGGTCGGGATTCAACTCCCTATAAGCCTTATCGAATATATCCCCATCCTATAATAATGTCACTAGTCCGGGCGTAGGACTTATCTCACAACACAAGGAACAGTCCCAAACCAGAGCACAAATATATACATGCAAAATAACAAAACAAGTAGCAATACATATGAACAAATTAGGGATAACCCTCAAAAATTAAGAGTCCCCAGTGAAGTCGCCATTTTTCTGTTGCGGTGGAAATAGGATCACAAACTATTAATGAGTTTGAATCGCAATTCAATTCACAACCGCTCTTTGATTTATCCGAAGGAAAAGGTCAAAAGAGGGAAAACCTATTTTGCATCGTAAACACAATGCGGGGAAAGATCTAGGGTTCGGGGGTTGGTTAAATTTAGGGAAGGTATTAGCACCCTAAACTTCTGTAGTACTCTACAGGAACCTTTTGTTCAGATGTTTACTATTTGCTTTATTTATTTGCTTAAGGTATATGTACAAAGGATTAAAAGTGAGAAAAGAGACCTAAGGGGTTAATTCTAAGTTTACTCGGCAAGACATCGCATCTTGTGCCTACGTATCCTTACGGGAGTGGAATCAGAGTAATCGTAGTTCCCCTCAAAAGGGAGGTTAGAAACTTCTTGACTGTGGTCAAGGTCTCAAGGGGAATAAACGCATCTTAAGGACACGCTTACGTGGAGTGTAGAAACTCCAAATCTCTACGTTGAAATGTTAAGTTGTAATTAGGGTTAAATTAGGGATTCCACGGCGGGAAACCCTAAAATGAGCGCGGCGGCTCTTTGACCTAAAACTAGGGTAACGTTGTAATCTTGCCTGCGGCGAGGCATTTGTGAAAATTAGGGTTTGTAAGAGTTATAAGGGTTTGAAGTTGAGGACTATTGGCGCGGAGACCAAAAGCTAGACCTAACCTTCGGATGTGTGTAGTGTGACAGACTAATTGATGAATGTGTGAGAAATTAATCATACGAGCAGAAAATAATGACCTAATTTGACTATGCAAGCAAAAATTTAAAGGGGCAGGAATTAAAGCGCGATTATTGGTTCGCGAGGTTACAATGGAGGAACAGTTACAATAATAGTTATGAAATTTAAGTAAACCAAACACGCCGTAAGAGCTGCAAATGATGAACACTGTTAATAAGCAAAATTAGACAGTAATTGGACAAATCAGGAGAAAAATGTAGTATTGAAGGTCTCTAAGATATTTAGTTAAAATTATAAAAGAAAAGGTAATGTTTAACCTTTAACATATCTAAAAACTAACTTACATATTTTTAAAATGACTTTTAAATTATTTATTTGGAAAAGGTTTTTATTTTATTTTATTATATTATATAAAAAAACTTTATATTATTTATTTTAAAAGAGTGTTTTTTTTTATTATGAAAAGAAAAATTTTTTTTGATTTATCTTTTGAAAAAGAGCAATTTTAATTAAAAATTTTAACAAAACTATAACTAAATAAATAAAAAATAAAAAGTAAAAACAAGAAAAAAGAAAAACCGGGTTGGGCTGAGTGATCAAACCCCAGACCCAACCCTCACAATCCAACGAACTAATAGCAACTCGCTGCTAGGGTTTCATGCCCCCCTTCGCGAACGGCGCTCTCTTCTTCTTCCTCTCGCCTTTCTTCTTTCTCGATCCTCTGCATTTTCTTCTACAAAACATGAAAAATAAGAAACATGTGAGTTAACGCGTGAGGGTTTACATTTGTTCCTCGGTGATTTATAGCCGATGATGCGTAGAACCGAGGCTTTAGGGTTTGTTGCCCGCCGTTCTTCGCGGACGGTGCTGGTGATCTCTCGCCTGTGATTCGCGGCTGTCTGTGGTTCAGATAATATTGACGTGCGGTGATGTTTGTTGTTCGCCGTCGATGATCTTCGTTCCTCTTTCTTACAAAGACGATGATGAAGATATTGGTTCCTCTGAGTCTCGGCCGTTCTCCTTTTTGCGCCGCCTAGGGTTTGTTCGCAATTTGTGGCTTCGCCGTCCTTTCTAGGGTTTCGCAATTTTTCTTCGCCTCCTTCACAGGTGAAATCGTTCCCTTCTTATACTCTTCTGATTTCATCTTTTTTTTTGGGCCTGGACTTATGATTTTTTTTACGTTATTATTTGGCTGAGATTCGATTTGATTCTATCTGGGATTTTTGGTGAGATTGGATTTCGTTTTTTGCTGGTATGTTTGATCTCATCTGATCTAAACTTTCCCTTTTCAGGATTCCCTATTTTCGGATATGGATCGGTTTTCCATTTGATAACTGAACGGCTTTGTCTTGATCCAGTTTCTTCGTTTCCTTGATTGGATCGAATTGGGTTTCTCTGATATGTTTTGGATCTTATTTTTCAGATGTGGAATGGATTGCCTTTGGGGAACTTGGATACCTATTTCTGATACGATTTGGAATTGTGGCCTTGATCTTCTTTTCCTTTCTGTTACAGATTGAATTATGGACTCGTTTTGGGATATCCACATGGTTTTGATCTTCACGACTTTTCTTCTTCTTTTTTTCAGAATCAGTACATGCGCTCTGGTTGAGTTAAATGCCGCTGAGGATGGTATACGGCGATGATGATGATATTCTGAGCCTGATGACACTGCTGTTGCCTCTGATGATCTAGGCGGGGTTCTTCGCTTGTGGTTTATCATTTGTTCCATTTGAGTTGTTTTAACCATTATCCTGTGATGAACTTTTGCTGATGCTATTTGCTTCTTGCGTTTCAGGGCTGGTATTTTGGGCCATCGTGTCCGACTATGAATTCGAATGTTGCTTAATGTTGCCTCGAGACATTTACTTGATAGTGGCTGCGAGTTTGGGCCATGATGCTGATTACCTGAGCCGCGACGACTGATATGAACTGCTATGGTTTTGTGCACTTGTTTATTTTATGAACTGAGATGTTTATGTTTGCTTATCCTTGCTGGTACAATTCGTGCCATGATTTTGTGCTGATGCTGTGGGTGCTTGTGATTTCCAACATGAAGCTTGACTTTAATCGATGCCTCTGAACTTTGATACAGCGTATGATGCTGTTTTGATTTGCATTTCGTTTTTCTGATACTTTATTGAGGCCATTCAATGCAGTTTGGTTTGTATTTTTCTGTTCTGTTTAGACTTGGTTTTCGTTCTGAACTTTTGTGGCAGATTTGTAGGATGTGCTCTTGCGCATGAACTTGCCACTCATGATTTATTGGTCCCTCTTTTTCCTTTCTGAGTTGGATGTTTGTTCAGCTTTGGGGCAGTTTATGAGTTGTCTTGCTTTTGAGTTTCTGTTATCAATTTGTACTGATGCTGTTGTGGAATTTCAGGTGTGGAAACTTCGAAAACAAAATGACTCTGACCTGCCGGCATCCGGGTCTGAATCCAGATTGACCATGTTGCCTTACTTTCGTATCAGTTTGGAAATCCAATCGCGGCAAAACGAATCAGTCCCGCTTCTTTTATTACTTCTATCTCTCGGATGTCCCGTAATGCTAAGAACAGGTGTTACCTGGTCTGACGCCAACGGCGCGGATTGGTAACGGGGGTAGGACGCAGCTTCGGTTGTGCCACTCCCGGCACTCGATGATGACACTGTTCTGAGAGTGTCGAAAACAAACTCTAACATTTTTCTATTCTGTTTTGCTTCTGTTTTGATGTGCAGGTGAATCGGAGATCCTACGGAGAAGTTCAAGGACACCGCGAAGGACACTTAGCAGTCTTTAGGATTTAGGACCTCTTTAGAGTAAATGTAATATCCGTAATTGTAATTTTATCACAATTAAGAATGTGAAACAATTTACTCCCTTTTGTATGATGATCTCTTTCATGAAATAAAATGTCAGACCTTCCTTTATATTCGTGACCTGCTCAGTTTTGAATTTACTTACTTTATTTCTAGTTATAACTTATAAATATTTGTGAATAAATCCACAAATGTTTAAACTCATTAACATAGTCATAAACTATAAGCATTTCCCGAACGACATTCTTGTTCGTTCATTTGTAGTCTTAATCTCAGCACTTGATTAAATTCAATCGCATTCCAACTTTAAATTCTAACCAACCATATTATAACCAAACATGGATGCACGCTGTAATCACCACAGATTTAATATCAATGATAACCTTGCCCGTAATTGAATTTCATCGACCAAAGACTGTGAGCAACAATCCAATAATACCCCAGTAAAACTGTGCCTTATTAACGGAGGTGTGCCGGAAATAAGCCACGAGCAATAAAATAAGTCTTAAATCCAGTTGTGCTCGACAAACTTTAATACCGACCACGTCGAATTGGCACCTTGATATAATCAGACCTGGTGATAGGTAAATGCCTTAAAAATAGTGTATCAAACGCCTCAGAACTTAATAACAGCCAGTCTTCAAGGAATTAGCAGAATTTGCGTAAAATGACCAAAATACCCCTGGAACCAAATCTGCAAAACAAACTCCTCCATGACTTGATAGTGGTTAGCAAATGTACATATGAGATGCTATGCGAAATGACTGACTAAATATAAGGGTAAAATTTGGGGTATTACAGTATGCATGGTTAAGATTCTTGCTGAAACTATGCTAGGATGATCTAGAGACCATGGTGAGTATTCTGAGCCAAAAATCTACCATTGCCTCGCCCTAATTCAGGAGTTATAGGTCAAGAAAGTTTCATCACCATGAATCCAACTGTCTCTAATGGCCATAACAGATGGGGTATACGCTCCTCTACCTAACCCTAGCAACCTTATACAAATAATCTAACCTAGCAACACCTAATTATAGAGATAGGAAAGAAATCACTAACCTGCTTAGCAGCTATGGCAGAGGTAGTTACAGGTGGATTCAATGCTTGTAACCCTTCGAGGATGATCGTTGATTGAAGAGAATCTTTCTGTTTGCAACAATAGTGATGATGAGTGCTCGGATTGTGAGATTGGATCCTGCTATGAATCTTGCAATTTCAAACCCTAGAGCTTTAATCTTCCATGGACATGCCTCTGAGCTTGCTTGTTCCCACTCACAATCTTCAATGGATGATGGATGAAGAAAAAGAATGATCAGAATTGGTGTATATTGGAGAATTTCACACTTTCTTACAATGGAAGCAACAACGGAATTCTCTCTTTTCTCTCCCTCTTTTCACCAACCCTTTGCACCAATGGATTCAGTTCATTATATAGATGAGGAGAGACAGATCTAGAAGTTTGTAGAATGACCTTAGAGGATTCTAGAAAGTGGTGGAAAGTTATGGAAGTTCTCACTTAATGATACTTTGAACCATCTCATATCTTATGCATACACCTTTCCAAACTTGTTTCAAAATCTCCTCTCATGAGTTATTGACATGGTATGTGTGAAAAAACCAATCTCCTTGCCTTGAAATTTCACTTATGTTGAGTTTTACAAGGGTGCCTTAATATGCAAGTAACAAAAATACAAAGCAAGTCCATTTTTTTACCCCTAACTCAAAAAAGTGGCTGAACCAATGTCTCTAAAGTGATGTTTGGAATCAATTTGGTATATTGGATGACCCATTTTGGATTTGTAGATCTCTCAAACCAATTTTTTATTTCAACTTTTTCAACTTATATGTCTTTTTTAGGTCATTTTTCACTAACTTTGGTCAAGTCTTGTTCTATGCATTTCCAAACTTCCATGACTTCTTTTCTAGACTTAAAATGGCATTTTGAGCAACTTTGATGTTGTGAAGTTTTTCATTTGAAGCTTACTTGCATGAGTTTTAGGCATAGGCTAAGAATGACCTGTAATCCTCAGATGACCAAAATACCCTTTGCTTGCCAAGACCATAAGTAGAGTTACACAAATCATATGAAGGCATACCATACCTTTCTAGAAAACTAAGACAATAAGGAACAACTCTTATGTTGGCCAAGAATCCATTTGAAATATCCTTGAAAGTCAAAAGTTGCTTGGAAGACAGACAACTTTCACAGACAAATTTCAGTGCCCTCAGATGACCTGTAACTTGCAAGAGCTATAACTTGAGTTCCATAAATCATCTTGATGACTTCCACCACTCAAATTAAAGCTATGAATATACTCTACAAGTTTCATGTGGACCAAAAATTCATATGAAGCTTGCATCTTGAGTTTCACTGCTTTGAAGTTTGACCTAAATCAGGGGATTTTACACTGAAACCCTAATTTAGTAACTCCAGTTCTCCTTGACTCCTCTTGATTTTTCTTTAGCACAATACCATATCCATATCCATATGGCCAATAATGAATCCCACAATCTTCAAATGCTCTTTGATTCCCCTTCAAAACACTTCTTTGACTTAGAGTTGACCTATTGTTGACCTATTGTTGACCCTAGTTGACTGACTTCAACTGAGGCTCTTGCAATCATTCCAATGACTTAGTTCTTCTTCAAAATGATCACATAGGCTCTTCATAACATCCATACACACCTCATGCTCTTGGCTCATAGCTCACAATTCCTCTGATGATCCCCAAACAACCTCAAGATAGGAGAGAATTCACTGATCCACTTGGCAACACTTCCAAGCCCCAATTCTTCCCTGATGACCTGAGTAGACTTTGAATATGAATGAAACCCTTGGATATACCTCTAGAGATAAGAACATCACTTGATCCCCTGATAAGATAGATTGCTTATGTTATGCAATGCAGATGAATACACTATGTACATGATAACAATGCAAATGACTATGCAATTGAAACATAAACCTAGGTTAGAAAAGGTTGGGCAAATTTTGGGGTGCAACACAAGGCATGTAATATATCATTTTGATTCTAAAAAAACATTTTAAGAACATTGGTTTAGCCACATTTTTGAATTGAAGTTTAATTTGTGGACTTGCTTTGAAAAGTAGTTACTTACATCATAAGTAACATTTGCCAAACCCAAGTTCAAGGCATAATCAAGGTACCTTGCAAGCCAAACACTTCCAAAATGTCATGAGGGGAGAAATTGGAAGGAATTGAGAGTGATTTCAAGCTGTTAGCAGAACTATGCACACCATGGCATGTGATTGAAATTCTCATGGCATGAGATATTGAAATACTCATTAGAAGGATCTAGAGCCTTCTAGATCATCCATACATGGCCTATATATGATGTAGAAGTGGTTCAGATGAGAGGTTGGTGATGATTGAAGGAGAGAGCAGAGATTGAGTTTGGAAAATTCTTGCTTGCAACTGAATTCGGTTACATTATTTCACTCACTTTCCATCCATTTTCTTGATTGCAATCTCTTCCATGGATGCTAGGGATTGATTCCAGATCATAATCAAGGAAAATTCGTGGCTGATTGGTGTTTTTGAGCTCAAATTTTTCCATCTGCAACTCAGAGTTGGTTACAAGAATTGAAGCCATTTCAATCAATTCTATTGCATACAGAAGCTTGGAGGTGATTCATTGAAGGAGTCTTGAGCATTTGAGGGCTTGATTTGAGGTCTTGCTACTTCTGTGCACGCGAAATTTTCAGGTTGGTAACCTTCAATCTCTGGCTCGTTTTAGTTAGAATTAAGAGGAATTAGGATGTTAGATACATTGTAGAATGGTGTAGGGAAGATTTCAAACCATTAATTTGAGAATTAGTGACCAATTAGGGATGTTACCATTTTCGGTTGAGAGTTGGTTCTTGCAAATCTTGAGGTTTCAGAGTGAATTAATGGTATGAGTGAGTTCCTTGTGAGATTTGGGACATGTTTCATTAAGGGATCGTGGCCAATGGTGGACTCTATGGCGAACTAGGGTTGTGAGAAGATGACCGGAGAAAGTCACCGGCGGTGGTTTTGGGCGCGCAGGTGGCCTGAGTTGCAGAGGTTTGAATTGGGGAAGATGATCCCTGAGCCCTTGGATCATGGTTTGACTTGGACTGGTAACTTCATCCAACGGCCACGCGTGCTCCTCAGTTTGTGAAGAGTCTGAACTTTAATGAAACGATGCGTTTCATTTATTTGCTGATTTGGGCTTAATGCATTAGTTGATATCTGCACCCCCCTCATGGCCCAATCCATAGAATGAACTGATTTCTATTACTTTCTGCACCACGCGCTTGGTTATTTTATTTTGATTTTCTTTAATTTTTCATTTTATACATGGTTATTGATTAAATCATAAAAAATGGAAAAATAATTTAATTGATCCCATTCTTTTTGCATTGGATTCATGATAGGGTCTAGTATTTTTTAGATAAAAAATATTATTATTTCATGCATTTTCTGATTTTATGGGATTTTTTATATTTCAATTGATATTAAAATAGTCATGTTTGATACTTGATTTTGTGAAATTTTGTGTGATCTTGTGATGATGATTCTGATCTTGATTTTTTGTGAGTAGTTAGCATAGATATGCATGCTCCCCATAGATCTTTCTCACATTTTTGTGATGAACATAAGTGGTAGTTTAGGTTGAAACCTTTAGATGCTCCATTTTTAGGGTTTATGGTTGATACCTTGTGGTTTAGATTTTATTTTTGTAACTAGGTGGATGATTCAACCTCTGATTTTTGTAGGGTACATTCATGATTAAATTAAGGTCCCTTAGGAATTTTTGTAGGATTTTTCAATATAGTTTTCTATTTTTGATTGATTTTAGCTTAAGTGCTAGTTTTAGATGATGCTAATGCACTAATTCAACTAGATTAACTTCTTTAGTTCCCTTAGATTAGGGTTTTGCTTTGCTTGCTCTTGGGTGATGATGAAGACAAGTTGAAGATGCATTGGATTGCTTGAAGATGCTTGGATTTGAATATCTTCCCTTCTTTTGGTGTAGTTTTGATCAGGTATTAAGATTAGGGTTTTGTAGGCAGAGCTTCTAGATAGTTCTCTTTCTTCATAAACATGGAATATGTTGATCAATTCCATTCTTCCATATGATGTAAGCTCCCTTGTAAAGGCCTCATCCCTCCTTTGGTAGGATGTGTGGCTCTTTGCAAGTTGGTAGAACCTTTGAGGGTCCCTTTCTCTGATGACAGGGTGCTTAGTGGTGACCTTTGGTCTTCACTCTGCTATCAATCATCCAAACTTTGCTCTTGATAGATGCATCTTTCTCCCTTGTCAGAGGATGGAGTTCCTTGATTGAAGAAGATTGAAGGAAGGAGTTGATACTTCTTGGTGTTTGAAGACTACTCTGAGAAGCTGAAGCTTGTAGATGAAGAGGAACTAGTTGATACTAGTAAAGAAGAGAGAGCTGAAGCTTGAAGGACAAGTTGATACTTATGAAGAGGATTCAATTGAGATTGGGTGAAGAGCTAAGGCTTGAAGAATAAAGGATAAACTAATATTTATGTTGATGCATTGAGAGCCTGAAGAAACAAGTTGATACTTGCAGTTAGGAATGGAGCCTGAAGGTGGAATTGACTGGAGAGCTGAAGCTTGAAGAAGAAAGAATAAGTTGATACCTATGTTTGGTGTAGTGAGAACTTGGAGAGGCAAGTTGATACTTGCTATTGAAGATGATAGCCTTGAAGGGTAGGTGAGGTTTGAAGGCTGAATTACTAAAGAGCTGAAGCTTGAAGTTGTAGGGGTGGTTGATCTGCTTTCTTTCTTGTCTGTTTTCTTGTTGTGCAACTGTATTAATGTGACCTGTTTGATTTGCTTGATGCATTAGAATAAGTTCATGTTTAGAATGATTTATTCTAGGAGCATGATTGCACTAGAGGTTGAGTTGTTCCCTCTGCTTGTATTTTTACTGTCTGGCTTTGCTTGCTGGTATTCGGTAGAGCCCAGCTCCCTTGCCTATGTGGTCTGGTGTGTTTGCTTGATAGCATTTTATTTCTTCTGTATGATTATAGTCACTTACATCTTGCTTGATAGCATGTTGTTTCCTCTGTATGATTGCAGTTATTCATACTTGGCTTGAGGTTGAGATGAGCTTGTGGAGGCCGGTGCCCCACACACATTTCCTCCCTCACTTGCATTGCATGCATTTTAGTGTATATCTGTTTACTGTTTACTGTTTAAGCTGATGCTTTATCTGTTTCTGTTCATCATTGACATGATCCCCTAGGAATCTCATTTCCTTTGATAAGGAAGTGACGATTAGAACTTTAGGTTGAAACCTATGCATGATAACTTCTAGGAGTTCCCTGTTTCAAACCTCAACCGTAGGATGAATCCTTGGCATGACAACAGTAGGACTTGATGGTCTCCCCTTAGTTGAACCTGTTCGTTCTCTCTTCTCATCTCAAAACAAATTAAAATACAGTAATAAAGGTTAACTGACATCGTAAGTTACGAGCCTTAAGCTATCTGAGAAAGGATTGTTGGAGAGTTTCTTTTCAACAGTCTGGATGTTTAGTATGGCACCCTTTGGGTGACATGCGACGCATTCACTCTCAGGTCATAGTCTCTAGTGCGATACTAGTTGAAAACAAACATAAAAAACAGTTCTTCCGTAAAAGACAGAAAACAAACTTCAAACCTTTTTGCCCCGTGGGCCCGTAAGTCAAAGGAAGCTTTTCTGAAGAAAAGAGTGTCGTTAACTCCCAGTTCTACCGCAAACGGTAACGCTTGTCTCCAAAGGTCGAGCTGCGTACGCCAAACTGCTGGAACTATGTGTTAACCCTACTCGATAAAAACAGATAAATCTGAATTCCCGTAATCCGTGTTATCCCGAACTACGTAAGCTCTAATCTATCATGCATGTTGAGAGTACGTAGGCACAATACTGATGTATTGGTGAGCCACCTTCCCCATCCGTTAACCCGTAGTTAGTCGAACTACGTTGACTCTGATTTCTCATTCTCTGATGAGAATACATAGGCATAAAGTGCGACGCTTTGCCGAGTCATTTTCTTTTGTTTTCAGACCAGCCTTGATAGGTAGATAGTAAACAAACTCGTCAGATAAACACAACAAGCATGGATCCCATCTAGTACGATGGACGTGAGGGGTGCTAATACCTTCCCCTTGCGTAACCGACTCCCGAACCCAGAAAATGGTTGCGATGACCTTGTCTTATACCTTTTCGTCAGGTTTTTCCGATCGTTTCCTTTCCCGTTCTGAGGGATAAATAACGAAATGTGGCGACTCTTCTGTTTTTCCGGCACCTTATTTTCGCGGTAGCGACAACTGGCGACTCTGCTAGGGACTTGATAGTTTCCTGGGATCCAACACCCGTTATGCGAGTCAGTTTGGGGATCCAACATCCCCCGCGAGAGTCAATCCTAGCGCTTGTATGATTACTTGTTGGGTTGTGTTTATTTATCGAATTTTATTTCCCGTATTTTACTTTCAGTATGATATGATTATCTATGCTGTTGTGGGAGGGGCATTCTGATGAGTGAAAAGCCAGACCCAGGCTTGAGTGTACCTAGCATTAGTTATGGAAATTAGTGGGTGCGTGCTTGCTTTGCAGGCACTAGTGTCTCATGAAATCCACGCTCAGACGAGGTTCTCCCGGTTGACTTCTTTTTCAACCCTTTGGGTTGAGGGGGTTGTTGGTTTGGAGGATTGTCGTCTCTGGGGACCGATCATTTGGGATTCAGCCGAGTGAGGCCGCTTCATGAGCCGGTGATGCCACACCTTCTGGGTATCGTATCACCCCTCTAGAATGTCTGTGACGCTGATGACCGCATAGGATGCCGAACTTGTGTCAGTTTAGATCCATACCTGTGAGCAGGGTTGGGTGTTGCAGGAAACCTTAACCTTCAGATTACCTTGTTTTCTTGATAGTGAATCAGTTTTGTTGGTGTCAGAGGTTCTCATCATCAGATGTATATGTTGTTCTTGACAGAGCAGGTTTATGGTTGGGATCAGAGGATCTCATCAGCAGATGTATGTTTGTTCTTGACAGAGCAGATTTATGGTCCTGTATCAGAGGTTCTTATTATCAGGTGTTTGTTCTTGACAAAGACAGGTTGTGGTCCTGTATCAGAGGTCCTTATTATCAGATATGGGTGTTCTTGACAGAACAGATTTGTGGCCCGATACCAGGGTTTTCTTCTTATCAGAGATAGTGGTTGTTCTTGATAGAGCAGCATTATGGTTTTGTTGATACAGAATCCTCCTCTCTTCACCAGCACAGTTGTCTTGATCTCCTGCTGCATGACTGCATTTTACATTGCTTTGCATACTCATTTGCATTTCATTAACGTATGTCTGTGTTGCAGGTACCGTTTCCCCCGATTAAGGATTTCTTGCCTTCTATTGTGCTATCATGGGTTCTATGAAGAAGACAGTGGCTTACAAACTCCCCACTCCGGATGTTGTTCAGCTGACTGGTTTGATTACTTTAGCAGATGATTCTATGAAAGATGAATTCAGAAAGTCTTACGGTGAATTGCTCAGTTTGGTTCATAAACCCTCTGTGTTTGAGTTGAATGGGTTGCACGCCTTGCTGCAGTTCTACGACCCTCCATTGAGATGCTTTACTTTCCAGGATTTTGTTCTCGCACCCACTCTAGAGGAGTATGTTGATTTGTTAGGTGTGCCTATCAAGAGTCAGATGCCTTTTGTTCATATGGATGCTGAGCCTAATCTGGCTAGTCTAGCTCCTTCACTTCATCTGAATGCCTCCAAGTTGATCTTGTCTAGTTGGAACAGGGTTCCCGGTTTCTCCTTGTAGTTCTTAGTGGGAAAGGCTCAGCAGTGCGCCAAAGACGGATGTTGGGTCGTGTTCAATTCCATCCTCGCTCTGTGCATATATGGCATCATTCTGTTCCCCAATATGCCGGACTTTCTAGACTTCGACGCCTTCCACATCTTTGCATCAGGGAATCCAGTCTCTACCTTGATAGGAGATGTCTACCATTCTGTCCACTACAAAAACGAGAATAAAAGGGGTAAGAATGTCTCGTGCTATGTGCCCCTGCTCTATAGATGGCTTGATAGTCACCTACCCAAGAAGGGTCCCTTTGCTTCGTCAGCTGCCACAGCTGGGTGGTCCCAGCGTTTGATGAGTCTGTCAACGGAGGATATTACCTGGTTTGACAGAGATAAATTGGGTACTGAGATCATCTTCAGCTGCCGCGGGTTTCCAAACGTGCCTTTGATAGGAAGGAAGGGTTGTAACAATTATAATCCATCTCTGCTGGTCCGATAGTTTGCTTATGCTTTGAGAGCTCCGCCGAAGGATGAAGAGGTGCAGGAATCTCTGTACCTCACTGGTCTTCTAGAGGGCGATATGTTATCCAAGCTTCAGCACGCTTGGAATGGTATCAGTAAGCAGGGAAAGCCGTTGATGGGGAAAAGTAATAGCCAAGCCTACGCTCCGTATATGACCTGGATCAGAGCCAGAGCAGACATGATAGGGATGTTGTTTCCTCCTGCCAAGCCAGAAAGCCCTCCAGTGATTGAAGAGCCTACCACCGTGCCTATTCAGCAGCATAATCAGGTGTTAGCTGAGAGAGATGAGCTGAAGAAGGCAAATGAAGAACTGGAGAAAGAGTTGGCTCAGCTCAGAAGCGAGAGAAACGAAGTTGTTCATTCTTTCAAGAGGCAAACAGAGCTGGTGAACCAGCTAGGGACATATTTGACTAAGCAGATAGCCGAGCATGAACGTTTGGGTCGAGATTTCAAAGCTGTCCACGATGTACTGGCCACTAAGAAGCAGCACTTGGATGAAGCGTATCGGAGAATATCCAAGTTCAACCAGCACTGGAAGGCCACCCTAGCCAACGGCAAAGAACGGGAGGATAAGCTGAAGCAACAGATCTCCAAGTTGAAAGCCCAGGTGAAGGCTAGTGAGAAGAGGTTTGATGAAGAAACCGCTCGCAGATATGCCGCTGAAGGCCAGCTCAACAAAGCTCTTGCTAACCTGAAGGAGCGCAAACTGACGTTTGGATCCAAGAAGCGGAAGCTAGAAGATTGTTTCGGCGAAGGAGCATGGGAAGATTCGGTCAAAGGTCTTTAGTACACCATTGTCCAGAGGGAGTTACTCGTCGAAGGGTTGCTCACTCGGCCTGATCATCCAGAAACGAGGAATTTGTTAGAAGAGTTTCGAGCTCGTGGCCGTGCTTGACTATATTGGTTGTTTCAGGTTGTTCCAGGATTGATCAGAGACCTATCCACCGCTATCCGACTAGAGCAAATCAAACCAGAATTATAGAGCAAATGCAAACTGATGTTCAGGAACTCCGAGAAAGGATGGACTGTTTCATGGAGCTCATGCAAGCGGTCGCCAATGGCCAGGATCAGCTCAGAACCTTGGTTCAGCCTCTGATTTCAAGGGTTGATAGCAATGGCGTACTCCATGGTGGGACCGTGCCTACCCCTTCACCAGTTGAAACTCCTCAGGATGGCGTCCCCGTAACCGGGGGGAATGGTAGTGCCAACGGCAATGTGATAGCTAACATGGGACTCAATGGTAATACGACGGGCGTCGGTAATGGGAATTTTGAAGCTAATGTCAATGTTGGGCTGGGCAACGGCAATGCGGGTGTTGGAAATCTGTTCGGGCCTCAGCCGTGGTTAGAAGACCGTCAAGACGATGTGTTCTCGCAGAGAGGTGCTAAAGGAGAGATGACTGCTGAAGCACGTCTAAGGTTCAAGGCACTCAAGGACAAGATAAGGAATATCGAGAACCAGAATACCCTGGGTGTTGATATGTCCAAGTTGGGACTGATTGCTGATTTCAAGGTGCCTCCCAAGTTCAAGGTGCCTGACTTTGAAAAGTACAAGGGCACCACTTGCCCTCGCGTCCAATTGAGATCATATTACAGAAAAATGTCCGCTCATTCTGAGGAAGAGAAGTTGCTGATGCACTTCTTTCAGGACAGTCTGTCCGGGCCCTCCCTCGAATGGTACATGAGTCTGGAACCTACCAGTGTGCGCACGTGGAAGGAACTTGCTGAAGCATTTGTGCACCACTACCAATATAACAGCGACTTGGCTCCGAACCGGGTCCAATTGCAGAATCTGTCACAGAGGAACAACGAAGGGTTCAAGGAATACGCCCAAAGGTGGCGTGAGTTGGCAGCCAGGGTTCAGTCGCCGATGGTTGAACGGGAGCTTGTTGAAATGTTTGTAGCCACCCTCCCAGGGGTTTATTATGAGAAATTGGTCAGCAATATGTCTGGAAGCTTCTCAGATCTAATTATCACGGGTGAGCACGTTGAAAATGGGATCAAACTGGGGAAAATTCAAGGTGATCTATCCTCAGCTGGAGGAGGAAAGAAACCGTATGGTGGCAAAAGGCGGGAAGGAGAGACGAGCGCCGTGTCCAATGCTCGAAGGAAAGGCAAGGGCCAGCACCAGCAGGTGGCCAGCATAACCATCCCCGCGGTCCAACAGCCACAGCAGCAGCAGCCGAATCAGCAAGGGTACAGAAAGTATCAGAACAAGGCACCTCTGTCAAGTCGTCACCTCGAAACGCCGCTCATGTCTTATGCTCAGTTGTTACAAACTCTGCTTCAGTTACAGTTGATCCAGAAGAGAACCCTGGCTCCCTTGACAGGGGCACCTCCGCCAGGTTATGATGCGAATGCAACTTGCGAGTTTCACTCAGGGGCACCAGGCCACACGATAGAAAATTGCAAAGCCTTCAAGCACAAGGTGCAAGACATGGTGGACGCTAAGATCATCAATTTCTCAGATAATGTGCCAAACGTCATGAAGAACCCTATGCCGAATCATGGGGGAGGTGGAGTAAATGCCATTATTGAGGAAGAGAGCTTAGATTTGTTGACTGACGTCAGAGATCTGAAGACACCGCTTAGCTTCACTAAAGCTAAGCTGATGAAAAGGGGTTTCTTTCCAGGTTGTGGAGAGCTGTGTATGGGCTGTGCGACAACTCCTGATGGATGTGAACAGTTGATAGAAGGGATTCAGAGCCTGATGACCGAAGGGATCCTGCAGTTTAGCCGAAGGGCCGAAAGCGGATCGGGAGAGGTAATGCTGAAGCAAGATGATGAGGTTGCCACCATCACCATCCCTCGCCAGACGATAACTATTTCTGCACCCAGACCACCCATAATTACTATCACCAAAGCTGGGCCGATACCCTTCGAAAGCACTAATGCTGTCCCATGGCATTATGGGGAAGAGGTCTACTGCAATGGACAGAAGTTGGAGCTGGAACCATCAGGGTCGTCTATGGAGAACCTAGCGGGCGTTAGCGGAATTACTCGCAGCGGAAGAATATTTGCTCCACCTGAGATCGTGGCGGACAAAGCGGACAAAGCTGATGCAACTGATAAAGGGAAGAGTAAAGTCGTTGAAGAGATCCCCTGTGGGATAGAAAAAGACTTACTTGTTAAAGACGCCGAGGAGTTTATGAGGTTGATTAAAAAGAGTGACTACAAGATCATGGATCACCTCCATCAAACACCCTCGAAAATTTCCATCCTGAATTTGTTGTTGTGTTCTGAAGCACACCGCAACGCGCTGCTGAAGGTGTTGAACGCCACGTATGTACCGCAGGAAATATCGGTAAACCAGTTGGAAGGGGTCGTAGCCCACGTGAATGCTGGAAATGGGTTAGGGTTTACTGACCTGGAGCTGACGCCGAAGGGGAGGAACCACAACAGTGCCCTGCACATCTCGATAGAGTGTAGGGGAACGATTATGTCTCATGTGTTGGTGGACACCGGGTCATCGCTCAATGTTCTTCCGAAGAAGGCATTGATGAAGTTAGATACTCGCGGATTGATTTGCACACCCAGTGATCGGTTGTGAAAGCGTTCGATGGAACCAAACGCCATGTTTTCGGGGAGGTGACGTTGCCAATCCAAGTCGGGCCGGAAACATTTGACGCAGTCTTCTACATTATGGACATCATGCCTGCCTACAGCTGTCTCTTAGGCCGGCCATGGATCCATTCTGCGGGTGTCGTGACCTCCACGTTGCACCAGAAACTCAAGTATGTTGTCGGAGGTAGTGTCGTGACTGTATGTGGCGAGGAAGATATAATGGTGAGCCATTTGTCGTCCTTCAAGTACGTTGAGATGGATGGGGAAATCCACGAAACTCTATGTCAAGCGTTCGAAGCTGTCAAAGTCAAGAGCGTAGCTCCAGTAATGACCGAGAAACCAGAGATGACTCTCTCGTCCTTCAAGGGAGCTCGGGCCGTTGTTCAAGCCGGGTCTACCCCAGGCTGAGGGAAAATTCTAGAAATACCTAACAAGCAAGACAAGTTTGGGTTAGGGTACTCTCCTATGGCTGAAGCCTCCTCTTCTTCTAGCAGTGCGTCGCGAGGTAAAGGGTTGATCTAGTTTACCAATGGCGGGGTGATATTTGAAAGCGTCAACGCAGTGTCTGAAGACAACGGAGACAGCGACTGCGACTTAGACTCTTGGATCCAGCCAAGCAAACCAGGCGGGAGCCTCAACAACTGGTCCATCAGGGATATCATCCAAGTGACAGGCAAAGAGTAATGATTTACTTTTTTTTCAATCATTGTACAATCCTACGTCCTACCCGGGGCATAGAGGTTTTATTGTCAGGGCCTTGTTTGGTTATGTACATGCATTTCATCAATAAATCAAAAAGGCGTTTTTCTTCGTATTCAAATGCTGTGATCTCTGTTATTCCTATTTTATATTTGTTTTGAAAAATAATAAAATGGCAATGGGGTTTGTGCTAACCTGCATATCCTTGTTTTAAGCTTAACCCTTGTTATTGCAGGATCCACATAGCAGATGACATCGACTCTGGACCTTCTACGACTCACTTCGACTTCGATTTCCCGATCTATCAAGTCGAAGAAGAGATTGACGAGGACGAAGACCTTCCCGAGGAGTTGTCCTGCTTGTTGAAACAAGAAGAGAAAGTTATTCTGCCTCACGAAGAAGAGATCGAGATTGTGAATCTGGGTTCTGAAGAACTTGTCAAGAACGTTAGGATAGGGGCCGCATTGCAGAGTGATGTCAAGCAGAGATTAGTCGAGATGCTAAGAGAGTATAGTGACGTCTTTGCTTGGTCATACGAGGATATGCCCGGACTTGATACTGACATCGTGGTCCACCACTTACCGCTGCAAGAAGATTGTCCTCCCGTTAAGCAGAAGCTTAGGAGGATGCGACCAGATATGGCCGTTAAGATCAAAGAAGAAGTACAAAAGCAGCTTGATGCTGGCTTCTTAGCGGTCACTACTTACCCTCCGTGGGTCGCCAACATAGTGCTTGTACCGAAGAAGGACGGTAAGGTGAGAATGTGCGTCGATTATCGGGATTTGAATAGGGCGAGCCCTAAAGATGATTTCCCGCTCCCTCATATCGATGTGTTAGTCGACAATACCGTTCAGTTCTCCGTGTTTTCGTTCATGGATGGCTTCTCCGGCTATAATCAGATCAAGATGGCGCCGGAGGACATGGAGAAAACTACGTTTATTACACCTTGGGGAACATTTTGCTACAAGGTAATGCCTTTCGGTCTGAAGAACGCAGGGGCCACTTACCAACGAGCAATGGTCACTTTGTTTCATGATATGATTCATCATGAGATTGAAGTCTATGTTGATGACATGATTGCAAAGTCCCAAACGGAGGAGGGACATCTGGTCAATTTGCTGAAGCTTTTTGAGAGGCTTAGGAAGTTCAGGTTGAGGCTGAATCCTAACAAGTGTACTTTCGGAGTACGGTCTGGAAAGCTACTGGGGTTTATCGTGAGTGAAAGAGGCATTGAGGTCGATCCTGCGAAAATAAAAGCGATACAAGAAATGCCAGCACCAAAAACAGAAAAAGAAGTTTGTGGTTTCCTGGGCAGAATAAACTACATTGCAAGGTTTATTTCTCAGCTCACGACCACGTGTGAACTGATGGTCAAACTGCTAAAGAAAGATCAAGCGATTATCTGGAACGAGAATTGCCAGAAGGCATTTGATAAGATAAAACAGTATCTACAGGAACCCCCGATCTTGATACCCCCGGTAGCTGGAAGACCCTTAATCATGTACTTGACAGTTCTTGAGAATAGTTTGGGGTGTGTTCTCGGTCAGCACGACGAGACAGGTAGAAAGGAGCATGCCATTTACTACTTGAGTAAAAAATTCACAGACTGTGAATCTCGTTACTCGATGCTGGAGAAAACGTGTTGTGCACTAGCCTGGGCTGCCAAACGTTTACGACAATACATGCTCAATCACACGACCATGCTAATTTCGAAGATGGATCCGATCAAGTACGTCTTCGAGAAACAAGCGCTTTCGGGCAGGATTGCCAGATGTCAAATGGTGTTGACGGAATATGATATTCAGTATGTTTCCCAGAAGGCCATCAAGGGAAGCGTATTGTCTGAGTACCTTGCCGAACATCCGATCGAAGATTATCAGCCGATGAAATTTGAATTCCCTGATGAGGATATCATGTTTCTTAAAGCGAAGGATTGCGACGAACCATTGCCTGATGAGGGTCCAGATAGGAAATCCCAGTGGAAATTGATATTTGACGGAGCGGTTAATTCTTACGGAAGTGGCATTGGGGCGATCATTACGACTCCCCATGGATCCAATATCCCGTTTACCGCGAGACTGACGTTTTCGGTCACCAATAACGAAGCGAAGTACGAAGCATGCATCATGGGGCTAGAAGAAGCAATTGAGTTGAGAATCAAGAACCTAGATGTATATGGTGACTCGGCGCTCGTGATCAACCAGATTAAAGGGGAGTGGGAGACTCGTCAATCGAATTTGGTGCCGTACATGAACTATGTCAGAAGGCTGCTTCCATTGTTTGATCGAGTGGAACTCCATCATGTGCCCAGGGCCGAGAATCAGATGGCTGATGTGTAACACGGTGGGAGAACTGACTTTAAACAATGTTGCGGATAGCAAGAGTCGCCACCGACTTTTATTTTATCCATAAGGAAAGGTTATAAAAGAACAGGAAAGACCTTAGAGAATATTTTGGGTCCGGGGGGTAGGTTATGAAAAGGGAAGGTGTTAGCACCCTTTTCATCCATGGTTATCCATGGGCTCTTAGGTACTTAAGCTCACTTTTGAATTGTTTTGAAAGTGTAGTGTGTGAATAGCAAAAAATTTCAGAATAGTTTAATAATAATCCGTGTATGGATGTGAAAAAAACTTGTTTGAAAATTTTGTTGGAAATTTGTTTAAGTGTGAAAAAGTTTTGAAGTGAGCAAGTATCTAGGAGTAGCCTACCCTAATGTTTTAAGGTCTTTCTTATTCTTTATCCTTTCCTTAGTAAGACTATCCCTACTATAATGGAGTAGGTAGTCCTTACTTTGGATGTTAAGGGGTATGTGAGGGACAATTTGACTTTGAAGGCCATTGTGGGATGTAATAAGCACATATAAGGGACCATCATCATTTTTCGAAAGGGACTTGATTCGTAAAGGCAACCATAAGGGACTTTGATGATTTTTTTATTTGAGGGACTTGCTTTATACACCCCACTTAACCATTATTCGTAGGCAACTTGAGGGATATCCTTAGGAAGTGAGACGGCGATTAAAATCGACTTACGTGTGTGACGTGTTTATTTTAATTATCTTTATTTAAAAGTGATCTAAATTTATTTTAATATTACATACATGTTGTTACACTCCCTAATTACTAACCATAATAATAATTAAATAATTAAACAACTTTACATCCAAGAAACAATTACAAAATAATAAGCAAAATAATTAAATAGCAAAGATAAATAAAATATAAATAAGCAATAATAAATAATAAAGGGGGTTAATTCTAAGTTTACTCGGCAAGACATCGCATCTTGTGCCTACGTATCCTTACGGGAGTGGAATCAGAGTAATCGTAGTTCCCCTCAATAGGGAGGTTAGAAACTTCTTGACTGTGGTCAAGGTCTCAAGGGGAATAAACGCATCTTAAGGACACGCTTACGTGGAGTGTAGAAACTCCAAATCTCTACGTTGAAATGTTAAGTTGTAATTAGGGTTAAATTAGGGATTCCACGGCGGGAAACCCTAAAATGAGCGCGGCGGCTCTTTGACCTAATGCTAAGGGTAAAATTGTAATTTTGCCTGCGGCGAGGCATTTGTGAAAATTAGGGTTTGTAGTTTGTAGTTTTGAGGATTTGAAATTGAATGTGTGAAGTTTTACGGACTATTGGCGCGGCGGCCAAACAGTTAGACCTAACCTTCGGATGTGTGCAATGTGATAGAAATAATAGTAAACGCGTGAGATAATTGAATCATGCAAACAGAGAGATAATGTCATAATTTAAACCATGCAAGCAGAAATTTAAAGGCAGAATTTAAAGAGCGATTGTTAAGTTCGCGAGGTTACATGAGAGGAGCAGATACAATATGATAATGAAATTTGAATTGAACAATAATAAAATAAAATAAATAACGGTTCTAGTTATTATTTTAAAAAAAAGATTTTAGTTATTATTTTAAATTTATCTAAAAAAAAAGTTTTTCTTAAAAATAATAGGTTTTCATATTAATTTGGAAAAGATGTTAATGTTATTTATTTTAAAAAAACAGATTTTTATATTATAACAAATTTTAATAAATTAATGATAACAATAATAATAATAATGGTAATAATAATGATAATAATGATAATAATAATAAATAATGATAATAATAATAATAATAATAATAATAATAATAATAATAATAATAATAATAATAATAATAATAATAATAAAGCAATAATGAATTTTAAATGTGCCAAATAACCCAACAATGTTGCTAACGCAGAAATGCGCTCATCGCAACCTGATCTAAATCGGACGAAACAAAATTTATCGCAAAGAAAAAGAAATTAAGCAAAAAATAGTATTATTGCTCACACAAAAATGCGATCATCGCAACCAGATCGAACTAACACAAATGTCACGCGTCATGCACACAAATGTGCAAACATCGTATCGACATAATTCGATCAAAAATCTTATATATATAAACTCTAACAATTTAAAAATTATATATATATAAACGTAACAGTAATAGATAAAGAAAAAGAAATAACGGTAATAGATGAAGAAAAAGAAATAACGGTAAAAGATGAAGAAAAAGAAACAACAGTAATAGATGAAGGAAAAGAAATAACGGTAAACGATGAAGAAAAAGAAACAATAGTAATGGATGAAGAAGAAAACTAAATAACGGCAAGCGACACTCACTCCTCTTAGGTTTTTTTCATTCTCCCCCTTTTTCCCAACAAGGCAACACATGTATATATAGGGAACAAATTAGGGTTAACACCAAATTGTCAATAATGTCCCTAAAGCCCATTTTAAAGCCCAAACTAAATAATTAGTTAAGAAAAAATAAAATTTAAATAATTTAAAATAATTAAAATAAACTTAAAATAAAAACTAATAATCCTATTGATTCCTAAAATAAAAAATATTATAAAAAGAACAAAATTTTTTTCAATATTTTTTATTTTATGATTTTTTGGATATTTTTATGAATAATTTAGAAAAAAGTGAAAAAAATAATATTTTAAAAAATGATTTAATTAAAATACGAAAATAATAATTAAATAATAATAAAAAACTATTTTTGTTATTTTTTTAATGAAAGATAGAAAAATTTAGAGTAAAAATAATAAAAAACAAAAAAAATGACAAAGGTGAGATTCGAACTCTCAACCTCTCACACTCATAACTCCTTACACATGTCCTCCTGCCAATTGTGCCATTTTTACTTTTTAGAAAAAAAATGCATGCCATATGATATTTACCTGCAAAAAGTCAAACGACTACACAAATTTGTTAGTAATGGATTAAATGCAATGAAATGCGACGACAAATCTTAGGGCAAAATTTGGGGTATTACAGTTATTATGATAATATTTCTCACCCAACCTCTCTTTGATGTTGGCAAAAAAAAATCATGAAGTTTGACTTTGGTTTGACCACAGTTGACCTCAGTTTGACCTTTTAACTGCATTGACTGCTTTTGACTTATCTGATCATCTGACTGAGCAAACTTTTGAGAAAAGTCTTGAAACTTGACATGGGGGTTCTTATACACATATAAGATGTTATGAAGCTCACTTGAAGTCTTGGAAGTCCATTTAGCCTGATTAAAGTCAAAACCCTAGTTTTGGATGCACTGCTTAGGAGGTGCATTGTCTGAGGGAATTGTCAACTCTTCTGACCAATTGTGAATTTTGTGAACCTTGTGAACCTTCTTGGAACACAAAGTCTTGTATTGTGAGGGCAAATTTTGGGGTGCAACAGCTGCCCCTGTTCAATTTTCTGAAACCTGAGGGGTTAGATTGGTATATTTGCCAGTCGTAACCTGGAAGGTTGAAGGGGATTGAACACAAAAGCCCAAAAATTTGCACTCACCAGCGCATGGAGTGATATTGATGGTTGGTTGAACATGATTGAGTGGGCTTAAAGATGCCACTAGGGGAAAGTTCTTCAGTAGTATAATGAGAACTGTCAGGAGTCTGGAGTAATACTGATGTAACAGCATGTCTTCATGAGGATAGAGCAATCAATAATGATAACCCTAAAGCAGTCTTGAAGTGATAAATCTGACCTCAGGAGGATAGAGCAATCAATAGCTCTAAAGCAGTCTTGAAGTAATAATGGCTTCAGGAGGATAGAGCAATCAATAGCTCTAAAGCAGTCTTGAAGTAATAGAATGGCTTCAGTAGGATAGAGCAATCAACAACTCTAAAGCAGTCTTGAAATAATAATGTGATATGTCTTCAGGAGGATAGAGCAATCAATAGCTCTAAAGCAGTCTTGAAGTAATGATTTCAGGAGGATAGAGCAATGGGTAGCTCTAAAGCAGTCTTGAAATAATAATGTAATTTCAGGAGGATAGAGCAATGGATAACTCTAAAGCAGTCTTGAAATAATTAGATGGCTTCAGGAGGATAGAGCAATGAATAGCTCTAAAGCAGTCTTGAAGTAGTAATATGACCTCATGAGGATAGAGCAATGAATAGCTCTAAAGCAGTCTTGAAGTAATAGGATGATTTCAGGAGGATAGAGCAATCAGTAGCTCTAAAGCAGTCTTGAAGTCATGAGAGGCTATCAGGAGGATAAAATAACCCTGAGGTTACAATAAAGCAGTCCCAAAGTAATAAGAAGCTCATCAGGAGGATAAAGTAACCCTGAGGTTACAATAAAGCAGTCCTAAAGATCATAAGATTGTTTGTTGGATAATTAACCTGAAAACAAGGTAGCATTCTGTATAACAACATTAGTTTATGCTTTATGTATGCATGTATGACATGATGCACTTAGGTAATGTACTATAGACATATATGTTATGGTATGATGTAAATGATGTATGTATGCTATGACACTGCTGGAAGTGTCTGGATATTCTTGTATAACAACTGCTGGCCAAGGAAAATAAATCCCGATTCGTTGTTGAAGAATATATAACCCTCCGTCTGCTGGGGATAGCAAGGTATAGATAACCTCCCGTTGTTGGGGATAACAAGGTATAGATAACCTCCCGTTGTTGGGGATAGTAGGGTATAGATAACCTTCGTTTTCGTTTGATAGTAGGATAAGTATAACATCCCGTCTTCGTTCATCGTGCCCTTATTGGAAAGTAATTTCCCGTATATCCGTATGAGGATAAAAGAGATGGATATAAATTCCAGGGGAGATTAGACTTTGTGAAAATGGATTAGTCCTACTGATGGTTTGTAATTGTCTTGTAAAGATGAACCGGCGAAGCTTCGTTGAAATCCTTCCCTCGTTCGTCCTTAGTAAATACTATTACTGCATTTTCATGCATTTCTGGTAAACATCAATCATATCAAAAGCATACATGCGTTTCTGGTAAACATCAATCATATTCAAAGGCATACATACATTCAAACACAACCAATGGACGTTTCGCTTATGTAAATAGGGTAAAAGTGAATCTGGATTCAAAAGATGGAATTTATTTATATCAAAAGTGACCCATACACGGGTAAGTTTGTACAAGGAGACATAAACCCTAGTAAGAGAATTTTGTCATGAAGTTTTTACAAAAAATCAGCTATGTGGGAAATAATCCTATTGAGTTTCAATTCTACTATTGCCACTCAAGTATCTCATCTTCTTGCTGTTGAGACGGAAACGATTGGATTGAGCTTTATCTGTTTGAGCTTGAGTAAGCAGTACAACTGGTTGCAATTTCATGAGTGATCCAAACGAGACATAGTCATACGCTTTAATCCCTAACTTTTGCCTGGATTGCCCTTTCAGGTTTTCAATCCACCGGGATACCCTTTTTTGCCCAAGCCGCCTTTTCAGGTTTTCGACTTGCCGGGTGTACATCTTTTTATATATATATCCCTAATTTTTGCCCAAACCCTTTTGGTTTGCCGGGATGCCCTTATTTTTGCCTAGGCCTGTCAACCTAGCGGGTCTCTTTTTATGCGTAGTATTTTTTAACTATGTCTGCGTTTACAGGTTGTGGGAAGTCTTCACCATCCATTGTAGTCAGTATCATGGCACCTCCTGAGAACACTGTCTTGACTACAAATGGTCCCTCATATGTTGGAGTCCACTTGCCCCTTCAGTGTCAATCTCATTGCAGTATGCAGGCTTCTCAAATCTATCAATGGTAATCTTGGGAGCTTCATCATCCCAGCTTATCTCAAACATAGATGCCACGGTGGCCAATGCGTCTGCCAACTGATTCTCTCTTCGTGGAATATGTCCAAAAGTAATCTCTTTGAAATGTGGGATCAAAGACAACACATGTTCTCTGTAAGGAATGAGATTATCATGCTTTGTATCCCAATCTCCTTTAATCTGACTTACTACCAGAGCTGAATCTCCCTACACCTCAAGGAACTGAATCTTCATATCAATAGCAACTTGCATACCCATGATACATGCCTCATACTCAGCCATGTTATTGGTACAATAGAAACAAAGTCTGGCAGTAATCGGGGTATGACAACCTTCAGGGGAACTAATCACAACACCAACACCATTACCATGTGCATTGGAGGCACCATCAAAAACCATAGTCCATCGGGATCCTTGTTCAGGTCCGTCATATTGTCCAGGTTCTTTGGTAACAGACATAATGTCTTCATCAGGGAACTCAAAATTCATTGACTGGTAATCACCTACTGCTTGATGAGCCAAATGATCAGCAACAACACTCCCCTTAATGGCCTTCTGAGTAGTATACTGTATATCATATTCCGTCAAGATCATTTGCCATCTTGCAATTCTTCCGGAGAGAGCAGGTTTCTCAAATATGTACTTGATTGGATCCATTTTTGAAATCAACAAGGTAGTATGGGTCAACATATACTGTCTTAGTCGGCGAGCAGCCCATGCCAAAGCGCAGCAAGTTTTCTCGAGCAGTGAGTATCTTGTTTCACAATCGGTAAACTTTTTGCTAAGGTAGTATATTGCCTGCTCTTTTCGACCAGACTTGTCATGTTGCCCCAATACACACCCCATTGAGTTGTCTAATACTGTTAAATACATAATCAAGGGTCTTCCATCAACTGGTGGCATTAAAATTGGAGGTTCTAGCAAATATCTCTTGATTTCATCAAAGGCAGTCTGGCACTCATCATTCCATTCCATCACCTGATCTTTCTTCAACAACTTGAAGATTGGCTCACAGATGGTAGTTAATTGGGAAATAAATCTTGCAATGTAGTTCAATCGTCCCAAGAAACCTCTAACCTCCTTCTCAGTACGGGGAGCTGGCATCTCTCGTATAGCTTTCACTTTTGCAGGATCCACTTCAATACCTTTTCCACTGACAATGAAACCCAGGAGCTTTCCAGATCTAACTCCAAAAGTACACTTGTTTGGATTTAATCTCAACCTGTATTTCTTCAACCTCTCAAACAACTTGTGCAGATGATCAAGATGTTGTTCTTCATTCTGAGACCTGGCTATCATATCATCCACATATACCTCTATCTCATGATGAATCATATCATGAAACAAAGCCACCATGGCACGCTGATATGTTGCCCCTGCATTCTTCAAACCAAATGGCATTACCTTATAGCAAAAGGTGCCCCACTGTGTCACAAATGTAGTCTTCTCCATATCTTCAGGTGCCATCTTGATTTGATTGTAACCAGAGAAACCATCCATAAAAGAGAATACCTTATGCTGAGCAGTGTTGTCTACCAGGATATCAATATGAGGAAGTGGAAAGTCATCTTTAGGGCTAGCCTTGTTCAGATCTCTGTAGTCTACACACATACGTACCTTACCATCTTTCTTAGGAACTGGTACCACATTTGCAACCCACTAAGGATAAGAAGTTACGGCCAAGAACCCTGCATTGAACTGTTTCATTACCTCTGCTTTGATCTTTTCTGACATTTCAGGACGCATACGACGAACCTTCTGCTTCTTTGGACGACAATCTTCTTTCACTGGCAAACGGTGAACCACAATGTCTGTATCCAACCCGGGCATATCTTCATAAGACCAAGCAAAGATCTCTACATAGTCACGTAGCATCTGAATCAACCTGCTCTTGACACTGTCCTCTAAATCAGCCCCTATCTTGACCTCTTTTCTGTTTTCTTCAGTTCCCAGATTCACAACTTCGACTGGCTCTTCATGTGGCTGTATAGCTTTCTCTTCTTGTTGTAACAACCTAGCAAGCTCTACAGGTATTTCACAATCGTCCTCGTTTCCGTCTTCAGTTTGATAGATCGGATTCTCGAAATTGTAATTGGCAATAGTAGAACTGTTATCAACTGGATCCAGAGTGGATGAGGATCTGCATTTTAGTGACGTGGGTGTGTGTAAGAACACATAGCTGATAAAGCAAAAATAAAAGAAAAAGAAAGACAAGGAACACAATATTTACGAAAACGAAACGTCCACTGATTTTATTGAATGAGGTATGCAAATGAAATGACAACCCGTAACAAGCACACCATTGTGCCCCGGGTAAGGCACATGGCTTGAAAGTTTTAATTGTTCCAGAAATTATAAGTTTAAAAACATAACATAGTAATAGTATTTACTCCTGACTAAGGGAGATAGGGATAACATCTTCAGCTGTCCAATTATTGAGTCCAGCACCCACAGTAGGAAAAATCCATGCCTCCAAGTTGTAGTCTTCATCTTGATCTCCCACAGCATTGATAACCCCTTGATTGGTGATACGAACAGCACGGGCACGACGGACAGCCTTCTGGGACTCTGCAGTGAAACCCAAACCAAACTTGTCAGACTTGTATGGAATATCAGGAAGCTGACCCCAAATAGTACAACCACCTTCTTCCACCACAGCTTTTGCATCATTAAGGGAGGCCATTGCCATTGTTGGAGGGTTTCTGATGACCATAGGAACCTTCTTCACAGCAGGAGGAGTCACACAACCCTTAACAGCCCAGGGAACCACTTCAAATGACTGACATGGAGTTTCAATGTATTCACCTTCTACTTCCAGATACTTGAAAGTGTTTACATGGCTGACAAAGTATTCTTCCTCTCCAAAGACAGTAACAACTTTTCCATTCACCGGATATCTCAACTTTTGATGTAATGTGGAGGTCACAGCACCTGCCCCATGGATCCAGGGACGACCAAGCAGACATGAGTACGAAGGACGAATATCCATCACATAGAATGTAGCAGTGAACACCTGAGAGCCAACCTTGATTGGAAGATCAATTTCCCCATGCACTACTCTTCTAGAACCATCAAAAGCCTTTACCACAATATTACTGGGCTTCAATACCGTATCTTCAGGACTCAGCTTGTTCAGGACTTCCTTAGGCAACACATTCAGAGAGGAACCATTGTCTATCAGCACATGAGACAGGGTAGTGCCCCTGCATTCAATTGAAATATGCAAGGCCCTGTTATGATCCCTCTTGGCAGGGGTCAAGTCAGCATCAGAAAATCCTAACCCGTTGTCATAGGCCAGGTGAGCAACACAATTCTCAAACTGGTCCACAGAAATTGCACTGGGTACATGAGCCATCTTTAGAAACTTGATCAATGACTTGGCATGAGCCTCAGAACATAATAACAGGGAGAGCATAGAAATCTTTGAGGGAGTATGCCCCAGCTGATCAACAATATCATAATCACTCTTGCGAATGATTTTCAATACTTCTTCCATCTGCTTAGAGAGGTCATCAGCAACTGGCACATCAGTAGATACAGGCTCAATAACAGGACCCTTGCCCCGAGCATCAGTGGTGGAAGTAACAGCAGGAGTAACTGCACTCTTAGAAGCAACTGGAGGAGAGAAGACTCTTCCACTACGAGTGATCTTGCTAGATCCAGCAATATTATCAATGTCAACAGGCATGTCAGGTAAAGGCTCCTGCTTGACACCATGGATGTAAACATCAGACCCGTAGTGCCAAGGCACAGCTTTGTCAGATGTATAAGGAATAGGACCAGGAGTGGTAATGATCAAAGGAGCTACTCTGGCTTCAGCAACAACTTTCACAGGACCTTCAGCAGTAATCTTGATTGGGCCCTGATGAGTGATTTTAATGGGACCCTTTGAAGTGATTTTTAGTGGTACTTTGTCAACCATGTCAACCTCTTCAATCTTCTTACCCTGAGTCAGATGATCCACCATACTTTCTACAGATGCTGGTCTTCTTTCAAACACTATAGTATATTTATCCATGAGACGTTGAATCCCCTCTCTCAAAATGAAGCAACTATCCGGCTTATAGGTACAATATAGACAATCTTCATGACAACCTGGAAAGATCCCAGCTTGTACTAACCTCTTTTTGATAACAGACAATGGTGTGCTCAACTCCATAACTGAATAGACATGCAGATCTTCATCAATATCTTCATCAATGGCGCTGACAGTCTTCTCGTGATTTGGCATTGGAGCTGTAATCACATTTGGAGTACCTGGTGGATCAAACTCAGTTTCTCCAGCATCAATCATATCCTGGATTTTGTTCTTCAGGACCCAGCAGTTATTAGTATCATGTCCTGGACAGTTTGAATGATATGCACATCGTGCATTGGGATTGTACTTGGGAGAGGTAACATTGGGATTCTGAGGAGCCTCCCTCAGGGTAATAAGTTCAGCCTTCAACAAGTGTTGCAATGCCTGAGCCATTGACATGTTGATCTTCGTGAACTGTCTTCTAGCCCTCTGTTGGTTGCCTTGAGGCTGCTCTGTTGTTGCAGGAGTTGGATTTGAAATATGAACTGCACTAACAGACTGATGCCTTCTGTTACGATCAGGCTGACCATACACAGCATTAGATTCTTTCTTCCCAGTGGGAGGCTTCTTTGCAGCATCTGATGAAGAAGTGCCCACTTGGATCTTACCACTCTTGATACCATTCTCTACTCGCTCTCCTGTCATGATCAACTCAGTGAAGCCAGATGATGAGCTTCCAATGAGATGACTGTAAAACGGACCATTCAGCGTACACATGAACATATCAACCAACTCCCTATCAGTCAAAGGGGGTTGAACTCTTCCAGCTAAGTCTCTCCACTTCTGAGCATACTCCTTAAAGCTTTCTTTGGCACCCATAGACATGCTTTGAAGCTGCATGCGAGTGGGGGCTAAGTCAGCATTGTATTGATACTGCTTGTAGAAAGCTTCAGCAAGGTCATTCCAATCTCTGATGTTGACACTCTCCAACTGATAATACCACTCTAGCTGAGCTCCAGATAAACTCTCTTGAAAGAAATGGATCCACAACTTTTTATCAGCAGTGTGGGGTTGAATTCTTCTGACATAAGACCTCAGATGCAATTTGGGACAAGAGACCCCATCATAGACAACAAATGTAGGAACTTTGAACCCAATGGGTATGACCACCCCAGATATCAAGCTCAAATCCTCAAAATCCAGCCCAGATGATTTCTGTAATTCCATAGCATCCATTCTATCCACCAGCATCTTGAATTTGTCTTCGTTAGGCTCATGGTAGTAGTTAGCCTCAGAATCAGAGTCCCCCATAGTGTTGTGGAGACTGCCTCTCTCCTGCTCAGATTCTTCAGATTCATAGTCTTCAACATGTCCCTTGGTCTTGACAGGACCTTTGAACCTTCTTCCCATGTTGAGCAACCCAGCAGACCTTCTAGCCTTCTTAGTCTTCTTGGCCAGCAGTGTCTTCAATTCATCCTGCCCCTTGGATAGGTTCAGGATCAGCTCTTGGAACTGTGCATTCTGTGCCTGGAGATCCTTAACTGATTGTTCAAGAGCCATTGCTGAAATAAACAGTGAGAAGATGAGAAACCTGTGCACAATTATAAACCTGTGATGCAATGATATGGGAATGCATATGCAATGTTTTCAAGGACCGCGGGATTTAAATTTGCTTAAACAAACAAGAAAGTAACTTTTTATTAGTAATAACTTGTTTTGCCTTTTAGGCTTACAAAAAATGAAAACGAAATAAGTACAAAAGATGGGGTTTTAAGTCTCCCATGGACGTTTCCTCTTTGTGTTGAGGTATGAGTTGAGGTTTCGTTCCTCATGAAGTAGCTTTGTTAGCTCTAGGATCCTTGCTTGGCTTGCTTTGTGATGAGCCTCGAAAGTATCCCTTTGCTCTTTCAGTTGGATCCATGATCTCTGCAAGTCTTCCATATCAGTAGGCATGTCTGGGTGAAGGATGGTATAAGCTGTGTCTCCTTCAGCAACAGGTTCCATGGTACCCATCTGAGATAAGCCTCCATAGGAATGGTGTACTTAGGCTCCAGTGTCTTGCTGTCAATCCTGTTTACCTTTCCCCAAGCTCGTATGAATCTCTGACGGTAACCCTGAAGATCGTTGTCGTAGTCAAACACAATGCCCTGAATCAACATGTCATGTGGACCATCGCTCCGGGCGTAACCAAACTGTCGTAAAGCTAGAGATGGGTTGTAGGTGATGCCTCCTCTTATGCCTAGAAGTGGCACATTAGGAAACTCCCCACAACGGTCCATGATGGTGACATTCTCCATAGATCTGGAGCACCAATGGATGTCTGAGTGAGAAAGTGACATGATCCTCTTGGACCATCTGAACCCTTGCTCATTCTTCATTACTGAGCGAGGAAGGTGAGAAATAAACCACCTAGAAAGTAAAGGTATGCAGCACATCAAAGTTCCTCTTGCCCTTGTAGTACGGGTGTGAAGAGAATGTAGGATGTCTCCAAGTAAGGTAGGCACTGGATTGTGACTCAGGAATATGTTGATGGCATGAACGTCTATGAACTGATCAGGATTGGGGAACAACACTAAGCCATAAATCAATAAGGCTAAGATCTCCTCAAAAGCATCGTAGCTCATAGCCTTCAAGAACATTTGAGCTTTATCCACTAATACCTTGGCAAGAATACCTTTAACTCCACTTCTCGTCTCTAGAACAATGTCAGACTTCTTCAGATGTAGAGCTGCAGCAATAACTTCTGGTTTAAGCTCCTTCTCTAAGCCTGTGAATGGCTTCTGATCAAGAACAGGTATACCCAGAAGTTTAGAGAACTCCTCCATGGTTGGAACCAGCTGATAATCAGGAAATGTAAAGCAATGGTGCTTAGGGTCAAAGAACTGAAACAGCACACTCATCATGTCTTCACTGAACCCTGAAGTAACTAGATCCAATAAGTGACCATGTCTCTTGTTGAACTGGGAATGATCAGGCACTAGGGAAACCAACTCCTTGAGCTTAGCAGGTATCCCTACAAAGTTGATCCTGATGGTGTTTCTACGAGCAGAAGCCATGACCTGCAACAAAGAACAAAGATAAATCCTTTGGTCCTTGAAATGGTTAGGGAAAATGATATGCTTATGATGCATGATGATGTCATGATGTCATGCTCAATCACAAACATGTGGCACACACAAACAAGTCACACCATAGCCCTAGGTTTAAAGGCTTGCATGAGGTTCAAAGGCAAGTACCCTCCCCTGAAGTTAGATGGTTCATCCTGTCCTACAAAAGTAACCAGGTTCTAAGGGATCTCAATATCATTGATCCTTCACAAGGGTGGTTGTTCAGAAGGCAACTTACTTGCCAACCAAAACCCTCCAAGTTTAAGATCTCAATGAGCGTAGTATCGAGTGTCAACCAATTTCAGTCTGCACCAAAGCCGATTACCTCACTACTTTCTAAAGGCCAAGATGAGTTAACTAGGGTTCTAAAAGTCAGTTAGTGCATTGACAACATATGGCAGCCTCAATATTATCCTCAACTTGACTTAAGGAATATAAGCACCAACCAAGAAGTCGCACTAACTATGGCCACCAGATCAACCGTATCGATATACGTCGTACAGTTTCCTTGGTCTATTGCCATTTACCTAAGGTACACTAGATCCGGGTTAGGACCTTTCACACATAAGAGCACCCCAACAATATAATAATAAAGCAAACAAGGCAAACAATTTAAAGTGATCTTAATTCCTAAGGGTACCCCTCTTAAATAGATCCCCAGCAGAGTCGCCAGTTCTGTAACACGGTGGGAGAACTGACTTTAAACAATGTTGCGGATAGCAAGAGTCGCCACCGACTTTTATTTTATCCATAAGGAAAGGTTATAAAAGAACAGGAAAGACCTTAGAGAATATTTTGGGTCCGGGGGGTAGGTTATGAAAAGGGAAGGTGTTAGCACCCTTTTCATCCATGGTTATCCATGGGCTCTTAGGTACTTAAGCTCACTTTTGAATTGTTTTGAAAGTGTAGTGTGTGAATAGCAAAAAATTTCAGAATAGTTTAATAATAATCCGTGTATGGATGTGAAAAAAACTTGTTTGAAAATTTTGTTGGAAATTTGTTTAAGTGTGAAAAAGTTTTGAAGTGAGCAAGTATCTAGGAGTAGCCTACCCTAATGTTTTAAGGTCTTTCTTATTCTTTATCCTTTCCTTAGTAAGACTATCCCTACTATAATGGAGTAGGTAGTCCTTACTTTGGATGTTAAGGGGTATGTGAGGGACAATTTGACTTTGAAGGCCATTGTGGGATGTAATAAGCACATATAAGGGACCATCATCATTTTTCGAAAGGGACTTGATTCGTAAAGGCAACCATAAGGGACTTTGATGATTTTTTTATTTGAGGGACTTGCTTTATACACCCCACTTAACCATTATTCGTAGGCAACTTGAGGGATATCCTTAGGAAGTGAGACGGCGATTAAAATCGACTTACGTGTGTGACGTGTTTATTTTAATTATCTTTATTTAAAAGTGATCTAAATTTATTTTAATATTACATACATGTTGTTACACTCCCTAATTACTAACCATAATAATAATTAAATAATTAAACAACTTTACATCCAAGAAACAATTACAAAATAATAAGCAAAATAATTAAATAGCAAAGATAAATAAAATATAAATAAGCAATAATAAATAATAAAGGGGGTTAATTCTAAGTTTACTCGGCAAGACATCGCATCTTGTGCCTACGTATCCTTACGGGAGTGGAATCAGAGTAATCGTAGTTCCCCTCAATAGGGAGGTTAGAAACTTCTTGACTGTGGTCAAGGTCTCAAGGGGAATAAACGCATCTTAAGGACACGCTTACGTGGAGTGTAGAAACTCCAAATCTCTACGTTGAAATGTTAAGTTGTAATTAGGGTTAAATTAGGGATTCCACGGCGGGAAACCCTAAAATGAGCGCGGCGGCTCTTTGACCTAATGCTAAGGGTAAAATTGTAATTTTGCCTGCGGCGAGGCATTTGTGAAAATTAGGGTTTGTAGTTTGTAGTTTTGAGGATTTGAAATTGAATGTGTGAAGTTTTACGGACTATTGGCGCGGCGGCCAAACAGTTAGACCTAACCTTCGGATGTGTGCAATGTGACAGAAATAATAGTAAACGCGTGAGATAATTGAATCATGCAAACAGAGAGATAATGTCATAATTTAAACCATGCAAGCAGAAATTTAAAGGCAGAATTTAAAGAGCGATTGTTAAGTTCGCGAGGTTACATGAGAGGAGCAGATACAATATGATAATGAAATTTGAATTGAACAATAATAAAATAAAATAAATAACGGTTCTAGTTATTATTTTAAAAAAAAGATTTTAGTTATTATTTTAAATTTATCTAAAAAAAAAGTTTTTCTTAAAAATAATAGGTTTTCATATTAATTTGGAAAAGATGTTAATGTTATTTATTTTAAAAAAACAGATTTTTATATTATAACAAATTTTAATAAATTAATGATAACAATAATAATAATAATGGTAATAATAATGATAATAATGATAATAATAATAAATAATGATAATAATAATAATAATAATAATAATAATAATAATAATAAAGCAATAATGAATTTTAAATGTGCCAAATAACCCAACAATGTTGCTAACGCAGAAATGCGCTCATCGCAACCTGATCTAAATCGGACGAAACAAAATTTATCGCAAAGAAAAAGAAATTAAGCAAAAAATAGTATTATTGCTCACACAAAAATGCGATCATCGCAACCAGATCGAACTAACACAAATGTCACGCGTCATGCACACAAATGTGCAAACATCGTATCGACATAATTCGATCAAAAATCTTATATATATAAACTCTAACAATTTAAAAATTATATATATATATAAACGTAACAGTAATAGATAAAGAAAAAGAAATAACGGTAATAGATGAAGAAAAAGAAATAACGGTAAAAGATGAAGAAAAAGAAACAACAGTAATAGATGAAGGAAAAGAAATAACGGTAAACGATGAAGAAAAAGAAACAATAGTAATGGATGAAGAAGAAAACTAAATAACGGCAAACGGCACTCACTCCTCTTAGGTTTTTTTCATTCTCCCCCTTTTTTCCAACAAGGCAACACATGTATATATAGGGAACAAATTAGGGTTAACACCAAATTGTCAATAATGTCCCTAAAGCCCATTTTAAAGCCCAAACTAAATAATTAGTTAAGAAAAAATAAAATTTAAATAATTTAAAATAATTAAAATAAACTTAAAATAAAAACTAATAATCCTATTGATTCCTAAAATAAAAAATATTATAAAAAGAACAAAATTTTTTTCAATATTTTTTATTTTATGATTTTTTGGATATTTTTATGAATAATTTAGAAAAAAGTGAAAAAAATAATATTTTAAAAAATGATTTAATTAAAATACGAAAATAATAATTAAATAATAATAAAAAACTATTTTTGTTATTTTTTTAATGAAAGATAGAAAAATTTAGAGTAAAAATAATAAAAAACAAAAAAAATGACAAAGGTGAGATTCGAACTCTCAACCTCTCACACTCATAACTCCTTACACATGTCCTCCTGCCAATTGTGCCATTTTTACTTTTTAGAAAAAAAATGCATGCCATATGATATTTACCTGCAAAAAGTCAAACGACTACACAAATTTGTTAGTAATTGATTAAATACAATGAAATGCGACGACAAATCTTAGGGCAAAATTTGGGGTATTACAGTTATTATGATAATATTTCTCACCCAACCTCTCTTTGATGTTGGCAAAAAAAAATCATGAAGTTTGACTTTGGTTTGACCACAGTTGACCTCAGTTTGACCTTTTAACTGCATTGACTGCTTTTGACTTATCTGATCATCTGACTGAGCAAACTTTTGAGAAAAGTCTTGAAACTTGACATGGGGGTTCTTATACACATATAAGATGTTATGAAGCTCACTTGAAGTCTTGGAAGTCCATTTAGCCTGATTAAAGTCAAAACCCTAGTTTTGGATGCACTGCTTAGGAGGTGCATTGTCTGAGGGAATTGTCAACTCTTCTGACCAATTGTGAATTTTGTGAACCTTGTGAACCTTCTTGGAACACAAAGTCTTGTATTGTGAGGGCAAATTTTGGGGTGCAACATGATGCCCTAGCCACGTTGGCTTCGATGTATAAAGTCAATTTTTGGAATGAAGCTCCAAGGATTGTCCTCTCTCGTCTTGATAGACCTACATTCGTTTTTGCGATCGAGGAAGCCTCCGACGGCAAGCCATGGTTCCATGATATCCAAACTTTCCTTATGACTAAGGAGTATCCTACGGGAGCGTCAACCCAGGATAAGAAGACTCTGAGGAGGCTGTCTGGAAATTTTTATCTCAATCCTGATGGAGTTTTGTATAAAAGAAACCACGATCTCGTGCTACTCAGATGTGTAGATGAGAAAGAAGCGAGTATGCTCATGGAAGAAGTCCATGAAGGCACATTTGGTATGCACGCCGGTGGACATGCTATGACCAGAAAGATCCTGAGAGCAGGATATTACTGGCTAACGATGGAGTCGGATTGCTTTAAATTCGCGAAGAGATGTCATAAATGCCAGATTTATGCTGATAAGATTCATGTGCCGCCATGCCCGTTAAATGTCATGTCCTCCCCGTGGCCGTTCTCCATGTGGGGCATCGACATGATAGGCAAGATCGAGCCCACTGCATCTAATGGTCATCGCTTCATTCTAGTAGCTATCGACTACTTCACCAAGTGGGTGGAGGCCGCCTCGTATGCTAACGTGACCAGGCAGGTGGTGGCTAAATTCATAAAGAGGGACATCATCTGTCGTTACGGAATTCCCGAACGGATCATTACTAATAATGGTTCGAATCTGAATAACAACATGATGAAGGAGCTGTGCCAGAGTTTCAAGATTGAACACCACAACTCATCTCCTTACCGGCCGAAGATGAATGGCGCCGTTGAAGCGGCCAATAAAAACATTAAGAAGATTGTGCAGAAGATGGTTGTGACCTATAAGGATTGGCACGAGATGTTGCCATTTGCACTGCACGGTTATCGTACAACGATACGTACATCAACTGGAGCAACTCCTTTCTCCTTAGTGTACGGTATGGAAGTTGTCCTACCGTTAGAAGTGGAGATTCCTTCTTTGCGAGTTTTGGTTGATGTGAAACTCGAAGAGGCATAATGGATCAAGAACCGACTAAACCAACTCAGCCTGATGGACGAGAAGAGGTTAGCATCGATTGCATATGGTCGTCTGTACCAAAGCCGAATGAAGAAAGCTTATGATAAGAAGGTGCGGCCTAGAAGCTTTCAGACGGGTGATCTCGTCCTGAAGAAGATTCTTCCTCCACACTCCGATCACCGGGGCAAGTGGACTCCCAATTACGAAGGTCCGTACGTCATCAGCAAGGTCTTCTCGGGAGGAGCTTTGTTGTTGTCCACGATGGATGGCGAAGATTTTGCATCCCCGGTGAACGCGGACGCAGTTAAAAAATACTTTGCTTAAAGAATGACCCACTGGAAAGAAAAAGAACATCCAGGCAAAAATGGGGCATCCCGGCGAACCATAAAAAAGGAAAAAGGTTCGGGCAAAAATTAGGGATATAAAGAAAAGAATGTGCACCCGCAAAGTCGAAAACATGGAAGGGCGACTTTGGCAAAAAAGGGTATCCCGGTGAATCGAAAACCCGAAAGGGAGATTCAGGCAAAAGTTAGGGATTTGAAAAAGCAAATGACTGCGTTCCACGTGTGGACTTTCATTGTTTAGTGGTTCGGAAGACCTGAGGGCCGTTTATCTGAATCAATTTCTTCTGAGGCTGAAGCGTCGGAGAAGTAGCGAAGTCGAGTGGGTCATAGAAGGATCAACTCATGGTGTTCATCTACGCCTCATTGCCGACATTTGTGTATATACTGATGTATATTTATGTTTTATATTTGCGCGGCTTCCTCATTCCAGGAGCTTGCATGTGTTGTAAAACATCTTTACCCATTCAGGGGTTCGTTATCAATAAAATGTATACTATTCAGCAATTATGTTTGTTTGATTAGCATTTACCTGTTCTGTTTGCGAAAAAGAACGCCGATGTTTTTGATAAAATGAGCATACATAAACTTACTGGCCTAGGCCGCTGATTGTTGAAACAATGAATTACTTGAATATTGTCACAAGATGATAACCTTGATAGGTCCCTTTGAGAAGGGTATCTTGTCTGTTTGTTTGTGTTGTTACAGGTGCAGCAGGCAGTACGCCGTATGCGTCCCCAAGCAGGATGATCCCTTCTTCTCCAGCAAGTTCAGTAGTACCTCCCTGTGGAGTTTGAAAAGGAGATTGTAAGCATTGATATGTCTCCCCAGCCAGAGAAGATTCTCTCCCCAGTCAGATGCATCCTGAAGGAATGTCATCTCCCCAACTGAGTAATACACGGAAGTATATGTTCGTCCCCAGCACTGGGTAAATATGCAAATTCTCATAGAAAACTATCCGCAAGTATGCAGCACTCGATAGTTCAAGACTGAAGTCTCCAGCGGAATGGAGATTCCCAGCAAAGTCGTACTCTCCCCAGTAAGCAGGTTGATTCCTTCTTCCCCAGTCGAGTTTGCGAATCCCCAAGAGAGCCGAGTTCTTGGAAAGCCGTTTTGGGCCATGATTGGTTCTCCCCAGTAGAGTGTTGAATAGCTGATGCTGTATTTCCCCACCGGAGTCGTTATCTCCAAGAGTGTTGTGCCGCGAAGGCCACGCAGTTTATTTCTGCGATTGATATCGTTTCCTCAGCAGTTGTGGTTCGTATGCTCAGATGAGTAGACCCAGGCTCTCGCAGAGCTTTATGTCCATGCAGCAGTTAACTGAAGTTCGTTTCCCCAAGCGGAATCCAATTGAGATTGGTGTGACTTCTTCTCCTCGGCAGGATGAGTCCTTCCCCCACCAGAGTGGTCCTTTCTCCTTGACAGGAGAATTCTCCCTTCGGCATTTATTTTGCTGATGGGGTTGTAGCATTTTGCATAATTGCATAGCATTTACCCTAAATGCGTAGCATTTCCACCGTGTGGAGCATGGCGCCATTGTCAAACATATGCATATGAAACATGAGCTAGGTCGTTACCGTTCTTGTTCTGCAGGTGTTCCCCGGTGGGGTGTTTGCTCAGGATGATTCCTGAAATCTTAGAAGAGTGGGGCGATTGAAGATGTTTCTTGAATTCCCCCAGCAAAGTCATTTGCCCAAGATGATTTTTGAATTCCCTAGCGAAGTTGATTGCTTAAGATGAATCTTAGAATCCCCAGTGAAGTCGCCAGAGAGATTCGCTCAGGATGATTCCTAAAATCCCCGGCAGAGCTTGCTCAGGATGATTCCTGAAACCTCCCACAGAGTTATTGGTTCTTGAAGTCCCCGACGGAGTTACTTGTTCAAGATGATTCTTGAAGTCCTCAGCAGAGTTGACTCATCCAGAATGATTTTTGAAGCCCTGAAGCAGAGTTACTTGATAGTTCTCTAGAATCCCTAGCGGAGATGCGTCGTCCCCAGCAGGTTTCTGAACAGCGAAGTTGAAACTTCCCTTGAAGACTTGATGATTGAAGTCTAACTGTATTGACGAAGCAGTTCTCTTAGCTGATGTAGAGTGCCTGGTGGCAGAAGTTTGGATATTCCCAATTGGTTCATGATTGACTGAGAATTCTATTCCCGACTTAGTGACGAAGTTCGGCTGACGCCCGAAAATTTCTTTGAATGCCCGATGGCATGATTAACTTGTTTATTAAAAAAAAGGTTCCTAACAATCTGATGAGTCCCGAGGAATCCTGATGCCTGACGGCATGGTCGACAGCGTTTCACCGGTTACCGTGTGACCGATTCCCCAGCTAGTTGTCGTGCAGCTATCATCTCAGTTTCCGAAGATTTGTCCCCATCAGAGTACCGTGTACTTGGACAGTTGGCAAATTTCCGAGTTTGTTGGTATTCAACCGTCTCGTACCTTAATTGTTTGAGAGTCGTTCGCTTCTCATCCAGTCAGGTCCAAGCCACTTGAATAGGGGCAGCTGTTGCACCCCAAAATTTGACCAACTTTTCTTTACCTAGCTTATGTTTCATTAGCATTATCATTTTATTGACATGTATGCAGGAGATCAAGAGGTATGATTGCCAATCAAAAGCTATACAAGAGTGTGAAGCTAGCTAAGAAGGTTATTCAAGTGTTCAAGAGTGGATATCCTTGTCAGAGAAATTAAAAGATCCCCAGAGAGACTGGTTGAAACCAAGAGTGTGTGCCTCCTAACATGAGAGTTGTGGGAGCTCCTCAGATGATTCTGAAGCCAAGAATGTGGACTTGAAGCCTTGAAAGAGCTCATGAGAAGTGTTGAAGATCACTTTGAGGCCTAGACAGGTCATTGTGCAAGGTTAAGAAGACCCAGCCATGAATGGTGCAGCTAGGGTTTGACTGGGTCAACCCTAGGTCAACTGATGATTTGAAGGAGGTTGAGACCTAACTCAAAGGCCATGTGGTCATGGATTGATGCATTGAGATCCTATGAGGATGATTCCAAGGTTAACTCATCATGATTGAAGAGTTTGAGAAGTTTCAAGCTAGGGTTTCTAAGGCTTGACAGTGTAAAATCCCCTAGTTTGACCCCTATCTTCAAGGCAGTTTAGCTCAAGATGTGATTGTCATCTCATCTTACCCCCAACATGAATGTTGTAGAGCATGATCTTAGATTTGATTTGAGTGCTAGAAGTCCTTGATAGGATTTGTAGAACTCAGGTTATGACTTTGACAAATTACAGGTCATCTGAGGTATATGAATTTGGGGGCTTGAAAGTTGTCCAACTTGCATGAAACTTTTTCCCTAGAACGATGATTCCTATGAACTCTTGGTCAACATGAATGTTGTTCCTTATCCTCTTAGCTTTCTATAGAGTACTAGAAGTCCTTGATAGGATTTGTAAAACTCATGTTATGGCTTTGACAAGTCAAGGGCATTTTGGTCATTTGGAGATTATAAGTCATTTCAACCATAAGGCCATAACTCCTATTTCCAAGCTTCAAATGGGAAAATGTTCAAGATAAAACTTGTTCAAAATGATGTTTTAAGGCTATTAAAGAGGTCATGAGATGTTGGAAGTGCTTGTATCTCAAAGTTGCAAAAATGACCTAAAATAAGGGTATAAGTTAAATGAACCAAAGTTGGAAATTGATATTTTTGGTCTACATGTCCAAACCAAGGCATGTAATATATCATTTTGATTCTAAAAAACATTTTAAGAACATTGGTTTAGCCACATTTTTGAATTGAAGTTTAATTTGTGGACTTGCTTTGAAAAGTAGTTACTTACATCATAAGTAACATTTGCCAAACCCAAGTTCAAGGCATAATCAAGGTACCTTGCAAGCCAAACACTTCCAAAATGTCATGAGGGGAGATATTGGAAGGAATTGAGAGTGATTTCAAGCTGTTAGCAGAACTATGCACACCATGGCATGTGATTGAAATTCTCATGGCATGAGATATTGAAATACTCATTAGAAGGATCTAGAGCCTTCTAGATCATCCATACATGGCCTATATATGATGTAGAAGAGGTTCAGATGAGAGGTTGGTGATGATTGAAGGAGAGAGCAGAGATTGAGTTTGGAAAATTCTTGCTTGCAACTGAATTCGGTTACATTATTTCACTCACTTTCCATCCATTTTCTTGATTGCAATCTCTTCCATGGATGCTAGGGATTGATTCCAGATCATAATCAAGGAAAATTCGTGGCTGATTGGTGTTCTTGAGCTCAAATTTTTCCATCTGCAACTCAGAGTTGGTTACAAGAATTGAAGCCATTTCAATCAATTCTATTGCATACAGAAGCTTGGAAGTGATTCATTGAAGGAGTCTTGAGCATTTGAGGGCTTGATTTGAGGTCTTGCTACTTCTGTGCACGCGAAATTTTCAGGTTGGTAACCTTCAATCTCTGGCTCGTTTTAGTTAGAATTAAGAGGAATTAGGATGTTAGATACATTGTAGAATGGTGTAGGGAGGATTTCAAACCATTAATTTGAGAATTAATGACCAATTAGGGATGTTACCATTTTCGGTTGAGAGTTGGTTCTTGCGAATCTTGAGGTTTCAGAGTGAATTAATGGTATGAGTGAGTTCCTTGTGAGATTTGGGACATGTTTCATTAAGGGATCGTGGCCAATGGTGGACTCTATGGCGAACTAGGGTTGTGAGAAGATGACCAGAGAAAGTCACCGGCGGTGGTTTTGGGCGCGCAGGTGGCCTGAGTTGCAGAGGTTTGAATTGGGGAAGATGATCCCTGAGCCCTTGGATCATGGTTTGACTTGGACTGGGAACTTCATCCAACGGCCACGCGTGCTCCTCAGTTTGTGAAAAGTCTGAACTTTAATGAAACGATGCGTTTCATTTATTTGCTGATTTGGGCTTAATGCATTAGTTGATATCTGCACCCCCCTCATGGCCCAATCCATAGAATGAACTGATTTCTATTGCTTTCTGCACCACGCGCTTGGTTATTTTATTTTGATTTTCTTTAATTTTTCATTTTATACATGGTTATTGATTAAATCATAAAAAATGGAAAAATAATTTAATTGATCCCATTCTTTTTGCATTGGATTCATGATAGGGTCTAGTATTTTTTAGATAAAAAATATTATTATTTCATGCATTTTCTGATTTTATGGGATTTTTTACATTTTAATTGATATTAAAATAGTCATGTTTGATACTTGATTTTGTGGAATTTTGTGTGATCATGTGATGATGATTCTGATCTTGATTTTTTTGAGTAGTTAGCATAGATATGCATGCTCCCCATAGATTTTTCTCACATTTTTGTGATGAACATAAGTGGTAGTTTAGGTTGAAACCTTTAGATGCTCCATTTTTAGGGTTTATGGTTGATACCTTGTGGTTTAGATTTTATTTTTGTAACTAGGTGGATGATTCAACCTCTGATTTTTGTAGGGTGCATTCATGATTGAATTAAGGACCCTTAGGAATTTTTGTAGGATTTTTCAATATAGTTTTCTATTTTTGATTGATTTTAGCTTAAGTGCTAGTTTTAGATGATGTTAATGCACTAATTCAACTAGATTAACTTCTTTAGTTCCCTTAGATTAGGGTTTTGCTTTGCCTGCTCTTGGGTGATGATGAAGACAATTTGAAGATGCATTGGATTGCTTGAAGAGGCTTGGATTTGAAGATCTTCCCTTCTTTTGGTGTAGTTTTGATCAGGTATTAAGATTAGGGTTTTGTAGGCAGAGCTTCTAGATAGTTCTATTTCTTCATAAACATGGAATATGTTGATCAATTCCATTCTTCCCTATGATGTAAGGTCCCTTGTAAAGGCCTCATCCCTCCTTTGGTAGGACGTGTGGCTCTTTGCAAGTTGGTAGAACCTTTGAGGGTCCCTTTCTCTGATGACAGGGTGCTTAGTGGTGACCTTTGGTCTTCACTCTGCTATCAATCATCCAAACTTTGCTCTTGATAGATGCATCTTTCTCCCTTGTCATAGGATGGAGTTCCTTGCTTGAAGAAGATTGAAGGATGGAGTTGATACTTCTTGGTGTTTGAAGACTACTCTGAGAAGTTGAAGCTTGTAGATAAAGAGGAACTAGTTGATACTGGTAAAGAAGAGAGAGCTGAAGCTTGAAGGACAAGTTGACACTTATGAAGAGGATTCAATTGAGATTGGGTGAAGAGCTGAGGCTTGAAGAATAAAGGATAAACTAATATTTATGTTGATGCATTGAGAGCCTGAAGAAACAAGTTGATACTTGCAGTTAGGAATGGAGCCTGAAGGTGGAATTGACTGGAGAGCTGAAGCTTGAAGAAGAAAGAATAAGTTGATACCTATGTTTGGTGTAGTGAGAACTTGGAGAGGCAAGTTGATACTTGCTATTGAAGATGATAGCCTTGAAGGGTAGGTGAGGTCTGAAGGCTGAATTACTTAAGAGCTGAAGCTTGAAGTTGTAGGGGTGGTTGATCTGCTTTCTTTCCTGTCTGTTTTCTTGCTGTGCAACTGTATTAATGTGACTTGTTTGATTTGCTTGATGCATTAGAATAAGTTCATGTTTAGACTGATTTACTCTAGGAGCATGATTGCACTAGAGGTTAAGTTGTTCCCTCTGCTTGTATTTTTACTGTATGGCTTTGCTTGCTGGTATTCGGTAGAGCCCAGCTCCCTTGCCTATGTGGTCTGGTGTGTTTGCTTGATAGCATTTTATTTCTTCTGTATGATTACAGTCACTTACATCTTACTTGATAGCATGTTGTTTCCTCTGTATGATTGCAGTTATTCATACTTTGCTTGAGGTTGAGATGAGCTTGTGGAGGACGGTGCCCCACACACATTTCCTCCCTCACATGCATTGCATGCATTTTACTGTATATTTGTTTACTGTTTAGTGTTTAAGCTGATGCTTTATCTGTTTCTGTTCATCATTGACATGATCCCCTAGGAATCTCATTTCCTTTGATAAGGAAGTGACGATTAGAACTTTAGGTTGAAACCTATGCATGATAACTTCTAGGAGTTCCCTGTTTCAAACCTCAACCGTAGGATGAATCCTTGGCATGACAACAGTAGGACTTGATGGTCTCCCCTTAGTTGAACCTGTTCATTCTCTCTTCTCATCTCAAAACAAATTAAAATACATTAATAAAGGTTAACTGACGTCATACGTTACGAGCCTTAAGCTATCTGAGAAAGGATTGTTGGAGAGTTTCTTTTCAACAGTCTGGATGTTTAGTATGGCACCCTTTGGGTGACATGCGACGCATTCACTCTCAGGTCATAGTCTCTAGTGCGATACTAGTTGCAAACAAACATAAAAAACAATTATGCCGTAAAAGACAGAAAACAAAATTCAAACCTTTTTGCCCCGTGGGCCCGTAAGTCAAAGGAAGATTTTTTGAAGAAAAGAGTGTCGTTAACTCCCAGTTCTACCGCAAACGGTAACGCTTAAGTCTCCAAAGATCGAGTTGCGTACGCCAAACTGCTGGAACTGTTTGTTAACCCTACTCGATAAAAACAGATGAATCTGAATTCCCGTAATCCGTGTTATCCCGAACTACGTAAGCTCTGATCTCTCATGCATGTTGAGAGTACGTAGGCACAATACTGATGTATTGGCGAGCCACCATCCCCCATCCGTTAACCCGTAGTTAGTCGAACTACGTTGACTCTGATTTCTCATTCTCTGATGAGAATACGTAGGCATAAAGTGCGACGCTTTGCCGAGTCATTTTCTTTTGTTTTCAGACCAGCCTTGATAGGTAGATAGTAAACAAACCCGTCATATAAACACAACAAGCGTGGATCCCATCGAGTACGATGGACGTGAGGGGTGCTAATACCTTCCCCTTGCGTAACCGACTCCCGAACCCAGACAATGGTTGCGATGACCTTGTCTTATACCTTTTCGTCAGGTTTTTCCGATCGTTTCCTTTCCCGTTCTGAGGGATAAATAACGAAAGGTGGCGACTCTTCTGTTTTCCGGCACCTTATTTTTGCGGTAGCGACACCAGGGATAGAGATGTTCAGACTTCAATAGCTGGGGAAAATGGTGATCATACCGGAGATACACCTCTGATGAATTGCCCCAAGGGTAGCGACCCTGCAAAAATGAACAAATAGACAAGATATCCTGTACAAAGGAACTATCTCAGTCTTCATCCGTGACGTTGTTCAAATAACTCAAAGTTTTAACAATTATAGGCAAAGCCTGCAAGTTTATGTATGCACAATTTATCAAAAACATCGGGCGTTTTTTGAAAATTAACATTAAGGCTAAAGTAAAACAATTACTGAATAGTATATGTTTTATTGACAGATGGGCCTGTAAATAGGCAAGATTTTACAACATATGCAACCCTTGAAAAGAGGAAGCTGCACAAAAATACAGAAATATATCGAATGTCGGCAATGTGGCACATATGAACACCATAAGTTGATCCATCTATGACTCGCATGACTCTGATACTTCATCGACGCTTCATCTTCAGAAGAGATTGATTCAGATAAACAACCCTCAGGTCCTCCCTCAATCCACTAAGCTCAGAATATCACGGGCAGACCGCAGTCGTTTGCTTTTTAAATCCCTAACTTTTGCCTGAATCGCCATTGCGGGTTTTCAATTCACCGGGACACCCATTTTTGCCAAAGTCGCCTTTTCAGGTTTTCAACTTTGCGGGTTTACATCTTTCATTTATATCCCTAACTTTTGCCCGAACCCATTCTTTTTATGGTTCGCCGGGATGCCCCATTTTTGCCTGGATATTCTTTTTTCTTTCCAGCGGGTCTCTTTAAGCAAAGTATTTTTTAACTGCGTCTGCATTCATAAGGGATGTAAAATCCTCACCATCCATGGTGGATAACAACAAGGCTCCTCCGGAGAAGACCTTTCGCACGATGTATGAACCTTCATAGTTGGGAGTCCATTTGCCCCTGTGATTTGTTTGTGGAGGGAGAATCTTTTTCAGCACAAGATTTCCTGTCTGAAAGCTTCGAGGGCATACCTTCTTGTCGAAACCTTTCTTCATCCGACTCTGATACAACCGACCATATGCGATATATGCTAGCCTTTTCTCGTCCATCAGGCTAAGCTGATTTAATCTGTTCCTTACCCATTCTGCCTCATCGAGCTTGACGTCGACCAGAGCTCTCAGAGAGGGAATCTCAACTTCTAATGGTAGGAAAACTTCCATACCATACACCAGTGATAAAGGAGTTGCCCCAGTTGAAGTGCATACCGTAATACAATATCCGTGCAAAGCAAAGGGCAACATCTCATGCCAATCCTTATAGGTTACAACTATCTTATGCACTATCTTCTTGATATTTTTGTTGGCCGCTTCAACAGCATTGTTCATCTTCGGACGATAGGGCGATGAGTTGTGATGCTCGATTTTGAAACTCTGGCACAGTTCCTTCATCATCTTGTTGTTCAAGTTCGAACCATTGTCAGTAATGACTCTTTCGGGCACTCCTTTTTGATAAATCTAGCTACAACTTGCTTCGTGACATTCGCATAGGAGGCTGCTTCCACCCACTTGGTAAAGTAATCAATGGCGACCAAAATGAAACGATGTCTATCGGATGCGGTTGGCTCGATCTTGCCAATCATGTCAATGCCCCACATGGAAAAGGGCCAAGGAGATGCCATGACGTTCAGAGGACACGGTGGCACATGAATCTTGTCTGCATAAATCTGGTATTTATGGCATTTCTTCGCATATTTGAAATAATCAGATTCCATCGTCTTCCAATAATACCCTGCTCGTAACAGCTTTCGAGACATGGCGTGCCCACCGACATGCGTACCAAAGGCTCCCTCGTGAACCTCTTCGATAAGCAAGCTTACTGCTTTCTCGTCCACGCATCTGAGTAACATCAAGTCGTAATTCCTCCTGTAGAGTACACCATCCTGATTCAGACAAAAGTTGCCAGACAACCTTCTCAAAGTCTTCTTATCCCGGGTCGACGCCCCTGGCGGATACTCTTGGTTCTTAAGAAAGTTCTGGATATCGTAATATCACGGCTTGCCATCAGAGACTTCCTCAATGGTAAATATAAACGCCGGCCTATCAAGGCATGAGATGACTATTCTCGGAGTATCATTCCAATAGTTCACCTTATACATTAAGGATAACGACGCGTATGCCATCTGGTTCTCCGCTCTTGGCACGTGATGGAACTCTACACGATCAAAGAATGGCAACAGCCTCATTGCATAGTTCATTTAAGGAATCAGATTGGGTTTCCTGGTCTCCCATTCTCCTTTGATTTGATTTACAACTTGCATTGAATCGTTGTACACATCTAGGTTCTTAATCCTCATATCAATAGCTTCTTCCAACCCCATGATGCACGCTTCATATTCTGCTTCGTTGTTGGTGCAAGGGAATGTCAACCTGGCAGTGAAGGGTATATGAGACCCATGGAGAGTTGTAATGATTTCCCCAATTCCACTTCCATATGAGTTAACATCACCATCAAATATCATTTGCCATTGGGAGGCACGCTCAGGACCTTCGTTAGGCAACGATTCATCACAATCTTTCGTCTTCAGATACATGATGTCTTCATCTGGAAAATAAAATTTCATTGGTTAATAGTCTTCGATCGGCTGTTCGGTGAGATACTCTGACAGAACACTCCCCTTGGTAGCTTTCTGGGAAACGTATTGGATGTCGTACTCTGTCAGTACCATCTGCCACCTAGCAATTCTTCTGGAAAGTGCTTGCTTTTTGAAGACGTATTTAATCGGATCCATCTTCGAAATCAACATGGTTATATGATTAAGTATATACTGTCTCAAACGTTTGGCAGCCCACGCGAGTGCGCAAAATGTTTTCTCCAACATCGAGTACCGAGACTCACAATCTGTGAACTTTTTACTCAGATAGTATATTGCATGCTCTTTTCTTCCAGTCTCGTCGTGTTGACCGAGAACACAATCCATACTATTCTCAAGAGTCGTTAGATACATTATCAAAGGTCTTCCAGCGACTGGGGGCATCAATATTGGAGGTTCCTGCAAATATTCTTTTATCTTATCAAGTGGCCTTTGGCAACTTTCATTCTAGACGACCGCATGATCTTTCTTTAGCAATTAGAACATGGGTTCGCACATGGCTGTGAGATGAGATATGAACCGAGCAATGTTATTCAATCTCCCCAAAAAACCATGAACCTCTTTTTCTATTTTCGACGCTGGCATATCTTGAATAGATTTCATTTTTGTAGGATCGACCTCGATTCCTTTTTTGCTGACAATGAACCCCAACAGCTTTCCTGACCTGACCCCGAAAGTACACTTGTTAGGGTTCAACCTAAACCTGAATTTCCTGAGCCTCTCAAACAGCTTCAACAGGTTGACTAGATGTTCCTCCTCCGTTTGTGACTTTGCTATCTTGTCATCAACATAGACCTCAATCTCATGATGAATCATATCATGAAACAAATGACCATAGCCCGCTAATAGGTGTCATACCCCAAATTTGTCCTACCCCTGTATATCCACCCACTGTTTATAATTCGAAAATTGCAGATAAAATATGTTGTTTCTATCATAAGGTTGAAATGAATCGAGTCAAGTTTCATGTTAAGTTTTATCACGGAGGTCATAAGTGAAGATGTTTCGTGGTTGAAGATTATCCGGGGGGAGATCATTCTTATTTTATGAATTTCGTTTAGTAAAGTTCTTATTTCCCAGGTTAAAACATATGCAAGTAAAGCTTCAAAAGATCATGGTTTTTTGACGTGCTTCCAAGAGCAATTTTGCCAATGAGGGTGTTTATATCTTAAAATGAATTGATGAGTATACATAGAAGTTCTTGTGTATACCCATTATGGTTTTGATCCCTGTTCAGCTATGTGGAATTTTTGGTGGAAACAAAGCAAAGATATGTTCTCATTTTCACGGTAAATTAAGATGGGAGTAATTCGTTTTAAGTGCTTGTTAAGTCATATTTTAAGATAATTACAAGTCATGTTTCAAATAGGTACCAAGACCATGTGGTTAAAGAGGTTAAAGCTTTGGATACATTTACTCTAATATTTTTTAATAGTGTCTTTAAGGCATAAACTCCCATGTTTCAGACCATCTTGAAATTAGTTCAATCATAGTGGAAGGCCATGACTAAAGCCTTTAGGGTGACATGAGTGATTTGTTATAATTGGTCTCACGCATCAATTATAATTGGTCTCATGGATCAATGATTTTTAAGCCATTTTGCAAGATGATTTCAAATTTCATATTATGATGACCATTCAACTCTATAATCAAAGCAAGACGGCTCGTGACTTAAGGGATTCAGAATGCATTTCAAGGATGTGAGTGTATCCAAGTGTCGCTTGCGCGAAAATAAGGTGCCGGCACAACAGAAGAGTCGCCACCTTTCGTTATTTATCCCTCAGAGCGGGAAAGGAAACGATTGGAAAAAACCTGACGAAAAAGGGTAAGACAAGGTCGTCGCAACCATTGTCTGGGTTCGGGAGTCGGTTACGCAAGGGGAAGGTATTAGCACCCCTCACGTTCGTCGTACTCGACGGGATCCACGCTTGTTGTTTACTTGGACGGGTTGGTTATAATCTATCAACCTATCAAGGCTGGCTAAAAAAGAAAAGAAAAATGACTCGGCAAAGCGTCGCACTTTATGCCTACGTATTCTCATCAGAGAATGAGAAATCAGAGTCAACGTAGTTCGGCCTACGAAGGGTTATGGGGGAAGGTAGCTCGCCAAGACATCGCCATCTTGTGCCTACGTACTCTCAACAGGCATGAGAGATCAGAGCTCACGTAGTTCGGGAAACTACGGTTTATTTCCTGTTTTGAAAGAAGTGTTTTTTATTGTGTTTGTGATTTCAACCGCACTAGAGACTATGACCTGAGAGTGAATGCGTCGCATGTCACCCAAAGGGTACCATACTAAACATCCATACTGTGGAAAAGGAACTCTCCCATAATCCTTTCTCAGATAGCTTAAGGCTCGTAACGTACGAAAGAAATCATTCATGATTACTCTATCTTAAACTGTTTTGAGATGAGAAGAGAACAGGCCCAACTAGGAGGGAGACTATCAAGTCCTACTGTTATCATGCCATGGATTCATCCTATGGTTGAGGTTTGAACAGGGAACTCCTAGATGTTGTCATGCATAGGTTTCAACCTAAAAGTCTATCATCAAATCCTTATCAAAGGAAATGAGAGTCCTAAGGGATCATGTCAATGATACACCAAAACAGACAAAGCATCAGCTTAACAGTAAAATGCATGCAATGCAAGTGAGGGAGGAAATGTGTGTGGGGCTTCAGCCTCCACAAGCTCGTCTCGACCTCAAGCCAGTCATGAAATAACAGTAATCATACTGAAAAATAAACAACATGCTATCAAGCAATAAACAGTAGACTGCAGTCATACAGATAAAAGAAATGAAATACCATCCATGCTGGAGAAAGAAATTATCTACACCTAAGCTCTCCCTAATCCTAACCCTAAAACAAAAACCCTAATCTACCTCTAAGCAAAGCCCTAAAGCAAAACCCTAATCAAGAGAAATCAATCCCAGTCTTCAAGCTCCAAAGCAAGCTTACCAAATAAAGGGAGCTAAGTAGGCAGACTCATAGTGCCCTCCTCAGGAAAGCACTAGGAGGCTTATACTCAGGAATCATATTCTATGTGGCTCAACAACAGTGATCGGTTTACGTTCCTCCTCAGGAGAAACTAAACTCACATGAAGGCTCCAACATCATTGGATACTTGAGAAATCCTACATGAACTAAGGGAACTAAGTGAACAGACCCATAGTGCCTTCCTCAGGAAAGTACTAGGAGGCTTCCACTTAGGAATCGTATCCCATGTGGCTCAACAACTGTGATCAGTTTACATTCCTCCTCAGGAGAAACTAAACTCACATGAAGGCCCCAACATCATTGGATACTTAAGAAATCCTATATGAACTAAGGGAACTAAGTGAGCAGACCCATAGGACCTTCCTCAGGAAAATACTAGGGGGCTTCCACTTAGGAATCGTATCCCATGTGGCTCAACAACTGTGATCAGTTTACATTCCTCCTCAGGAGAAACTAAACTCACATGAAGGCTCCAACATCATTGGATACTTAGGAAAGAGGTGAGAAGAAAGAATGAAAGACATCCATATTGCCTTCCTCAGGAAAGTATCATGAATTTCCCTCAAACTTCAGGATCTCAAACCTCACAAACAGAGAACAAGCTCCAACCTCTCAACCTCTGGGTCTTGATCTTCAATCTTATCCTTCATTATGCTCCTTCAACAAGGTCCTCAAATTAAACCAAGCCCCACAACAATTCCCCAAAAATGACCCCCAAAGATAGACAAACAACACAAAACATCCAATACAATCAGTCCTATTCAGAAAATACTTTGAAAATACTAAAGAGAGGGGGAAAAATCTAACATTTATTCACAAGGGTCTATTATACTTGCCCCTAATATCCCTATAGTCCCATACCCAAAAATCAAGTCAAAACTCCTAAAAGAAAATGATTTACTTCACCTATGTTCTCTAAAAAAACCTAATTTGGTACCCTAATGCTAACCTAATTTAACTAATCACATTTTAATCTAAAAATCATGAATTAAATCCTATGGGAACTAAGGCTCAATATCTAATCACACTAAAAAGAATGAATCAAAAAGATTAAGGGAAGGTCCTAAACTAAATTCTACAAAATTGAGTATACATCTAAACCTCCTAAAAAGCTATTTAAAAGAATAATATTCTAAAAATACTAAACTAAAAATAAAATGGAATTTTTATTTTTACCAATTTTCTACACAAAATTATGAGTCTATAGAAAAAACAAGAATTAAAAAACAATGATTTTTTAATTTTCTATGAATTATTGAAGGTGCAAGAAAATATAAAAGAAATTAAAATAAAAGAATAAAAGAAAATGGGGAGGGGGGTGTTAAAATGAATGCGCCTAGTTCATTTTTCTGGATGGGCCAGGAGATGGTGGTGCACGTAGCAATCTTGGTAAGCCCATATGAATCAAAAAAAAAATAAAAGAAAAATAACTAGGCAAGTGGTGCGAATAGCAGCTAAAGTCAGTGTTATTTCAATTGGGCCGTCCGGGTGGGGTGTCAATAGCAGCGTTTGGTTCAGGCCCAGGGAACCAGACTTAATGAAACGCTGCGTTGCAGCTTAGGGTTTCCCTCCGTTTTCAATTTTGAATTGGGATCGTTGGATGAGCTTATTAAGTCAAACATCTGAGATGATCTAACGGCGAGGAGATCATCTTCTCCAAGTAACAACCTAGGGTTTTCAGTTTTCGTTCGCCATGCACACGACTTCAAGCTCTTCTTCCTCTCTGGTTTCTCAATGAAATCCAAATCTTTAAAGACCAAAGTTTCTCCATTTCTATCCAAGAACACGATGGTACCCATAGTTTTCACTGAAACATCTTGTATCTCTCAAACAGAATGCATCAAAGTCTTGGTTCCACCATTTTTCTCTGATGTCGACCTTGATGAATCTCAAATCTAATGGTATAAACTTGTTCCTTATGTTGCCCTAACCATTCTAAACCACAACATGCTAACTACAACCTACTAAACAGCTTGTTCTTGATCTTTAAAGAAATGACACCCTGCCATGAAACCTCATATAATCTTCTCTAACTTTCAGAAAATGATCATCCAACCTAACTTGTTAATTCTACACCTAGAAACCTGATAGAACACCCATAAATAAAGAGATATGGTAAAAGATTCAAACCTGTCAAGTGGTAATGGTAGGTGTATGTAGGGCTTGATTCAGGGCTTGATCTTTCTTCCAACTACTCCTCCAATGGAGTACTCCTTTCTGTTTGCAATATCTTGGAAGAAGGAAGCTTGTAGAGATGAAACCGAGTCTTGCTTGCACTTGAAGAAAACCTTGAATACCACTCTCTCCTTCACTCTTCACCACTTATTTCACCAACCTTTTACTTCATTGTGAGCTCCTCAATATATAACAATCAATGGAAGATCCTAGATTCATCTAGAAAGTGCTAGAAAGTTGTGGAATTTCTCCTTTGATGACATGCTGTATATCTCATATCTCATGCATTAAGCCTTTGTTTTTTGCTTTAAAATCTCCTCACATGAGATATTGGGAGTGTATGTGTGAAACACAAGCATTTCCTTGCCTTGTGTGAAGTTTTCCAAAGTTGCCTTATGATGCAAGTCACATGATTACAAAGCAACCCCCATTTTTAGACCTCAACTCAAAAATGTGTTTAAACCATTGTTTTTAAAATGATGTTTGGATTCAAAATGACATATTGGATGACCTATTTTGGATTTTTAGATCTCTCAAACCATTTTCCAACTTGGATCCATTTAAGTTATAAGCCATTTTTAGGTCATTTTCACTCATTCTTGCCAATCCTTGCTACAATATTTTCCAACAACTCATGACCACTTTTCTAGGCTTAAAATGCCATTTTGAACAACTTTTATGTTTTGAGTTTTTTCCTTTGAGGCTTGGAGGTAGGAGATATGGCCTTTGCTTAAAATGACCTATAATCACCAAATGACCAAAATACCCTTGTCTTGTACAAACCATAAGTTGAGTTCTACAAATCCTATCAAGGACTTATAGTACTCTCTAGAAAGCTAAGAAGATGCTCTTCAACATTCAGGTTTACCAAGAGATCATAGGAATCATCCTACTAGGGCAAAAGTTGTCTGCAAGTTGGGTGACTTTCAAGGACCCAGATTCACACACCTCAGATGACCTGTAATTTGTCAAAACCATAACTTGAGCTCTGCAAATCCTATCAAGGTCTTCTACCACTCAAATTAAAGCTAAGAACAATCTCTACAACATTCATGTTATGGGGAAGATGAGATGACAATCACATCTTGAGCTAAAACTGCCTGGAAGATAGGGATCAAACTAGGGTTTTTTCACTGACAATCCTTAGAAACCCTAACTTGAAACTTCTCAAACTCCTCAATCATGATGAGTTGGTCTAGGAATCATCTTTATAACATCTCCATACATCATTCCATGATCTCATGGCCCTTGGATTAGGTCTCAGCCTTCTCCAAATCTTCAGTTGACCTAGGGTTGACCCAGTCAAAACCCTAATTCTACCATTCATGGTTGAATCTTCTGAATTCTTGCACAATGACCTCTCTGGGCTTCATGATGGCTTTCAAGACATCTCATAAACTTTCTCAAAGCATCAAGTTCATTCTCAAAGTCTCAGAATCATCTGAGCAGCTCCCACAACTCTCAAGCTAGGAGGCACACAACTCTGGTTTCAACCAATCCCCCTGAGGATCTCTTGAACTTTCTGATGAAGGTATCAACCTTCAAACACTTGATGGATAAATAAATGTTGGTCAAATTTTGGGGTGCAACAGCTGCCCCTATTCAAACGGCTTGAACCTGACTGGGTGAGAAGCGAACGGCTCTCAGCCAATCAAGCTGCGAGACGGTTGAATACCGGTAAACCCGAAAATTTGTCAACTGCACGAGCACACGATACTCTGCGGGGAACAATTCTTCGAATACTGCAATACTAGCTGCACGACAACTAGCTGGGGAAATACTGATCTGACATCGCCGTCAGTTATCCACGTTAACTTCTTCTGACATCGTCTTCAGGCAACCAAAACACCCAACATCACCGCTGGAAGACTGAACCACCTGACATCACCGTCAGAAGCAGACAAAATTCTGAGGAACACCCAACATCGCCGCTGGGAGACTAAACCACCTGACATCACCGTCAGGAACAACCATAACTCGGGGAAACAAACATCCAACATCGTCGCCGGAGAACTAAATTTGACATCGCCGTCGATCAACCAAAATACCCAACCTCACCGCTGGAGAACTGAACCTGACATCGCCGTCGGACAATCAAAATACCCAACCTCACCGCTGGAGAACTAAATCTGACATCGCCGTCGGACAATCAAAATACCCCGCATCGCCGCTGGAGAACTAAATCTGACATTGCCGTCGGACAATCAAAATACCCCGCATCGCCGCTGGAGAACTAAATCTGACATCACTGTCGGACAATCAAAATACCCTGCATCGCCGCTGGAGAAAATACAACACTGAACAACTCTGACCTGGGGTTCACCCCTGGTAAATGGAACAAAAGGTACACTTGCGTATTTGAAACTACTCCGCTGGGAATGAGAGACTTAACCAAGCACACTTTGATCTGGGGTTCTCCCTCAGAACCATAACGAACACCCAAATACTACTGCATACTGAGCCCACCGTAGAACTTCGACATCAAAGCTATATGAAACCCTGGCCCCTGGCCACTTCCAGCTTCAGCTAGAAAAGATCTTCAAGTACTTCTGAAGATGGGATCCTTGGCCTTCAAGGATATAAACCTTGTCCGTCGGCGATTCCAGCTTCAGCTAGAAAAGATCTTCAAGTACTTCTGAAGATAAGCATCCTTGGCCTTCAAGGATGTAAACTTTGCCCGTCGGCAACTCTGCAGGAGGTATCTTCGACTTCAGTCTGAAGAAAATGATCCTTGGCCTTCAAAGATACATGGATCTGCCTTCAGGCAACTCCGCCTCTGCTATAGAGTATCCGTGACTTCAGTCAGGGGTATACTTTGGCCTTCAGTCCGAAAAATGAATCCTAAGTCATTCATGACTTTGGTGATAACCTTGCCGTCAGGCACCTTCGCTTCAGCTTGGGAAATCTGTGACTTCAGTCAGAGAAGTGGTATCCTGAGCCATTCATGACTCTACGGGGATTCAAACACTTTGCCTTCAGGCAAACTCCGCTTCAGCTGGAGAAACATCTTCGACTTCAGTCAGAAAAAACACTATTCACTTGATCACAATCAATCATCACCTCAGGACAACTGACTTGGTCTTCAGGCCAACACGGATCACCTTGCATACAAAAGTTGGATCTACAAACTTTTGAACCTTGTCTTCAGAAAAACGTTGATTCATCAACAAAGAAATCTGAATCCACAGGAACCTTCTGATATCGCCTTCAGGGGTTTACGAAGTCAATCTTCAGATTAGACATCACTGTTGGAGCAAACATATCACGCTGCTAAGTGCTTCAAGAATCATCTTGAACAAACAACTCCGTCGGGCACCTTCAAGAATCATCCTGAACCGATAACCATTCTGGAGGCTTTATTCTGCTGGGGATTCCAGGAATCTTTCTGGACAACTCTTGCTGGGTACAAACCAATCACGGCTTGAGCAGCTTCCAAGGACTCGGCTCTCTTGGAGTTTCAGGAATCGTCCTGGGCGATCTTCGCCGGGGACTCTAGGTATCAACTTAAGCAACCAACTCTAGAGACTGCGCCGGGGTCTTAAGGATTATCTTAAGAAAACGGCCCTGCTGAGGGATTCGAGAATCGTCTTGAACTGAAGACTTCGCTGGGGATCTCAAAAATCATCTTGAGCGAGCGACTTCGTTGGGGAGAATGTCAGGAATCATCCCGAGCAACTGATCCTTCGGCGGAACACTTGTAAAACAAGAATGATAACAACCTAGATCATGTTTATGATGCATATGCTTCGGCGCCATGCCCCACACGGTGGAAATGCTATGTGTTTATGCTAAATGCTATGCAATCATGCACAATGATGCAATCCCGTCAGCAAAATAAATGCCGAGGGGGAAATCCTCCTGTCAAGGAGAAAGAACTACTCAGGTAGAGGAATCATCCTGCTGAGGAGAACGTGGACATGCCAATATCAATTGGACTCCGTCTGGGGAACTGATCTTCGGTTGACCGCTGCAGGGGAAACAACTTCAGTTGATTACTACAGAGGAACGAAGCTCTACGAGAACCTGGACCTGCTGAAGGCGAGCGATACCAATCGCGAGAATAAACTGCGTGGCCGTCCCGGCTACTCTTCTGGGGATAACTACTCTGTGGGGAAACAACTTCAGCTGCTCAACACTCCACTGGGGAAACAACTGAACATGGTCCGATCAACTTTCAAGGATGCGGCTCTCTTGGACATCTGCAAACTCGGCTGAGGAAGGAGAAGTCATTCTGCTTCGCTGGAGAGAGTGCGACTCTGGGGAACTACCGCATCGGCTGTTCAATACTCTGCTCGGGAAAATCCACTCATGGTCCCAACTGCTTCCAAGGATTCGGCTCTCTTGGGGATCTGCGGACTCAGCCGGGGAGAGAGAAATCATTCTACTTCACTGGAGAGTACGACTCTGATGAGGAATTTCAATTTCGCTGGGGGAGAAGGAATCATCCGACTTCGGGGGAGAGTACAACTCTGCAGAGGGATACAGCATCAGCTATTCCAACACTCTACTGGGGAAGAGGGAATCATCCGACTTCGGGAGAGAATACGGCTCTGGTGGGGAATTTCAATTCCGCTGGAGACTTCAGTCTGGCACCATCAGTTGCTGCATACTTCGGCGTACGAATAGCTTCCTGCGAAACCTGCACTTGTGACCCGGTGCTGGGGAAACACCTGCTTCGGCGACTTTACTGGGGAAAACACGAGCGTTGGCACCCGAACATTTCTACGAAATCTGCACTTGTGACCCGGTGCTGGGGAAAGAATACGAGCTTCGGCGCGCGACTCAGCTGAGAAGATGACTATCCTTCGGGACGCGTCTGCTTGGGGAAAAGAATCATCTCTGCCTGGGGAGACATATCAATGCTCACTATCTTGCGTTCAGACTCTGCGGAGGAGAGACTACTGAACTCTGCTGGAGAGGGAGGACTCGCCCTGCTTCGGGGATGCGCGCGACACATCTTCTGGAAGGTGCTACACCTGCAACAACACAAACAAACAGACAAGATACCCTCCTCAACGGGGCCTATCAAGGTTATCATCTCGTGGCAACATTCAGGTAATTAATTGTTTCAACAATCAATGGGCCTAGGCCCGTAGGTTTATGTATGCGCATTTTATCAAAAACATCGGCGTTTTCATTCGCAAACAAAACAGATAAATGCTAAACAGGCAAGCAGAATTGCTGAATAATATGCATTTTATTGATGGTGAACCCCTGAATGGGCAAAAATGTTTTACAACAGAGGCAAGCTCCTGGAATGAGGAAGCCGCGCAAAAATAAAACATAAATATACATCAGTATATACAAATGTCGGCAACGAGGCGTGGACGAACACCATGAGTTGATCCTTCTAAGACCCACTCGACTTCGATACTTCTCCGACGCTTCAGCTTCGGAAGAGATTGATTCAGATAAACGGCCCTCAGGTCCTCCAAACCACTAAACAATGAAAGTCCACATGCGGAACGCAGTCATTTGCTTATTCAAATCCCTAACTTTTGCGTGAACCGCCCTTTACGGGTTTTCAGTTCACCGGGATACCCCTTTTTGCCGAAGCCGCCCAGTGTAGGTTTTCGACTTCGCGGGTGTACATTTTTTCAATATATCCCTAATTTTTGCCCGAACCTTTTATTCTGTTTTTGGTTCGCCGGGATGCCCCTTTTTTGCCTGGACTCTTTCTTTTTTGTCCAGCGGGTCTCTTTCAAGCAAAGTATTTTTTAACTGCGTCCGCGTTCACCGGGGATGCAAAATCTTCACCATCCATTGTGGATAACAACAAAGCTCCTCCCGAGAAGACCTTGCTGACGACATACGGCCCTTCATAATTCGGAGTCCACTTGCCCCGGTGATCGGAGTGTGGCGGAAGAATCTTCTTCAGGACGAGATCACCTGTCTGAAAGCTTCTAGGACGCACCTTCTTATCATAAGCTTTCTTCATTCGGCTTTGGTACAGACGACCAAATGCAATCGATGCTAACCTCTTCTCGTCCATCAGGCTGAGTTGGTTCAAACGATTCGTAATCCATTCTGCCTCGTCGAGTTTCACATCAACCAAAACTCGCAAAGAAGGAATCTCCACTTCTAACGGTAGGACAACTTCCATACCGTACACCAAGGAGAAAGGAGTTGCCCCGGTCGACGTACGCACCGTCGTACGATAACCGTGCAAGGCAAACGGCAGCATCTCGTGCCAATCTTTGTACGTCACAACCATCTTCTGAACAATCTTCTTTATGTTCTTGTTGGCGGCTTCGACGGCGCCATTCATCTTCGGCCGGTAAGGAGATGAGTTGTGGTGTTCAATCTTGAAGCTCTGGCACAGCTCCTTCATCATCTTGTTATTCAAATTCGAACCATTATCAGTAATGATCCGCTCGGGAACTCCATAACGATAAATGATGTCCCTTTTTATGAATTTAGCTACCACCTGCTTGGTCACATTAGCGTACGAGGCTGCCTCCACCCATTTGGTGAAGTAGTCGATAGCTACCAGAATGAAACGATGACCATTAGATGCAGTGGGCTCGATCTTGCCTATCATGTCGATGCCCCACATGGAGAACGGCCAAGGGGAGGATATGACATTCAATGGGCACGGCAGCACATGAACTTTATCAGCATAAATCTGGCATTTATGACATTTCTTCGCGAATCTGAAGCAATCCGACTCCATAGTCAGCCAGTAATATCCTGCTCTCAGGATCTTTCTCGTCATGGCATGCCCGCCGGCGTGCGTACCAAATGTGCCCTCATGGACTTCTTCCATGAGCATACTTGTCTCTTTCTCATCTAAACATTTGAGTAGCACGAGATCGTGGTTTCTCTTATACAGCACTCCATCAGGATTGAGATAAAAGTTTCCAGACAGCCTCCTCAGAGTCTTTTTATCCTGGGTCGACGCACCCGCAGGATACTCCTTAGTCATAAGGAAGGTCTGGATGTCGTGGAACCATGGCTTGCCGTCGGCGGCACCCTCGATTGCAAAGACAAACGCCGGTCTATCAAGACGCGAAAGGACAATGCTTGGAGCTTCATTCCAAAGATTGACTTTATACATTGAAGCCAACGTGGCTAAGGCATCAGCCATCTGATTTTCAGCCCTGGGTACATGATGAAGTTCCACTCGGTCGAAGAACGGAAGCAGCCTCCTGGCATAATTCATGTACGGCACCAAATTCGCTTGACGAGTTTCCCACTCCCCTTTAATCTGATTGATTACAAGCGCTGAGTCACCATATACGTCTAGATTCTTGATTCTCAAATCAATTGCCTCTTCTAGACCCATAATACATGCTTCATACTCTGCTTCATTGTTGGTAACTGGAAACGTCAGTCTCGCAGTAAACGGGATGTGGGATCCGTGAGGAGTCGTGATGATAGCCCCGATACCACTTCCATAGGAATTAACTGCTCCATCGAATATCAACTTCCACTGAGACTTCCTATCTGGCCCCTCACCGGGCAATGGCTCATCGCAATCCTTCGCTTTGAGAAACATAATATCCTCGTCAGGGAATTCAAACTTCATCGGCTGGTAGTCTTCGATTGGCTGTTCGGCAAGGTAATCAGACAATACGCTTCCCTTGATGGCCTTCTGGGAGACGTACTGAATATCATATTCTGTTAACACCATTTGCCATCTGGAAATCCTGCCCGAAAGAGCCTGCTTCTCGAAGACGTACTTGATCGGATCCATCTTCGAAATTAGCATAGTGGTGTGATTGAGCATATACTGTCGTAGACGTTTGGCAGCCCAAGCTAATGCACAACACGTCTTCTCCAGCATCGAGTATCGAGATTCACACTCAGTGAACTTTTTACTCAAATAATAAATAGCGTGCTCTTTTCTGCCCGTCTCTTCATGCTGATCGAGAACACACCCCATACTATTCTCCAGAACCGTCAGGTACATGATTAATGGCCGTCCAGCCACTGGGGGTATCAAGATTGGAGGTTCTTGAAGATACTTCTTTATCTTGTCGAATGCCTTCTGGCAATCCTCATTCCAAGTAATCGCCTGATCTTTCTTTAAAAGCTTGAACATCGGTTCACAAGTGGCCGTGAGCTGAGAGATAAACCTTGCAATGTAGTTTATTCGGCCCAAGAAACCACGAAGTTCTTTTTCTATTTTCGGCGCTGGCATTTCTTGAATAGCTTTTATTTTCGCAGGATCAACTTCAATGCCTCGTTCACTAACGATAAACCCCAATAACTTTCCGGACCGCACTCCGAAAGTGCACTTGTTAGGATTCAGCCTCAGCCTGAACTTCCTAAGCCTCTCAAAAAGCTTCAATGAGTTGACCAGATGCTCTTCCTCCGTTTGGGACTTTGCAATCATGTCATCAACATAGACCTCGATCTCATGATGAATCATGTCATGAAACAAAGTTACCATTGCTCGTTGGTAAGTAGCCCCTGCGTTCTTCAGACCGAAGGGCATTACCTTATAGCAAAATGTTCCCCAGGGGGTGATAAACGTCGTTTTCTCCATGTCCTCCGGTGCCATCTTAATCTGATTGTAACCGGAGAAGCCATCCATGAATGAAAACATGGAGAACTTGGCTGTGTTGTCGACCAACACATCGATATGAGGCAACGGGAAATCATCCTTAGGGCTCGCCCTATTCAAATCCCGATAATCGACGCACATGCGTACCTTACCGTCCTTCTTCGGTACAGGCACTATGTTGGCGACCCACGGAGGGTAAGTGGTAACGGCTAGAAATCCTGCGTCCAACTGCTTCTGGACTTCTTCTTTGATTTTTACAGCCATATCTGGTCTCGTCCTCCTAAGCTTCTGCTTGACTGGAGGGCAATCTTCTCGCAACGGTAAGCGATGAACCACGATGTCTGTGTCAAGTCCGGGCATATCTTCATATGACCAAGCAAAGACGTCACTATACTCTCGAAGCATCTCGACCAGTCTATGCTTGACATCATTCTGCAGCGCAACCCCTACTCTGACATTTCTGACGAGCTCTTCAGAACCCAGGTTTACGATCTCAATATCTTCCTCATGAGGCAGAATAACCTTTTCCTCTTGTCTCAACAAGCGGGGCAACTCTTCCGGAAAGTCTTCGTCTTCATCAATCTCATCCTCGGCTTGATAAATCGGGCAATCGAAGTCGTAGTGAGCCGTAGAGGGTCCAGAGTCGATGTCGTCTGTTATGTGGATTCTGCAATAACAAGGGTTAAGTTTAAAGCAAGAATATGCAGGTTAGCACAAACCTCGTTTCCATTTTACTGTTTTTCAAAATAAACATAAAACAGGAATAACAGAGAACACAATATTTGAGTACGAAGAAAACGCCTTTGATTTATTAACAAAATGCATGTACATAATCCAACAAGGCCCTGACAATAAAACCACTATGCCCCGGGCAGGACATAGGGTTGTACAAAGATTGTAAAAAGCAAATCATTACTCTTCACTTGTCAGCTGGATAATCTCCTTGATGGTCCAATTGTTGAGGCGCTCGCCCGGCTTGCTTGGCTGAATCCAGGCGTCAAGATCACAATCGCTATCCCCGCTGTCCTCAGACGCTGCGTTGATGCTTTCGAAAATTACTCCGCCCTTGGTAAATAGGATCGGCCCCTTCCCACGAGACGAACTGCTAGACGAAGAAGATGAAGCCTCAGCTTCAGGAGAATACCCCAATCCAAACTTATCCTGCTTGATCGGTATCTCCAAAACATGCCCCCAGCCTGGGGTGGAACCGGCTTCGACGACGGCCCGAGCTTCTTTGAACGAGGAGAGATTCATCTCTTGCTTCTCTACAACGACAGGAGCTACCTCTTTCACCTTGACGACTTCAAATGCTTGGCAGAGAGTTTCATGGATTTCGCCATCCATTTCAACATACTTAAAGGATGACAAGTGGCTCACCATAATGTCCTCCTCACCACAGACGGTTACTATGCTTCCCCCGACAGCATACTTGAGCTTTTGATGCAGCGTGGACGTCACGGCACCAGCAGCATGGATCCATGGCCGGCCTAAGAGGCAACTGTAGGCAGGCATGATATCCATGATATAAAAAACCGTATCGAACGTCTCCGAACCAACTTGAATCGGCAGGGTCAACTCTCCGAAAACGTGGCGCTTAGTTCCGTCAAATGCTTTCACCACCAGATCACTGGGCGTGCAAAGCAATCCACGAGCGTCCAACTTCATTAGTGCCTTCTTCGGAAGCACATTAAGCGACGAACCCGTGTCCACCAGGACATGCGACATGATTGTGCCTCTGCATTCTGTCGAGACGTGCAAGGCGCTGTTGTGATCTCTCCCTTTAGGAGTCAGCTCTAAATCTGTGAAACCTAGCCCATTGCCAGCATTAACATGGGCTACCACCTCTTCTAGCTGATTCACGGATATCTCTTGCGGTACGTAGGCAGCGTTCAATACCTTCAGTAACGCGTTGCGGTGCGCTTCAGAGCACAGCAACAAGTTGAGAATAGAAATCTTTGACGGAGTCTGATGAAGATGGTCTACAATCTTGTAGTTGCTCTTTTTGATTAACCGCATGAACTCCTCAGCATCTTTGACAAGCAAATCCTTCTCTGCCCCACAAGGGACCTCTTCGACGGCTTTGCCTTTACCCTTATCAGCAGCATCAGCTCTGACCACTTTCTCTGCCACAACCTCTGTCGGTGCAAACACTCTTCCGCTTCGAGTAATACCACTGACTCCTGCGAGATTCTGCACAGTCGACCCGTACGGCTCCAGCTCTAACTTCTGACCATTGCAATAGACTTCGGCGCCATAATGCCACGGAACGGCGTTAGTGCTCTCGAATGGGATCGGCCCGGCTCTGGTAATAGTGATTGTAGGCGGTCGGGGCGCAGAAATAGTAATAGGTTGACGAGGAATGGTGATGGTAGCGACTTCATCTGCCTGCTTCAACACAACCTCTCCCGATGCACTTTCGACTCTCCGGCTGAACTGCAAAATACCCTCAGACATCAGACTTTGGATACCTTCTACCAGCTGCTCACACCCATCAGGATGTGTAGCACAAGCCATGCATAACTCTCCGCATCCTGGAAATAACCCCCTCTTCACCAACTTAGCTTTGACGAAACTAAGCGGCGTCTTCAAGTCTTTGACATCAGTCAACAGATCTGCACTCTCCTCAGCGACAATGGCGTTCACTCCGCCTCCCCTATGATGAGGCATAGGGTTTTTCGTGACATTAGGCACATTGTCAGAAAAGTTAATAACCTTGGCATCTACCAGGTCCTGCACCTTGTGCTTAAAAGCTTTACAGTTCTCAATCGTGTGGCCTGGTGCCCCAGTATGGAAATCGCAAGTGGCATTTGCGTCATACCTCGGTGGTGGTGCCCCTGTTAAGGGAGCCAACGTCCTCTTTTGCACTAACTGAAGCTGAAGCAAAGTTTGCAAGAGCTGCGCATACGACATAGGCGGTGCTTCGAAGTGACGATTTGCCAAAGGAGCCCGATTCTGATATTTTCTATATCCCTGTTGACTCTGTTGCTGCGGTTGCTGCTGCTGCTGCTACGGCGGAGCTGCCGGGATATTTATGCTAGCAATCTGCTGCTGAGGGCCCTTGCCCTTTCTCCGAGTGTTGGTGACAGCACTCGCATCCCCTTCTTGACGCTTGCCAGCGTAAGGTTTCCTTCCACCTCCTCCAGCCGAGGATGATTCGCCTTGGATTTTTCCGATTTTTATACCATTCTGGACATGCTCGCCCATAGTGATGAGAGCCGAGAATGTCCCAGACATGCCACTGACTAGCTTTTCATAGTAGATTCCAGGAAGGGTAGCCACGAACATTTGCACGAGCTCGCGCTCAACCATCGACGGTTGAACCCGAGCAGCCAATTCACGCCACCGCTGGGCGTACTCTTTAAAGCCTTCATTATTCCGCTGTGAAAGGTTCTGGAGTTGAAATCGGTTGGGGGCCAAGTCGCTATTGTATTAATAGTGGAGGACAAACGCTTCAGCGAGATCTTTCCATATGCGCACGGTAGTGGGCTCCAAACCCATATACCACTCGAGGGATGGACCAGAAAGACTATCTTGGAAGAAGTGCATCAGCAACTTCTCATCGTCGGAATAGGCGGACATCTTTCTATAGTAAGATCGAAGGTGGACACGAGGGCAAGTAGTACCCTTATACTTCTCAAAGACAGGCACCTTGAACTTATGAGGTACCTTGAAATCAGCAATTAACCCCAGCTTGGACATATCAATGCCCAAAGTATTTTGATTCTCAATGTCTCTCATTTTGTCTTCCAGCGCTTTGAACCTGAGTCGCGCTTCAGCATTCAACTCTGCTTCCACACCTCTTTGAGAAAATATGTCATCCTGATGATCCTCAAGCCACGGTTGAGGCACCAACAGATTTCCGACGCCAGCATTACCGTTTACCGGCCCTATGTTGACATTAGCTCCCAGACTACCATTGCTGACGCCCGTCGCATTGAGTCCGAGATTGGTCATCATATTGCCATTAGCACTGTCGTTGCCCCCGGCAACAGGAACAACATTCTGCAGAGCATCAACTGGGGGAGGAGTAGGCACAGCCCCGCCATGAAGTATGCTGTTACTATCAACCCTGGAGATCAAAGGTTGAACCAAAGTACGAAGCTGGTCCTGACCATTAGCGACTACCTGCATCAGTTCCATAAAACGATCCATCCGTTCACGGAGCTGTTGAACATCTGACTGCACCTGATCCATGATCCTTGTCTGATTAGCCCGAGTTGAGTAACGGTGAATGAGTCTCTGATCAATCCTGAAGACCGGAAGCAGCTCGGAACCTGTGTACCTGAAAAACCTGTCAACATTAAAGGTTAGGAAAAGCAACAAAATGTTCGCCATGCAAATGCTTCATGCAGATGCATGCGTGTGTCTGTGTGCTTGGGAGATTTCCCCCGATCCTAGCGCCTTAGTACCAGTGCTAACAATAATAGGAAGAAGAAGAAATCCGAGCCCAATCATGGAAACACCAATCTTGTGTATATATGGAAAGCATAGCATCAGCGACAGTCAATTTCGACACATCAGGGGCCGAGAACTCGTACGCAACAGTCTTCCTGAGAGAGGCCATAATAACATAATAGGAGGCGAGAAATCCTGGATCGGGGAAACGGTACCTGCAACACAGACACACGTTAATGGGATGCAAATGAACATGCAAACTAATGCAAAATGCAGGCATGCAATAATATATCCAGGTGGCTGCTGTGGAGATTCTGTGTCCATAATCACTGATGAGAAGAAAACCCCGGTGTAAGACCACTAATCTGATCTGCTAAGAACGACCTTCTGATAGGACCATATACATAAGATCAAAATTCTGCTCTGTCAAGAACAAAGGTCCGATAATAAGGATCCCGGATGTATGATCAAGAAATATCTGCTGATGAAGTCTTCAGACCCCAAATCAAAAATCTGCCCTATCAAGAACAAACATACAGCTGCTGATGAGATCTTCATACCCCACTCAAAATCTGCCCTATCAAGAACAAACAACATCTGCTAATGAGATCTTCAGACCCCACTCAAAATCTGCCCTATCAAGAACAAACAACATCTGCTGATGAGATCTTCAGACCCCACTCAAAATCTGCTCTATCAAGAACAAACAACATCTGCTGATGAGATCTTCAGACCCCACTCAAAATCTGCCCTATCAAGAACAAACAACATCTGCTGATGAGATCTTCAGACCCCACTCAAAATCTGCCCTATCAAGAACAAACAACATCTGTTGATGAGATCTTCAGACCCCACTCAAAATCTGCTCTATCAAGAACAAACAACATATGCTGATGAGATCTTCAGACCCCACTCAAAATCTGTTCTATCAGGAACAAACAACTGATGACAATACTCTGATCAAAACCTGCTCTATCAAGAACAGACATACACCTGACGATAAGATCCTCTGATTAAAACCTGCTCTATCAAGAACAGACGAATCTGCAACTGAGAAACCTGGTACCAACATAACTGATCCACTGTCAAGAAAACCAGGTGGTCTGGAGGTCAAAGTTTCCTGCAATAAACCCAATCCCGCTCACAGGTATGGACCTAATCCACGGACAAAGGTACGGCATCCTATGCGGTCATCAGCGTCACAGACTTTCATGAGTGACGATACAATTCCCAGAAGGAGTGGCATCATCAAGTCATGAAGAGGCCTCACTTAGCTGACTTCCAAATGATCGGTCCCCAGAGTCGACAATCCTCACGTCTGGACTCCCCTCAGATCCTCAGGACCGGAAAGGAGCACCTCTGCGAGAACCTCGTCTGAGCGCAGATTTTGTAGGGAACTGTGCCTGCTCAGCAGACAGGTCCGTCTACTACTCTCCGCAACTATGTCTAGGTGCATACTCAAGCCCAGGTCCGACTTCTCACTCATAGTAACATCCCTCTCCCACAGCAGCACAGATAATCATATCAAACTGGAAATAAAATGCGGGAAATAAAGTGCGAGAAGTAAAAATGCGATAAATAAACGCAACCTAATAAGCAAACATACAAGCGCTAGGATTGACTCTCATAGGGAACCGGAGAACCAGAGATTCTGGGTTCGGTCCCCAGCAGAGTCGCCAGCTGTCGCTTGCGCAAAAATAAGGTGCCGGCACAACAGAAGAGTCGCCACCTTTCGTTATTTATCCCTCAGAGCGGGAGAGGAAACGATCGGAAAAAACCTGACGAAAAAGGGTAAGACAAGGTCGTCGCAACCATTGTCTGGATTCGGGAGTCGGTTACGCAAGGGGAAGGTATTAGCACCCCTCACGTCCGTCGTACTCGACGGGATCCACGCTTGTTGTTTACTTGGACGGGTTGGTTATAATCTATCTACCTATCATGGCTGGCTAAAAAAGAAAAGAAAAATGACTCGGCAAAGCGTCGCACTTTATGCCTACGTATTCTCATCAGAGAATGAGAAATCAGAGTCAACGTAGTTCGGCCTACGAAGGGTTATGGGGGAAGGTAGCTCGCCAAGACATCGCCATCTTGTGCCTACGTACTCTCAACAGGCATGAGAGATCAGAGCTCACGTAGTTCGGGAAACTACGGTTTATTTCCTGTTTTGAAAGAAGTGTTTTTTATTGTGTTTGCAATTTCAACCGCACTAGAGACTATGACCTGAGAGTGAATGCGTCGCATGTCACCCAAAGGGTACCATACTAAACATCCAGACTGTGGAAAAGGAACTCTTCCACAATCCTTTCTCAGATAGCTTAAGGCTCGTAACGTACGAAAGAAATCATTCATGATTACTGTATCTTAAACTGTTTTGAGATGAGAAGAGAACATGCCCAACTAGGAGGGAGACTATCAAGTCCTACTGTTATCATGCCATGGATTCATCCTATGGTTGAGGTTTGAACAGGGAACTCCTAGATGTTGTCATGCATAGGTTTCAACCTAAAAGTCTATCATCAAATCCTTATCAAAGGAAATGAGAGTCCTAAGGGATCATGTCAATGATACACCAAAACAGACAAAGCATCAGCTTAACAGTAAAATGCATGCAATGCAAGTGAGGGAGGAAATGTGTGTGGGGCTTCAGCCTCCACAAGCTCGTCTCGACCTCAAGCCAGTCATGAAATAACAGTAATCATACTGAAAAATAAACAACATGCTATCAAGCAATAAACAGTAGACTGCAGTCATACAGATAAAAGAAATGAAATACCATCCATGCTGGAGAAAGAAATTATCTACATCTAAGCTCTCCCTAATCCTAACCCTAAAACAAAAACCCTAATCTACCTCTAAGCAAAGCCCTAAAGCAAAACCCTAATCAAGAGAAATCAATCCCAGTCTTCAAGCTCCAAAGCAAGCTTACCAAAGAAAGGGAGCTAAGTAGGCAGACTCATAGTGCCCTCCTCAGGAAAGCACTAGGAGGCTTATACTCAGGAATCATATCCTATGTGGCTCAACAACAGTGATCGGTTTACGTTCCTCCTCAGGAGAAACTAAACTCACATGAAGGCTCCAACATCATTGGATACTTGAGAAATCCTACATGAACTAAGGGAACTAAGTGAACAGACCCATAGTGCCTTCCTCAGGAAAGTACTAGGAGGCTTCCACTTAGGAATCGTATCCCATGTGGCTCAACAACTGTGATCAGTTTACATTCCTCCTCAGAAGAAACTAAACTCACATGAAGGCCCCAACATCATTGGATACTTAAGAAATCCTACATGAACTAAGGGAACTAAGTGAGCAGACCCATAGGACCTTCCTCAGGAAAATACTAGGGGGCTTCCACTTAGGAATCGTATCCCATGTGGCTCAACAACTGTGATCAGTTTACATTCCTCCTCAGGAGAAACTAAACTCACATGAAGGCTCCAACATCATTGGATACTTGGGAAAGAGGTGAGAAGAAAGAATGAAAGACATCCATATTGCCTTCCTCAGGAAAGTATCATGAATTTCCCTCAAACTTCAGGATCTCAAACCTCATAAACAGAGAACAAGCTCCAACCTCTCAACCTCTGGGTCTTGATCTTCAATCTTATCCTTCATTATGCTCCTTCAACAAGGTCCTCAAATTAAACCAAGCCCCACAACAATTCCCCAAAAATGACCCCCAAAGATAGACAAACAACACAAAACATCCAATACAATCAGTCCTATTCAGAAAATACTTTGAAAATACTAAAGAGAGGGGGAAAAATCTAACATTTATTCACAAGGGTCTATTATACTTGCCCCTAATATCCCTATAGTCCCATACCCAAAAATCAAGTCAAAACTCCTAAAAGAAAATGATTTACTTCACCTATGTTCTCTAAAAAAACCTAATTTGGTACCCTAATGCTAACCTAATTAAACTAATCAAATTTTAATCTAAATATCATGAATTAAATCCTATGGGAACTAAGGCTCAATATCTAATCACACTAAAAAGAATGAATCAAAAATATTAAGGGAAGGTCCTAAACTAAATTCTACAAAATTGAGTATACATCTAAACCTCCTAAAAAGCTATTTAAAAGAATAATATTCTAAAAATACTAAACTAAAAATAAAATGGAATTTTTATTTTTACTAATTTTCTACACAAAATTATGAGTCTATAGAAAAAACAAGAATTAAAAAACAATGATTTTTTAATTTTCTATGAATTATTGAAGGTGCAAGAAAATATAAAAGAAATTAAAATAAAAGAATAAAAGAAAATGGGGAGGGGGGTGTTAAAATGAATGCGCCTAGTTCATTTTTCTGGATGGGCCAGGAGATGGTGGTGCGCGTAGCAATCTTGGTAAGCCCATATGAATCAGAAAAAAAATAAAAGAAAAATAACTAGGCAAGCGGTGCGAATAGCAGCTAAAGTCAGTGTTATTTCAATTGGGCCGTCCGGGTGGGGTGTCAATAGCAGCGTTTGGTTCAGGCCCAGGGAACCAGACTTAATGAAACGCTGCGTTGCAGCTTAGGGTTTCCATTCATTTTCAATTTTGAATTGGGATCGTTGGATGAGCTTATTAAGTCAAACATCTGAGATGATCTAACGGCGAGGAGACCATCTTCTCCAAGTAACAACCTAGGGTTTTCAGTTTTCGTTCTCCATGCACACGACTTCAAGCTCTTCTTCCTCTCTGGTTTCTCAATGAAATCCAAATCTTTAAAGACCAAAGTTGCTCCATTTCTCTCCAAGAACACGATGGTACCCATAGTTTTCACTGAAACATCTTGTATCTCTCAAACAAAATGCATCAAAGTCTTGGTTCCACCATTTTTCTCTGAAGTCGACCTTGATGAATCTCAAATCTAATGGTATAAACTTGTTCCTTATGTTTCCCTAACCATTCTAAACCACAACATGCTAACTACAACCTACTAAACAGCTTGTTCTTGATCTTTAAAGAAATGACACCCTGCCATGAAACCTCATATAATCTTCTCTAACTTTCAGAAAATGATCATCCAACCTAACTTGTTAATTCTACACCTAGAAACCTGATAGAACACCCATAAATAAAGAGATATGGTAAAAGATTCAAACCTGTCAAGTGGTAATGGTAGGTGTATGTAGGGCTTGATTCAGGGCTTGATCTTTCTTCCAACTACTCCTCCAATGGAGTACTCCTTTCTGTTTGCAATATCTTGGAAGAAGGAAGCTTGTAGAGATGAACCCGAGTCTTGCTTGCACTTGAAGAAAACCTTGAATACCACTCTCTCCTTCACTCTTCACCACTTATTTCACCAACCTTTTACTTCATTGTGAGCTCCTCAATATATAACAATCAATGGAAGATCCTAGATTCATCTAGAAAGTGCTAGAAAGTTGTGGAATTTCTCCTTTGATGACATGTTGTATATCTCATATCTCATGCATTAAGCCTTTCTTTTTTTGCTTTAAAATCTCCTCACATGAGATATTGGGAGTGTATGTGTGAAACACAAGCATTTCCTTGCCTTGTGTGAAGTTTTCCAAAGTTGCCTTATGATGCAAGTCACATGATTACAAAGCAACCCCCATTTTTAGACCTCAACTCAAAAATGTGTTTAAACCATTGTTTTTAAAATGATGTTTGGATTCAAAATGACATATTGGATGACCTATTTTGGATTTGTAGATCTCTCAAACCATTTTCCAACTTGGATCCATTTAAGTTATAAGCCATTTTTAGGTCATTTTCACCCATTCTTGCCAATCCTTGCTACAAGCTTTTCCAACAACTCATGACCACTTTTCTAGGCTTAAAATGCCATTTTTAACAAATTTTATGTTTTGAGTTTTTTCATTTGAGGCTTGGAGGTAGGAGATATGGCCTTTGCTTAAAATGACCTATAATCACCAAATGACCAAAATACCCTTGTGTTGTACAAACCATAAGTTGAGTTCTACAAATCCTATCAAGGACTTATAGTACTCTATAGAAATATAAGAATATGCTCTTCAACATTCATGTTGACCAAGAGATCATAGGAATCATCCTACTAGGGCAAAAGTTGTCTGCAAGTTGGGTGACTTTCAAGGACCCAAATTCACACACCTCAGATGACCTGTAATTTGTCAAAACCATAACTTGAGCTCTGCAAATCCTATCAAGGACTTCTACCACTCAAATTAAATCTAAGAACAAGCTCTACAACATTCATGTTGTGGGGAATATGAGATAACAATCACATCTTGAGTTAAAACTGCCTGGAAGATAGGGATCAAACTAGGGTTTTTTCACTGACAATCCTTAGAAACCCTAACTTGAAACTTCTCAAACTCCTTAATCAGGATGAGTTGGTCTAGGAATCATATTTATAACATCTCCATACATCATTCCATGATCTCATGGCCCTTGGATTAGGTCTCAGCCTTCTCCAAATCTTCAGTTGACCTAGGGTTGACCCAGTCAAAACCCTAATTCTACCATTCATGGTTGAATCTTCTGAATTCTTGCACAATGACCTCTCTGGGCTTCATGATGGCTTTCAAGACATCTCATAAACTTTATCAAAGCATCAAGTTCATTCTCAAAGTCTCAGAATCATCTGAGGAGCTCCCACAACTCTCAAGCTAGGAGGCACACAACTCTGGTTTCAACCAATCCCCCTGAGGATCTCTTGAACTTTCTGATGAAGGTATCAACCTTCAAACACTTGATGGATAAATAAATGTTGGTCAAATTTTGGGGTGCAACACCAAGTGATTAATCTCATCAAACCATAATTCAATAGATAATGGAGCCGGTGGGTTAATTTTTTGTGGCCAAATCATAGAAGACACTCATGACTGCTAAATCAAGATAGGTCACCGTTAAAATAACATGCAATTGGACTCAGTGGTCATTTTATAAAAAATTCACTACAATGTACACATCACTGCTAACTTGGACAACATTATCATAAATGGAAAAGATTACAACCATGGTCCTAAACTGAACTCTAATCATAAATGCCTAATATCTGAGGTAGGAAGTTCTGCCGGTTTTGAATTTTCGCATCAGACGAAAGAATAACCATACATATGTGATTAGGACCACCGAATGAAAGTGACAGTTCTGCTATACCAAAATTATATCCAGCCAGCAACTCATTGTTCCTTGTAACCTTGCCCATCAAAAGCAACAGGCTGCAACAGTGACAAAGAAATTCAACTAAGCCAATACGCAAAGTGACAAGAATATGCGCATCACAACAATACACCCAATTTGTGATATCCGCGGCATACCAGCATACCGGCACACCATCAAGTGGCAGCAGACGTGCATCCCACAAACAGTCCTTTACGTACTGGTGTAATATCAAAGCTATCATACGCGACGCATATTCATGAACGGAAAATGCAACTTGCACAATCACGAAATTCAAGTAGTCAATGAAAGACTCCACAATAGGTACAACAATAACAACTGCAACCTGCTACACCCACAACAACAAGAAACGTGATATGTTAATGGTAAAAATTTCAATAGAACGACATGACAGCACAATAACCTTCATAAAAACATATAGGATGCATACCTCAAATGGACAATGCGACCCGCAATTCGTAAATACACCAATTCTCCAGCAGAGACGCGCTTCCTGCAAATAATTCACAATGCAAATTAGTGAAGATGTTGAAATACATCAGTGTTGAAAATAAGCTTCTTCTGACTGGGACACCACTCCAGAATAACTTGGCAGAGCTGTGGTCATTGCTGAACTTCATCTTACCTGATATTTTCTCATCTCTTGAAGAATTTGAGTCATGGTTTAATCTTTCAAGGAAGTGCGCTTTCGGAGAAACAATGGAAGAATTGGAAGAGAAAAGAAGAAACCAAGTAGTGTCCAAGCTTCATGCAATTCTCAGACCATTTCTCTTACGCAGAATGAAGTCTGATGTTGAGCTGTCGTTACCACGGAAAAAATAGATCATTATTTATGCTAACATGACTGAGCATCAGGAGAGCTTGCTGGATCATCTAGTGCACAAAACATTCGATAAACATGTGGAACAAGGAAGCTGCGAGGCTTTGTTGCAGATTATGGAGTTCCAATGATGGTAGTGTTGTGGAATGCAGTATTTTATAGAAAGCCAAACATCAACAAATTTCCCAGCAATACTGCAACAATACATACAGGACAGAACCGTGAGTTTTTTATGGAAACAAGTGTCACAGCAGTAAAAAAGTAAAACTACTGCAGTAAGTGTAATTCATAGTGAAATCAGTAGAAACAAGTGCGGTCCCATGATGAATCGTACCACAACTTGATTAAAACCACTACACAGAGCAGTATAACACAGCTAACAATTCGTACGAAGCAGCAATTCCAACACAAAACGACAACAAATCAGTATTTTACCTTGGATATAAAAAGCTTCGGATTGAGGGGGAATGGGAACCCTAGCCGTTCCAAGAGCCTCCAAACCCTAATCCGCATACAAGCTTCAACACAACAGAAACAAACTCGCTCCCCCTTTTTTTTTCCAATCAACACCTATAATAATCACTCCGAAAACGCCGCGAACTCCATTAACAATAAGCTCTCACCCTTCATTAACCTGCAAAAACACAACCTTTCTCTTCTTCAGAACCTCAATCTTTAACTTCAATAATAATAACAAAATCCATTTTCAGACCCCAACATCTCGCCCTTCTTCTTCTTCGTTCACCCATTAAGACAAACCCAACTTTCTCTTCAAAAGAGGACTCAAAACAAAAATGTAAGAGGGGATTCTTCCTCTTCAACATTTAAAACCAAATCCTCTTCAAAACTTCTTCTTGAAACCTAGATAAATCCATATCATTTCCTTTCACTTTCCACCGTGATGACCTCTTCACCCATAAGACCAAGATATCTTGGTTTTTTTTTTTAAAAAGAAAATATTTTCAGATTGTTAATATTTTATTTTAAAGTTTTAGTCTATATAATATTTATGTATTTAATTTTAGAGTTTTTATAATTAGTTTTAATAAAAATTAAATTTTAACATTTATATTTTCGTTTGAGGATTTATTTTCATATTTCATCATTTTATGGGTCGATGACGAGATTACCAACGTTTAACCGTCAAATTATTGGCATGAAACAAAGGATCCGAGACCACTTTCTTTCTTCTTTTGATTTTATTTCGATCGATGAAGTCTTTTATTCGTAAGTGTCGCGTATCGAAGTTGATAACCTTCTCGATTTCAAATCTATGGTGAATGACCATTGGGGTCATTTTCCGTACTTTGGGATCGTGATAGGCTACCTTCGATTAATCGGCATTATGTTTGCGATTAAGACGAGATCCCATTCCTTTCGTATCCCGATTCAATTCACTAAACTAACCAACGACTTTAATTTTCGTTAAATATTATTGTGGATATTATTGTTATATTCATATTGTCATACTCATTATTCATTCTCATTCACCCATATTCGAAAAAACATTAATAAACTATCGAAATCCTAAAAGTCAAATTGGTAGACTGTTGTATCATTGGTTATTGGCAGGAATCCTAATTTTGAGTCATGCCCGACTTTGCTCAAGGCGTAGTTTAGGACACAAATGCACACACACAGCTTTCTCTTGGGCTACCTTACAATGAGACCCCTTTATTTCGTGAAATCCCGTGTAACTTACATGTACCCCTCTCCCATTTTGATGTATGTTTCGCATTTCTTTGATTACTAGTTTATCTCCTAGAAGCACCCATAGGGACTAGAGCGGATCAAACTATTTTCACACTAATTCTCGATTCATCATTGAACCATTTTCAAACCCTTGTAAGTCGAGTGCTCATACGCATTCGCCATTAACCTATTGCATACAACTCGACCCTTGATGCGTAAGTCAAGTCAGTCTCTTTTTTCAAACCATTTCATTTCCAACACGCTTTGCATGCGATATTGAGTCAAACCCTTGATCCAACGTCAAGCGGATTTTCGAAACAAACTATCAATCTATTAATAACTATTTAATTTTTTTCAAGGTGTAAAGAGTAGGTTCAAGTCTTTGATCTTGCTTTCAGTTGTTTAGATGCGAGTCATCTTATTCGTGTGTGAGCAATTGACGCCTTTAAATAACATTATCAATGCGACAACATTCAACCATCTCCAACTACTCATCCTTTCAAACAACTTCTTTTGCGATGAAAAAGAGAGTGTTCCAAGTCTTTGGTTCGCTTTCCCAATTACTTGGGGTTCGAGAAGTCTTTCTTAAGCTTCAAGTAATCGTCATCAATTCAAACTCACCCTCCCAAACGCAACTTCCTTTTTGAGATGAAAAAGTGAGTGTTCCAAGTCTTTGGTTCGCTCTCCCGATTACTTGGGTCCGAGAAGTCTTTCTTAAGCTTCGAGTAATTGTCATCCATACACACCTTTCAACCAATTCAAACCCGTTTCTTTCGTGGTTTTTACCACGAACTACGACTGCTCTGATTCTTCATTCACTCTTGAATGTAAGATACGTAGGCACAAGATTGCGATGATCATGGCGAGCATAATCCTCTCCATCTTCCATTTCCCCCATCCTTTCCCGTAGTCGAACTACGACGCTCTGATTTCTCATTCTCGTCTGAATGAGCATACGTAGGCACAAGGGCCCCATTCCTTAGCGAGCACCCTATTCTGTAACCATCCCCATTCCCCTAGTGTCTTTATCCCTTTATAGTATCCTTTAGAATTTTGTAGTGAGAAGAGAAGAATCAAGCTTAGCTAACATCCATCACAACCCGAATTAAGAGGTTCCCGTCGAGTACAACGGACGTGAGGGGTGCTAATACCTTCCCCTCGCGTAACCGACTCCCGAACCCAGGAATATGGTTGCGACGGTCGTGTTCCTTTCGCGTTTATGAGGTTTTCTCGATATTTTCCTCTCCCGTTCATTCGGGAAAAATAAAGTTCGGTGGCGACTCTGTCGAACCGCATTTCCGCGCCTTTCGCGCGAGGGTCGTATGTTCGAAATGAATTTTCGAGGTGCGACAATAGGTTGCCCCTGCGCTTTTCAACCCAAAAGGCATTACCTTATAACAGAAAGTCCCCCACGGCGTGATAAACATCGTTTTCTCCATGTCCTCTGGTGCCATCTTGATCTGGATATAACCGGAAAAACCTTCCATGAAGGAAAACACGAAATATTGAGTAGTATTATCAACCAATACATCAATGTGGGGGAGCGGAAAATCATCCTTTGGGCTCGCCTTATTCAAATCTTTGTAATCAACATACATCCGCACCTTGCCATCCTTCTTAGTCACAGGCACGATATTGGCGACCCACGGAGGGTAAGTTGTTACGGTTAAAAATCCTACGTCCAACTGCTTCTGGACTTCTTCCTTGATTTTCACAACCATATATGGTCTCGTACGCCTGAGCGTCTGCTTGACTGGCGGACACTCTTCACACAACGACAAGCGATGAACCACAACATCTGTGTCCAGCCCGGGCATGTCTTCGTATGAACAAGCAAAGATATCACTATACTCACGGAGCATCTCAATCAATCTTTTCTTGATGTCACTTTGGACTGCAACCCCTATCCAAACATTCCTTACAACTTCCTCAGAACCCAAGTTAATAACCTCGATTTCCTCCTGATGCGGCAGAATAACCTTTTCTTCCTGTTTCAAGAGTCTAGCTAGCTCTTCGGGTAAGTATTCATCTTACTCAATCTCTTCTTCGGCCTGAAATATCGGATTATCAAAGTCGAAGTAAGTCATAGATCTCTATGGCGCAGTGTCATCTACAGTGTGAATCCTGCAATGATAATGGTTAAATGCTTAAAATGATATGCAAAACAAGCACAAAGCCACATTGCCATTTTATTGCTAAACATAAAACATGAAAAACAAGGATCACAATATTTGAATGCAGAAAAACGCCCTTTAATTGATTGAAAAGGTTGTGCAAGCATAAACAACCAGGCCCTGAAGACAAAAACCACTATGCTCCAGGTAGAACATAAGGTTGTACAATAATAAGAAAAACAAAGCATTACTCTTCCGTTGTCACTTGAATGAATTCCTCGATAGACCAATTGTTGAGGCTTTGTCCTGGGATGCATGGCCGAATCCACGAGTCCATATCGCAGTCGCTATCCCCCTCTTCATCTGAAACATCATTAATCCTCTCGAAGATAACCCTGCCTTTAGTAAACTGTACCGGTCCTTTGTAGCACGACGCGTTCTGTGAGGATGAAGAAGAAGATGGGCGGTATCCCAGACCAAACTTATCCTGCTTATGGGGTATATCCAGCACTTGACCCCAACCTAGTGATGCCCCAGCCTGCACGACTGCTTAGTCCTCCTTGAAAGATGACATGGCCACTCCGGGCTCTTTGCTCACAGCAGACACTTTGTCTTTAATCTGTACCATCTCAAAGGCTTGACAAAAAGTCTCGTGGATTTCACCATCCACCTCAACATAATTAAACGAAGACAAATGACTGATCATTATATCTTCCTCTCCGCATACAGTGACAACACTGCCATCCATCATGTACTTGAGCTTCTGGTGCAGCGTGGAAGTTACGTCTTCCACCGAGTGAATCCATTGAAGGCCCAACAAACAGCTATAGGCAGGTTGAATGTCCATAATATAGAATACCGCATCAAATACCTCGGGACCGACCTGAATAGGCAACGTCAGCTCTCCAAATACAGATCTTCTAGTACCGTCGAAAGCTCTCACCACAATATCACTTGGCGTACACATAATGCACCGAGTATCTAGTTTCATCAGCGCCTTTTTTGGAAGCACATTCAAAGACGATCATGTATCTACCAACACATGAGACAGGATGGCTCCACGACATTTAATTAAAATGTGCAACGCACAATTATGATTCCTGCCCTTTGGTGTCAGATCCAAGTCTGTGAAACCTAGACCATTTCCTGCGTTGACGTGCGCTACAACCCCTTCGAGTTGGTTAGTCGATATCTCTTGCAGCATGTAAGCAGTGTTCAATATCCTCAACAAATCATTTTGGTGCGCTCCCGAACATAGCAACAATGACAGAATAGAGATTTTGGAGGGAGTCTGTTGCAAGTGATCAACTATCTTGTAGTCACTCTTTCTTATCAATCTCATGAACTCCTCCGCTTCCTTCTCTAAAGAACTCTTCTCACCAGCTTGAGAAGTTTCTTCCACCACTACTTTCTTCCCCTTATTAACTCTGTCAGCAACCACTTTAGGTGATGAGAACACTCTTCCGCTTCGAGTGATTCCCCCAGCTCCAACTAGATTATCCACAAAATCAGTCGACAAGCTCTTCAATTCCTGTTTCTGCCCATTACAATATACCTCCGCTCCATAGTTCCACGGAATTGCTTTGGTACTCTCATATGGCACAGGTCCAGCTTTGGTAGTGATTATGGTTGGCGGCCTCGGTGCAGAAACAGTTATAGTTTTGTATGGAATCAAGATTGTTGCAACCTCATTCCTTTCTTCAACCATTACCTCTTTAGACTTCTTCTGAACAATCAGGTCAAACTGCAACATTCCATCATTCATCATACCCTAAATACAGCTTTTCAGCTTTGCACATCCCTCGGGATGACTCAAACATTCAGCACACGATTCATTACAGCCTGGGAATATCCCTCCCTTCAATAACTTCTCTTTCACAAAGCCCAAAGGTGTCTTCAAATCATTGACATCAGTTATCATATCTAAAGTCTCGTCTTTAATGATTGCATTGACTCCGGCTGCCCCAGGGTTAGGCATGAGGTTCTGCACGACATTAGGAGTGTCGTGATAAAATTTTATAGCTTTACTATCCACCAAATCCTGAACTTTGTGTTTAAAGGCCTTGCAGTTATCAATGCTATGCCCAGGTGCCCCGAAATGGAACTCACAACGAGCATTTGCATCATAACCGGGTGGTGGTGGTCCTGTCAGAGGAGCCATGGTTCTCTTTTGTACTAATTGTAACTACAACAGATGTTAAAGCAATTGAGAATACGGCATCGGAGGCGCATCAAATTGTCTATTCCACACCCGGCCTCGGTCCTGAAATCTTCTATAACCCTGTTGATTCTGCTGTTGCTGTTGTTGTTGTGGTTGTTGTTGTTGAGGAACAACTAGAATTGTGATACTCGCAACCTGGGGTTGCTGCTGACGATATTGCTGGCGTTGATTTCTATTCCTGTTATGAGAGCTAGATATTGCATTATTCTCACCTTCCTTTTTTTTTATTGCCAAATGGATTTCTTCCTCCTCTAGCTGAGGATACTTCGCCAACATGAATTTTACCAAGCTTAATGTCATTCTATACCCTCTCCCCAGTGATGATCAGATCAGAAAAGCTACCTGCCATGCTACTTATAAGCTTCTAGTAATAGACACCAGGCAACATGGCCACGAATATATCAATCAGGTCATGCTCCACCATCGGAGGCTGCATTCTTGCCGCTAGCTCACGCCACCTCTGGGTGTACTCTTTGAAGCACCTGTTGTTCTTCTGAGAAAGATTTTGCAACTGGACCCTGTTAGGAGCAAGGTCACTATTATATTGATAGTGTTTCACGAAGGCTTCAGCTAAGTCTCCCCAACTACGGATATTAACAGGCTCTAGTCGTATATACCACTCAAGTGAGGGTCTAGACAAGTTGTCTTGAAAAAAGTGCATGAGTAGCTTTTCGTCCTCCGAGTAAGCAGACATTTTACGGTAATAAGAGTACAAATGGACCATTGGGCAAGTAGTTCACTTATACTTTTCAAAGTCAGGGACTTTAAATTTCAGCAGAACTTTCAAATCCGGGATCAGCCCCAGATTGCCCATGTCTAGTCCCATGGAGTTTTGATTTTCAAAAGACCTCATCTTTTCTTCAATCAGCCTAAACCTCTTATCAGCCTTGGATGGTAGTCCAACACTGATATCTCGCATAAAAAATGCGTCTTCCTGCTGGTCTTCATACAATAGAGGAACATTGTTGCCATGCACATCACACACCACTTCAGGGATTCCATCTACATTGCCTCCGCCCGGAGGAATAACTGTTGTAGGAATAGCGTGAGCATGTGGCGTACCATCACCACGAGGAGGATTAACAGTAGTTCCTCCATGAAGCACACCATTATTGTCAACTCTGGCAATCAATGGCTGCACCAAGGTCCTTAGTTGCTCCTGGCCATGTGCCACACCCTGCATCAGCTCCATGAACTGAGTCATCTTATCCCTCATCTCTTGCATCTCAGCTTGCACTTGTTCCATAACTCTGCGCTGATTCCCTCTGGTACTGTAACAGTGAACTATCTGATTGTCTATCCTGAAACAAGCTAACAAACCACAGGAGTAAGAACAATGGTTCTGCTGCACCTGCTATGCAAAAATGCTATGCAAAATGCAGACATGAATATATGCATTAGGGACATTTCCCCTCGATTCTAGTTCCTGTGCGAACAACGAGACATAGGGAAACCATAACCAAGCATAAAGATAAGCACTTCATACATACAAGAAAAGGCCCAACAGGCAAGGTACAAGCATACAACTGAATATAAAGAATCAACAGAAGGACCTCAACCAACAGGTTTGGTGATGGTCAATACAAACATAAGCAACAAGCTACACATGAAATGAAAGACATCATGTACAACAACAAGCACAAAACTCCTCTAACAGCTCCTGTGTCTCAGGATGGTCTGGTCTGATGAGTAACCCCTGAATGAGCGCCTCTCTCTGTCTGATAGTGGTCTGTAAACCCTCAGCATGGTCTTCCCAGGCTTCCTCACCAAAGACTTCCTTTAGCTTGCACCTCTTCGAATCATCCCCTCAACTTGTAATCCTCCAAGGTTGCCAAAGCTTCATTCAGTTTGCAATCACTATCACATCTGAGTGAAGCTTCATCTGCAATCCTCTCATCCTTCACCCTGAGCTGAGTGTTCAGTCTAGCAATCTGTTGCTTCAACTTATCTTCACGCTCTTTGTTGTTGGTAAGAGTAGCATTCCACTGATCCTTGAACTTGGAAGTCTCCAGATAAGCTCTATCCAAGTCCTTCTTCTTCGAAGCGAGAACATCACTGACAACCTTTAGATCTAAGCCCAAACGTTCACGGGAATGAGTCTCCTTAGTCAAATCTTTACCCAACTTGTTCACAACCTCAGTCTGCCTCTTGGAAGAGTACACATCTTCAATCTTCTCACTCCGGAGCTGAATGATCTCTTTCTCTAACTCTTCATTAGTTTTTCGAAGCTCCTCTTTCTCAGACCACAACTGGTTGTACTTATAAACGTCTACAGTGGTGGGTTCCTCAATCCTGATATGATACAAAGGCTTATAGATGGGAAAGGAATCATTAACCTCTATGCTCTATCCTGGATCCAAGTCAAATAGGGGTCATAAGCTCGACTGTTACTCTTCCCCAGAGAAACTTTCCCTTTCCTGTGGATTCTGCTCCAAGCGTCCTCAACTCTAAGTAAAGTATCACCCTCCAACAAGTCAGTGAGATACAGAGATTCCTGTATCTCCTCTTCCTTAGGAGGATCCCTCAAGGCGTACCCAAATTGTCTGATCATCAAGGATGGGTTATAGTTGATGCATCCTTTCCTTCCGACCAACGAGGCGTTTGGAAAACCTCCGCAACTATAAATGATCTCAGTACCCAACATATCCCTGTCAAACTAGATAATGTTCTCAGCAGACAACCCCATCAACCTCTCAAACCATTTTGAAGTACCTGTAGTAGTAATGAAGGGACCAGACTTGGGAAGATGGCTCACAAACCACATATACAACAAAGGCACGCAACAAGGTACGTTCTTCCCTCTTTTGTTCTCATTCTTATAGTGCACAGAATGATAGACGTTGCCTAGCAGCGTAGGTATAGGATTCCCTGAAGCAAAGATATGGAACACATCCAAATCTACAAAATCCGGAATGTTAGGAAATAACATGATACCGTAGATACATAACGCTAAGATAGAATTAAGCACCATCCAACAACCATCCTTAGCAAATTGTTGAGATTTCTCAATCAGAAAAGATAAAGGGAACCCAGGCATTCCACTCCTCTTAGCCAAATGCCCCTTCAGCTCAGAAATATCCAGATGCAAAGCAGTAGCAAGCTTAGCCAGATCAGGCTCAACTTCTGTGTGATAGAATGGCATCTGACCAAAAATAGGCACTCCCAACTGTTGCACCCTAATTTTTGACTCTAAGATTCCACATCTTTTTGCATCATCTATATAGTTTATCATGTCTATCATTTTTCATAATACCTAATTTATCAGCTGAAATAAATTTTTTGGACAGTTTAAGTCATTTTAGCGGGTAAAATTTATTTCAAAATTTGACCAAACGCTATATTTTTCTGAATCGTGTATTTTTTGCTGATCACTTTGGTGTATTCATTTTATTTTTTTGAGTACTTCGGTACCGACTCAATTATTCATTTTTTTACCGTATTTATTATTATTTTTATTAATATATTTTAGCTAATCATATTTTATTCTTTTTATTTTATTTTTAATAGTTAATTTTATTTATTTATTTTAGATAGATAAGTTTTAGGAGTCTATGATTTTATAGTATATACTCAAAAGATTTTGTTCAAACTTTTAGTAATATAGGGTGTATAGTACAGCCTGCATGTCTAATCTCTCTTTCTTTTCCCATGCACATACTGCATCACGCCACCCTTTTTAATATATGTACTCATCACTTTTTCAAATAGAGATAGAGACATGTGAATAAAAGCTGTAGAAAATAATAAAAAAACTCCTTATGCCATACGGACACTTATATACACTCTTCCTTCCATATTCATTTTTTTCTAGACTGCTAGTTTTCAAAAAGGGAGGCACTTCTTCTTCATACGAGACACACAAACCTGCCAACTTGAAAAAGGAGAGAAACCTTCAAACCCTCACTTTCTTTTCCTTTGGACTCTCACCATTTACATTGTTTTTGAAGATAAAAGATCATATCCTCACTAATCCTTCTTCTTCCATCAAGTTACTACACAACCAACATAACTTATTTTCTCATTTTTAAATCACCACAATACACTCCCTTTGTCTCTTCATTAAATCACACAAACTCCTCCGCCATATTAACAACAACAGTTCTTGCTACTGCTCACACGTTATCATCATCTTCTCACAAGGATCACCCTCCGTTTCGGTTCGTAACGTCGACAACATTCCAACAAGTTCTCGTTCGGTTTAGCAGTTACAACCGCGACTCAACAATGACGGTTACAACGACTTAACAACTCAACAGCTCACAACTTAGTGTCCGGTTTCGATTTGAGCTACCGCAAAAACAAACTCAGTGGTAATGTGTTCGTCTCGTTTGTTTACGCATTTTTTCTTTTCGATTTTATGACTGCTTGAGTTGGAATGCTTTGTCTGATATACCCTTGCTGGTTTTGATTGCTTTAAAATATGCATGTGCACTATTTTTGTCTCAAAGTTTGATACATATACTGCTGTTATAGTAAGCATATGTATACGTTAGCTTGTGTTGATGTATACATACACTGCTATCTCGTTTAGTTAAAACAAATATATGCATGTTTCTTTTTTTTTTCAAATTTTGATACTACATGTTTCATTTTGTTTTATATAAAAATGCAATTTACTGGTTGAAGTTATAATATATATATATATATATATATATATATATATATATATATATATATATATATATATATATATATATATATATATATATATATATATATATATATATATATATATATATATATATATATATATATATATATATATATATATATATATATATATATATATATATATATATATATATATATATATATATATATATATATATATATATATATATATATATATATATATATATATATATATATATATATATATGTTTATCTTGGTGTCATGTGTGTTTTTATGTCTTATGTGTGTAGCATACTCAATGTTTATCCATGCTTTTCTATTGTGTAAATCTAGTCATGATGTGTTTGAAAAGTAAAAAAGGTTTCTCATGTTATGATGTTACTACTTTTGTGAGAAAGATGAAAGGTATGTATGTATACCATTTTTTCAATCTACTGGAGCTGAGATTTTTACGTGTACCATTTAATTTCAATTTACTAGAGTTTGGATTGGTAGCATTTGGTTACATTTTTTTCTGCTTTTTTATTTTATTTTATGGTATTAAAAATTATTTCAAAAAGAAAAAAGGTAAGATAATACGTTATTTTGTTCGTTATTTGTTAAGTAAAAATACTGAATACTTAAATATTTTGCTTTAGCATTTCATTAAGTTTTTTTGATGTTATAAAAATGTAAAAAAGGTTGTTTTAATTATTTTTTATTTTTTTTATTATTTTGTAATATTGAAAAACACAAACAAAAAGCGTCAACATTATTAATTTCTTTAAATATTTTTATTTAATATTGATTAATTAAAATTATTAATTAATCTTATTAAATATTTATATTTAAATTGATTAATAATCCTTCTTGTTGTCCAATTTTATTTCATGATTTGTTTGCTATCATGTTTTTGGAGTCGTCGTGCTCTAAGTAGTCGTCCCTCCGTGGACATTCCCTTTTGTTTACCTTTGCCATAGGACTTGGAGTCGCCGTACTCTATTTAGTTGTCCCGCCGTGGACATTTTCTTCCTTGCTAACTTAACTTAGTTTAGAGTTGCCGCACTCTATGTAGGTGTCTCACCGCAGACATTTATTCTTTTCCCTTTGGAACCTTGACCACAGTCAAGAGTTCCTCACCCCTAGATAGGGGGAACTACGAACGCTCTGATTTCTCAAAGTTCCTTTTGAGAATACGTAGGCACAAGGCCCTGATCCTTGGCGAGCAACCTTTTTCTTTTTTCTTTGTTTCCAACCTTTTCATTTTTTCCTTCGTTTCAACCTTTATATCTTTACCCTTAGCACATTCCCTTTAGCAAGCAAACTCTAGTAAACACAAATATTAACAAGAGGTTCCTGTAGAGTACTACAGATGTTTAGGATGTGAAATACCTACCCTATGCATAACCAACCCCCGAACCTTTAGATCTCTCTTTGCTTAGCTTTAGGCCTTGCCTTTTGCTTTGCATTTTTTATAGGTTTTTCTTTCTTTAAACCTTTCCTTTTGGATAAATTAAAGTTCGGTTGTGAATTTAAGAATTAAGATTCAAGTTAATCAATAGCTTGGTATCACGATTCTCACCGCAACAGAAATGGCGACTTCACTGGGGATACCCCCTCAAGAGGGTTAAGCCCACCGTGTTTATATTTGTGTTTGCTATATGTTTACTTGCTTGTATATTTGTACATCTATCTTTTTGTGCTTGGGTTTTTCTGTATGTAGGTTTGTTACCTTGAGTGGTGAGACAGTCCTATACCCGGACTCGAGTGCACTTATGATAGGATGGTGGTATATTCAAGAAGGCTTATAGGGAGTTGATTCTCGACTAAGCTAACTTGAGAAACCACCGCTCAGTGGAGGCCTTCTTGAGAGTTAGTTTTGTTGAACGAGTATTCGTGAAAACATTACTACTTTCAACCTAGGAGCCTTTGACACTGAGGACTTTTAGATTACCTCTTTACCCCACTTGGCCTTTTAGGACGTAGTGCGATGACTATGAGGGAGTATTCCCGAAGTAGTTGATACGCGATACTACACTCATACGAGACTCTCTTGAGAATATTATTGATTTCCAAGTATTTGGTGTGTCGATAATATCCGAAAGATGGGTCGATGACTTTGGGAACTTTGTTAGAACCCGCTGTGCAGGTGTTTTACCCATAGTACGTACCCTGTGGTTAGTTCTTTACCCAGACCTCATGTTGTGGTCTTGAGCCTTTGATCCTGTTATGTGTGTTTTGCATCCTGTCTTGCATCGCATTGCATTTGCATCTTTGCATGGTTTGTAGCATACCTCTGTTTGTCCAGTCGCTCATCTTCAGTTGTCTTCATCATCCAGTGTACCTTTGAGTCGTCAAGCTGATTCCTCGACACCGATATCAGACTAGAGCTAACTATAGACGCAAGATGTCAGAACAGGAAGTACACAATGCAGAAATCCGAATGGAGATCGATGAGTTGAAATCAGGCATGACTAAGCTCACCGAGATGCTTCAAGTATTGATTGCCAGAGGAGAATCTCAAAGGACCGTCATTCAGGAAGTTTCAAGTGTTGACCCTCCTCCTGTTCAAATGCCACAATCTACTTGGCCAGAGTTTGGTTTACCTCCTAACTACTCTCCACCTCTTGCATCTACTGCCATGATTGGTCAGGCTGTCAGACCAGTTTTTCCAGCTCCTGTCTTTACAGAGCCCAGACCTGTGGTCCACACTGTTGCTCAGAACGACCAAGCTCCCTTTGAGACTCCTTTCTTTGATTACAATGCTGCTAGTGCTCAAGGTGAGGACCGTGAAGATTTTGTTGAGCCTGAGATTGTCCGTGAACAGTTTCATAATATAGACAAGAGACTCAAAGTTGTTGAGGGAACTGACTTCTTCAACATTGATGCAGACAATATGTGCTTAGTTTCTGGTCTGGTTATTCCTACAAAGTTCAAGACTCCAGAGTTTGTGAAATATAAGGGGCACTCATGTCCAAGAGCCCATTTGGTCATGTACTACCGAAGGATGGCAGCCTACACCAACAACCAGAAGCTGCTCATCCACTGCTTTCAAGACAGTTTGAGTGGTGCCTCTCTAAAGTGGTATATGAATTTAGAACATAACAGCGTCCACTGCTTCCAAGATCTCGCCAATGCCTTCATGAGACAATACAAATATAATCTAGATATGGCTCCTGACCGTCGTCAACTTCAAAACATGTCTCAAAATGAGAAAGAATCATTCAAAGAATACGCTCAACGTTGGAGAGAGTTGGCTTCCCAAGTTGAACCCCCTCTAGCAGAGAAAGAGCTTACTGGAATGTTCATGGATACTTTGTCTCCTTTCTATTGGGAAAAGATGATTGGGAGCGTCTCTTCGAGCTTTACAGATCTGGTAACCATCGGCCAAAGGTTAGAAGAAGGGCTGAAAAATGGTAAAGTGTCCAAAGTTGCTGAATCTTCTAACGGTGCAAAGAAATCCTTTGGGAATTTCCATAAGAAGAAGGAAGAGCAAACCAACGCTGTCATGGTTGAAGTGAGAAATCCTCGTCCTCAGCCAAGGTATAACCACCCTGCTATTGCTGCCGTTACTGCTGCTGCTGCTCCACGACCAGCTCAGATTCCTCAACGTCTAACTGTTGGACAAAACCAGTATCGAAATAGGAATCAATTTGATCCTATTCCCATGACATATACAGAACTTTATCCGGATCTGGTACAACAAGGGTTGATTACTACAAAGGCTTTGCAAACTCCTAATCCTCCTCCAGCTGGATTTAGAGATGACCTCCATTGTGCTTTTCATGAGGGTGCCCCAGGCCACGACTTGGAACATTGTTATGCACTGAAAGCTAGAGTGCGTGAGTTGATTAAAACTGGAATCCTTGGTTTTAAGGATAATCATCCGAATGTCCAGAATAATCCATTGCCATAACATCAAAAGTGAAGCTTCAGTCCGACTAGAGCAGACTATCTTTTTTTGAGCGCCAGTGTTTCAGACAGGACAAATTTAGTCACTAGGCCTTTTGTTTCTCATTGTTTGCATTTTCCTTCATTTTGTTTAAGCTTGTTTGCTTTTATTAGTGTTTGTACTTTCATCTTAATGAATGAGCATCACAGCTTTTGATTTCAAATAATTTTGCCTATTGTTTGCACTTTTATGCTTTATCTTTCAAATATTTACTCCTTGCCCAAATTTCTGATTATGCAAACATTTGAGGGAGGATGATGAAAATGCTATACCCATAACTGCTGTCAGTATGCTTTAATCAAACTTTGTTGATGATGTAAGGCATTGTTTCAACTCCCAAACACTGGAGAAATAAGGAAGTTAATCCCTTGTCAACCCTTTCGAGCCTAGAAGTTGGAGTTTTCTTTCTTTACAAAAACCCGCAGTTTTAACCTTGGGGTGGGTAGTTCTCAGTTAACTTGGCTGTGTGTTCACGCAAGACACCTTTTATATAAAGGTTGCAACCACAATTTATTCCTTCGCACACAACAAACAAGTGTCGAAGATGTTTTTCAAGTCAAAATGCCGATGATGGTTTACCGTGATCATTAAGCTAGGCAGTCACTTTCTTTCAAAAAATATATATCAAAAGAAAAAGCCCGCTAAGTTAAAACCTATGAAGGAGACTTAGGCAAAATTGGGGCATCCCGCTGACTGTGAGTTTCAAAAGAAACAGTTCAGGAAAAAGTTAGGGATAATAAATAGAGGAGATCTTTAAATCCTTTAATTTCAAAACAACCAAATGTTGTAAAGAAGTAGTAGTGACTGCCTTTTCAAAAAGTCTGTTGACTTCCGAACCATCATCATTACTATAATCAGTGCAATTCCTATGGGAACCTGAGCGCATAGTCTGAGTTAACTGAGCATAGGACTGGAGATTATCACGTAGATTGGGTGGGTACAAATAAACTTTGAGCCTTTATCCTTTGTTTCCTAAACCGTGAACCAGACCACGTTACAACCCTCAAAAGACCTAATTGAAGCAAGGTTATTTTGAAAGCATACTACAGCAAGGTTGCGTAAACTGACTCCAAAAGATTTTTTAAATCAATTATTTTGGCAGTACACCTTTGCTTTAAACTTTGAGTGTCTTGAACCGCCGTGTTCTGACCAATGACTCATTTATTTTTCATCTTTCAAAAATGATTTTTGATTTCAAAAGTTGCATGAACTTTGCATTACCATGTTTGTATGAATACTTTTGTTTGCAAACTGGCTTTCCTCTCAAGGAATTTTCAAACATTGAGAAACTTGGTCAAGTGATTCTATCAGGGGAAAGTTCCTTCCAGATTCTGTCGAAGAATCAGTTTAATATTTGTTCAGGGTAAGGTCTTCTCAGATTTTGGTTTATCAGAAGATATTTCAAGACTCAGACTGGGGCAAGCTATCCAAGCACCTAGTGGATCAGTCATCTTCAACATCAGACAAGCTGAAGTAGTTATCAGCTCATTTATAACAGACAGCTAAACTGGGGCAGTTTGCTTGAAGAATCCCCAAGCAGCTATTTATCATTCCTACAAGGATCATCTATTTGATACAATTTATCAGTGTGGCAGAGATGTGTTCAGTGGTAGCATCTTTAGTCCTCAAGAAGAATGACAGTGATCTCCGTGTTGAGGAATCAGACTTCCAGTCTTGTCATCTCACCAAAAGAGTCGAGCCTTGTCTTCGGCATTTGCATTTACATTTGATCGTATATCATAAGCATAATTCATGTACATGTGCACATCATGGGTGTTTTATCCCCATTTGCTTTTTCTCCCGAGGTCGTGTTTTACCCGCGTCTTACCTTGTGGATGAATTTCAATTTATCTAGCATCATGAGTGTTTTATCCCCATTTGCTTTTTCACCCGAGGTCGTGTTTTACCTGCGTCTTACCTTGTGGATGAATTTCAATTTATCTAGCATCATGGGTGTTTTATCCCCATTTGCTTTTTCTCCCGAGGTCGTGTTTTACTCGCGTCTTACCTCTTGGACAAATTTCAATTTACCTAGCATCATGGGTGTTTTATCCCCATTTGATTTTTCCCCCGAGGTCGTGTTTTATTCACGTCTTACCTTGTGGTCAAAATTCCAACTCACTTGGCACCTACCAAACAGTTTGTGTCGTGACTTATCTGATGGTTTTCCAGATATTTATTTCTCTCTCTGATGGGTTTCCAGATTGAGTCTTTGTTCTTTGTTCTGATGTTCTTCCAGAACTTATCTGATGGTTTTCCAGATATTTATTTCTCTCTCTGATGGGTTTCCAGATTGAGTCTTTGTTCTTTGTTCTGATGTTCTTCCAGAACTTATCTGATGGTTTTCCAAATATTTATTTCTCTTTCTGATGGTTTTCCAGATTGAGTCTCTGTCTGATGTTTTTCCAGATTGAGTCTTTGTTCTGATGTTTTTCCAGAACTTATCTGATGGTTTTCCAGATATTTACCTTGATTCTGATGTTTTTCCAGAATCCATCTGATGTTTTTCTGGATATGTTTCTCTTCCTGATGTTTTACCAGAATTTATTTCTTTTGTCGTCTGATGTTTTTCCAGAACCCCTTTGTGTCTTTAAATTCTGATGTTTTACCAGAATTTATTTCTTTTGTCGTCTGATGTTTTTCCAGAACACCTTTGTGTCTATCAGAGTTTTGTTCAATGCACTTCTGACAAAACCTCTGGTGACTGTGACTTTTTCCCCAGTAAGTTTCATTTGCTTTCTATATGTTTCTGTTATCTCACTGTGTGTTACTTTCAGCATCTGATGTTTTTCCGGATGTTTGTGTCTTTGTTTAGGGTTTGTCCCTCTCTTTTCAAGTATTACTGGATACTCTTTGTCACATTGGCAGATGTTTATAATATTTTATTTTCCTCAATTGTTTCTCCTAGATACTTTCTCCCGTGAAGTTGTCAGTCTTTCCCCAGTGGAGTTGCAGCATCTTCCCAATATATATTCGTCTCCTGTGGCATCTTTCCTCATAAAATCTTTATCTTGCATATCATATCATATCATAAGTATTTTGTGACATCTTAGGGTCAAAAATTGTGCATGTTTGTATTTAAGTCTCTCCGACCGTGTCGAGACGAAAATTTCAATTTTCACATCTCCAGATCGAAGAAACTTAAATAGGGGCATCTGTTGCACCCTAATTTTTGACTCTAAGATTCCACATCTTTTTGCATCATCTATATAGTTTATCATGTCTATCATTTTTCATAATACCTAATTTATCAGCTGAAATAAATTTTTTGGACAGTTTAAGTCATTTTAGCGGGTAAAATTTATTTCAAAATTTGACCAAACGCTATATTTTTCTGAATCGTGTATTTTTTGCTGATCACTTTGGTGTATTCATTTTATTTTTTTGAGTACTTCGGTACCGACTCAATTATTCATTTTTTTACCGTATTTATTATTATTTTTATTAATATATTTTAGCTAATCATATTTTATTCTTTTTATTTTATTTTTAATAGTTAATTTTATTTATTTATTTTAGATAGATAAGTTTTAGGAGTCTATGATTTTATAGTATATACTCAAAAGATTTTGTTCAAACTTTTAGTAATATAGGGTGTATAGTACAGCCTGCATGTCTAATCTCTCTTTCTTTTCCCATGCACATACTGCATCACGCCACCCTTTTTAATATATGTACTCATCACTTTTTCAAATAGAGATAGAGACATGTGAATAAAAGCTGTAGAAAATAATAAAAAAACTCCTTATGCCATACGGACACTTATATACACTCTTCCTTCCATATTCATTTTTTTCTAGACTGCTAGTTTTCAAAAAGGGAGGCACTTCTTCTTCATACGAGACACACAAACCTGCCAACTTGAAAAAGGAGAGAAACCTTCAAACCCTCACTTTCTTTTCCTTTGGACTCTCACCATTTACATTGTTTTTGAAGATAAAAGATCATATCCTCACTAATCCTTCTTCTTCCATCAAGTTACTACACAACCAACATAACTTATTTTCTCATTTTTAAATCACCACAATACACTCCCTTTGTCTCTTCATTAAATCACACAAACTCCTCCGCCATATTAACAACAACAGTTCTTGCTACTGCTCACACGTTATCATCATCTTCTCACAAGGATCACCCTCCGTTTCGGTTCGTAACGTCGACAACATTCCAACAAGTTCTCGTTCGGTTTAGCAGTTACAACCGCGACTCAACAATGACGGTTACAACGACTTAACAACTCAACAGCTCACAACTTAGTGTCCGGTTTCGATTTGAGCTACCGCAAAAACAAACTCAGTGGTAATGTGTTCGTCTCGTTTGTTTACGCATTTTTTCTTTTCGATTTTATGACTGCTTGAGTTGGAATGCTTTGTCTGATATACCCTTGCTGGTTTTGATTGCTTTAAAATATGCATGTGCACTATTTTTGTCTCAAAGTTTGATACATATACTGCTGTTATAGTAAGCATATGTATACGTTAGCTTGTGTTGATGTATACATACACTGCTATCTCGTTTAGTTAAAACAAATATATGCATGTTTCTTTTTTTTTTCAAATTTTGATACTACATGTTTCATTTTGTTTTATATAAAAATGCAATTTACTGGTTGAAGTTATAATATATATATATATATATATATATATATATATATATATATATATATATATATATATATATATATATATATATATATATATATATATATATATATATATATATATATATATATATATATATATATATATATATATATATATATATATATATATATATATATATATATATATATATATATATATATATATATATATATATATATATATATATATATATATATATATATATATATGTTTATCTTGGTGTCATGTGTGTTTTTATGTCTTATGTGTGTAGCATACTCAATGTTTATCCATGCTTTTCTATTGTGTAAATCTAGTCATGATGTGTTTGAAAAGTAAAAAAGGTTTCTCATGTTATGATGTTACTACTTTTGTGAGAAAGATGAAAGGTATGTATGTATACCATTTTTTCAATCTACTGGAGCTGAGATTTTTACGTGTACCATTTAATTTCAATTTACTAGAGTTTGGATTGGTAGCATTTGGTTACATTTTTTTCTGCTTTTTTATTTTATTTTATGGTATTAAAAATTATTTCAAAAAGAAAAAAGGTAAGATAATACGTTATTTTGTTCGTTATTTGTTAAGTAAAAATACTGAATACTTAAATATTTTGCTTTAGCATTTCATTAAGTTTTTTTGATGTTATAAAAATGTAAAAAAGGTTGTTTTAATTATTTTTTATTTTTTTTATTATTTTGTAATATTGAAAAACACAAACAAAAAGCGTCAACATTATTAATTTCTTTAAATATTTTTATTTAATATTGATTAATTAAAATTATTAATTAATCTTATTAAATATTTATATTTAAATTGATTAATAATCCTTCTTGTTGTCCAATTTTATTTCATGATTTGTTTGCTATCATGTTTTTGGAGTCGTCGTGCTCTAAGTAGTCGTCCCTCCGTGGACATTCCCTTTTGTTTACCTTTGCCATAGGACTTGGAGTCGCCGTACTCTATTTAGTTGTCCCGCCGTGGACATTTTCTTCCTTGCTAACTTAACTTAGTTTAGAGTTGCCGCACTCTATGTAGGTGTCTCACCGCAGACATTTATTCTTTTCCCTTTGGAACCTTGACCACAGTCAAGAGTTCCTCACCCCTAGATAGGGGGAACTACGAACGCTCTGATTTCTCAAAGTTCCTTTTGAGAATACGTAGGCACAAGGCCCTGATCCTTGGCGAGCAACCTTTTTCTTTTTTCTTTGTTTCCAACCTTTTCATTTTTTCCTTCGTTTCAACCTTTATATCTTTACCCTTAGCACATTCCCTTTAGCAAGCAAACTCTAGTAAACACAAATATTAACAAGAGGTTCCTGTAGAGTACTACAGATGTTTAGGATGTGAAATACCTACCCTATGCATAACCAACCCCCGAACCTTTAGATCTCTCTTTGCTTAGCTTTAGGCCTTGCCTTTTGCTTTGCATTTTTTATAGGTTTTTCTTTCTTTAAACCTTTCCTTTTGGATAAATTAAAGTTCGGTTGTGAATTTAAGAATTAAGATTCAAGTTAATCAATAGCTTGGTATCACGATTCTCACCGCAACACCAACAATATAGAGAACTCCTCTAACGTAGGCGCCAGAATATAACCAGGAAAAGTAAAGCACCTCAGTTGTGGGTCATAGAACTGCAGAAGAGCATAAAGACCATTCAATTCATATACTGATGGCTTGCAGACAACACTCAGAAGCTTCCCATAGGATTCTTTGAAGTCTTCCATCACTTTCTTGTCAGCCACAGAAATCAAACCCAGTAGAGATCTGATATCAGGTGTTAGAAACTTGTATACCACTGTCTTCCTCAAGCTAGGCTCCATGTCAGAGAAATAAGAACACTAGAATCAAAGGGAAATGTACACCTGCAGCATAGATACATGTTAATGAATATGCAATATGAAAATGCACATGCAAATGCAAACAAGGGATCAAAACTGTTGTGCTGTTGATGGAGAAGATCCAGCGCTCCGCTTTGACAGTAACATAACACTGATAATTAGGACCCACTGTGTCAAGATCAAAAGTTCACATCGACGAGAAAACCGAGTAGGTTGGAGGTAAAGGTTTCCTGCATAACCAAATTGTCATACCCCAAATTTTACCCTTAGATTTATTGGTCATCAGCATATCATTACCATGCATAGCTAACCGTTTTAACCATTTTGTTTGTGTTATTTTGTGAAGTTAGGTTACTGCTGGAAGTTCAGGAAGTCACGAAGGCTTTAGGGGGGCTTCTTATCCCCTACAGTTTGTACTGAATTATTGTGAAAGCATCTACCCTTATTCTTATAGGCTTGCAGTCAACACGAAGTTCACTTTTCAAGGCTTCTCAAAGGTGATTATCACGAATTCATTAAAGAAGATCACGGTTTATACTCGAGAGATAATAAGTTTAAAAATTAAAGACTTTTAAAATGGTACGGTGGCTGAAGGATTATTGAGCATGTTTAGATTGAGAGTCAAAATTGTCAAAATCCTATCTCCATAATAAAGAGTGTCTAGCTCCAAGAGTTGTTTCCACAATATGGTCATGACATTGAGTTTGGAAGCCAAGTTTCATCACAAGATAAAATTTTAAAGGATTACAATGACTATAATATAATGGATGGCGTTTCTATTCTTGAAGAGGATTAACTCGGTTCTTGGAAGTGTTGAGGCAACACATTATTTTACGGAAAGGCAGTGGGAACATGTTTGGATGGAACTTTTATTCAAGACTGTTGTTGATGGAGTACTTTTGTGTCGATGTCATGACAACCATGCTCGATTCAACTATTCTCCTCACTACTTCTGAATGGGAGGAATGGGGTTGATTTTAGGAAAGAGGAATTCTACCTCTACATGGCATCATATTCCCCAATCGATAATGTGAAGGAACAAAGTTACCCATACATTTTCGTTACTACCAGATTAAATGATCCATGTGTTTTATTCTAAACCTGTAGAATATGGGGGAAAACTAACGGATTTGAAAACTGGCGACAAAACATTGCTGCTTAGATACAACCATGATTCTTGACATTGAAACAATTAGATTTATTACAAACACAATTCTGTCAAATTATATATACCCCTATAGTCCACATGCTGTTAATCATGAATGTCGTAAGTTTATCGCCCAAGAAGTCGCATTAGATTTGAAATCATTTACAAGCCAAGTTCTTTTTAGCCGTTAAGTTTCTAATCCTAAGAAGTTGCTAGCTCGGTCCCATCCACAGGCTTCACAACATCAACTCCAACCGCAATTGCTCGACAATCTCAACAGCAGCAGCAACTCCTTTTTGTCGTCAACTTACTTCTCCCGAAACATCAAACCCCGCGCTGCATAAAAGACAGAACAAAATCATTAATTCCTCAACAAACAACAAAAACTAAATTGGAAAACATTGCACCAGTTCTAACTCAAAAGCAGTATTCACCTTCCTGTCGATCATCATCTGCTTGTTCAGAATCTTACTGCTCAGGTTTTCAACAATGGTTCTGTACCAGCCTCAGCGCAAGCTACTTTCCCATACATATTTGCAGTCAGTAAATTCTTGCAGCCTGGAAGTTTTAATCTTGTTGGCACTAATATCTATGAGATAGACGAGCATCCATACCAAAGCACCTTCTTTAATGGAACTATTGAAGTTGTTGAATCTGGTGGGTTTCTTAGCATCGAATCTGTTTTTCTTGTTACTCTTGGAGCTTCCCTCCTTGTCCTCTTGGGGCTTTGGATTCATGGTCAATTATAAAACCTATCTAAGAAACCAAAGAGAGCTCCCAAAGTTGAAGTTGGAACTAGGTCTACAGATGCTTCTACAGACGAATGGCTGCAGAGAACTGCATATACTCAGTCTCTTTCCAGCAAATCAAAGAAGAAGAAGTAGATGAATAGTTTTCCTCAAGTTCTTCAACCAATATGTATTCCCTGAGATGCATAGAAGAAACAAGTTTTGAAGCAATATCTAGCTTGCAGCAGCATGGAGTAGGAGTGATGGGCCAATACCGCTTTCCGCTATTACGTCACGACCTCAAAATCTTGTTGTGACCTGCAAGAAACCAATCTTAAACATCAACTCCAGCATTCACCTCAGTTTATAAGCAAGTACCTAACAAAGTTCAAGTTAAAAAGTATGAAATAGTTTGTGATAATTGCTATTAAGGCAAAGTTCAGAAGAAACACACATTTAATGAAGTTCAAAGCATCCAAGATTGGTCATTATTTTCCAAACCAAGTCATAACACGATCACACCAATTTGGAAGTTATTCAAATCCTTGTGACAGTATCACACAAAATCAATAATAATAAACAAACAGCAAACTCTTCCCAAAATCAAAACCAAAATAAGTCAGACATGTTTAGACACAATCAAATACAGATATTTGAAAATTGTAAGTTTCGGATTTTGTTTGAATAAAAGAGGAAAGCGAAAAAAACATGATTCAAGAGCAGCATTCAAAGCAATGATCAATCATGTTCTTTCTATAACAGTATTCAACACCACTATAATGCCCATTCAAGTCAAAGTTTGCAAAAAGCAATATAAAAGGACGGAGAACGCATTCACGAAGAAGGGACCGGAATCCAAAATTCACAACCACAAAACCAAACTCAGTACAAACCCTAATACATACGAATAAGGAAAGATTAAGAAGCTTATCTTTTGGACTCTATCGCGAATCATCGTTTCCGCGAATCACCGTTTCCACGTCACCACCGCAAAGAGCTCCTTCTCAGCACACTATCTTCACGTCACCGCCGCGAGGAATCAGTTTGAAACCTGCGAAAACCATTACGCCGTAAGGGTTCATTAATCTTTGGTAAATTTGTTTTAATGTTTTGTTTGTGTTTGCAGTTAGGTGGAAAGAACAGAGAAAGAGGAAGCGAGAAATCATGGGGGAGTGGAGATCGGGGATTGAAAAGGGCGCCGCTTGGGGAAGATTGAGTTTTAGGGTTATGGAACCCCTTTCTCTCTTTGTCAGCGATGGATCCGGTGGGTTCATCACCACCGGCCCAACCCATTTCTTTTATTAGTTTTGTTTAGTTTTTAATTTTTGTTTTATTTCTGTAAAGTGTAGGTAATATTAATTATAATAAAAAAAAACTAACTACTAACACCATACTAACTACTAATTATTTAACTTAATTAAAAATTCAAAAATTTACTAATTGATTAATCATAAACGAATATAAAAAAAATAAAAAATAAAAATAAAAATGTTTATTTAATTTTAATTCAAGTTTTGTTTTGCTAAAATCATAAAAAACAAAAAAAATCAATTTAGATTGTTATTTAAATTTTTTTATAATAAATAAAAATATGCTTTATTAATATTAGATTTAGGTTTTAATATAAATAAAGAATGATAATAATTAGGAATTAAGTTTTAGCTAATTTAGATTTTGGTTTAATAATATAATACAAAAATCACCAATTCGATAAAATAAACAAAAAAAATCCTTTTAAAAATAACTTAATTAATTTTTCTTTAGAATTTAATAATTTAATTTTTAATGTAATTTTACTTAGAATATTTTAACTTCTTTTTTAGAGTTAATTTTATTAGAAACTATTTTTACTAAACTATTCTTTTCTTAATTAATTTTCTCAAACACAAAAACATTTCATTTCCCACTAATAATTTAATTTCTTAACAAAAAAAACTAAAAATAATCCCACCATTTCCACTTAATCAATCACGCCTAATCAACTTAATTGCCTTTTTTAAACTTAACTCAGACATCCTTTCAATTTTCACTTTCATTATTATATTCCCTCCGAAGGAAAGGTTCACATGTTTGACCTATATGTCGACACCTTTACCCTCACCCTAGCCTTAGGATTTGAGTCCTCGTACTCACCTTTTAGGCCATACTCTACATAAGTTTCCCGCCGTGGAACACTTATCCTACACCCTTTTAATTCGAGCTTTAACGTAGAAATAGGAGTCGCCGCACTCCAAAATAAGCGTTTCCCTATGAACGTTTATTTTCCTCCCAGGAACCTTGACCACAGTCAAGAAATTCCTCATCTCCCTTTGTGAGGGGAACTACGAATACTCTGATTTCATCCCCTACCCAGGATACGTAGGCACAAGATGCGAGTCTAGGCGAGTATACTTAGGACTAACCCTTTTAGGTCATTTCCTTTCACCCTTAACCCTTAGCATTACCCTTAAGCAGATAACTATAGCAATTAGCAGCATCTAAATCAAGAGGTTCCTGTAGAGTACTATAGAAGTTTAGGGTGCTAATACCTTCCCTAAACTTAACCAACCCCCGAACCTTAGATCTCTCCCCGCATTGTGTTTACGATGCAAATTAGGTTTTTCCTTTACCCTTTCCTTCAGATAAATCAAAGACCGGTTGTAAATGAATTAAGATTCAAGTTACTCAATAGCTTAACATCCAAATTTCACTGTAACACCAATTGTAATATCCCAAATTTTTCCCTTAGATTAGTCTTTTTAACTTGCATCCCATTTCATTTTGCATTGCGTTTAAACTAACCACTAACGGGTTGTGCAGTTGGTTGATTTTTACAGGAAAATATCATGTGGCGCGCTCTTTAGTTCATGAAGGGCAAAACGGTCATTGGTTCGCAGTCGACCGTCAAGCTATGAGTTTTGAGCTGTGATCAAGAAATTTGAACTGTTTGATCTGGTTGATGTGAATTGATCGGATGTGGTGGCAGAAATGGGAGTTAGTCGGATAAATTGGGGGAATTTAGGAATTATGAGAAAAAACGGTTCTATTTCATTTTATTAATTTCCTGTTTATTTCATTTTAAAAGAATTCTATTTTCATTTTTTGATTTCATTTTCACTCTATTTTTAATCAATTCTATTTCATTTCAATTTTTTTGATTGTCTTGCATTATTAAATAATTTTGTTTAAAATTTAAATTTTGTTTCCACTTCATTTTTTGATCCCGTTTCCATTCTTTAAAAAAATAATAATAACTTCTATACATTTTAATCTTAGTTTTCAATTTGCATATTAAAAACAAATAACAATAATAATAAGAAGTATAATGTTTTACAATATTTTCAAATAAAAGATTTTTATTAGTAATGTTCATTTCTTTACACAAAAAAATATAAAATTACAAATTTACAAAAAATAAAATAATAATTTCCTAAAAAATCCTAAAACTTCCAACTTTCTCCGATTTCTTCCGATCTTCCGTTCTTCCGATTTCTTCCGATCATCCGTTCTTCTGATTTCTCCGAACCTGCAGAAATAATCAAAATGAGTACAATTTAATCGGTTAGTTTTTTGACACCCTCAGAGTAGTATCATCATCGGGTGTCGGGAGGGTAACGGATTACTCTGAAACCGGCTCCCGATTCGATTCCGACCAATGGCCAAATCCGGCAGCCATTTGTTCTTAATTCTAAGGTAACCCGAGAGAGAGAGAGAGAGAGAGAGAGGATAAAAAGAAGTGTTTTTGACAGAAGCTGGTTTGAAAGGCTCTTATAAAAAGTGCTTATTTTAGCAAAAGTGATTTTCCAGAGAAACGGTTTGCCAAACAGGCCTTAACGGCAATTTTTTTTGGAGAATTCCAATGCAACGGATCAAACAACATTTCCCGCGGTTCAGGCAAATCACCATGGATTTCGCAACTCAGACAAAAGCCCAGAATCAATGCAACAAAATATCCAACAAGCTCCTGCAAAGCAAGATTCAAGCAGTCAAAGAATCCAACGAAACCGTAAAACCTGGTGACGAAAAAATAGTCAAAGCCATTATTTCTGTAACAACAAAGATCCCTCAAATCAAAAAACGGAGCAAAGCCCACAAAACCAACAACGCACAGATATATATATAAAGCTTCATAAAATCATCAGAAAAACCCTAAGGAAAAAACCAAAAGGGGACGGCGGCTCAGGGCATCTCTAGGATCTCATCATCGCTGTTTGAGAGATTCAGAGAAGCCGAAGGCTTCCTCACCATCATCCCTCTCGTGAAAGAAGAGCAGGAAGAAGCTCGAAACCCGGACGGCGCCGAGACGGCTGTTCAGAAAGTTCTTCACACTCCCATAAAAATCGACATGCATCCACAGTGAAGGAAGATTCAGAGAACCACGAGGGTTCTTCATCATCATCTCCAGAAAGATATTCATCAGAGAGAAGAAAATCTTGAAAGAACCTAAGAGTCCACCAACAAACCAAATTGGCGGTGGCGGAAACCCTAAGGTTTCGACGCCAGCCAAGGACCGGCGGGCAAACTCACCTCCTCAGTTCCATTATCATTATCGGAGCTAACCATCATCGGCCAAACCTTCCTCGTCATCCACATGCAACGATCCGACATTATTATCAAATGTGGTTTTGTTTCTGGTGAGGAACGATGGATGGTAGAAAAGGAGAATCGCATGCAAAGAAGAAGATGAAGTTCGAAAAGCTTCGCATAACATTAATGGAGGCCGCAGATGAAAAGGGAGAAGAAGAGAAGATAGACAGAACCCTAAGACATGAGCAACACATAAACCGCCCGTCCCTTTATTGCGTTATGTTTTTTCGTTTTTCTTTTATTTTTTATTTCTTATTTTTATTATTTTTTTAATATAAGTAATCATTATTTAGTTAGTTAGTTTAGGTGTTGGTTAATGTAATTAGTTAGTGTTTAAGTAAATAAGTAGTTTCGTTAATCAATATAAAACAAAACAAACAAAAAACATAGAAAAAAATAAAAACTAAAACATTTTTTGTAAATTCATCTTAAAGGTCGAAAATTTTTTAGAAAATATTAAAACTAAAACATTTTCTTAAATTAAAAAAAAATTAAAGTATTTTTGTTAAATCAAATCAGAACAAGATTTGTAAATAGAAGAATATTAAAAATAAGCTCCCTTTAAATACAAAAATCTCTCTTTAAATGAAAATTCAAAAAAATAAAGTGCTTGCTTTCGCCGTCTCAATTCCGTCCAATCCTCGTTAGCTTGTGTGCTTCTGCTTACTAATATTTCATTTTTGTTTAGGTTGGCATTTGTTTCAATTGTAACCGTGCGAGTAATCGTCGCAAGTTATTTATTTTCCGCATTCTTTTTGGGATTTATAATTTACGCGAGTGATCGTCGCGATGCTTTTCTTTTACAACTTTCTTTATTTTTCGTACTTTATTTCTGTTTCGTGATGGTATTCGTTGTTTGCATTTTTTACCGTTAAATTCCCTTCCGAAGGATTAGGTCTAGCAGTTTGACCGCCGAGTCAATAGTCCTAACCTTGACCCTTTGAAAACCTTAATAGCCTAGGTGTCCCGCCGTGGACAAAAACGCCCTTTAACCTAGCGTTAGGTCAAAGATTTGTCGTAATCCTAATTTTCAATTACAAATCCAACGTAGAAATAGGAGTTTCAAAACTCCACGTAAGCGCTTCCTTAAGAACGCTTATTCCCCATTGAAACCTTGACCACAGTCAAGACGTTTCTAACCTCCCTTTCGTTGGGAACTACGATTACTCTGATTCCATTCCCTATCCAGGATACGTAGGCACAAGATGCGAATCTTGTCGAGTAAACTTAGGACTAATCCTTAGGCTTTTAGGTCACTTTATCTGTTAGCAGTATGTATATATCATGTAGATAATAAAAATAAAATAGTAAAAATAAACAAAAGGTTCCTGTAGAGTATTGCAAAAGTTTAGGGTGCTAGTAGCTTCCCTAAATTTAACAAACCCCTTACCTAGGTCTCTCCCTGCATTGTGTTTACGATGCAAAAATCGGTTTTCCCTCTTTTGACCTTTTCCTTCGGATAAATCAAAGAGCGCTTGTGAATTAAAAATTGTGACTTCACTGGGGATAGATTGCCATAAGTTTTTTAAGGGTTGCCCCTATTTTGCTTATTGTATGTTTTATATTATTAATCATCTGTATATATTGTTGTATATTGTGGGGATATCTGTTATTGTGAGATAAGTCCTAACCTGGACTTGAGTGACCCTATTATAGGATGGCGATATATTCAATGAGGCTTATAGGGAGTGAGTCCCGACCAAGCCAATTTGAGAATCACTGCTCAGTTGAGACCCTTTTGAAAATGGTTTGGTTGAACGAGTTAGTCGTGAAAACTATTACTATTTTCGATTGGAGTCCGTGATATTGGGGACCGTAGTACCTTAACACCACTTTGGCCTTATATAGGACGTAGTGCGGAAACTATGTGGGAGTAGTCCTACAATAGTTGCTTCGCGATGCTACACTCAAAAGAGGTTCTCTTGAGAATATTATTGACCCCCGAGTCAGTCGGAAAGTTGATAATATCCGAAGGATGGACTGATGACTTTGGGCACTTCTTTAGAATCTTGTTCGGCAGGTACAACTAACCTTAGTACATACCTTAATGGGATGGGTAGACCCTAACCCCTTGCACATACCTTTAACCTAGTACTTATGAATATGTGTACATTGCATCCATAAAGCATCACATTACATTATATTTAATGGAATTCAAACCTTATTTATGAATATTGCAGGATACTATGGATTACAATAGAAGAAAAACATTGAAGTATACTTTTAAAAGTCCTAAGCTAGATGACCTAAGGAAGCTAAGATCTTTAATCAAAGATCAAGACGGATTTCGAAATCGGTATGGAAGGTTGTTACCTCTATTGGAATATAAAGTGAACGAAGGACTTCTGTCGGTTTTGCTACAATTCTATGATCCCGACTACCATTTCTTCACATTTCCCGAGTATTAGTTAGTACCTACCTTGGAAGAGTACTCTTAGCTTGTAGGGCTATCTATTTTGGATAAGACTCCTTTCCCTTTCTTGGAGAAGGACCCTAAAGAGCAGGATATTGCTAAAGCTACATGTTTGAAGGTATCTGACCTTAAGGAGAATATGACTAATAAGGGTGAAATTTTTGGGTTACCTACAAAGTTCCTAATGGAGAAAACCCAATATTATATCGATCATTTGAGCATGCCTACCTTTGAGATGATCCTTGCCTTGCTTCTCTATGGAGTGTTGCCTTTCCCTAGTTTTGAAGGATTTGTGGACCTTAATGCCATCAAGAACTTCATGCGAAGGAATCCAGTACCAACCTTATTGGGTAATACTTATCATTCAGTGCATCTCCGAAACCTTCATGGTGGAAACCTTATTGGGTACGAAACCTTACTGTACAAGTGGTTTATTTTGCACTTGCCTAAGTCTGGTCCTTTTTGGAGTCTCACTCAGAAACGTTGGTCACAAAAGGTTATGGCTTTAACTTACTCATATATTGATTGGTATAATCGCATGTACGATGGAATACTAGTCATTGATGGTTGTGGAGACCTCGCCAACATGCCTTTACTCGGTTTTAATGGAGGAATCAGCTACAATCCAGTCCTAACTCGCCGACAATTCGGGTATCCCTTGAAAGAACCGCCTAAAAGTATCTACATAGAGAAGATCTTCTTCGAAGATAACAAAGAGCTTCAAGATCAGATTGTATATTCCTGGCGTCACTTGCATAGGAAAGGTCGAGAAAGTATGGGAAGGCCTAATTGTGTGTCCACGGAACCATACCTTCAGTGGGTCCGAGAAAGAGCTATCAAATTGAAGATGCCTTATCATCGCCAAGATCCTCTACCTCAAAGAGAGGAACCTGTCCAGATTTTCATGACCAAAACTGAGACTTTGAAGATCGCCTTGAAGAAATCACAACGCGAAACTGATGCATGGAAAAAAAAATACCATGTGATGGTCAGTGAATACGATGAACTTCAAAGGCAGTTTCATTCGAAGGATGAAGAGGTACTCTTCGACAAGAAGAGAAGACTCTACGAGGATTTATTTTCCTCCGACTCTCCACCTGCTCGCCAAAGTTGTGGATGATGCTTCCTTAGGATCATTATTTAGCTTGTCTCGTTTAAAGACTTTATACTATTTGTAATCCGAATTTTCAATTAATAAAAATTTCTTTTTATTCCACAATATTCGTAAATGTTTGAATTCCATAAAGTCGTTCATTCACATTTTGCATCATATTTTTGCATTCCATGTGTCTCCCGGTTTCTCATACTCGGTTCTCTCGCCTTCCAGTTTTGTCACCCTAAGTTCTCTGCATCAATACCACACTAGAGCTCAAGCTCGAAAGAGGATGGAAGACCAAGCTCGAGAATTTGATCGCGTCGACAACGAGCTAGCAGACCTTCGAGGGGATGTAGGAACAATTATGAAGTTGCTCCAGATTATCAATGCAAAGATGGATACTCAACCTACTATGGTCTCTAAGATTGCCGCTATTGTTGCAAATCCTCCACCGATTGTTACTGTTGAGAATGCATTTCCTTATGGTTTAACACCCGATTTCGTACCTCCTCCTGTCATTACATCAGTTCAACAAGCTATTCCTATTGCCGCATCAGTTCAACAAGTTGTTCCTGTTATGCAAAATGTTCAGCAAAATGTACCTTTGGTTTCTGAGCCTCCTAAAGTGGTTCCTACTTTCACACCAGCTAATGTCCACACTCATGTGCAGCCTTTTCTTAATGAACCTTTTTATGAAATTCTGGATGATAATGATGGAGGTTACCAGCCATGTAATAGGCTTCGTGAGGAAGTTGTTACCATTGATAAAATATTGAGAAAGATGGAAGGGGACCAGATCTTTGGTGTTGCTGCTAGAGACATCTGTTTGGTTTCCGGTTTAGTTATTCCGCCAAAGTTCAAGACTCCGAACTTTGACTGCTATGAAGGAACTACGTGTCTGAAAATCCATTTGATAATGTATTACCGTAGGATGGCTGCCCACGTGGAGAATGACAAGTTGATGATCCACTGTTTTCAAGACAGTCTGAAAGGTGCTTCGTCGAAGTGGTATTTGACATTGGACCAATCTCGCATCAAGTCTTTTTAGGATTTGTCCGATGGTTTTATTAAGCACTATAAGTACAATATGGATTTGGCTCCCGACAGGAGACAACTATTGAGTATGACTCAGAAGGATTCCTAGACATTTAAAGAATATACTCAGAGATGGAGGGAAATTGCTTCTCAGGTCGAACCTCTGTTGACTGATAAGGAACTAGCTGATTGGTTTGTTGACACCGTTCGTCCCGAATTCTATGAGAGGATGGTGGGTAGTGTGACTACGAATTTTGCTGACATTGTTGCCATTGGGGTAAAAGGTTGAATTGGCTATGAAGAGTGGAAAAATGTCAAGTTGTGCTGGTAGTTCAAGCTCGAGAGATCAAGCTAAGAAGCCTTCTTTTAATCCTCAGAAAAAGAAGGAAGGAGATACTCATGATGTATCGTCAGGTAAGATAAGGAATAGGCAGTATCAGTACCCGCAGTATGCTCAACCACAAGGTTACCCGATTCAGTATGCTCCGCCTCCATATGTAGTTGTTGTTGCACCATCTTTTAATCAGCAAGATCCACACACTCCTATTTACCAACCTATGCAGCAGGCTCCTGTTTATCCGCCTCCGGTTTACCAACAACCTCCGCCTAACTATCAGCAAGCGTCCAACGCTCCATCAAATCAACAACCGAGGAATCAGGCACCTCGCCAAAATGCTCCGATTAGAAGACAATATAAGACTTGTCCTCCGATTCCGATGACTTTCACCGAGTTGTATCCTTATTTAGTGCAACGAGGTTTGATCACTACACGAGCAACGGGTCCACCTCGTAATCCTTTGCCTGCTAATTACAACGCCGCCGCTCATTGTTTATTACATGAGGGGGCGCCCTGACATGATTTGGAAGATTGCTATGCTCTGAAGGATATTGTCGGAGAGCTGATGGAAAAGAAGATTTTGTCTTTCAATGATCCACAACCCAATGTCAAAAGCAACCCTCTGCCTAACCATGGGGTTATTAGCTCTGTTGATGACTCGTCAGTTGAAAGGTCTTCTTCTTGATGTAGCTCAGATCAGCATGGCTAGGGCAAGCAAGACGACTCATTCCAGTAAGGCTCTGCCAGAGGAAACCACTACCATTGTGTCGGTCTCGGATATAAAGACTTCATAAACATTTAGAAGAACTTGTCTGACAGTTCATTTGTTTATTTATATGTATTTTTATTTGATGAGGCATAATTAGCATGTACGAACTTGTTATTTTGAATAACTAATGCATAATGTTTGTCTTGAATAAATCCATTTGTTTCACTCGTTAAAAATATTTTTCATAAACTTATAATGCCAACTTTACCTGATCTCTTGCTTTGATAGAGAATTGGGAGGAGGATGATGAACTAAAAACATCAAATCTCTTGTAGTATGCTTCCAATTGAAACCTGCTGATGATGTAAGGCATTGTTTCAAATCCCAAACAATGGAGGTATAAGGATGATAACTCCTCTTTACCCCCTTTGAGCCGTGAAGTATGAGTTTTCTTCTTTTCCAAATTAAAACCTCATTTTAACCTGGGGCAGGGTAGTTTTTCAGTTAAATTGATCGGGCGCTCAGACTCTCAGAAGGAGGAGCGAACCTGCGAGGATCTATTCTATCCCTAACATCTTAGGAAGTTAGAAGCCAATGATTATCCCTCTATTGCTAAAAGAATGGGGCAGTCACAAGCCTTTCAAAAGAGTCACACGACTTAGTCAAAAAAATAAAATATATATATAGCCCGCTAAGTCAAAACCTATGAAGGAGACTTAGGCAAAATTGGGGCATCCCGCTGGACTCCAAAGTCAAATCAAAAGACGTCGTCCGGGAAAAAGTTAGGGAAGGAAAAATAAAAACAGAAAAATAAGGGATTATAATAAAGAATCCCCAATAAAGAACACACTCGTGTGATCAAACAAAAAGATAGATTAGTGACTACCAGGTCCAAAGCATTGATAAGTTCTCGACTATGTCAAATCCGATTGAGATATGAGTCCTTCCATCCAGTTAATTGAATTAGGATTGGAGAACATCACGAAGAGTGGGTGTGTACAAATAACTTCGAGCCTTTATCCTTTGTTTCTTAAACCGTGAACCAAGCCACGATACAACCTTTAAAAGACCTAGTTGAAATAGGAATTCTTTTGAACGCATACTCGTTGAGATAACGTTTCCTGACTCCTATGAGCTATGCTCAATTTAATGTTGGCATTGTAAATCAAATTCATATCCTAACTAGTGATTCATTCACGAGTTATGGCGACATCTTTTTCAAAACAAAAAACAAAGTTTTCAAGATAAATATTATTCCATTGATAGTTTCAGGATAGCATTTCACGTGTGTCAATTTTGCCTAACATCTTAAAAAACTTACATACATACATTGACAATGGAACTCAAAGATCCTACTAAACAGGGGCAGGTGGGTTTCAATTCGTGTGCTGATGCAAGCCAGACATTCTCAAGAGCTATATTCTTGCAGACTCAGTCGTAACACGGTTGATCCGTGCCAATTATGTTGAAAGCTGACAAATTCCTCCAAGAGTTTGAAAACAGTGGGGCAATTGGACCCCATGTTCTCTGTAAAATCCTCTTGAGATGACTTTTCCTCACAACGCAGGTACTCTGGGGCAGGTTATTTTCAAAATGGCAACTACTACAGAGTCCATTGAGAGCAAAATTAGCTTCGTGTCACGACATTCTTCATGCACCCAATGGATTTTACTCCCGGCGGTCTTCAGTCCCCAGTAAATCTCATCATTGCAGAATCTACATTGCCTCAACATAGTCCCCAAAGACTCTTTAAGCCGACACAGTCCCCAGAGAGACTTTAAGCTGACACAGTCCCCTGCGAGACTATAATCTGACAGCACTTTGGACCTAGCCGGTAATCTCCAAGACTACAGAGATCATACCAGCATCTTCCCAGTGATAGTCCCCAGCGAGACCCTAAGTTGTCCACACTTTTGAGATCCATCCGATAAATCCCCAGTGACCCTCAAGACTGCAGAGATATCCCGGTATTCTCCAAGTGATATATGTTCTGGAAGACCCATTCTCAGTAGAATTATTTGTTCCTCGGTGAAATCGCCTTACCTTCCTCAGGAATATTCCCCAGGAGACTGCAATTTTCTCCCCAAGAAGTCAGGATACTTTCCCCAGGAATGTCTGTTGAATTCTCCCCAGCAAGTCTGATGACCTATCCTCAGGGAAGTTTGATATACTTTATCCCCTAATTGGATGTACCTTCTCTACAGAAAGCCGATGTACTATCCCCAGGAAGTTGCTACACTTTCATTCATGAAGCCGCCTAGCTCCACATCTTCCCCATACAACGGGTATTTATTTTACCCCCGGAAGTCTCTGATCCTAAGAGTTCTTTGGCCGATTATTGTTCATGATAGCAATCCCTCACGTGAAGTCATGACATCTTATCCCCATGCGGAGGTTATGGATCCCCAGTTGAAGTCATGGTGTCGTACTCTCCAGTGAAGTCGTATCGTAGCCTCATAAGGAAGTCATGATGCCATAACCCTCAAATGGATTATTTTCTCCCCAGAGAAATTAGAACTTTAAAGCCAGATTTGGTTCTACCATCAACTTTTCCTATCCTTCGATAGATGTATTGTTACAGAGGTCGCCAGGGTATTCTCGTCAAGATGTTTATTTCATCTCATGTTTCCTTCTCTCGTTTGTTTTGTCAGCATATGCATAAACATAAGCATTGCATACTTAGTGCATGAAATTTTCATACACATTAACATACATATTAGTATACACTTTGACATACGCATTAGCATCTGCATATTTGCTATCTGTGTCATCCTTTGTCATTACCGACGAGTAACTTGGTTGGTCCGCTCTTTCCAAGTAGATCGTCAGCCCTAGGCATAAAATACTATTTGTTTCCAGCTAACCCCCACAGAGTTCAACCCTCGTGGATGATGGTTATTTCAGTTATCTTTCCATGATAGGATATGACAATCCCCATTTGAGTTCATTTCCTTAAGGGAGTCTTGTTCGTCAGTTCTTTCTAGCCCAATTCTAGATTTAACTTCAGTCCTGTCGGTCTTCGAACATACCTGGATGTGCATTTATTTTGCACTATCTTTCAAGAAAAGCCTTTACAATCCTTTGCAGATATGCGACAGTTCTCGCCTGAGAAGCTTATCACTACAATTGTCATTACAGTGCAAGCATTACAACAACTGGTATGCGACTATTCTCAGCCGAGAAGCTTACCATTATATCACCTTCACTACAACTTTCATTACAATTTTTCATTACACTCTACAATTGATCTTCTCGTACAAGGAGTTCATTACTTCATTACAACTTTCATTACAATTTTTCATTACACTCTACAATTGATCTTCTCGTACAAGGAGTTCATTACGTCATTACAATTTTTCAGTACACTCTACAGTTGATCTCCTCGTACAAGGAGCTCAACTTTCATTACAACCTTCATTACAACTTTCATTATAGCCTTCATTACAATCTTCATTACAATTTACATTACCTGTTACCACCTATGCAAGCGGTTCTCACTCAAGAAGCTTATCATTGCCACTCTTGCAAATAAGTGGTATTTCTCGCAGAAAATGGCCATCTCCATTGAGCAGCTTGGTTTCCATTTTCTATTTCATCGTGAAGTGCGGGGAGGTTTGAGCGGAATCATATTTAGGAGAGCACAAAATCTTGAAGTATGAAGAAGTTCATTTTATCCTTTAGTAAAAGAAGGATCTGAATCATGTTCAGGAGAGCACACAATCTTGAAGTATGAGGAAGTCCAGTTTTATCCTTTAGTAAAAGAAGGAGCTGAATCATGTTCAACAGAGCACAAAATCTTGAAGTATGAGGAAGTTCGTTTTATCCTTTAGTAAAAGAAGGAGCTGAATCATGTTCAGGAGAGCACAAAATCTTGAAGTATGAGGAAGTTCAGTTTTATCCTTTAGTAAAAGAAGGAGCTGAATCATGTTCAGGAGAGCAAAAAATATTGAAGTATGAGGAAGTTCATTTTATCCTTTAGTAAAAGAAGAATCGGAATCGTATTCCGGGAGCCGACCCTAGATATGAAAAGGTTTGTTTATCAGATGAGTAACGTCCCCTCCTTTGGAGCTCATCAATCAATTTATTATCCACCGATAAGCAGCAATCTCTTTATTTGAGAGCTTATCCAGTTTAGCATATAAGTCCCTCCTTCCAACGGTAAGCGACAGTTCTCTCTCGAGAAAGCTTATTAGGGTGTTTCATTAAAGTCTATTTATTTTGGCATACAGCCGGTTTTACCCTGTATATTTTTACGGATTCCTGAAAGTTCCGTTTGATCCTGTCACGAGGGAAAGTTTCCAGAAGCTCGGATGTTATTCTTTGCTCAATGCTCCAGCATCTTGTTAATCGATCCTACAGTCGTGCAGATCCAGTTTTACTTTTTACTCTAGAGTATCAGCCGGTCACGCCTGAACCTGTTGAAGAATTTCTCTCAGATACTCCCTAGTGGAGGCCGTCTCATCGGTGCCATCTCCTCCGAGGATCCCGTTCTTACCATTCCCCTTTCTAAAAGTGGCAGTTGGTCGTGCTCACACCAGTTGACCATCGCTTTAGAATTCCCCAATGCGTCATATTCCCCAGTGTGGTTCGTTCATCGCCTCTGTCCCCTGTGTCGCCGTGTCGTCTGCCTCTTTGCATTTACCATTCCATCATATGCATCATATTATATTCATGGCATTGTTAGCATTATCTCCTGTTTTGTTTTGTCCATAGCATTTCATATCACTGCATCTAAGGGAAAAATTTTCGGGTATTTATATTTAAATCCCTCCATCATGATTTCTCGAGCTTACGTCGCTCAAATCATTCATCGAAGCTATTTAAATAGGGACAACTGTAATACCCCAAATTTTTCCCTAAGATTAGTCGTTTCAACTTGCATCCCATTTCATTTTGCATTGCGTTTAAACTAACCACTAACGGATTGTGCAGTTGGTTGATTTTTACAGGAAAATATCATGTGGCGTGCTCTTTAGTTCATGAAGGGCAAAACGGTCATTAGTTCGCAGCCGGCCGTCAAGCTATGAATTTTGAGCTGTGATCAGGAAATTTGGACTGTTTGATCTGGTTAATGTGAATTGATCGGATCTGGTGGCAGAAATGGGAGTTAGTCGGATAAATTGGGGGAATTTAGGAATTATGAGAAAAAACGGTTCTATTTCATTTTATTAATTTCCTGTTTATTTCATTTTAAAACAATTCTATTTTCATTTTTTGATTTCATTTTCACTCTATTTTTAATCAATTCTATTTCATTTCAATTTTTTTAGTTGTCTTGCATTATTAAATAATTTTGTTTAAAATTCAAATTTTGTTTCCACTTCATTTTTTGATCCCGTTTCCATTCTTTAAAAAATAATAATAACTTCTATACATTTTAATATTAGTTTTCAATTTGCATATTAAAAACAAATAACAATAATAATAATAAGTATAATGTTTTACAATATTTTGAAATAAAAGATTTTTATTAGTAATGTTCATTTCTTTACATAAAAAAATATAAAATTACAAATTTACAAAAAATAAAATAATAATTTCCTAAAAAATCCTAAAACTTCTGACTTTCTCTGATTTCTTCTGATCTTCCGATTTCTTCCGATCATCCGTTCTTCCAATTTCTTCCGACCATCCGTTCTTCTGATTTCTCCGAACCTGCAAGAATAATCAAAATGAGTACAGTTTAATCGGTTAGTTTTTTGACATCCTCAGAGTAGTATCATCATCGGGTGTCGGAAGGGTAACGAATTACTCTGAAACCGGCTCCCGATTCGATTCCGACCAATGGCTAGATCCAGCAGCCATTTGTTCTTAATTCTGAGGCAACCAAAGAGAGAGAGAGAGAGAGAGAGAGAGAGAGAGAGAGAGAGAGAGAGAGAGAGAGAGAGAGAGAGAGAGAGAGAGAGAGAGAGAGAGAGAGAGAGAGAGAGAGAGAGGATAAAAAGAAGTGTTTTTGACAGAAGCTGGTTTGAAAGGCTCTTATAAAAAGTGCTTATTTTAGAAAAAGTGATTTTCCAGAGAAACGGATTGCCAAACAGGCCTTAACGGCAATTTCTTTGGAGAATTCCAATGCAACAGATCAAACAAAATTTCCCGCGGTTCAGGAAAATCACCATGGATTTCGCAACTCAGACAAAAGCCCATAATCAATGTAACGAAATATCCAACAAGCTCCTGCAAAGCAAGATTCAAGCAGTCAAAGAATCTAACGAAACCGTAAAACCCGGTGACGAAAAACCAGTCAAAGCCATTATTTCCGTAACAACAAAGATCCCTCAAATCAAAAAACGGAGCAAAGCCCACAAAACCAACAACCCACAGATATATATAAAGCTTCATAAAATCATCAAAAAAAACCCTAAGGAAAAAACCGAAAGGGGACAGAGGCTCAGGGCATCTCTAGGATCTCATCATCACCGTTTGAGAGATTCAGAGAAGCCGAAGGCTTCCTCACCATCATCCCTCTCGTGAAAGAAGAGGAGGAAGAAGCTCGAAACCCGGACGGCGTCGAGACGGCGGTTCAGAAAGTTCTTCGCACTCCCATAAAAATCGACATGCATCCACAGTGAAGGAAGATTCAGAGAACCACGCATCCCTCTCGTGAAAGAAGAGGAGGAAGAAGCTCGAAACCCGGACGGCGTTGAGACGGCGGTTCAGAAAGTTCTTCGCACTCCCATAAAAATCGACATGCATCCACAGTGAAGGAAGATTCAGAGAACCACGAGGGTTCTTCATCATCATCTCCAGAAAGATTTTCATCAGAGAGAATAAAATCTTGAAAGAACCTAAGAGTCCACCAACAAACCGAATTGGAGGCGGCGGAAACCCTAAGGTTTCGACACCAGCCAAGGATTGGCGAGCAAACTCACCTCCTCAGTTCCATTATCATCATCGGAGCTAACCATCATCGGCCAAACCTTCCTCGTCATCCACAGGTAACAATCCGACACTATTATCCGATGTGGTTTTGTTTCTTATTTTTGTTTCAGGTGAGGGACGATGGATGGTAGAAAAGGAGAATCGCATGCAAAGAAGAAGATGAAGTTCGAAAAGCTTCGCATAACATTAATGGAGGCCGCAGATGAAAAGGGAGAAGAAGAGAAGATAGACAGAACCCTAAGACATGAGCAACACATAAACCGCCCCTCCCATTATTGCGTTATGTTTTTTCGTTTTTCTTTTATTTTTTATTTCTTATTTTTATTATTTTTTTAATATAAGTAATCATTATTTATTTAATTAGTTAGTTTAGGTATTGGTTAATGTGATTAGTTAGTGTTTAAGTAAATAAGTAGTTTCGTTAATCAATATAAAACTAAACAAACAAAAAACATAGAAAAAAATAAAAACTAAAATATTTTTTGTAAATTCATCTTAAAGGTCGAAAACTTTTTAGAAAATATTAAAACAAAAACATTTTCTTAAATTAAAAAAAATTAAAGTATTTTTGTTAAATCAAATCAGAACAAGTTTTGTAAATAGAAGAATATTAAAAATAAGCTCCCTTTAAATACAAAAATCTTTCTTTAAATGAAAATTCAAAAAAATAAAGTGCTTGCTTTCGCGTCTCAATTCCGTCCAATCCTCGTTAGCTTGTGTGCTTCTACTTACTAATATTTCATTTTTGTTTAGGTTGGCATTTGTTTCAATTGTAACCGTGCGAGTAATCGTCGCAAGTTATTTATTTTCCGCATTCTTTTTGGGATTTATAATTTACGCGAGTGATCGTCGCGATGCTTTTCTTTTACAACTTTCTTTATTTTTCGTACTTTATTTCTGTTTCGTGATGGTATTCGTTGTTTGCATGTTTTACCGTTAAATTCCCTTCCTAACCTTGACCCTTTCAAAACCCTAATAGCCTAGGTGTCCCGCCGTGGACAAAAACGCCCTTTACCCCAGCGTTAGGTCAAAGAGTCGTCGTACTCTGTTTTAGGATTTCCCGTCGTGGAACGTTTAGTCAACCCTAATTTTAACCCTAATTTTCAATTACAAATTCAACATAGAAATAGGAGTTTCAAAACTCCAAGTAAGCGCTTCCTTAAGAAAGCTTATTCCCCATTGAAACCTTGACCACAGTCAAGACGTTTCTAACCTCCCTTTCGAGGGGAACTACGATTACTCTGATTCCATTCCCTATCCAGGATACGTAGGCACAAGATGCGAATCTTGCCGAGTAAACATAGGACTAATCCTTAGGCTTTTAGGTCACTCTATCCCTTAGCAGTATGTATACATCAAGCAGATAATAAAAATAAAATAGAAAAAATAAACAAAAGGTTCCTGTAGAGTACTACAGAAGTTTAGGGTGCTAGTACCTTCCTTAAATTTAACCAACCCCTTACCTAGGTCTCTCCCCGCATTGTGTTTACGATGCAAAAATAGGTTTTCCCTCTTTTGACCTTTTCCTTTGGATAAATCAAAGAACGGTTGTGAATCAAAAATTGTGATTCAAACTAATTAATAGTTTGATATCCTATATCCACCGCAACACCAATCCCTCTCACAAGTATGAACCTATAACTGATAAGGTACAACATCCTATGCATTCATCAGTATCACAGACTTTCGAGAAATGATGATACGTTCACCATTTCTGGTTTGGTATCATAATCTCCCGAAGCATCCTCACTTAGCTGAATCACAAATGATTGGTTCCCAGAGTCGACAATCCTCAGATCCAAAATCCCCTCTAGCCCAAAGGGCCAGAAAAGAAATCATCAAAGGGAATCTCGTCTAAGCGTGAATTTTGTGGGAACTAGTGCATGCCAAACATACAGGTTCACCACTACTTTCCACTTCTAATGCTATGTTTGTACTCAAGCCTGGGTCCGGCTTATCTCTCAATGGAACATCCCCCCCCAACAGCACAGCAAAACTGATATATACAATGCTGAAGGTAAATGCGGGAAAATAAAGTACATCATATATATACACACCCAAAAGATAAACAACCAAGCGCTAGGATTGACTCGCATATGGGATGGCTTAATCCCTAGCAGAGTTGCCAGTTGTCGCATCACTGCGAAGAGGGGCCGACAAGGACAGAAGAGTCGCCACCGTCCGTTATTTATCCCAGAAGAGGGAAAGGAAACGATCACAGAAAACCTAACAAAAATGGGAAAAGACAGGTTATCGCAACCATATATCAGGTTCGGGAGTCGGTTACACAAGGGGAAGGTGTTAGCACCCCTCACGTCCGTCATACTCGACGGGATCCACACTTTGTTGTCTATTTAAAAGGGTGTTTACCATCTAGCTACAGGACACAGAGACAAAAGAAAAGAAAAGAAACTCGATAGAGCATCGCCGCGCTATGCCTACATATTCCCTCGTGCAATGGGAAAGTCAGAGTAAACGTAGTTCGGCTAACTACGGGTGAAGGTGAGGGAAGGTTGCTCGTCAAGACATCGTCGTCTTGTGCCTACGTATTCTCGTCTGGTACGAGAAATTAGAGCAAACGTAGTTCGGGCTATCGAGAACACCGGTTGGTTCAAAATTTTTTAGGCCCGAGTAGGGTTAAAACTTAGTTCTAGCAGTTAGGTGTATGCAGCTCGACTATTGGAGACTTAGGCGTTACCTGTTTGCGATAGAACCAAGAGTTAACAAAACTCTCCTTATGAAAAAGGTTTTCCAAATTAAATACCGAAAGATAAAAAGTTTTAAAGTTTGTTTTTGTGTTTTTTTAGAGAAGAAGTGCATTGATTATCGTTTGTAATTCATGTTGCACTAAAGACTATGACCTAGGAGCGAATGCGTCGCATATCGTCCAAAGGACATACGCTAAACACTCTAGATAATTGAGAGGAGGCCCCCCAATCACCATTTCCCAAGTACTTAAGACTCGTAGCATACAACAATCCTCAACCTTTATTAGATGTTTTGAGAAGGTTTGAAGATGAAAAGAGAGAGACACTCTAAAGGGAGACTAAGACTCAACCTAAAGTTATCATACAAAGTGCACCAATAATTGGGATGAAAGGGAATGCTACCTAATGTTATCATGCATGGATTCAAGCAATGAACAAGTTTATGACCTAAAATTGAGCATTCAAATACCTCAACCAAAGTCACTTCAAATCATCATCAAAGAATTTGATTCACAAGGATGCTCCACTTTGAAGGAGGGTTGTCGAGGGTCAACAAAAATGAAGTCAAAGTCAAACCAAAAATGTTCAAACCAGGGGAAAATTCATCCTTAAAGATCCTTCAACTCATTATTGAAATGAGGAGTGAATCTTATTCATTGGAGAAAAAGATTGGATCAAGAACAAGGCATGAGCAAGAAAGAACAAAAGAAAATTCAATTAAAAACCATTCCAAATAGAAAATCCCATTTTAAATGAAAAATAATTGAAAAATGCAAATAAAAATTTCCAAAAATTAAATGACATCCTAAACTATCTAAAAATATTTGTTGTGGGATTTTACAATATTTGGAACTATTTTTAATGAATTAAAATCAAAACAAAATAAAATGAAAAAAAAAATAAAATAAATCAAATGAACCAGGCGTGGCAAGTTACAAGTTTCACAGTTCAAAACCTGGGCTGGATCCCCAAGGGGGGCGCCAATAGCGCTTTTGGCCCAATTCCCCTTCAACCAAATGAAACGCATCGTTTCACTTATGACATGGCAAGTCATAGATCCACACGTACTGGTCAGCGTGATCTCAGCCATTGATCCAAGCCAGTCAAAGAGTCAACAACGCAAGTGGCAAGCCAAGTTAGCAAAACAGAAATACAAACCAGACGACGGAGCTACAGTCTCCGGTCATCTTCTTCGGCCATGCAGTCGGAGTTGCAGGTCAAAAACATCACCAGATCACCTCAAATTTAATACTAAAATGAAGCTCATGCTATGTAAATCATGAATCCACAAAAAAAATCATTTATCATGCGTAAATAAGGCAAATCGAACGATCAAAGTTTTAAGCACCAAACTGAAATTATCACAAACATCACAAATAATGATCCAAAATATGCCTACACATGTAGGTCTTCAGTTTGCAACATTAGTGGCGAAGAATGGATACATATTATGAGTGAATTTTGGAAAAGAAGAATACCTAACGGAGTCTCTCTGTTGGAGCTTCAATTATGCTCATACATGATCCAAAATGCACAGAAACACTCAAGGAAGTTAAAGGAAGGTGTTGCTGGCTTTGATTTGAGTTGAAACTGCTTGAATCTCAATTCACGATTTCCACTTTTCTCTTGAAAATTCCAACTGCTCCTAAGCTCTCCTTCCATGAAAGTGACTGAATGAAGCTTCAAAATTCATCTGGAACTTTTATATTATGGATCTAGAAGCAATTGGAGGCCCAATATGGCCTTATTGGAGTATAATTCAAAAATGCCCAAAGTTGGAAATGAACTTCATGCATACGTGAAACTGACTCCAATTCTCGTTGAATTTGATTCAAATCAGTTGCTGAGAGTATCTATGGATCGTGTGGATTGAAATCTTCCCTTAATTTTATCCAATGGTGTAGATTGAATGTGAAACTTCTTGAAGTAACTTGAAATTGTACGTGTATTTCACATTATGAGCCAAACTGGATTTATGCATCTTGCTTGTTGGATAAATGTGAATCAAAATGAGCACAAATATGGCACAAAAAGGTTCCAAAACCAAATCAAATGAATTCATGACTTCAAGTTCATTTTTCCATGGGATTTCTTCACCAATCTCATTGTCCTTGCATAATTCATGATAACTTGATGTTCCATGATGAAATTGATACCATTTGAAGCAACTTTCATGTTGGAGAAAGCTTCTTTTGAAGTGCATAAGTGGATGAAAAGGACCTATAATGAAAATGACCTATAATCTCACTTTCCCAAAATAACCCTGCCTTGTAAGGTTCATAACTTGGGTTCTACAAATGAGATAAAGGACTTCTAGGACTTTTTGGAAAGCTAAGATCATGAGGATAAACTTTTATGTTCATCAAAAGTTGAGAAGAAACATGATTCTAGGTCAAAAGTGCCTTGGAAGTTGGTTGACTTTTGTTGACTGAAATCATGATTCATCTGAGACCTCTAATGTTCCAGCATCATAACTTGAGTTCTAGAAACCCAATGGATGAGTTATAGTACTCAAAAGAAATCTAGGAACATGCTTTACAAGTTTCATGCTTATGTTAAAGTGATATTACACTTGTATCTTGAGATATGTGGTCTTGAAGTTAGGCACTAAACATGGGATTTTACACTGACAAACCTCTGAAACCCTAATTTAGTAACTTCTCACACTCTTGATTCTTCTTGAATTGATCTTGAAATAACATCTTAGATGCCTCAACACAACTTTCCATGACTCAAAAGACTTATAAATAAGTCTTAATATCCTTCAAATCCACCATGGATCTTGTACTAGGCAGATGAAACCCTAGGTGTGCAATCATTTGACTGTAAGCTCTTGCACATGATATAACAACTTGCATAAGCTCCACAATGGCTCTCAAATCACTCAATGATCTTTATAATATCTCATATCCATATCCATGAACTTGTGATCCTCAAATGATCTTCAATTGGCCTCTAAGATAGGAGATAAGCAATATACATCCATTCACCTTCTCAAAGAGCTCTGACCGGCTTCTAATGAATTGATGAGCACTCAAGCTTGCTTGGAACCTTTGGCAAACCTTCTCTTGCTATGCACACCTCTTGATCCCCTACAAATGAGCAATGATATGCAAATGCCAATGCTAGAATAATGTAATGAAAACATAAGTTAAGTAAAGCAAAGGTTGGACAAATTTTGGGGTACAACAAAACCTGATGGTTATTGATTTTTGGAAGGTGGCATATTTCTGGGTGCCAATGGGGATTGGATTTTGGAATGAGGTGTCAATAGGGATTGGACTTTATATTTTTTGTGGTTACCAATACGGATTGGGTTTTTGGTTTCTGTGATGGGTCAGGTACAGCTGACGCTGGAAAGTGTCCTATTTGGATACAAGGTTTATGATGTCTTGTCTGGATACAAGGTTGGAAAGTGTCTTGTCTGGATACAAGGTTTATAATGTCTTGTCTAGATACAAGGTTGGAAAGTGTCTTGTCTAGATACAAGGTTTATGATGTCTTGTCTGGATACAAGGTTGGAAAGTGTCTTGTCTGGATACAAGGTTTATGATGTCTTGTCTGGATACAAGGTTTATGATGTCTTGTCTGGATACAAGGTTTATGATGTCTTGTCTGGATACAAGGTTGGAAAGTGTCTTGTCTACATACAAGGTTTAAGGGTGAAGGGTCAAGGAATGGTTAACATGACTTCCTGACATTTGTCTTGAACTTAAAGGTTGATTGAACCTACTTGAATAGCTCTTGAGTAGTGTCGCTATTGCAAAAATCGGCGCCAGCTAAACAGAAGAGTCACCACCGTGCGTTATTTATCCCAAAGGAGGGAAAGGAAACGCTCGAAGTAAACCTACCGCAATGACGGGAAATGAATGGTCATCGCAACTAAATCCTGGATTCGGGAGTCAATTACGCAAGGGGAAGGTATTAGCACCCCTCACGTCTGTCGTACTCGACGGGATCCACGCTTGTTTTCTAGTACGGATTATTATTCTATCTACTCTAAAGGTCTGGGGTTAAAAGAAAATAAAATGACTCGGCAAAGTATCGCACTTTATGCCTACGTATTCCCGTCTGGAACGAGAAATCAGAGTCAACGTAGTTCGCCTACCTACAGGAAAGGAGGGGAAGGTTGCTCGCTAGGATACGGCATCCTATGCCTACGTACTTTCATACAGCGTGAAAGATCAGAGCAAACGTAGTTCGGGCCACGGAAGACACAAGCTTGTCTGTTTATCTTTTATCCTTCTGAAAAAGGTTTCCTCCTGATTACGGGTCCAAGCGGACAAAAATGACACTGTGATGTTTGTTTTCAGTCTTTTACGCAAGAACTATTTTTTATTGTGTTTGAAACATTATTGTGTTTTTCACTGTTTCGAGATGAGAAGAGAAACGACACTCTAAAAACCTAGGGTTGAAAATGGGAAGCAAAACTACCCTAATGTTATCATGCATGGGTTAACACCTAATGTCTGTCATAATTCCCTCCTGCACAGAGGAAATCAGAGATCCTAGGGGATAAACGGAAAAGAAACAGCAGGTATACAATAAACAGTAAAATACATGAGATGCAGCAATACAAGCGAGGCAAGGGAGTCCCGCTCAACCTCGAACCTGGGAAAACAATAGGCAAAGTGAAATAGCTTCACTTCAAACCTAAGGGGCAAGCTGAACAAGCCAACAAACAATACAGAAAAAAGAAATAAAACCCAACACCAGCTCTGACAGCAACACTAGCTCCTACAGTAAGCAGCTCAAACAGCAACAGCTCTGACAACTACAGTTGATTAACAGCAAAGGGTTGACAGCACCAACTTCAAGCAAGACCCCCTCTTCACTCTTCAATGATCCCCAGGCTTTAGATAAGCCCCTATCTCCAAAAAATCTCCAAGCTCTGGAAAACCATGAATCCCAACCAATAGACAGCTTCAATCAGCAGCAAAACCCTAGTCTTCAACAGATATCCAACTCTGACAGGCACAGGCTTCATCTTCACCAATCTTCAATGAACTTCATTCTTCAAGAGGTTCCCATCTTCAATGCCACCACTCCAGAAGAGAATCAATTATCAGATCAAGTTGAAATGCTAAACAGCTTATTGACAACCAAAGGAAGCCTATAAGTGTTTAACATTATAAGAGAAAGGTTCCCTCAAAGTTCTACTTCCAAAGTAAGCCATTTATCCCTCCAAAGGAGGGATGTGAATATCTTAGAAGGACTTTTGTCATAGGGAGGAATAGAAGCACAAGATGCTTTCTATGTTTGTAAGAAGAAATCATTCTAATCTAAAGCTCTTGATAACACGAAATCATATAGATATTTTCATGCATAATTCAACTAAAGTCTAACCGTTTTCGATCCGATTTCGGGTTATTTCCGTGTATTTGTCTGATGTTTTGCAGGTATTCAACGATCACGTCTAAACAAGGCAACATGAAGAAAAGAAGCAATCTCAGATGAAATATGGACGAAAAAGGAGTGAAAACACAATGAAAAGCGCAGCAAGCTGTTTTTGCTGATGTGACGACCGTCACAGATCCATGACGACCGTCACACGGGTGACGACCGTCACACCTTGTGACGACCGTCATGCAGGAAAAAACGCCTCACTCAGATTACACGTCAAAGAATCAGTTCCAATTCCCACAGAGTGGACCTCTACTCCCTAAATTATCTGCCTCAAGGTCCATCATCTTCAGTGATAACCGTTGGGATTCCACACCTATAAAAAGGGAAGCAGGGAACTTCAGAAAGTGTGCTGCATTCATACCACAAAGTGCTGCCGAATTTACTTTCCAGAGCATTATTTTCCAGTTTTATTCTTATTTGTTTCTCTTTACCTTTCCTGTATTGCTTTTTCCATTCTTCTATAACTTCTATTTTATTGTACGATCGAATTGGCATTAAAGACCAGAATCCTGCCAACATCTGTGGAGGATCTGCCCAAAGGCCAATTGGAATATTTACATGTTTTCATTTTGATCGATTTCAGTTTTATTATAATGCAAATCATTATTTATTGTTTTTATTTATATTTTATCTTTCCCAAATCCATGTCTAGCTAAACTTAGGTAATCGATATGTAGTGATAATTCGAATGGGATTTGATAACAACTGGTTGAAAAACTTTCTTTTCATAAAAGTAATCTATGGTCTGAGTGTTTAAAATTGATTCACTGAATAAACTTCGTCGCGAAAGCGAGAACTTATTTAAAAGTAGTTTTTCCACGAAAGTGGGAAATTAATTAAGATACGAACCAACAAGCGAAAGCTGCGGTAAGGTCAGATAGTAAACACTAGGCATTTGTTTTAATAACAGCGAAAGCACTTTAAAATGAATTAGAACTTAGAGATTTCCAAAAAATAATTTTAACCCCGAACGGGATACGAAAGTGTACGTTTGGCCCTTAGGATTATGATTAGCGTCAATAACCATCGTGAGGCGAGAGTCTTCAAATCTCCATTTTCTGCTTAAATAAACTTTGAAAATTATTTCATACACCAGTAACTTATCAAATCCCTGAAGAACACAATTACTACGTATCGATTCAATCATTTATAATCTAAATAATATTCTTAGTTCCCTTTTAGTGACAATCTTATTCCCTTAAACATATTCTACCTAGCTAAACATAATAACTCCCGAGAACACTAGTTTGACTACGAGTCCCTGTGGGATCGATATCTATTATTACTACGCGATAGACTGTGCACTTGCAGTTAGGTTGTATTAGACATAGAAAGTCGCGATCAAGTTTTTGGCGCCGTTGCCGATGACCCGTTTAGTCAATAGTGTAACCTTCTGTTACGCCGTATAGACTAGGTTAACAATTTTCATTTTCCCTTTACTAGTTCTGTCGATTGTATGCCAAGAAATCGCCCGCAAAGCGATATCGTAAAACCTTCAGTCGCAGAACTAGAACGCTTCTTACATTTAAGAAGTAGAATCATTGAGTACCAACTCAAACAACTCAAACATAACACTCCCGAACCTCTCACTCCCATTCCCAAGTCAGAAGAAGAAGAACCAGAGATGGCTGAAGGACCTCCAAACAAACCGCTGAAGGCATACGCTACACCATCTCAGATGGAGCCTAGAAGTAGCATTGCTGCCCCAGCTATTACCCGAAACGATTTTGAGCTGAAACCATCACTGCTGTCGGCTGTGTAACAAAACCAATTCTCAGGAAACGCAACTGAGGATCCGAACGAACATCTAACAAAGTTTGTACAATACGCGGACACAGTGAAAGCAAATGGAGTAACTCCAGACGCGATAAGACTTCGTCTTTTCCCATTCTCTCTTAGAGACAGAGCGTGGACATGGTTACAATCGTTACCATCCAACTCCGTTACGATGTGGGAGCAATTGAAGAACGTCTTCTTAGCGAGATATTTTCCGCCAAGCAAAACTGCTATGCTTAGAGCTCAAATCAACGGATTTCGACAGAAAGATACTGAATCTCTTTACGAAGCGTGGGAACGATTCAAAGATATGATGAGAACATGTCCTCACCACGGTCTAGAAGACTGGGTGACAATCCATACTTTCTATAATGGGCTTCTATACAATACTAGATTGACAATAGACGCTGCCACGGGCGGTGCACTTATGGATAAGCCATACGATGAAGCCTATCAACTGATAGAAAACATGTCACAAAACCATTGCTAATGGGGAGGTGAACGCACTCCAACTGAGAAAACCACAGCGAAAGGTGGGATGTACGAAATTAGCAGCCTTGAAAAGTTCAATGCTAAAGTAGATGCTCTAGCACAGAAAATCGATAGTCTGACCGTTAACCCCACTGCAACTGTCGCTGCAGTAACTCCAAATTGTGAGTTATGCGGAAGCACCACTCATAATGCACCCGAATGCCCATTGCTAGCCGGAATCCCACCAGACCAGGTAAATTATGCTCAAGGAAATCCCTACGCAAATACCTACAACCCAGGTTGGCGAAATCATCCAAACTTTTCTTACAAAAGCGAAAATGCATTGCAAATGCCTACTGCTCCGCAAGGATATCAAAAACCAGCTGCTCAGAATGCACCTAGGAAATCGAACCTCTAATTGATTATGGAAAAGTTCATAGCAACTCAAGCTCAAACAAACAAAGAATTCCTGAATAAAAACACACACACTAGCGAGCAAATTAAACAGTTGACAGGAAAAGTAGACGCTTTAGCCACCCACAACAAAATGTTAGAAACACAGATATCACAAGTGGCTCAACAACAAGCCTCTGCTGCCGCACCTGCTGGCACATTTCCTGGACAACCCGAACAGAATCCAAAAGGCCAAGCAAATGCTGTGATACTAAGAAGTGGAAAAGAATTGGACGAACCGATCGATCCGAGGACCGAAGACTCAGCCATGCAACAAAAACCAACTCATAGACGACATCATGGAAGTATTTATGGACGATTTCTCGGTATGTGGACAAAGTTTCGAAGGATGCCTACAAAACTTAGAAATGGTACTAGAATGTTGCGTAAAAGTAAACCTCGTCCTAAATTGGGAGAAATGCCATTTTATGGTCCGACAAGGAATAGTTCTAGGACACGTCATATCAGATAGAGGAATCGAGGTAGACAAAGCTAAAATAGAGATTATAAAATATCTTCAACCTCCAAAATCCGTACAAGAAATACGGAGTTTTCTAGGACATGCCGGTTTCTACAGAAGATTTATAAAAGATTTCTCGAAAATCACAAAACCTCTGACCGGCCTGTTGATGAAAGATGCTGAGTTCGTCTTCGACGACGACGGTTTAAAAGCATTCGAAACATTGAAATCAGCCCTTATCACCGCACCAATCATGCAACCACCCGATTGGCGACTACCGTTCGAAATCATGTGCGATGCGAGTGACTACGCTGTAGGCGCAGTTCTAGGACAAAGGAAGGACAAGAAACTCCATGCTATCTACTATGCCAGTAGAACCTTAGATCCTGCCCAAATGAACTACGCTACCACAGAAAAGGAACTTCTAGCAGTTATATTTGCGCTTGACAAATTCCGTTCTTACTTAGTAGGAGCAAAAATTATCATATACACAGACCGCGCTGCCATAAGGTACCTAATAAGCAAAAAGGATGCCAAACCAAGACTATTGAGGTGGATCCTGTTATTACAAGAGTTTGACTTAGAAATCAAAGATAAGAAAGGAACCGAGAACGTTGTTGTAGATCACTTATCCCGAATAGAAGGCATCAAACACGAACCAGTACCGATAAATGACGATTTCCCGTACGAACGTCTGATAGCCAAACTAGAAAGTGACACACCCAATTCAATCTCGGAAGATCCAGAATTCGAAAAAGCCGTAGAAGCCGTCTATGCCCAAGTCACATTATCTTGGTATGCTGACATCGTTAATTACCTCGCTGCGGGCGTGCTTCCACTGGATCTTACTTATCAGCAAAAGAAGAAATTCTTCCACGATCTGAAACACTATTATTGGGACGAACCCCTACTCTTCAAGAGAGGGGCCGACAACATATATCGTCGCTGTGTCCCAGAGGAAGAAATAGAAAATATCATTTCCCAATGCCACTCAGCACCATACGGTGGTCATGCTAGTACATCCAAGACGTGCGCTAAGATTCTCCAAGCCGGCTTATTCTGGCCTAATCTCTAGAAAGATGTTCACGTTGCTGTGCAAAAGTGTGATAGATGCCAACGAACTGGCAACATCTCACGACACGATGAAATGCCTCAGAAAGGAATCTTAGAGGTAGAAATCTTCGACGTCTGGGGAATAGATTTTATGGGACCATTCCCATCCTCTTTTGGTAATAACTACATACTCGTCGCTGTCGATTATGTGTCTAAATGGATAGAAGCCATAACTGCTCCAACAAACGACGCACGAGTATTAATCAAACTCTTCAAAAACACAATCTTTCCTAGATTCGGTGTACCCAGACTCGTCATTAGTGACGGAGGATCTCACTTCATATCGCGAATATTCGATAAACTTCTCTCTAAATATGGAGTCTGCCACCGAGTAGCTACACCCTATCATCCGCAAACTAGCGGACAAGTAGAGGTCTCGAACAGAGAAATAAAACAGATCTTGGAAAAGACTGTCGCTACCTCAAGAAAAGATTGGTCGTCAAAGCTACAAGAGGCTTTATGGGCTTATAGGACCGCATTTAAGACACCAATAGGTACTACCCCCTATAAATTGGTTTACGGTAAATCCTGCCATATCCCTGTAGAATTAGAGCATAAGGCCTTCTGGGCCATTAAGACACTCAACTTCAACTACACTGAGGCAGGAGAAAAGCGAATCTTGAACTTACACGAATTGGAAGAACTCCGATTAGACGCTTACGAAAATGCCCGTATCTACAAAGAACGAACTAAAAAGTGGCATGATAAACGTTCAATCAGGAAACAATTCAGTGTGGGAGACATCGTATTGCTCTTTAATTCACGATTAAAACTCTTCCCAGGTAAACTAAAATCTAGGTGGTCTGGACCCTATGAAGTGACTAAAGTACTTCAGAGTGGAGCTGTTGAAATTACCGATAAGACAAATGTACCATTTATCGTAAACGGGCAACGTCTAAAACATTACAATAAGAACGACAACAGTCCTCAAGTCAGCAATATAACATTGCTTGAGCTTCCAGCTCAGACACCCGAATAGCTTCTCACCAAGCTATCGTCATGCTTTAGACGTTAAAAACAGCGCTTACTGGGAGGCAACCCAAATTTCCCTCGTTATTGCATTTCATTTTTCCTTAAAATTCTACTTTGAAAAATCCAACAAAATTCTGCGTTCTGCAGATTTTGCTGCTGTGACGATCGTCACAGCCACATGACGAGCGTCACGCGGGTGACGACCGTCACGCAGTCCAAAACTGATATCTGATAAAACAGGGTTCGTGTTCTCTTCCACTTCCCCTCATTATCACTTTCAATCATCCTAACTCCTACCCCACTACGAATTTTCGTCCTCCCCACATTGAACTATAAACTTTAACTCCAAATTCAACCTCCAAACCACAGTTCTGTCAGTTTTTCCCTCTCTGCAGAAAAACCCCAAACCTCAGAAACCTCTCCATCTTCCAACAATGTCAAGGAATGCCGAAACCCCAGATGTCAGCAACATTACCTTCAGTGAAGGAGACTTAGGCGAAAGACAACGAGCAAACTACATTGCATTTCATCAGAGGTCGCTCCAGCCGACTCATTATCCGCACCTTCCATCGCTTACGGAGCTCGGACTCCTTGAAGGTGTAACCTGGATGCTTCAAAGAGCAGGCATCTGGAACCTCTGCACCAACCCACAGCCAACATACGAACAACTCACTCTTGAGTTCTTGAGTTCGTTCACTTACGTCACAAGCAGCGGCGAAATTAACCAGCATTCAGGTGCCGCTTGCTTCCGGATGTTTGGCGTCAACTACCAGATGCACCAAAATCAGATTGCCAGCATTCTACAGCTACCTCGCGGCGACAACGCTCATCGTTGCATCACCGATCAGTTCCAGCATGATGCTTTCGCGCTGTGGTATCAGTTGACCGGCCTCAATGCCGATGGTTGGGACTCTCTACACGCCACTCATATCCATAACCCAACCATCCGGTACTTTCACAGAGCGTTGAGCAACACTATTTTTGCCAGAGACAGCAACCACAAAGTGAACTCGAAAGAGCTCTTCTTTCTCCATTGCGTCTTCAACAATGAACCTGTCAACGCTGCCCCGTTTCTGCTGGCTCATATTCAGGCCAACTGCAACCGTGGCTCGAAGCCATTCTACTTTGGCGGGATTGTCACGGCTATTGCACTTGGGCTGAACCTTGGTGACCGCCTCCAGCACCTCCAGTCCATCCCCTCGGTGTTCCTTGACACCGATCACTGCAGAGCCTCCCATCTCATCCGCTCCCGAGCTGACGGCAAATACCATCCGGTTGTGCGTGGCAAGACCGTCCGAAGCATCATCCTTCCGTCCCGCACCCGCATCCATCCAGAGGACCGTACCAACTGGTTGTTCGACCTCACTGCCCCTCCTACTGCCGCTGTTCCTACTCAGTACCACACTCATGGTTCCGACGATGAAATCCAAGCTGAGTTGGACAGGTCCGAGCAACCAGAGGCATCGCAGCCTCCTCCTCCCGTAGGTACATCTTCCCGCCGCCGCCATCATCCCGTGCCAGACTACATAGAAGAGGACCTCCGTCGCTCCCTAGACCAGCAGGCACAGATACTCACAATGCTGCAGCAGCAGAATCAACGAGCTGACCAGTTCGAAGCTTGGCACCGGACTCAAATGCAACAACTTCACACCAGCCAAGCTATGATCACTGAGAGCCTAGCGAATCTGACCTTGCAGGTCGAAGGACTCCGAGACACCGTCTACCACACCGGAGCTATGAGCTATGAGGACAGAGTAGCCCTTGCTAGAGCTATAGGACGCCAGCGCGGACGTGACAGAGGCCGTGACTAGATTTTCATTTTTTTTCCTTCATTGTTTACTATATTTCCAGTTTATTTGTACTTTCATTTCAGTTGTATCTCCCTCTCGCATGCTTCAAAAATCAGTGAGGACACTGATTGAGATAGTGTGGGAGCGGAGCCTTTATTTCCATTCCACTGTACTCTGAATTTCCTTTATTTCCATTTCACTGCACTTTGAATTTTCGTAATTTCTATTTTTACACTTTCCATTTGCTAGCAAATAAAGCTCGTCTATATATTTTTCCGTTACGCAAACAATCCCCACATTATTCAACGTAAACAAAAATTTTAGTTCGTTCCTCGAAAGCAAAAGCACCGCGAGAATGCACCTGAGTTCAAAACAAGTTTTGAAACTCCGAGGAAACGACAGTTCTAACAAAACCAGTATCGTCCAGACACCTTAGATCTCTAGTTTATGCGAGTCGGTTTCACTACCTACGCGTACCAAAGTCTCAAGTGTCTACGCAAACTCAACCCCAAGTAGTTTATACTAGCAGTCAGCACCATCCTAAAAACACTTCTAAGCGAGCGACCGATGCAAATAAGTGTATGATCTCTAAAAAGATGAAAAATCATGAAAAGAGAGCTAAATAGCCCAAAAATATAAGACACGTTTCCCTCTAAGTTAGGTGCTCCTCACCCGAGCATTTAGCCCAACGGCACGAAAAACTCATTGAAAAATCAATGACATAAGCATATGATCAATGAAGAAGATCAAAAATAGAAATGAGATCATATTCACTAACAGGTCGACTTGCCATGAAAGTATGCGGACAACGGGCTTAATGTGATTGCGCTAGAACAAACAGGGTGAACTTTCCGCGAGAACCTTGACACCGAGCTACAGTAGCATGACTGAGACCGATTGGCATAAAAAGGAGACCTCCGAAGACTTGTAGTCCAGTGTCATCATGATACTCGTCTTGTTCCTACCAAGAATCCCGGTTTTTCCAAACTCTGCGAACGAAGAAGCTGCCTCGTGCTTGCCGACTTTTCCATGTTTTACTTGAGGACAAGCAAAGATTCAAGCTTAGGGGAGTTTGATAACACGAAATCATATAGATATTTTCATGCATAATTCAACTAAAGTCTAACCGTTTTCGATTCGATTTCGGGTTATTTCTGTGTATTTGTCTGATGTTTTGCAGGTATTCAACGATCACGTCTAAACAAGGCAACATGAAGAAAAGAAGCAATCTTAGATGAAATATGGACGAAAAAGGAGTGAAAACACAATGAAAAGCGCAGCAAGCTGTTTTTGCTGATGTGACGACCGTCACAGATCCATGACGACCGTCACACGGGTGACGACCGTCACACCTTGTGACGACCGTCATGCAGGCAAAAATGCCCCAATCAGATTACACGTCAAAGAATCAGTTCCAATTCCCACAGAGTGGACCACTACTCCCTAAATTATCTGCCTCAAGGTCCATCATCTTCAGTGATAACCGTTGGGATTCCACTTCTATAAAAAGGGAAGCAGGGAACTTCAGAAAGTGTGTTGCATTCATACCACGAAGTGCTGCCGAATTTACTTTCCAGAGCATTATTTTCCAGTTTTATTCTTATTTGTTTCTCTTTACCTTTCCTGTATTGCTTTTTCCATTCTTCTATAACTTCTATTTTATTGTACGATCGAATTGGCATTAAAGACCAGAATCCTGCCAACATCTGTGGAGGATCTGCCCAAAGGCCAATTGGAATATTTACAGGTTTTCATTTTGATCGATTTCAGTTTTATTATAATGCAAATCATTATTTATTGTTTTTATTTATATTTTATCTTTCCCAAATCCATGTCTAGCTAAACTTAGGTAATCGATATGTAGTGATAATTCGAATGGGATTTGATAACAACTGGTTGAAAAACTTTCTTTTCATAAAAGTAATCTATGGTCTGAGTGTTTAAAATTGATTCACTGAATAAACTTCGTCGCGAAAGCGAGAACTTATTTAAAAGTAGTTTTGCCACGAAAGTGGGAAATTAATTAAGATACGAACCAACAAGCGAAAGCTGCGGTAAGGTCAGATAGTAAACACTAGGCATTTGTTTTAATAACAGTGAAAGCACTTTAAAATGAATTAGAACTTAGAGATTTCCAAAAAATAATTTTAACCCCGAACGGGATACGAAAGTGTACGTTTGGCCCTTAGGATTATGATTAGCGTCAATAACCATCGTGAGGCGAGAGTCTTCAAATCTCCATTTTCTGCTTAAATAAACTTTGAAAATTATTTCATACACCAGTAACTTATCAAATCCCTGAAGAACACAATTACTACGTATCGATTCAATCATTTATAATCTAAATAATATTCTTAGTTCCCTTTTAGTGACAATCTTATTCCCTTAAACATATTCTACCTAGTATAACATAGTAACTCCCGAGAACACTAGTTTGACTACGAGTCCCTGTGGGATCGATATCTATTATTACTACGCGATAGACTGTGCACTTGCAGTTAGGTTGTATTAGACATAGAAAGTCGCGATCAGCTCTCCATATTTCTCCTATCTCCTAAGTCTTCACAAACCATCTTCAAGGAGATGGATCTTCATGCATCAAGCTCTATCCCTTGTCTTCAATCATCTCCAAGGTCTTCATTAGCTCCATCAGGCAAAACTCAAACCCCAACACCCAAGTGAAATGCCCCAAAACGCAACAAACACAACAACATCCCAAGAGGGAAACACTCCAATGACAACCAATTTGCAAAAATCAACTAAAATAGTAATATCCATTATAAAATCCTAGATTAGATTCTAAGGAAACCTAACTATATACCCTATACCCCATATAGATCCCATAACCTAAATCAACTATTAAACCCTAAAACTATGTGTCAAAATACACCTAAGTGTTATGAAACCCTAATTCTGATACCTCTCCTATCTACCTCTCAAATTAGTTAAAGTTTTAGTCACAAAAATATGACAAAATTCCTAAGGGTACCTACTTCCCTAGTCTAATCAACCTCACAAGAATCAATCAAAAATCATGCACCAACTCCCATACTAAATTCAGAAAAAAATAAGGCATCAAACAAATGTAAACTAAAAGCAATAATATTGTAAAATATGCCAAAAATATAAAATGCAAGGAATTAATATTTTTATTGTTTTATTAAATTCTAGAAACCCTAAGGAAAACAAGAAAAAAATTCCCATCCAAAAATGATCTTTTTTTAATTTATTATGAATTTTCTAATTAACCTAAAATAAATGTGGAAATAAAAGAAAAATAAAAGAAAATGGTAAATGGGCGTGACAAATAGCAATCAGAACCAGTTCAATTCACCAATTGGGCCCAGAGGGGGTGCGTATAGGAAGAGCGCGCCAGGCCCAATTCAATTCAGAAAATAAAATGAAAACAGAAAGTAAAATGGAAAAAAGTTGGTACGAATAGCAAGGATTTCCCGTGTATTTTCCATTGGGCCTCAGAAAGGGGTGTTGGTAGCAAATTCTCACTTAAGCCCATGCCAACTCATTAAGTGAAACAACGTGTTTCACTCTCCTCTCAGAATTCCTTCATAACCTTAGATTCACTCGTGGCCGTTGGATGATGGTTTCAGTCAAAGGTCTTGCACGATCCTATGGTGATAAGTTCATCTTCTTCCTTTGAATTTTGGAGGGAGAAAAGCCATGGCTGAAACAGAGCTTCAACCTTCATCTTCTCCAAACATAACTCTCTTAATCCTCACCAAAACCCTAACCTAAATACATCAACTGGCTCAACCTTTTCACAAGGAATTCAATCATACTATCCATTGGCATTGAATCATCTTCTTCCTCAAAACACGAAGAGAGGTTCAGAAAAAGCTCACACCTCAATTCTCACCAAACTTAAAATTGAGAGGCCTAAGATCAACTACACCTCACACTGAGTAAAATCCACTATTAAACTAGGTTTAAACCTCCAAGAATTTCAAGATACGATCATGAACAGAAATGGTGTCATCTACAAAAATGTCTCCAATCCTTGAATTTCTTTACAAGAAAGTTCCTAGCAATGATCTACATTTCATCCAACCATCTAAACCCTAGCAATTATACCTATATCAAGCCATAGGATAAGATTTACATACCTGCAAAAATCGAGTGAACACACCAAGCAATCCTTCAAGTTGAGCTCCAAGATTTTCCAGATAGCATCAATGATGTATGATCAAGCTTCTGTATGCATCAAATTGGACTGAATCTTCCTGAATCACCAAACTCGATTCTGACTTGCAAGATGAAAACTCAAAGTGCTACCTCCTAATTTTGCACCAATCTTGCCTTGAATTGTATCTGGAATCATTCACCAACACCAAAGGAAGCTATTGAACACAAAAGAATGGATTGAAATGGATCAAATTGTTGTAACCGATTCTGTTTTGCAAATGGAAAACTCAAGGTGCAATCTCTCAATTCTCCCTCAATCTCCATAAAACCATGCTTTGAACCTCTTCTAATCCTTATATAGAACATGAATGAAAGCCCTAGAAACTTCTGGATTGATCCAATGAGAAGTTCCACATCTCTTGCATTTGAAAATGTCATGAGAAATTCACATATGGGAGCTGAGTTTCAAGCTTGTATTTGCACCTCATTCTGATCCAAATTCTCACCACATGACATATTGAATGTGTTAGGATTCATTAGAGCCTTGGTTATGCCTTGAAGAGTGATTTTGCAATTGTTACTTATGATGTAAGTAACCATTTTACAAAGGAAGTCGTTGAATTACTCCTCAACTCAAAAATTTGGCAATGTCATTATTTTCAAAATATGTTTTCCAATCAAATTGGTATGTCATATGGCTTGGTTTGGACTTATAGATTAAAAATCCCAATTTTCATCCTTGGTTCATTTAAAATTCACCCTTATTTTAGGCCATTTTTTGCAATTTTGTGATACAAGCCCTTCCAATCACCCATGAGCTCTTAACTAGCCTAAAAAAACCATTCTAAACACATCTCATGTTGAACATTTTTTCATTTGAGGAGTGGAAGATAGAGATTTTGACCTATGTTGAAAAATGACCTATAATTCAACTTTCCCAAAATACCCCTGGATTGCCAAGATCATAACTTGAGTTCTACAAATCCTCTTGAGGACTTATAGTACTCAAATTAAAACTAAGGTAATGATCTACAACTCTTATGTTGGCCAAGAATCCATTTTACAACTCCTTGATGGGCAAAAGTTTCTTGGAAGTCAAGTGACTTTCACAGATAAATTTCAGTGTCCTCTGATGACCCATAACTTGCAAAAACCATAACTTGAGTTCCACAAATCTTCTTGAAGACTTCTAGTACTAAAATTAAAGATATTGAGAAGCTATACAAGTTTCATGTTTACCAAGAATCCATTTGAAACTTTCATTTTGACTTATCTGGCTTGGAAGGTAGGCCTAAATTAGGGGATTTTACACTGAAACCCTAATTTGGCAACCCCTTATACTCTTGATTCTCTTTGATCTATCCTTGGCACAACACCACACATGTATCAACATATTAATTCATGAATCCCACATCCTCCAATTAAGCCTTGATGCTCTTCAATCACTCAGTTGCCCTAGGGTTGACCTAGAAGAAACCCTAGTTGACTGCACTTCAACTGTGGCTCTTGTACTTGAATCAATGACATGTCTCATCTTAAATATGACCCTCTAGGCATATCATAAGATTTGTACATATTCCTATAGCTCATACCCCCATTGATGACCCTTAATACACCCCAGATTAGGAGAGAAATCCACCTGCTGATACTCAAACTTCTCAAAGCTTCAAACATTTCTTGATGACTTGGATAGTCTTAAACTGGAATAAACCCTTGATGTGCTTCTTTAGATAAGAATGGAACTTGATCCCTTGTTGGATACCTTGCTATGCTATGCAATGCAAATGATTAGATTATGTACATGAGTCAATATGCAAATGATAATGCAATTAAAACATAAATCAGGTGAAATAGTTTGAGCAAATTTTAGGGTGCAACAGCTGCCCCTATTCAAACGGCTTGGACCCGACTGGGTGAAGAGCGAACGACCTTCAGACAATCGAGGTACGAGACGGTTGAATACTACGAACCCGAAAATTTGCTAACCGCAAAAATAAACTGCACAGACTACTTGGAGAACAACCTCTGCTAACTGGGTCCGGTTGTTACGGCAACAAACTGATCAATTAGCGACCGTGCTGGGGACTATTTTTATCAGCCCGAAAAAAGATTCTATCATCGCGAGGATAGAACTTTGTCCATGTTAGGATGCTATATTCTATCAACACAGCAACATCCCGACGACTTCGCTGGGGAAACAATTCTGTCTGAACATTCATCCGCCTGCTTCATACGGGAAAAATCATCTGAATACTGTTTCTCTACCTACCTCTGCAGTAGCTAGCTCCGTTGGCCCCAACCTACAAACGACTTTGGAGAGGTCTATACTGGGGATAGTAACACGAGGAAATCACGGCGACTTCCTTGGGGAAAATAATTTTGTCAAATATCGGAACACAACTCACATACTCTGTCTATCACGGGATCATCATCTATCTGGATACCGAAAAATTCATCCGCCTACTTCATACGGGAAACTCTATTTTCTTGATTCAAACCGGAAAACATATCTGCCTGATTCATACAGGAAAGTTTATCCGCCTGATTCTTACGAGAAAAGATAACACATATGCCTGATACATACAGGAAAGTTCATCCGCCTGATTCTTACGGGAAAATACAACACATCTGCCTGATACATACAGGAAAGTTCTTTCGCCTGATTCTTACAGGAAAAGATAACACATCTGCCTGATACATATAGGAGAGTTCATCCGCCTGATTCTTACGGGAAAATACAACACATCTTCCTGATACATACATGAAAGTTCTTCCGCCTGATTCTTCCGGGAAAAGATAACACATCTGCCTGATACATACAGGAAAGTTCTTCCGCCTGCTTCATACGGGAAAACATAACACATCTTCCTGATACATACAGGAAAGTTCTTCCGCCTGATTCTTACGGGAAAACATAACACATCTGCCTGATACTTACAGGAAAGTTTTTCCGCCTGATTCGTACGGGAAAAGATAACACATCTGCCTGATACATACAGGAAAGTTCTTCCGCCTGATTCTTACGGGAAAATATAACACATATGCCTGATACATACAGGAAAGTTCTTCCGCCTGATTCGTACGGGAAAAGATAACACATCTGCCTGATACATACAGGAAAGTTCTTCCGCCTGATTCATACGGGAAAACATAACACATCTTCCTGATACATACAGGAAATTTCTTCCGCCTGCTTCATACGGGAAAAGATAACCTTGGATATAGCTTCCTAGCCTGTTCGCGGTAGTAGCTAACTCCACTGGGGATATTCTGAAAATAACTGCCTGACACCCATTTCGACAACAAGTGACCTCTTCTGAAACTTTGATTCATGAAACCCTGAAATGCTGCTGCGGCAGCAAACTTGAAGAAAAACACTTCGCCGCTCGGATACGAGAAATTTCAATAGTAACTCTGTGGGGAATAATAACGAGGACTGCGTCATCACATGTCTCACGGCGAGACCTCGATCGTCTGGTAATAGATCTGAACTATAACTTCATACTCCTGCTGAGAAACACACCTGAAAGCAAAAAGTTAACCAACCTGATTTATGTTTCAAAATGCGTATGTCTGATAATGGCGTAATGCTCCATACGGCATGGAAATGCTACGCGTTTGTGGGTAGATGCAAACATGATAATGTATGCAAATGCAAATGCAGGTTCAGGCTGCTGGGGAGCTCTGATAAGCTTGCTTCATCAACACGGCTGTTGAGGACAAATACCATCTTGTTGGGGATGAATAAATATCATAAAGTATTCTGGCAAAATAAATGCCAGAAATACAACCAACTCTGTCGGGGAGAGATTACACATCGATTTCCACTATGAGGAAAGAATAACCTGCTGGGAAGACTAAATCAACTGGGGGAGAAGCAACCCTTCTGGGAGGCAACTGTCTGGGTACAGTTTACGAACTCGGAACTACCACTCCGCTGGGGACGATCATCCTGATGAAGGTATAACGACCTGCGGGGAGAAAGAAAACCATCCTCTTCTGGGGAGTATAAACTCTGCATGGGACACTGATTCTTGTCTTGCTGGGGATGTCCTGTGGACAACTTTCATGGGGATACTTTTCTAGGGACAATAATTCTTTCTTCGGTAAGGGATAACATCGCCTCAACCTCTGGGATGAGGTTCGACCTGCATGGGGATTAGCGTCAAGCAAAATCAAGTCTTTCACCACGAGCCCCCCGGTTGGGGCCACAAGTTTCTGATTGTCCGCTTCAAAGGTGAGAACCCTGCAAAACACAAACGAGACAAAACAAATCAATACAACTAGATCTATTCGGGTTAGTGTCCGTGACATTACTTCAGTCAATTCTAAGTTTTAGCAATCATTGGCAAGGGCTAGCAAAGTTATGCACATGCAAGTTCATCGGAACATCGGCGTTTTCCACATACAAAACAGTAAAGCACAAACATCAAATACTGAACAACATGTTTTATTAATGACAGGCCTCTGAATAGGCAAAGTTTTGTACATCGGATGCAACTCCTAAAAAGAGGAAGTTACGCACACACCCATACATATATGCACAAAAAATACAAAACAATATTGGTATACATGTCGACAATATGGTGCAGACAAACATCGTGAGCTGATCCTCTTATGACTCGCCTGACTCTGGCGCTTTCCTGGTATTCGACTTTCGGAAGAGATTGTGTTGGATAAACGAACCATCAGGTACTCCCAAACCACTAAGCAATGTTGTATCAGATTCGGACCGCAATCATTTGCTTTTTCAATCCCTAACTTTTGCGTGAACCGCCCTTTGCGGTTTTCAATTCACCGGGATACCCTTTTTTGCCGAAGTCGCCCAATGCAGGTTTTCGACTTCGCGGGTGTACATCTTTTCAATTTTATCCCTAACTTTTTCCCGAACCTTTTATTCATTTTTTACGATTCTCCAGGATGCCCCATTTTTGCCTGGACTCTCTTTTTACTGTCCAGCGGGTCACTTTCAAGCAAAGTATTTTTTAACTGCGTCCGAATTCACAGGAGACGTAAAGTCTTCACCATCCATGGTAGATAGTAACAAGGCTCCTCCAGAGAAGACTTTTCTGACAATGTATGGCCCTTCGTAATTAGGGGTCCACTTGCCCCTGTGATCTGTTTGTGGCGGGAGAATCCTCTTCAGCACAAGGTCGCCCGTCTGAAAGCTTCGAGGGTGTATCTTCTTATCGTATGCTTTCTTCATCTGGCTCTGATACAACCGATCGTATGCTAGAGAAGCTAGCCTCTTCTCATCCATTAAACTGAGCTGATTCAGTCTATCTTTAACCCATTCTGCCTCGTCAAGTTGGACATCTCGTAAAACCCTCAAGGAAGGAATCTCAACCTCCAACGGTAACACTGCCTCCATTCCATATACCAATGAGAAAGGGGTTTCCCCGGTTGATGTGCGTACCGTCGTACGATAACCGTGCAAAGCGAAAGGTAGCATCTCGTGTCAGTCCTTATACGTCACAACCATCTTCTGAACAATCTTCTTTATGTTCTTATTGGCCGCTTCGACAGCGCCATTCATCTTGGGTCGGTAAGGGGAAGAGTTGTGATGTTCAATCTTGAAATTCTGGCACAGCTCTTTCATCATATTGTTATTCAAATTCGAACCGTTGTCGATGATAATCCGCTCAGGGATCCCGAATCTGCAGATAATATCTCGTTTGATAAATCTGGCGACCACTTGTTTGGTGACATTGGCATATGATGCTGCTTCCACCCACTTGGTGAAGTAATCAATTGCCACCAAAATGAACCGGTGTCCGTTGGATGCCGTAGGCTCAATCTTACCGATCATATCAATTCCCCACATCGAGAACGGCCACGGTGATGACATCATATTCAGAGGACTTGGGGGTACATGGACCTTGTCCGCATAAACTTGGCATTTATGACACCTCTTTGCAAACTTGAAACAGTCTGTTTCCATAGTTAGTCAGTAATAACCTGCCCGCAATAGTTTTCTCGTCATAGCATGCTCGCCGGCATGTGTACCAAACGTACCCTCATGTATCTCTTCCATGAGCAACTTCGCTTCTTTCTCGTCTACACAGCGTAGCAAGACCAAGTCGTGGTTTCTTTTGTATAGGACACCGTCAAGATTCAGATAGAAATTGCCAGCCAATCTCCTGAGAGTCTTCTGATCTCGACTGGATGCCCCAGCCGGATACTCCTTGTTCTTCAGGAAATTCTGGATGTCAAAGTACCAGGGTTGACCATCGGGATCCTCGTCGATGGCAAATATGAATGCAGGCCTATCGAGCCGAGAGATAACAATCTGGGGAGCCTCGTTCCAGAAGTTAACTTTATACGTGGAGGACAATGTCGCCAGGGCGTTAGCCATTTGATTTTCTGCTCGCGGCACATGATGCAATTCCACCTTGTCAAAGAAAGGCAACAATCTCCTTGCATAATTCATATATGGTATCCGATTGGGCTGCCGTGTTTCCCATTCTCCTTTAATCTGATTCACCACTAGAGCTGAGTCTCCGTATACATCCAGATGCTTGATTCGCAAATCAATAGCTTCTTCCAGACCCATGATACAAGCCTCATATTCAGCCTCATTATTGGTAACGGGAAAGGTCAATTGGGCAGTGAAGGGGATGTGCGACCCCTGAGGAGTAGTGATAATCGCACCTATTCCGCTACCATAGGAATTTACAGCTCCGTCAAATATCAACTGCCATTTGGAACCCAATTCTGGTCCTTCATCCGGCAACGGTTCTTCACAATCTTTCATCTTCAGGTACATGATATCCTCGTCAGGAAAATCAAACCTCATCGATTGGTAGTCCTCGACAGGCTGCTCCCCAAGGTATTCAGACAGAACGCTACCTTTAATAGCCTTTTGCGAGACATATTGTATGTCGTATTCGGTTAACACCATCTGCCATCGGGCAATTCTTCCGGAGAGTGCTTGCTTCTCAAACACGTATTTGATTGGATCCATCTTTGAAATTAGCAGGGTTGTATGATTCAGCATGTATTGCCTCAAACGTTTGGCGGCCCAGGCTAGCGCACAACACGTTTTTTCGAGCATTGAGTATCTGGACTCACAGTCGGTGAACTTTTTACTCAAGTAGTAGATCGCGTGCTCTTTACATCCTGTCTCGTCGTGTTGACCGAGAACACAACCCATACTTTCCTCAAGAACTGTCAAATACATAATCAGAGGTCTCCTGACCACTGGGGGTATCAAAACAGGAGGTTCCTGCAAGTATTCTTTTATCTTGTCGAACGCCTTTTGACAATTTTCATTCCAGGTTACAACCTGGTCCTTTTTCAACAACTTGAATAACGGCTCGCACGTCGCAGTTAAACGAGATATGAATCAGGCGATATTGTTCAACCTCCCTAAAAATCCACGCACTTCTTTTTCTGTTTTAGGCATCGACATTTCTTGTATTGCTTTTATTTTCGCAGGATCAACCTCTATTCCTTTTTCGCTCACGATAAACCCCAGCAGTTTACTCGATCTCACCCCGAAGGTGCACTTATTAGGGTTCAGTCTCAACCTGAACTTCCTGAGCCTCTTGAACAATTTCAGCAGATTAACCAAATGCTCCTCCTCCGTCTGGGATTTGGCAATCATATCATCCACACAAACCTCGATCTCTTTATGCGTCATGTCATGAAAGAGAGTCATCATAGCACGTTGATATGTTGCCCCAGCATTCTTCAGTCAGAAGGGCATCACTTTGTAACAAAATGTTCCCCAGGGAGTAATGAAAGTAGTCTTCTCCATGTCTTCTAGAGCCATTTTGATCTGATTATAGCCTGAGAAGCCATTCATGAAGGAGAATACGGAGAACTGAGCAGTGTTATCAACCAGCACATCGATGTGAGGAAGTGGAAAGTCATCTTTCGGGCTCGCTTTATTCAAATCAAGGTAGTCTACACACATCTACACTTTACCGTCTTTCTTCGGCACTGGCACAATATTGGCGACCCATGAGGGATATTTTGTAACAGCTAGGAAACCAGCATCCCACTATTTTTGAACTTCCTCCTTGATCTTCACAGCCATGTCCGGTCTAGTTCTTCGGAGTTTCTGCTTAATAGGCGGACATTCTTCTCGCAGTGGCAGACGGTGAACAACCATATCCGTATCCAACCCAGGCATATCCTCGTACGACCAAGCAAATATATCACTATACTCTTTGAGCATCTCAACCAATCTTTGCTTGACGTCGTTCTACAGCGCGGCCCCTATACGGATGTTTCTCACAACCTCTTCCGACCCCAAATTGATAATCTCGATGACTTCCTCATGAGGCAGAATGATTCTTTCTTCTTGTTTCAATAACCAGGTCAACTCCTCTGGTACGTCGCCATCTTCCACAATCTCTTCCTCAGCCTGAAATACCGGGTGCTCGAAGTCGAGTGAGTCATAGGCGGTTCATAGATGTCATCTGAAATAGTAATCCTGCAAAGGAAATGGTTAAATGCTTCAAAACGCATACAAAGACATAACCATGTTGCCATTTTATTGTAAAAATAAAAAACAAGAAAAACAGGGATCACAACATTTGTATATAAAAAACGCCTTTATTTCATGATTAAACAATGTAATGTACATAACCAAATGGCCCTAAGCAAAATCATTATGCCCCGGGTAGGACACAGGATTATTCAACAATTAAGAAAACAAATCATTACTGTTTAGTTGTCACAGGAACAGTTTCCCGGATAGACCAATTGCAAAGACTTTGTCCTGGCACGCTTGGCTTGATCCATGCGTCCATATCACAGTCGCTATCGCCGTCTTCAGCATCGGAAACAGCATTGATAGTCTCGAAGCTCACTCCATTTGGTATGATAATGATTGGTCCCCTGACTTTGGGCGTTCCTAAAGAGGATGCTGATGACGAGGGATGATATCCAAGCCCGAACCTGTCATTCTTCACGGGAATCTCCAATACCTGCCCCCAGCCTTTAGTCTCACCAGTCTGCACTAAAGCCTGAGCCTCTTTGTAGGATGACACCGCCACATCTGGTATTTTGCTTGGCACTGGAGCTTTGTCTTTAATTCGTAATCCCTCGAAGGCTTGACACGGTGTTTCGTGTATTTCGCCGTCGACCTCAACATATTTGAATGAAGACAAATCGCTAACCATAATATCTTCCTCTCCACAAACAGTGACGACACTATCCCCAACCATATACTTCAGCTTTTGGTGCAACGTGGACGTGACTTCCCCGGCAACATGAATCCATGGGCGCCTAAGGAGACAACTATACACTGGCTGGATGTCCATTATATAGAATTCAGTTTCAAATATTTCGGGCCCCACCTGCAACGGTAATGTTATTGATCCGAAAACTGACCTTCTCGTTCCATCGAACGCCCTCACCACTAAGTCACTAGGCGTGCAGATAATCCCCTTGATATCCAACTTCATCATGGCTTTCTTCGGTAGCACATTCAGGGAAGATCTAGTGTCTACTAAAACATGGGACATGACCGTGCCCCGGCATTCAACTGACACATGCAATGCCATATTGTGCTCTCGCCCTCTCGGAGTCAAATCAAAGTCCGTGAAGCCCAAACTGTGCCCCGCATTGACATGCGCCATCACCCCTTCTAACTGATTAACAGAAACTTTTTGAGGAACGAACGACGTGTCTAGAATCTTCAGCAAAGCGTTCCGATGGGCCTCAGAACATAACAACAATGATAGGATGGAAATTTTTGACGGTGTTTGCTGGAGATGCTCGACGATTTTGTAATCACTTTTACAAATGAGCCTCATAAACTCCTCCACATCCTTAAGTGACGTTTCCTTTTCGTTCGACTGAGAAGGACCACTCTCAGTTGCCTTAGCTTTACCTTTGGCTAATCTTTCCGCCTCTACCTCGGGTGACGTGAAGATTCTCCCACTTCTGGTCATACCCCCTGTTCCGACAACATTATCTACAACCCCAGCTGGTTGTCCCTTGACTTCAATTTTCTTGCCATCGCAACATACCTCCAACCCGTAAGTCCACGGCACTGCTTTAGTACTCTCAAAAGGAACTGGTCCTGCTTTGGTAATTGTGATCGTCGGTCGCCTGGCGGGCGCCGTTATCGTTATTGTTTTCCTCGGAATCGTTTCTGTAGCGATATTGTTTTGCTCATCACACAACGCCTCTACAGGCTTTTCAACCGCGGTTCTATCAATTTGCAAGGTACCTTCATCCATCATAGCCTGAATACCCTGCTTCAACTCACTACAGCCCTCTGGCTGTATCCAACAATCCAAGCAAAACCCATCACACCCCGGGAATACACCCCTTCTTAACAACCTGCTTTTAATCTCACCCAACGGTGTCTTCAGCTCGTTGACATCCATCACTAGATTCAGATTCTCCTCTGTCAAGATGGCGTTTGCCCCATGATTGGGCATAGGCTGTTGTACTATATTTGGACCTTCCTGTCCAAAGTTAATAGCTTTACTATCCAATAAATCCTGAACTTTGTGTTTAAACACCTGACAAGCTTCTATATCATGCCCGGGTGCCCCGGAGTGGAACTCGCAATGCTTGTTGGCATCATATCCGTAAGGAAGTACTGCCCCTGTAGGTGGTGCCAAAGTCCTCTGTTCAACCAAGTTCAACCCTAGCAGGGTCTGGAGGAGTTATGCATACATGGAAGGAGGTGTGTCGAACACTCTCTTCGCTCTTGCGTTCTGTACCCTTCTCATGCCAGGATTTTGTCCTTGCTGTTGCTGTTGTTGTCGTGGTTGTCTTTGTTGAGGAAGCAGGATAGTGACGCTAGCTATCTGTTGCGGTTGAACATACTGATTTCTTCCTCTGCCCCTGCCTCTGCCACCAAACACGGCACTAGTATCACCCTGTCGTCTACCACCTAACGCTTTTCTGGCACCTCCTGTTGAAGTAGACTCCCCTGCTTGGAACCTTCCAACTTTAATCCCGTTTTCAATCATCTCCCTCATAAGAATCAAATCTGAGAAACTGCTCAATGACACACTAAACAATTTTTCGTAGAACACCCCCGTAAATGTCACAATGAACATATCGTTCATCTCCCTTTCAATTAAAGGAGGATGCACCCTTGCTGCCATATCGCGCCACCTTTGCGCATACTCTTTAAAGCTTTCCCCGCTCTTCTGTGACAAACCCTGCAATTGGACCCGGTTTGGCGCCAGATCACTGTTATATTTGTAATGGGTCACAAAAGCATCAGCCAATTGCTTCCATGTTTTGATCTGCGTGGGCTCTAGCCCCATATACCATTCAAGCGAAGGTCCTGATAAGCTGTCTTGAAAGAAATGCATGAGCATCCTTTCGTCATCTGAATACGCGGACATCCTTCTGTAATAAGAGCGAACATGGACTTTAGGGCAGGTGTCCCCTTTGTACTTATCAAAAGTGGGAGCCTTGAATTTCAACGGCACCCTCAGCCCTGGTACCAAGCCCATTGTAGTCATATCCAAACCGGTGGAGTTCTGATTCACTACCCCCTTCATCTGTTCTTCAAGCATTCTGATCGTCTGCACAGGATCAACAGGTCCTTCAAGTCCCATGCCTCTTCCAGAAAAGGCGTCCTCCTGGCGGTCTTCGCCCCAATTCATATTTCCATTTCCATATCCGTCATAACCAGTGTTGCGACCAAACCCTTGCTGATTGATCATGGGATCTTGTCCCCCGACACCGAAACCCTGGTGGACTCTAACAGGTCCACACCCAGTGTTGACAGGAATCACCCCAGCACCATTCATATTACCAAATCCACCATACCCCTGGTTAGCGTTACCAAAACCATCATAACCGAAACCCTGAGTGTTGAAGCCGAATTTCCCGTCCTGATTGATGTAATCAAATCCCTGATCATTGTAACCGAAACCATTGTTTCCAAAACCAATACCACCATTGTTGTTACCACCGCCTTGGTTGGCGTCCCCAAATCCAACATTGTTAACAACAGTCTCATTTCCATACCCTGAGTTACCATTTCTAGCGCCAGCGCCATCGTTTACAACCACAACAGGTGGGGTCACTACAGGTGGAACCACAGGCGTAGGGGGCCCATCCTCCGGAATAGTCTCAACATGCACAGAGTTGTGGTCATTGTTGCCATTCCCATTAGCCCACGTCAGCAGCGGCTGTACCAAAGTCTAAAGGCTCTCCTGGCCCTTAGCAATGTTCTCCATTGCTTGCATGAACAGGTTCAGCTTCTTGCGGATTTCCTGCATCTCCACTTAGGCTTGATCCATGATTCTCTTGCATTTGTTTCGGGTTGAGTAGCGGTGAACTCTTTGTTCGTCAATCCTGAAAAACCTGAAGATGCAGGAAATGAGATACAAGTTCAACAAGTAACTGGCAATGCAAAATGGATATGCAGATGCAATATGTGTCTGTTCGTTTAGGGAGATCGACCCCTGATTCTAGTGCCAAAGTGCCAGTGCAGTGACAGTGATGGAAATAAGAAGCTCGAAACCTAATCATAGAAAAACATCTCATATATTGCAGAAAAGCCCATCAAGTCAGGAATACAATATTACTGAGCGTACAATAGGAAGGCATGACCTCAACCAACAATCCTGGTGATGGCCAGCACAATGCAAATAAAGCATACACATCAATACATGAGATAATCAAGTGCGACCATATGCCTGGTACTCCTCTAATAATCTCTTAGTCTTGGGATGATTCGGCTGAGCAAGCAACCCTTCGACGAGCGAGTCTCTTTGCCTGACAACACGCTGGATATCACCAATGGATTCCTCCCAAACACCTTCCCCAAAGCAATCTTCTAGCTTCCGTTTCTGGGATGCAGACTCCTTCTTGCGCTTGATAACTTTCTTCAAGGCATTCTGGACATCATACCTCCGCGTAACCTCTTCTTCCAATCTCTTCTGGCTAGCTTTCAACTGACCTTCCAGCTCAGAGATCTGCAGCTTCAGTTTGTCTTCTATTTCCTTATTGCCGGTCAGCGTGGCGTTCCAGGTTTTGTTGAATGCAGAGATCTCCCGGTAGGCTATATCAAGTGCTTTCTTCTTAGACTCCAGTATATCATGAGAGCTCTTGAAATCTATACCCAAACGTTCACGCTTCTTTCGTTGCTCAGTCAATTCTGTGCCTAGTTGATTCACCAGCTTCGTTTGCTGCTCGAAGGAATATACAGCCTCATTCCTTTCGCTCCTGAGTTGCATTAGCTCTTCCTCCAGCTTCTCGTTGGCTTTCATCAGCTCTTCTTTCTCCTTCACAACCTGTTCATACCTCTCAATAAACACAGTAGTTGGCTCCTCAATCACGGGGGGAACAGGAGGTAGTACTGCAGGAAACGGCATCCGCACCTGCTTTGCTCGATCTTGGATCCAGACTCTGTATGGGGCATAAGCTTGACAATCATTTTTACCCAACAATGGCTTACCCCTTTTGTTGATATTATTCCAAGCATGCTGAAGCTTGGATAACAGTTCTCCCTTCAACTCACTTGTGAAGTACATAGATTCCTGCACTTCCTCCTCTTTTGGCGGGCTTTCCAAAGCGTAACTGAATTGCCTGATCAACAATGACGGATTGTAGTTAAGGCACCCTTTCCTCCCAATCAAGGGAACGTTAGGATATCCGGCGCAGCTGTAGATAATCTCAGATCCCAATAAATCCCTATCAAACCAGAGAACATCTTCTGAAGAAAGCCCCATCAGATGCTCAGACCATTCCACCGTATCTGCAGACTCAGCGAAGATACCCCTCTGGGGCAGATGACTCTCAAACCACATATACAGTAAAGGGCCACAACAAGAGACGTTCTTGCCCCTCCTGTTCTCGTTCTTATAATGCAGTGAGTGATAGAAATCTCCAATCAAAGTAGGCACAGGATTGCCTGAAGCAAATATATAAAACACATCCAGATCAACGAAGTCAGGCAGGTTCGGGAACAGTACAACGCCATAGATACACAGAGCAAGGATAACATTAAACACAGTCCAACATCCACTCTTGGCATACTCTTGTGCTTTCCCAACCAGGAACTTGAGAGGAAAACCCGACACTCCATTCCACGATGTCAACAGCAGCTCTGAGGAGTCTAAATGCAAAGCAACAGCCAAATCCTCCAGTTTGGGCTCAGCGTCCATGTGAATGAAAGGTACCCTATTATGGATGGTCAAATCTAAGATCTCAGTATATTCCTCCATAGTCCGAGCCAGAATGAAGTCAGGGAAAGTAAAACACCTCAGCGGGGGATCGTAGAACTGCATCAGAGTGTACAATCTGTTGCGCTCATACATGGATGGTTTATACACCAATCTAAATAACTTCCCATAGCTCTTCCTGAAGCTTCTCCTCACATCCTCATCAGCTAAAGATGTCAAACCAAGCAAAGAAGAAACATCTGGGGTAGGCAACCTGTACGCAACAGTCTTCTTCAGGATATCCATAATATCGGCAGACAGAAATCCGGGCAACTAGAATCAGGAGTATGAAGATGCACCTACAGCACAGACACACGTTATGATATGCAGGATGAGTATGCAATAATGCAGTATGAAACAGGGATCAAGTGATATATTGCTGAAGAGATCCATCCACAATATCTGTCTCAACAACCCCACAATACTGCTCCAACCTGGTCCCAACAGACCCAATAACACTGTCCTCAAACACCACTGAACCTCAATCAAGAAAACCGGTAATCTGGAGGTCAAGTTACCTGCATGCCCCAACCCCTCTCATAGGTAGGTATCCTAATAACTGACACAAGGTACGACATCCTATGCGGTCATCGGCGTCACAGACTTTCAAGATTGATGATACAATACCCATAAGGTGTGGCATCATCCTATCCTGAAGAGGCCTCACTTAGCCAACTTCCAAATGATCGGTCCCCGGAGTCGACAATCCAACTAACCAACAACCCCCTCAACCCCAAAGGGTTGAAAAAGAAGTCAACCAGAAGAACCTCGTCCGAGCATGGATTTTGCGGGACACTGGTACATGCAAAGCATGCACGCGCCCACAACTTTCCACAACTAATTCTAGGTGCACTCAAGCCCAGGTTCGGCTTATCTCTCAACAGATCACCCCATCCCCACAACAGCAATAACAATATAAAGCTGACAATAAAATGCGGAAAATTAAAGGCAGAAATGTAAATCCATACAAAACCCACGACGGGAAAACAAGCGCTAGGATTGACTCGCGTAGGGAACTGTTGGAATCCCTAGCAGAGTCGCCCGCTGTCGCTACTGCGAAAATCGGCGCCGGCTAAACAGAAGAGTCGCCACCGTGTGTTATTTATCCCAAAGGAGGGAAAGGAAACGCTCGAAGTAAACCTACTGCAAAGACGGGAAAGGAATGGTCATCGCAACCAAATCCTGGATTCAGGAGTCGATTACGCAAGGGGAGGTATTAGCACCCCTCACGTCCTTCGTACTCGACGGGATCCACGCTTGTTTTCTAGTACGGATTATTATTCTATCTACTCTAAAGGTCTGGGGTTAAAAGAAAATAAAATGACTCGGCAAAGTATCAATGCCTACGTATTCCCGTCTGGAACGAGAAATCAGAGTCAACGTAGTTCGCCTACCTACAGGAAAGGAGGGGAAGGTTGCTCGCTAGGATACGGCATCCTATGCCTACGTACTTTCATACAGCATGAAAGATCAGAGCAAACGTAGTTCGGGCCACGGAAGACACAAGCTTGTCTGTTTATCTTTTATCCTTCTGAAAAAGGTTTCCTCCTGATTACGGGTCCAAGCGGACAAAAATGACACTGTGATGTTTGTTTTCAGTCTTTTACGCAAGAACTGTTTTTTATTGTGTTTGAAACATTATTGTGTTTTTGACTGTTTCGAGATGAGAAGAGAAACAACACTCTAAAAACCTAGGGTTGAAAATGGGAAGCAAAACTACCCTAATGTTATCATGCATGGGTTAACACCTAATGTCTGTCAAAATTCCCTCCTGCACAGAGGAAATCAGAGATCCTAGGGGATAAACGGAATTAATATTTTTATTGTTTTATTAAATTCTAGAAACCTTAAGGAAAACAAGGAAAAAATTCACATCCAAAAATGATATTTTTTTAATTTATTATGAATTTTCTAATTAACCTAAAATAAATGTGGAAATAAAAGAAAAATAAAAAAAATGGTAAATGGGCGTGACAAATAGCAATCAGAACCAATTCAATTCACCAATTGGGCCCAGAGGGGGTGCGTATAGGAAGAGCGCGCCAGGCCCAATTCAATTCAGAAAATAAAATGAAAATAGAAAGAAAAATGGAAAAAAGTTGGTGCGAATAGCAAGGATTTCCCGTGTATTTTCCATTGGGCCTCAGAAAGGGGTGTTGGTAGCAAATTCTCATTTAAGCCCATGCCAACTTGTTAAGTGAAACGACGCGTTTCACTCTCCTCTCAGAATTCCTTCACAACCTTAGATTCACTCGTGGCCGTTGGATGATGGTTTCAGTCAAAGGTCTTGCACGATCCTATGGTGATAAGTTCATCTTCTTCCTTTGAATTTTGGAGGGAGAAAAGCCATGGCTGAAATAGAGCTTCAACCTTCATCTTCCCCAAACGCAACTCTCTTAATCCTCACCAAAACCCTAACCTAAATACATCAACTGGCTCGCCTTTTCACAAGGAATTCAATCATACTATCCATTGGCATTGAATCATCTTCTTCCTCAAAACACGAAGAGAGGTTCAGAAAAAGCTCAAACCTCAATTCTCACCAAACTTAAAATTGAGAGGCCTAAGATCAACTACACCTTACAATGAGTAAAATCCACTATTAAACTAGGTTTAAACCTCCAAGAATTGCAAGATACGGTCATGAACAGAAATGGTGTCATCTACAAAAATGTCTCCAATCCTTGAATTTCTTTACCAGAAAGTTCCTATCAATGATCTACATTTCATCCAACCATCTAAACCTTAGCAATTATACCTATATCAAGCCATAGGATAAGATTTACATACCTGCAAAAATCGAGTGAACACACCAAGCAATCCTTCAAATTGAGCTCCAAGATTTTCCAGATAGCATCAATGATGTATGATCAAGCTTCTGTATGCATCAAATTGGACTGAATCTTCCTGAATCACCAAACTCGATTCTGACTTGCAAGATGAAAACTCAAAGTGCTATCTCCTGATTTTGCACCAATCTTGCCTTGAATTGTATCTGGAATCATTCACCAACACCAAAGGAAGTTATTGAACATAAAAGAATGGAGAAGACATTGAATTACTCCTCAACTCAAAAATTTGGCAATGTCATTATTTTCAAAATATGTTTTCCAATCAAATTGGTATGTCATATGGCTTGGTTTGGACTTATAGATTAAAAATCCCAATTTTCATCCTTGGTTCATTTAAAATTCACCCTTATTTTAGGCCATTTTTGCAATTTTGTGATACAAGCCCTTCCAATCACCCATGACCTCAAAACTAGCCTAAAAAAACCATTCTAAACACATCTCATGTTGAACATTTTTTCATTTGAGGAGTGGAAGATAGAGATTTTGACCTATGTTGAAAAATGACCTATAGTTCAACTTTCCCAGAATACCCATGGATTGCCAAGATCATAACTTGAGTTCTACAAATCCTCTTGAGGACTTCTAGTTCTCAAATTAAATCTAAGGTCATGATATAAAACTCTTATGTTGGCCAAGAATCCATTTGATAACTCCTTGATGGGCAAAAGTTGCTTGGAAGTCAAGTGACTTTCACAAATAAATTTCAGTGTCCTCTGATGACCCATAACTTGCAAAAACCATAACTTGAGTTCCAAAAATCTTCTTGAAGACTTCTAGTACTAAAATTAAAGCTATTGATAAGCTCTACAAGTTTCATGTTGACCAATAATCCATTTGAAACTTGCATTTTTGCTTATCTGGCTTGGAAGTTAGGCCTTAATTAGGGGATTTTACACTGAAACCCTAATTTGGCAACCCCTTATACTCTTGATTCTCTTTGATCTATCCTTGGCACAACACCACACATGTATCAACGTATCAATTCATGAATCCCACATCCTCCAATTAAGCCTTGATGCTCTTCAATCACTCAGTTGCCCTTGGGTTGACCTAGAAGAAACCCTAGTTGACTGCACTTCAACTGTGGCTCTTGTACTTGAATCAATGACTTGTCTCATCTTCAATATGACCCTCTAGGCATCTCATAAGCTTTGTACACATTCCTATAGCTCATACCCCCATTGATGACCCTCAATACACCCCAGATTAGGAGAGAAATCCACCTGATGATACTCAAACATCTCAAAGCTTCAAACATTTCTTGATGACTTGGATAGTCTTAAACTGGAATAAACCCTTGATGTGCTTCTTTAGATAAGAATGGAACTTGATCCCTTGTTGGATACCTTGCTATGCTATGCTATTCAAATGATTAGATTATGTACATGAGTCAATATGCAAATGATAATGCAATTAAAACATAAATCAGGTGAAATAGGTTGAGCAAATTTTAGGGTGAAACAAGTAGCTCTAAAAATATGGAGAAGACATGTTCCTTTGACTCAACTTTGCCGCAATTTATGGGATCTCTGTAAAAAAATCTTCCTCTAAAGGGAATCTGGAATCTCTGCACCCTGATGGTTTAAGATGAAGTGCCTTAGCATTTTGAACCTCCGAGAGGTGATTCAGATTAATTGCCTTCTAGATAAGGTAGCTTCTGTGCTCTTGGGGTGGCCTGCCCCAGCCTTGAAGTGATTTTGCCCTTGATTGGATAATTTATGAAGGAGTGCCTCAGACTGACTGACCTTCGAGAGATTTATCGAATCTCGACCTGGTTTCCCCAGATTAACTGACTAGTGAAATAACGTTTTTGAATGACCTTCGAGAGATTTATCGAATCTCGACCTGATTGCCCCAGATTAACTGGATCTTAGAATGGCTGACTCTTGTTATGTGATCCCTTGGCATGACTTGCCCCTACTCAGTGGAGCACTCAGGCGCTTTGCATCTTATCTTGATCAAACTTTCCATTGTAGAAACTCTCCTGATGTCAAGTGCTTACCAACAAGTAAAACAAATCACTTTGCAAATGATATTTTAATGCAATGCATATGACAATTTTGAAATCCAAGTCTGTTCATTGGAAAAAAGTTATGACATACTGTGAATGAATCACTTATCAAAATGTCAACATCAATACCCATAGGGTATGAAAATCCTTTTAGGAGTCAGTTTCGACACGATCTTTACCGAAGTATGCTTTCGAAACAAACCTACTTTAATTAGGTCTTTCGAAGGTTGTAACGTGGTCTGGCTCACGGTTATAGCAAGAAAGGATATAAGGCTCAAAGTTTTATTTTAACCCACCTATTCTCCTTGATGTTCTCTAGTCCTATGTTCAGCTAAATCGACACAAGCGCTCACCTTACAAAGGTTGGATGACAGGAGTGATGGTTAAGGAAACCACAAGTTTTCAGAGTGACAGTCACTCGCTTTTCGTTTTTGGTGTCTGGAGTCATACGACTTGTCCTGCATCATTTTTGTATTTCCCTATTTTTGACTGGACTGACTCTTTGGATATATTTTTTTGATTTAGAAATCCAGCGGGATGCCCTAATTTTCTGCCTAAGCCACTTATTTTCAATTTATTGATTTAGCGGGCTTTTTATTTTTTCATTTTTTGGCAACAAATCATATGACACCGGCTTGTCTGACTTGTTTAAAAGGGTTGTAATTGCCTAACTCCTTGGCTGGCGAGGGATAACCATCGTAAGTTTTTTGAGGTACGACCTCTACAGGTGTGATTGATCCTCGAACGGGAATACTCCTTTCGCAATTTGGATGTTTGGTCAAATTAACTGACACCTACCCTGCCCCAGGTTAAGATTGAGGGTTTTTCGTTTTCAGAAAGAAACTCCTACTACTAGGCTCAAAGGGGTTGACAAGGGGTTACCTTCCTTATACCTATGGTGTTTAGGGATTTGAAACAATGCATGTATATCATCAATAGAGGTTCTATTCAAAAGCATACAATTATAAGTTTTGCGTCTTTCAATTTCGTCATCCTCCCTCGAATTTTGCTTAAACAAGCGTTTGACATCAATAAAAAAGTATTTGAGTGAACATAAATGGATTTAATCAAAACATGCATATTCATTTCATTATTATTATCAATCGAAAACAAACAAGTTTTACAAATAAGTTCGCACTTTAACAGAAAAGAAACTACAAACGTAAAGAAATGACATGATATAAAAGATTTCCAGCTTCGGGGAACTGGGCTTTCCAATCTTGATTTGCTACTGAGATAGCCATCTCCAAAATTGCTCGTCGTAATCAGTCTGATACACTTCTAAACATCTGCTCTCGATGAATTCCTCCATAACATGAACTGATGAACCCACATGACTGGGTGAAGGAGGATTGTTGATCTAAATACCCTGAGGTGTGACTGAGAACATACTGGTGTCAAGAAGAGTCTGAATCTTTCTCTTAAGCACCTTACAGTCTTCGGTTGAATGCCCATGTGCCCCAGCATGGTAATCACAATGGGCGTTGACATCAAAACCTGGCGGATACGGAGGGATCACTAGATTAATCTCCTTTGGTACTATCAATTCACCTTTGATCAGATCTGGCAACATCTGACTATACGACTTCGGCAACTGAGTGAAATGCTTCTCTGGCTTCCTTGGCCTCTGTCGGGCGCGCTGACGCGACTGATGACAGTATGACCATTTACTCTGGAGGGGAACAGATATCTGATACACAGACCCAACATATTGCTGACTCTGAACAGCCGAAATGTCTGAAGACCGAATCTGAGGTATTGGGGATTCCTGAAGGGAAATACTTTCTTTCTCCCATTCTTCTTGAGAATTGACAACTGATTCGCTTTCTTAAACTGGGATATTTGAGGTGGAATAACATCCTCATTAACTGGAGTCCTCTGAATGTTGGCCTCTCCCCTTGTCATAGTTGTCATGGATTCCATGAGGTTATCTAGCTGATTCTTCATCAATTCAAACTCTGCCCTTGTAACAACCGAATTCTGCTCCCCTGAGTTCATGATTCTTCCAAAATCTAATTCAAGTCCAATACGAGTGTCGGGAAATCAACCGCGGGTTGGACAAAAGATGGGTGAGCTCTTTGTTCTGGCTGAGGATGGATATGCAAAAATGAGGTGCAAATGCATTGCAATATGCTAATGCAACAAACACGGGATCAAGGTCACAAATCCTTCAAGACAACACAACGAGATATCTCTCACCTCAGGTAGGCAATGTACTGGTTTATAAGAGGTCATCCCAAAGGATTTAAATAAAGTCCTATGCACTAACCCTCAAAGGTTTTCCATTATAACGATGATTCGTAAGACGGTAATCCCTTCAAAGGATGAATACGTAGTTATGTCTTAGTAACCTTCGGAATGAGGTTCTACAAATGGTCCTCAGAGTCACAGACTCCCAGGTCGGAAATAAAGATGCCATTACGACTACTCATAAGACATAATCATCCCAAAGGGGCCTCATTTGAGTGGTGGAATTCAAACAAACTCAACGAGTCCTAAGTCTCGCAAATTAGAAAGAATACACCTCCTAATTTAGTGTATACTAGAAAGCTCATGTAGAAAGCTTTTATCCTTACAAACCTTCCCCAATAACCCCAACAGGTAAAAGGAGCACAACAACATAAAATAATAAGATAAATAAAACACAAATGTGACAAACAAACTAGATTTGGGTTGCTAGGTACATTCCCCAACAGAGTAGCCAGCTGTCACTACTCGAAAAAAATGCAACGACGGAGAGGCGAGAACGGAAAGACAGAAGAGTCGCCATCGAAATTTATTTTTCTCATGAGGGGAAGGGGAAAAATTGAGAAAACCCTAAGAGATAAACGGATAAGATGGTCTCGCAACCATGAGAATGGGTTCGGAAGCCGGTTATGTGAAGGGAAGGTATTAGCACCCCTCGCATCCATCGTACTCGATGGGAACCATTTGTTTGTCTATGTGTGATGATATTTGCTAGAGGATATCTCTATATAAGTGTGTTCCTAAGGGAGAGAGAAAGGTTAGAAATAGAGAAAGGGGAGATAAAGGGGGATAAGAGACTCGGTAGGACTTCGCGGTCCTATGCCTACGTATTCTCAACAAATATGAGAAAGTCAAAGTCAACGTAGTTCGAGAAACTACGAATAAAAAAAGATAGAAGTGTGATCGCCAAGACATCGCCGCTTGTGCCTACTTATTCTCATCTGGTATGAGAAATCAGAGCAAACGTAGTTCGGGGAACTACAAGAGAGGTGGAAAAGTGCGCTCGCCAAGACATCGCCGTCTTGTGCCTATGTATTCTCAAATGGTATGAGAAATCAGAGCAAACATAGTTCGGGGCACGGTTAACTGGTATTTTTATGGGTGATGCTATCTTGCGCATTCTAGTAGTTAGGTGTATTGCAGCTTGCTTGTGGAGTCTTAGGTGTTACCTGTTTGCGGTAGAACGGTCATAACATAGCCTTTTGAAAAGAGATCGTTTTCATCATCGAGGCAAGATGTCATATTTGATTTGTGGAAATTGTTTTTAGGGGTGAAATAGATCCTCGGATAGTAACCTCTAACGGGTAGAACCCTATTCTTTATCTCAAAGATTTATTTTGAAAAGGTGTGGCGAATATAGTCACGTCTTTGTATTGAAAGAAGAGTATCGAGACCACACACTCTACAGTGAGTATCCTGAAACTCGGAGAGGAAGAAGTCTGCACTCAATCCTCTCTCTTTAGTTCAATACAAAAAGAACTTTATCCTCTTATTAAAATTGTTTTGATCTTGAATGATAAGTTCTTTACGACAGTAAAACCTAAAGGTAATGTCAAGCACTCGGAATAGGAGAAGGCCTACGCCTAACCACTCCATGAACATTCATGTTTTATTGTGAAAAGATTTTGAAAATGCACTTGGCACGAGACCAAGGTTTTAAGAGAAAAGGTATGGAAAGAAAGTTTGGAGAATTGGTTTGACAGTTGGTTAAGAAAATCCTGTTAGAACACAGATTGGTGTTTAATTATATCTATATGTTTTGATGATAACTCTTATGAAATTTTGTATTAAGAAAATATATACTCTAATTTTTGTTCAAGTATTTGTGTTTCAGATATTAAATTAAATATCATTATGGAAGCAAAATGCATCTGAACAGCAAGTTACGCAAAGCTCTGAAGCATCAGAAGCAAGCCATCAGAAGACTCTCAGCGCTGCCAAAAGATTCTGAAGCAGAAGCTGCAGAAGCATCTGAAGCGTAGCTGAAGATTTTGTATGAAGAGTTTAAAGCATTGTTTCAGAAGACTCTGAATGTACTTTACGCTGCAAGTACAGAGGCTCTGAAAAACAGTTATGCTTTTATCAGATCACTCACGCTAAAGCACTATTGCTGCAACTCTGATATCATTGCATCTGATCTGAAGAACCAGAAGCACATCAGTGGATCTGATGTTGTTTTCGTTTGAAAAGATGTTAGCACGTGAATAGACTTGTTACTATTCTCAATGTCCTCTCTAACAGAACTATTCCTTATTTGTGATAGACACAAGGATTCAGGAAAAAGGCATTTCTCTGAACATTCTACTTATGAGAAAGGAAAAGTCATGTGAAGACAAAAGGCTACAACTACTATATTTGCACGGTCTTCAAGCATTGCACCTTCAGCACTATAAAAGGACGTCTTTAACATCTCTTCAAGGTTAACGAACTGATAACAAATCTTGAGGAAATTATTCAACAACTCTCATACACTTATTCTTATTCAAAGCTGAATAGTTTTATTTGTTCTTAATCTTAAGTATAAAAATCACAGTTTGTGATATAGCTTTTTTAGAAGCATCAAACACACTTGTCAGTTTACACTTATTTGTAAAGGTTCCTTAAGAAGACCAAGTTGTGGTTAGTAGTTCTTGAGAAGACTAAGACAGTTGTTCTTAGTGTTTGAAACTGTAATCTGTTCGAATATAGTGGATTAAGTCCTTGAGGAGAAAGGAAAATCACTCTTGATAGGGTGGAATGGATTAGTTGAGCTCAAAGAACCAGGATAAAAATCATTGTGTTTTTATTGCCATAATATTTGCAAAACCCTTATCCAACCCCCCTTCTAAGTGTTTTTCTCACCTTCTGTTGGCATCAGAGCTCCGGTTCTGTTAGTGATATCACTTGACTGTGAACAGAAAAGATCCAGTTGAGAAAACTCTTGATATATTTTGGTTGATACATTATGGCTAAAGCTTCAACATCCAACAACAACAGGTATGAGGACAGATATAGAATCAGCACTAAACCTCCTATGTTTGATGGGGAAAAGTTTGACTACTGGAAATACAGGATTGAAAGCTTCTTTCTAGGATATGATGCTGACCTTTGGGATTTAGTCGTTGATGGCTATGTTCACCCCACTGATGGGGATGGCAAAAAGATAGACAGAAAATCTATGACTGAAGCTCAGAAGAAAGAATTCAGGAATCATCATAAAGCAAGAACCATACTACTAAATGTTGTATCTCATACTGAGTATGAGAAGATTACTAACAAAGAAACAAGATTTGGTATGTTTGAATCTTTGAAGACGACTCATATAGGGAATTCTCAAGTCAAGGAGACCAAGGCTCTGGCGCTGATCCAGAAATATGAAGCCTTCAAAATGGAGGAATCAGAATCTGTAGAAGTTATGTTCTCTAGATTCCAGATTCTCATAGCTGGCTTGGAAGTTCTGGACAAGGGTTACTCCACTGCAGATCATGTTAAGAAGATCATCAGAAGTTTGCCAATCAGATGGAGACCAATGGTCACTGCTCTGAAGCTAGCTAACGATCTGAATAAGATCACGTTGGAGGAACTGATCAGCTCTCTGAGGATTCATGAGATTAAATTAAAGGAAGACGAACCCCAGAAAAAAGGTAAGTCTGTTGCTTTAAAGTCTAACAAATCGGCCAAAGCTTTGCAGGTTTTAGAAGAAAGTTCTGAAGAATCTTCTTCTGAAGAATAAGATGAATTGTCCCTGCTGTCTAGAAGAATCAACAAACTCTGGAAGCATAAAGAGAGGAAGTTCAAGAACTTCAAGAAACCAGATCAACGTAAAGAGTCTTCTGGACACAGAAGATCTGGAAAGAAAGAGGTTGTTTGGTATGAATGCAAGGAACCTGGGCACTACAAGAATGAATGCCCAAAGCTTCAGAAGGAAAAGCCAAGAAGGAAGCCTGATCATAAAAAGAAAGTTCTGATGGCAACCTGGGATGACTCAGATGCATCTGAATCTTCATCAGACTCAGATGAAGAATGTGCAAACGTGGCACTCATGGCTGACGTAGAAGACCATGCAGAATCATCTGAATCAGAATTAGAATTAGATTCTGAGGAGGTATTTTCTGAACTTTCTAGAGCAGAGCTCATTGAAAGTTTATCAGAAATGTTAGAAAACTATAGTAAGATTAAGCTCAAGTACAAGAAGCTTGAAAGCAATCTTGTATCTGAGAATGATCTTCTGATATCAGAAGTTGCTGAGCTCAGAGCAAACAATTTGAAAATTAAAAATGAATTAGAAAGAGCTCAACAAGATTCTGAAGTTGAAACTGAGTCAAAATCGAACAACATTTTAGAACAATATGACTATAGTTTTCAGAAATTTATGGCAAGAAGCCTAGAGAGAAGCAAGATGGCTTCAATGATCTATGGTGTAAGCAGAAATAACAGGAAGGGTATTGGATATGAATCTTCTTCTGAGAAGGATTTAAATCCAACATCTGTTGATAAACTAATCATTAAGCATACTCCTCTGTATTCTACTTTTAAGTTTGGTCATCTTAATGATATTAAACACACACGTTCTGGTCAGAACATTCCTGTGTTTAAACCTAAAGTTAGTCATAACAAACCTGTTGTCAGAAGACAAAAGTTCAGACAAAACTTTAAGGCAACTAACCCTAAAGGACCCAAAAAGATTTGGGTACCTAAAGGCCAAATAATATCTGTTGCAGACATCTTTAGCAGCAAAGTTAAAACACCAATCTTGGTACCTGGACTCTAGCTGCTCGCGTCACATGACGGGAGAAAGGTCTATGTTCCAAAGCCTGGAGCTTAGATCTGGAGGAGACGTCAAGTTTGGAGGGAACCAGAGAGGCAACATAGTTGGCTCTGGAACTATTGGCAATGGTAATCTTCCTTCCATTTATAATGTCTTACTAGTTGAAGGATTAACACATAACTTATTGTCCATAAGTCAATTAAGTGACAATGGTTATGACATAATCTTCAATCAAAAATGTTACAAGGTTGTCAGTCAAAAGGATGGCTCAATCCTATTTAATGGAAAGAGGAAGAATAACATTTATAAAATCAATCTTTCAGAACTTAAGGTTCAGAATGTAAAATGCCTTCTGTCTGTTAATGATGAGCAATGGGTCTGGCACAAAAGATTGGGGCATATTAGTATGAGACGTATATCTCAGATTAATAAACTCAATCTGGTCAGAAGACTTCCTCAGTTGAAGTTCAACTCAGATGCTCTTTATGAAGCATGTCAAAAAGGAAAATTTTCAAAATCTTCTTTTAAAACTAAAAATGTTGTTTCAACCTCAAGACCATTAGAATTACTTCATATTGATCTGTTTGGACAAGTGAAAACTGCATCCATCAGAGGCAAGAAGTATGGATTAGTCATTGTTGATGACTACAACAGATGGACGTGGGTGAAATTCCTAAAACACAAGGATGAGTCACATTCTGTGTTCTTTGACTTCTACAAACAAGTCCAGAATGAAAAAGATTTTAAAATTATTAAAGTAAGAAGCGGGCATGGTGGTGAATTTGAAAACAAATTTTTTGATTTTTTTTAATGAAAATGGTATTGCACATGATTTCTCCTGCCCTAGAACTCCACAACAGAATGGAGCTGTAGAGAGGAAAAATAGAACATTGCAAGAAATGGCCAAAACCATGATCAACGAGACTAATCTGGCAAAGCATTTTTGGGCAGAAGCAATAAACACAGCTTGTTATATTCAGAACAGAGTGTCTATAAGACCTCTTCTGGAGAAGACTCCCTATGAATTGTGGAGGAACAGGAAGCCTAACATTTCTTATTTCCATCCTTTTGGATGTGTATGTTTTATGTTGAATACTAAAGAGAATCTGAACAAGTTTGATTCTAAAGCACAGAAGTGTTTCATGCTTGGGTATTCTAAGCGCTCTAAGGGCTACGGAGTATACAATACTGAGACACAGATTGTGGAAGAATCTATACATGTTAGATTTTATGATAAGCTTTGCAATCAAAAGCCAAAGCAGCTTGATAATTCTGCAGATAGAGAAGTTATTCTTACAGACTCTGAAGTCTCAAAGGCAGAAAAGGCTCAAGTGAAAGAACCAGAAGCAACGTCGGATGCAACTCCATTGGCTGCTCAGATGAACAATTTAAATATTTCTGAAGAACCGAATGTTAAGGGATCATCATCCAGAATCAAGGCCTCTCACCCAGAGGATGTGATAATTGGGAAGAAGGATGACCCTATCAGAACAAGGTCTTTTCTCAGACCTTCTGCAACGTCACTATTTGGGTCGGTGTCTATCATTGAACCAACTTCTGTGGATGAAGCTCTGAATGATAATGAGTGGATACTTGCTATGCAAGAAGAGCTAAATGAATTCACCAGAAATGACGTTTGGGATCTGGTACCAAGACCAAAAGGATTCAATATTATTGGAACTAAATGGGTCTTTAGAAACAAATTAAATGAGCAGGAGAAGTTGTAAGGAACAAGGCAAGGCTAGTTGCTCAAGGGTATAGTCAGCAAGAAGGAATTGACTACACAAAGACTTATGCTCCTGTGGCAAGGTTAGAGTCTATACGTCTACTCATTTCTTTTGCTGCACAAAATAACATCACTCTTTATCAGATGGATGTTAAGAGTGCCTTCTTAAATGGTATTATAGAAGAGGAAGTTTATGTTCACCAACCTCCTGGTTTTGAAAATGATAAATTTCCAGAACATGTTTTCAAACTTAAAAAATCACTCTATGGCTTAAAACAAGCTCCCAGAGCTTGGTATGAAAGGCTGAGTAATTTTCTTTTGGAAAAGAATTTTATCCGAGGCAAAGTGGACACAACTCTCTTCTGTAAATCATTTAAGAAAGATTTCTTAATTTGTCAAATTTACGTAGATGATATTATATTTGGATCTACCAATGTTACGCTTGGAAACGAGTTTGCTCTTTCTATGCAGGTCGAATTTGAGATGAGCATGATGGGAGAACTCAGATTCTATCTGGGAATCCAAGTCAATCAAACTCCAGGAGGCACCTACATACATCAGACTAAGTATGTGAAGGAGCTTTTGAAGAATTTTAATATGAATGAAAGCAAGTTGGCCAAAACTCCAATGCATCCTACAAGCACTCTTGGTAAGGAAGAGGTTAGTAAGAAAGTAGATCAAAAGCTTTACAGAGGTATGATTGGATCTCTTCTGTATTTGACTGCTTCTAGACCTGATATTCTATTCAGTGTTTGTCTATGTGACATATTCCAATTAGATCCTAGAGAATCACACTTAACAGCTGTTAAGGGGATTCTAAGGTATCTGAAAGGTACTACTAATGTGGGTTTGTGTTAAAGAAGATCTAATGATTATAAATTAGTTGGATTCTGTGATGCTGATTACACTGGAGACAAAGTAGAAAGAAAAAGTACTTCTGGTAGCTGCCAGTTTCTTGAAAGTCATCTGATCTCTTGGTTCAGCAAGAAGCAACCCACTATTGCGCTTTCAACAACAGAAGCATAATACATTGCTGCTGCTGGTTGTAGCACTCAGATGCTCTGGATGAAGAGTTAGCTAGAAGACTATCAGATCCATGAGAGTAACATTTCAATATTCTGTGATAATACTTCTGCTATATGTTTGTCTAAAAATCCTATTTTACACTCTAAGGAAAAACATATAGAGATAAAACATCACTTCATCAGAGACTATGTTCAGAAGGGAGTTATCATTTTAAACTTTGTTGATACAAATCATCAATGGGCTGATATCTTTACAAAACCCCTTGCTGAAGATAGATTCAAATTTATTCTGAAAAATATAAGTATGGATTTCTGTCCAGAATAAAATGTTTATCAGAAGAAATTTTTCTCAGATGAAAATGTTTTAACTCTGAAGTATTACATCTATTCATTTATGGTTTATTATTTTATTTTTTTTGTGTGCAAATCTGAACTAACAAGCCTCAGAGGATCTGGACGTTGGCTAACGTTTCATTTCTCAAAGAAGTTTCAGAAGCACATGCAAGCAAACACGTGTAACTCTGAATCTGAAAAGGTGGAGTGCACAATACTGAATTGATGTTTGAGTGTTTTTGAATATTGAGTTTCTCGTTTCCCCCCCAATTATCAGAATCATTAATTGCTTGAAATGATTATATTCTCTTCATTAAATGCTAAGTGGTAAGCGTGCTGAGTGTGTGACCTTTGTGTGCCCTAATTTCTTCTATAAATGCCACAACTTTACACATTTCACACTTTTCACTCTCACGAACACCTTGTATGCATTTCTTCTTGTTTCATTGTTTCCATCTCTCTCTCAAACCCAAACATCTCAGTAACCCTAATTCTTCAAGGACATCAATGGCAACTTTATCATCAACATCTACTCAGTTCCAATCGTCAATGGCTGTTGTTTCTTCTTCAAACATGGGTGTTGTTGCGTTTAAGGAACCTATAAGAACATTACTCACACCAGTTGACAAGTTGGAAGTCTTGTGTGAATCCATTGTTAACTTTGAATCGTTTGCTGAAAATGGGTATGATCTTCGTCCCATTGTTGATGCACAGTGTTGGACCAAGTTCTTTGACAGGCTAATGGGACTAGTTTATACTTGTCTAGTGAAGGAATTTTGGATACATGCTTCTACTTGCCCTAAGTTCATAGTTTCTTATGTTCTGGGTAAAGAAATTGTTATCACTGAAGATTTGATAAGAAAACTCATAGGGTATGAGGAAACTGATGGAGTCACTAATTTACCAGCTGGGCGTGTAGATATGACTGATGTGTATAGAGAAGTTTTCTCATCTGGAGACGCTTTTAACAAAATAAAGGACTTGAATCCAGCCTACAGGATCTAGGCTAAGATTTTCATGAGTTGCATTCATCATAGAAAATCTTCCAACTCTCCAGACTATGTTAACACTTATCAGCTATACTTCATCTATTGTCTGAGTCAGAGCACCGAAGTAGATCTGCCATATCTTCTGTTTAATCATCTGTGGACATATGTTAAACAGTCAAGGGAAGAGGCTAGAGCCAAACATCAAAAGCTGAGGAACAGGATTCCAATGGGAAGACCTATCTCAGACATTCTAACTGAGAATGGTCTTGTTGGTCATCTGGTAGAAGCTGGACTGAAGGAAGAGTTAGCTTCTGTGATTGGAAAACCTCTTAATGGGAAGAGTCTTCAGAGGATGAAAGTTGTAGAAGAAGTTATTTCTGCTCCAAAGAAAATAAACTCTAAAGAGGTCACTCAAAGAAGGATTCCAGTTGATAATTTTCCTATGTTTTTTGCTAATGAACCAAGGGAGATTATTCTGGATTACATTACAGAGTGTCTGAATGAGGGAATTCCTCTACCAGCAAATCTGGTTCAGAAGGCAGGTGAACCTGTTCCAGATCTGTATGAGGCCAGACACAAGAAGAAGAGAAAGATTGCTGAAGAAGGATCTTCTAAACCCAAGAGGAAGGCTACTAGTGAAGCTACCGCTGTCAAGCTTAAAAGGGTCAAGAAGAAAAAGGTCAATCCTCAAGAGGCAAGTTTGGACTCTATTCTTGAAACTGTCAAAGAGGTATTAACATCTGACCAAACTCTCCATGAACCTTTGCCATCACCTTCACCTTCACCTCCTCGTGTTTCTAAACCTAAGAAACCTTCTGTTACTGCTCCCTCTGTATCCCAACCTCCAGCAACTCCATCTGAAAAGTATACATCTGAACCAACACATTCTCAACCATATGTTATTCCCCCTTCTGTCAAACAAACACCTGCATCACTTCCATCTGAAATTCCACCACCAGAACCACAAACTTCAAAACCTAAAGAATAAACACCAACAAAACCAACACCACAAGAATAAGAACAACAACAACAACCACAACCAGAACAATCCATTCCTTCTATTCCTCAACCTGAACCTATCCAACCATCTGAATCCAATATTTCTAATTCAGATATTTTGGACATCCAACCCCTAACAACTTTCTTAGACATTTCTTCCACCTCCTGTCATTCATTTGAATCATCTAATTCATCTGAATCTGACTTACCACCAGAAATAAACTCACCCCCTCTCTCCGTGGCTATGAACCTAGAACATCTGAGTTTGTATCCTTTTCTTCTTTCAAACCTCATCCCTCTGATCCCCTTCCATCTGGTCTAAAACTCAAAAACTTTTATACTAAAATAGAACCATCTGAACCTACCATTCCACTTAAAACTATTTCTTCAACTATCCTTCCATATGTACTTCAAGCCTATCTGACACAACAACCAGATATCATCTTACCTATACCTCTGCACTCTTAAAATTTTGTCTTTATCCCTTACTCTTCTAAACCTTTTGATGTCACTCCCTCTACATCAAATTTCAAACTGTTGTTGTTTCCCACATGATCTTCATCCAGATTCCAAGCTTTCACTTCATCATCTGAACACCCTTCTTTACCTTCTTATCCTCGTCCTCTGTTCATTATCCCTACCTTTACCATACCACACCCACCTAAAAAAACCAAACCATCACCTCTAGACGCCTACCTTAAACCTAAAACCAGGCTAGATGTTAATGCTTTGTTTGCAAATTTCAAGAAAGAAATCAGGATGAGTTTAGACTCTGTGAAGGAGGAATGTCTCTCAAGTGTTAATCCAGAAGCTTCTGAAGAATGTTGGAATAAGTTCATTGCCAGATTCAACTCTGTGGCTTCTAATCTGAAGACCAATTGTTCTGATGACGTAAAGGTTAGATTTGCTGAAGTTGTTAGACATACGCTTTGCAATGTGAACAGATCTCCAACATTTCTTCTTGAGGATGCACCTTCAACTTATAGAGTTACTGCTTCTTCTGAGACTCTTGAAGAATCTGCTCCTGAAGTCACTCTGGAAACCAATCCATTGGCTCTGATGATTGTAGATCAACCTTCTGAATCTATGCCTCCAAAATCTGCATCTACTATGGTCATTGACTCTGCTCCTACTCCTGCATCTGAATCAGCTCCTTCTACTTCTTCTGAAGTTAAGAAAGAGAATCCAGACTTAGAAGACAAGATTGCTATGCTGGAAGCTGGTCAATCTGAAATCAAATCTTGGATGGCAAAACAAGATGAGAAGACAGACAACATACAGAAATGGATGGCTAAGCAAGAGGAATCTACTTCTGAGATGACTAACATCCTTAAGCTTCTTGCATCACGTTTATCTTAGTTCTTATGTTTGTGCATTTTAAGTGTTATTTTTTCTGCTTTCTCTTAATCATGTTTGTTCTGATGTACTCTGATTATCTATGAATGAATATGTCTGTTTGATCATTTGTTTTACTTCTGTTGATGTTATCAGCTTTATACTATTTTCTTCTGATAATCTTTTCTGTCTTAAAAAAGTTTTCTTTTTGATTATGACAAAACGGGGGAGAAAAAGAAATTCTATTTTGTTCAAATATAAACAGTTACTAAAATGAAATTCAGACACAACAAATTATATCTAACATTGAATTTTAGTCTTTCAGAACTATCTCGTATCATCTGACAAAATTCATTGAAGTTACCCTGAGAATCCCCAAATCAGATTTGTTATTCAAACCAGGTTTACCAGTCTCTGATAAATTCATACCAGACTCTGATAAGTACAAACCAAATTCTGTTTACCAGGCTCTGATCCTAGAAGTTAACCAGGCTCTGATTATGGAAAATAAACAAGGCTTTGTTCTTGGAAAGAAAATCAATAAGAGTAAACTAGGCTCTGTTTCTGGAAAGTAAATCAAGCTATTACCAGGGTCTAATTCTCGAAAGAAAATCAAGCTCTGATTCTAGAAAGTATATACTAACCAATATTTTTTACCAGAAGTTTTTCAACCAAGCTCTTAATCTGAATAGTTTACTCATGCAAAAAGGGAAGTATTTTCTTCTATTAGAGTATTTAATTCAAGGGGAGATTCTTTATCTCAGGGGGAGTTATATATTTATTCCTTTTAATTGAACAAAATTTCCTATGTTTTATCATCATCAAAAAGGGGGAGATTGTTAAAACACAGATTGGTGTTTAATTATATCTCTATGTTTTGATGATAACTCTTATGAAATTTTGTATTAAGAAAATATATACTCTAATTTTTGTTCAAGTATTTGTGTTTCAGATATTAAATTAAATATCATTATGGAAGCAAAATGCATCTGAACAGCAAGTTACGCAAAGCTCTGAAGCATCAGAAGCAAGCCATCAGAAGACTCTGAATCAGAAGCTGCAGAAGACTCTGAAGCAGAAGCTGCAGAAGCATCTGAAGCATAGCTGAAGATTTTGTATGAAGAGTTTAAAGCATTGTTTCAGAAGACTCTGAATGTACTTTACGCTGCAAGTACAGAGGCTCTAAAAAATAGTTATGCTCTAATCAGATCACTCACGCTAAAGCACTATTGCTGCAACTCTGATATCATTGCATCTAATCTGAAGAACCAGAAGCACATTAGTGGATCTGATGTTGTTTACATTTGAAAAGATGTCAGCACGTGAATAGACTTGGTACTATTCTCAACGTCCTCTCCAACAGAACTATTCCTTATTTGTGATAGACACAAGGATTCAGGCAAAAGGCATTTCTTTGAACATTCTACTTGTGAGAAAGGAAAAGTCATGTGAAGACAAAAGGTTACAACTACTCTATTTGCACGGTCTTGAAGCATTGGACCTTCAGCACTATAAAAGGACGTCTTCAACATCTCTTCAAGGTTAACGAACTGATAACAAATCTTGAGCAAATTATTCAACAACTCTCATACACTCATTCTTATTCAAAGCTGAATAATTTTATTTGTTCTTAATCTTAAGTGTAAAAATCACAGTTTGTGATATAGCTTTTTTAGAAGCATCAAACACACTTGTTAGTTTACACTTATTTGTAAAGGTTGCTTAAGAAGACCAAGTTGTGGTCAGTAGTTCTTGAGAAGACTAGGACAGTTGTTCTTAGTGTTTGACACTGTAATCTATTTGAATATAGTGGATTAAGTCCTTGAGGAGAAAGACAAATGACTCTTGATAGGGTGGAGTGGGTTAGTTGAGTTCAACGAACCAGGATAAAAATCATTGTATTTTTATTGCCATAATATTTGCAAAACCCTTATTCAACCCCCTTCTAAGTGTTTTTCTCACCTTCAAATCCGCCTGCCGTTGGATCAAGAGTTTGACTTGTATTTGTGTGCAAAAACTTGGTGTAATGGAAGTGAGTTTTAAAATACCTCGCCTACGAGTCGAGGATTTTAGGCTTGAGAAACAATACTAGTCCCTTGGATGAGCACTCGACTTACAGAAGGATGTTTGAAAATGGCTCGACGACGAATCGAGAATTAGTTTGAAAACAGTTATACTAGTCCCTGGGGGTGCTCCTAGAAGATAAGCCGCAGTCAAAGAAATACGAAATACGTACATCAAAAAATGGGAGAGGGGTACATGCGAATTACACAGGATTGCACAAAATAAAATGTCTCATTGTCAGGTAGCCCAAGAGAAAGTCGTGTGTGTGCAATGTGTCCTAAGCTACGCCTTGGGGAAAAGTCGAGCATAACTCCATGCTAGGGTTCCAGAAAATGTCCAAAGATTCGTCACTCGGATAAACAAACAACAGTCCACCAATTTAGGGTTTTATGGTTTCGATAGTTATTAGGTGTTTTGAAAGTTATGGTTTCGATAGTTATATATAAGATAGTTATATATAAGATAGTTATATATAAGATAGTTATATATAAGATATGTATAATATACAAGATATATAACAATATATACAAGAATATTCACAGTAATATATTAGAATAAATGCCAATGAGTATATGAACAAGATAATATCGACTGAAAATAAAACAGTGTATATTTGACAGAAAATAAAGTTAGTCGTCAGTTTGTTAGTGAATTGAATCAGGAAAAAATATGACGTTGAACCATCGTAGCTCGTCTTATGATGAAAGTCGAACTATAGTAGGTCACGTAAATTGTTATCTATGCTATGGACAAGATAGAGAAATGATATTGAGGATCATTCTTTTATTTAATCGTGTCGCACGGAAAAAAGAAGGGTGGGATCTCGTCTTTATCGTAAACATCATGTCAATTAATCGAAGGTAGGCTATCACGATCCCAAAGTAAAGAAAATGACCCAAATGGTCATTTTCCATATATTTGAAATTGCGAAGGTTATCGACTTTGATAAATCGGCGCTTACGAATTGAAAGACTTCATTGATTGAGAAAATTGAAATAAAATCGAAAATGAAGAAGAAAATGAAAGAGAAAAGAAGGTGGTCTTGGACAAACCATCATCTATCAATAATTTAACCATTAATGATTTTCGGTGGTCTCGCCATCGACCGAAATGAAATAGTACAAAGATAAAAACCTCAAAGATAAATAAAAACACCAAAATCTAGCTTTAGAGAAATATATTAAAAATTCTAAAAAAACTAAAATTAGAAAAAAAAATCTTCAAAACTTCAAAACTAACTTATTTAGAAAATTATAAAAAAAAACTTTTAGAAAATAAATTAGAAAAAATTAATAATTAAACAAAAAAGGGGGGTGTATGAATCTGAAAATGGGTAATAAAATGAGGATAGTAAACACATGGCCCGGAGTATGGAATCACACAGACTCTATTTTTTTGTGAAGAAAACTCATCATCCATTGATGGTAAAAAACGTGATATGGGCTGAGTCCATGAACATAATACGGTGAAATCACATGGATCTGTAACCATTAACCATAAGCTTCCATCATTTTCAAGTTAACATTTAAAAGAGTAAGTATGAACAACATGTAGGCTTCAAACGTAACAACATTGAAATAAACACGGTCAACAATGAAAAGCACAGAGGCCACGCCTCTGGCCTTCAAACGTCCCTTCACAACTTTTTTATTCAGATTTTGATTTCCTCTCGATGTTTCGACACAGGTCCGTAATGTTGTCGCATTCATTTCTCTCTTGATTTAGGTATTCGTCTCCTTCATCACTCTCTGGTGCTTTTAGGTCTGGGGTCATGGAGGTTTGATGAATGTTAGGGTTGCGAAAATTGACGGAAGAAGAAGGGTTGTGGGTGTTGATCGAAAGGGGGAAAAAGGTCTGAATTACGTTGGAAGAAAGTGAGATTTTTGTAAGTTTGAAATGAAGTAGAAGGTCTTTGGGAGAGAAGCAAGCAAGATTTCCGTTTTTTTTTTGTTTTTTTCTCGGAAGAATGGACAGATCCGACTTTATAAGGAATTGAGGGTGAATCCGGAAGAAGTCAAAGTTTCTCTGCTATGTGCTCCTGCGTCCAATTCGTTGGGGCTGTCTAAAAACTATGTGGTTGTTGCCTTCCATTTGGGAATATGTTGGTTGCAGGCTCGCATTTTACGTATCCCAGTTCTCTCTCTTGTTTCTGTCAGTTTGTGATTTGCTATACGTTGTGGCTATTCACAGTGGATAGGTGAAGTTGTGTAGATGGATTTTTTTAGGTTGAAGTTATGATGTTTTTTTTGTGGATAAAATTATGGTGAAGGTGGGAGATAATGGTGTAGTGTTTGGTGTATTGAAAAGGGTAGAGGCGGAGAAGAAGAGGGTGACATGTTGTTGACGGTTAACATGAAGAATGAGGAGGTTTTTTTTTCAGAAAAATAAATGAAGGAATAACATCTCAAGAATGGTCATGAGGCGGTTGTAGCCCCTCCCCTTTCACACCAATGCCTCTTTATATATGTGTCCCAATACACTAGGTTTCATTCATTTACTCATTTATTATATTATTTTAAAAAAAGGGAACATGGCCTTATGAGGTTAAATGTAATATGGGCCACATATAAAAACCTTTATTGTAGAATTATGAATTTTTGATGATCCTTGACCTATCTTGTGTAAATGGACTTCTCTCTTTGTAGAAACTCCCTCTTTTTTGTAAGGAATGATGGGCTTTTTGGCAATTGAATTTGAATTAATTTTGGATATGAAAAGAAATGGCACTAAAGGTTAATGACTTGAACAAATGGATTTAGATTAAAAAAATGGACATTGAAAGTGTATATAGAAAAATGAATTGGATTTGGAATTTTGGTTTTGAAAATTGGAAATACAAAATTTGGATTCTAAATGGATATAAAAATGGATAAGCGGTTAAAATGATTATTGAAATGAACATTAGCATGAAAACGGTTATTGGTTAGAAAAACTGGACTTACACCTTGAATCCCAAGCAATCCACATGACTAAACTTGACATGTCTAATTCCAATCGAGCCTCGGATCCACACCAAATTTCTATCTTAAATTCAATTAGTAAACTCAATTGACCATGACCCAATCCCCCTCCAGAACTAACCACGAATGTCCTATCATGACGACCACAGATCCCTTTAACATGAAACCCTAGTCCCACGATCTTCAATTAATGACTATTCACAAACTCAACCTTGAATGAGAATACCCTGATTTTCCTTGAACGCACACTGATGCAGAAATGACTTGAACTGTTCAGAGAGATTCAAACCCTAATCTGCAGCCCTTCTCAATTAAATCAAAGATGACAACCCAAACACCTGATTCTTCTTGAGAAATATTGAGGAAGATAAATTGATACTTAATGATCCTTTGATAGGAGGAAGCCTTGATATTTAATGATCTCTGGTAGTGAGATACTCATGGTGCTGTGAGCTTAAACTGTTGCTTCAACTGGAGTGAAGTAGCCAGATAAATCACCTCTGAGTAAGGAAAACCAAAACCACCAAAAATTACTTTGATCCACGTGTCAGGAGACCAATGCGAAGCATGATTATGAGATATGACCTAATTAAAAATGCAGATGAATGCGAAATAAAAGCCAGTAAAAGTTAGAAAAGATAGGGAAAATTTTGGGGTGTAACACATAAGATAGAACGTGGATAGTCGTGACGCCTGCGTTTTGCACGTTGGGTTGTCACGAGAGCCACATTCCAAATCGTGATTCACTTGGGAATATCTTCGTCCTGCGAGAATTCGTTATGGCAAGGGATTTTCACTTGAGTCCAATGGTTTAGAAGACCTTTCTAGGAACCACCTTGTTGTGTTTAGGTCACACCTTGAGATGGATATTAGGTTTTTGCAGGAAACCAAGACTCTTCATACCTTTTGTTCTCTCACGCACGTCAGATTTTTTGCACCGACACAGAATTATGTTTAGATATTCAGATTGTGTAGATTTGATTGTTTAGATTGTGTAGATTTGATTGTTTAGATTGTGCTTGGCTTCGTGATTCTTGTGTTGCATACCATTTCATTATAACAATTAGTTTTTGCATATGTATTTAAAACTTTTTTTTGCATACATTGCATCCAATCATACTTATATGTATGTCCCTCATCTAGAAACTAAAATTCTTACATTGTACATCTCTGCCTTGTAGCAAGACGATGACTCAACATCGCTATTTCACTCGCTCAAGAAAATCGAAGATCATGACTAATATTGAATAAGAGAATGCTGCCTACAAGGAGACTTTAGCTCAGTTTTAGGGACGCATGAATCAGTTCCAGACCAACATGAATGTTATCATGGAGTTCCTTCATGCCCAGAAGGACGTCGTTGTTGCCACTTCTGTTGTTGCAACTGTTACTAATGTTACTCTTGTTACACTTGTGGTGATTTCTCCTCCTGTTGTCACTTCTTCTCCTGCTATTGTTGAAGCACAGGTCAAGCCTGTTGTTCACCCTACTGTCAATCTACTAAATGCTCAGTCTGGTCTGAATAGAACGCCTGCTGCCTTTCCATAGGGAACGCCTTCGAATTTCACTCCTCAGATTGCCAATGGTAGTGCCTTTGTTTTGTATCAACCTTTTATTGCACCCATGCCCAATGGTAATTCTGCTGCTTACCCTTGGGGCATGCCTACTCCGATTACACCTCCTATGGCAAGTCATGATAATCAAGAGATTCCTCAAGCACAGATTCGCTAGACTCTTGTGTCGACTGATGTTGAGATTCCTGATGAAGATGAGCATGTGTATAGGGGTCTTCCTATTCATGTTTCGGTTTTGTCTCAAACAGCTGTTCAGAATGTTCATTCTAGAATGCCTTATCCTGGGGCATCCTCTGCTGCTGTGGTACTTCCTACTAGTTGTCGCTACTCAAAAAAATCCTGCAACGACGAGGAGGAAAGAATGAAAAATAGAAGAGTCGCCACTGAACCTTATTTATCCCATGAGGGGAAAGTAAAATATCGAGAAAACCTCAAGAAAAGAACAGATAAGATGGTCTCGCGGCCAAGAGAACAGGTTCGGAAGCCGGTTATGCAAAGGGAAGGTATTAGCACTCCTCACATCCATTGTACTCGATGGGAACCATTAGTTTGTCTATGTGTGAATATATTTGCTAAAGGGTATTGCTGTAAAGAGTGTTCCTAAGGGGTAAAGGGAAGGGCGAGAAACAGGGGAAAGATAGGTAATGGGGGGAGAAGAGACTCGGTAGGACTTCGCGATCCTAGGCCTACGTATTCTCAATAGATATGAGAAAGTCAGAGTCAACGTAGTTCGAGAAACTATGGGTAGAAAGATGGGAACATGCTCGACAAGGATTTGGGCCCTTGTGCCTACATATCTTTACTTAAAAGAGGTAAAGAATCAGAGAAGTCGTAGTTCGGCCTACGGATGAAAGGTGAAAAAGGGGTGCTCGCCAAGACATCGTCGACTTGTGCCAACGTATTCTCATCTGGAATGAGAAATCAGAGCAACATAGTTTGTGATACTGTTAACCGGTGTTTTTGTGGATGATGTTAACATAGCTCATTCTAGCAGTTCAGGTTTATTGCAGCTCGCTCGTTGGAGACTTAGGCGTTACCTGTTTGCGGTAGAACGAACGTGACATATCCTTTTTGAAAAGATTAATTTTCGCCATGCGAGGCAAGATGTCACATTTGATTTGTCGAAGTTGTTATTTAGGTTGAAATAGGTCCTCGGATAGTAACCCCTTACGGGTAGTACCCAATTCTTTATCTCAAAGTTTTGTTATAAAAATGTGTGGCAAATACAGTTGCGTCTTCGTATTGAAAGATGAGTATCAAAACGACACACTCTACATTGAGTATCCTGACACTCAGAGAGGAAGAAGTATGCACTCAATCCTCTCTCTTTAGTTCAATACAAAGAGAACTTCATTCTCTTATTAAAAGATGTTTTTGATCTTGAATGGTAAGCGCTTTATGACAGTGAATCCTAACGGTAATGTCAAGCACTCGGGATAGGAGAAGGCCTACGCCTAAGCACTCCACAACCATTAAAGTTTTTGTTGTGAAAAGATATTTGATAATGCACTCGGTACGAGACTGAGGTTTTAGGAGAAAAAGTTTCAAAAAGAAGAAGTGATAAATACAAACGTCTTCTTATTGAAAGACGAGTATCGAGACCACACACTCTATAGTGAGTATCCTGAGACTCGGAGAGGAAGAAGTCTACACTTAATCCTCTCTCTTTAGTTCAATACAAAGAGAACTTCATTCTCTTATTAAAGATGTTTTTTGATCTTGAATAGTAAGCGCTTAGCAATGGTGAACCCTAACAATAATGTCAAGCACTCGGGATAGGAGAAGGCCTACGCCTAACCACTCCACGACCATTCAAGTTTTATTGTGAAAAGAAGTTTAGAAAATGCACTAGGTACAGGACCTAGGTTTTAGGAGAAAAAGATTGTGAAAGAAGAAGTGGTGAATTGGTTTGACAGTTGGTTGAGAAAATCCGCTTGACGTTGGATCAAGGGTTTGACCTGTACTTGCGTGCAAGAGTATGGTGGAAGTGGGTTGGAAAATAGCTCGATGAAGGATCGAGAATGAGTTTGAAAACAGAATATTCTAGCCCTTGGGGGTGCTCCTAGACGATAAGCCGCAAACAAAGAAATATGAATTACGTACACCGGAAACGGGAGAGGGATGCATGCAAATTACACGGGATTGCACGAAAATAAAAAGTCTCATTGTCAAGTAGCCCAAGAGAAAGTCGTGTGTATGTGATGTGTCCTAAGCTACGCCGTTGAGCGAAAGTCGGGCACGACTCCATGCTTGGGTTCCTAAAAATATCCAAAGATCCAACACTCGAATAAACAAACAAAAATCCACCAATTTTGAGTTTTATGGTTTCGATAATTTATTAAGTGTTTTGAAGGAATGTACCAGATTAAGAGATGAATATATACAGGATAAATATTAACAGGTACATAATAATATGTACAAGAATATAATGGTTGAATTTAAAGCAGATGATATTTGACAGAAAGTAAAGTCAGTAGTTAGTGGTTAGTTTTATTGGTGAATTGAATCGGGACAAAAATGTGATGCTAAACCGTCGTAGCTCGACTTATGATGAAATTCGAACTATATGAGGTCGCGTGAATCAATATTCGTGCTATGGACAAGATAGAGAAATGAGATCGAGGATCATTCTTCGATTAAATCGTGTCGCACGGACCAAAAGGGGTGGGATCTCGTCTTAATCGCAAACATTATGTCGATTTATCGAAGGTAGCTTATTACGATCCCAAAGTAAAGAAAATGACCAAAATGGTCATTTTCCATAAATTTGAAATCGAGAAGGTCATCGACTTCGCTAAACGACGCTTATGAATTGAAAGACTTCATAGATCGAGAAAGTTAGAATAAAATCGAAAAGAAGAAGAAATGAGGAGAGAAAGAGGGTGGTCTCGGGCAAACCGTGATCTATCAATAATTTTACTAATAATGGTTTTGTGGTCTCGTCATCGACCGAAACGATGAAAATGAAATTTTGATTGGGAAAAACATATTCCATGTTAAAAACTTAAGAATTTGAAAGGAAAAATATTGAAAAAAAATAAAGAACTAATTTGTATAATATATTAACAATCTTAAAACTATTTAAAAAAATATATGAAAATCTAAAAACTAATTTAAAGACTAATATATTAAGAATCTTAAAAAAAAACTATTATAACAAGTATATTAGAATTCTAAAAAATATAGTTTATAAAATAATAACTTTAAAATCTATTTAGAAAAATATTATAAAGTTCTAAAAAACAAATATATTAAACTTCTAAAAACTAATATAAAAAACATATTAACAATACAACTAATTTACAAAATTAATTTTAGAAAATATCATATTTTAAAAGAGTAAGAGGGGGGGGGGGGGGGGGGGTTTGAAGAAAACAAAATTGAGGATCATATGGGCCATTGGCCCATCACCTCCCAAAAGAAGAAAATTGCAAAATAAAAACACAACGGGCCTTCGACCCAAAGCCAAAACAAATGTCCTCTTAGCAAAGCAAAGAATGCGAAATTCCCTTCATCTGTTCAACATCTAAACGAGAATACTCCATCACGTGTTCAAAAGAAAAACGAAGTGAAAAACACCTTCGCTCTAAACCGACCTTCCCAGTGCGAGACCCCTTTCTCCATCTCGAATTGATTTCGCTCTGAAACCTGGTTCAAATCTTTTTCTACCTTTCACTTGTTCATGTCTATCATTCTCTGTTTTGTTAAACGTGTTTATGGTTGATGTTATGAAGAAATAAAGTGGGGCGTGAAATTCTAGGTACCAAACAGTCGATGTTACAGTGGATGTTATGACATCTAGTACTTAGCTGACTACAGAACTTAACATTAAATAGGAATTGAAGGCAGTAAATAACACATAGAATTGTTGTCACAGTTCAGTGCAAATCACACCGACATCTAGGGGCTACCAAGCCAAGGAGAAAATTCACTATCAGTAAAATTAATTTAGAGTCAAACAACCAGTTTGCACTTTTCACATAAGACCTTCCCAATGACACTTCAGCCTAACACTAGACCTGAGTTACCAACCCATTCCCTGTCAATCACATCAGTGATATCAACCAATTCAATTACAGATAAAATTAAAGACACACTTCAAACACACCTTGATCTGCTTTGCAGCTTTGATCAAGAGACACAACACTCGTGCTTAAAAGCTTAGAGTGACACACATAGAGCACAGCTCAAAACACACTAGTCCAATGCAATCATCCAAGAGATAATTGATTGGCTCACAAATAATCCTAAGACACAAACAACCATGTGAAGATCACAGTGCACAGATAGAATTCTTCACTTACAAACACTTTGTACTCTCTGCCTCAAAAGCTCTGCCCAGGACCTGCCAAAAAATGTCTTCAATTAGGAATGTTACTTTGGCATTTATAAGCAGCAGAAAGATCTTGGGCCTTACTGCAGAAATTAGGTTTAACCCAGTTAAGACCTCTTTTCATTAAGCTGCGCACTAACAGTTCGGTCCTAGGTTATCCTTAGTCATGCCTGGCATTTCGCCTGAGATAACCAAGCTTCCTAAAATGTTTCCTGAAGTATAGCCTGAGCTTCCTCATGCACTTTACCAGAACCTAAAACACGCGCCCTGATGTCAACTGCTTGATGTTATAACATCCAGCATGACATCCAACATACTTTGCTCTTAGTTATCCAAACTTACCATGCAACACATTTATTATGTATGTCATAACATTAGTCATGACATTCACACATACATCAATGTTTTACCATAAAATGCAGCCAATGAAAAGCATCTACAAACTCCCCCTTTGGTAAATTTTTTGCTAAAACACTCTGTCATCATATCAGACAACAAGCAGCAGAAAGTTCATACCATATATCTAATCATGCAGGAAAGCTACTAGCTAAAACTACCAATTAACACACACAAACAATATTAGCTTCTAGCCACTCAGGATCAATCTGTTCACACACTATCATCCAGACTGTTTTGGATTATGGATGTCAAAACATCCAGAATGACATCCTGAATCACACCTGTTCCATAGCAAAAATCATCTGCTAGTCCAAACTACAGAAGTCACACCATCCTGTGTTACTCCCCCTCAACTGATGCACATAGCATCAGCCAAGCACAACCTGCACAACCTGAAGTCACACACATTCAAGCAGCAAACTACAACCTCATCTAACACCTAAACCCACCTCAGCCTGGCACAACCTGCAGTCACACATACTTCCAAGCACTCACACACATACACCTGCTGAGGCACAAACAACTAAACATGAGCTAAACATGCTACTACTACTACTTACTACTGCTTCTCCCCCTTTTTAGCCACAAATTTAGATCACAACTAAACAAATAGTATAGATCAAATACACAGTTGGAAACACACAGTTAAAGGGTTACTACAACACAAAGCTCATGAAGAGCACAACAAATATCCCATTCTGTCAAACACAATAAGCAAAAAACTAGCCAGACCATTAGCACCAGCAATCCACCAGCAAACCATCGAGGCAGACAGTATAATCTTCCTCCTCAGCAGAACTGGATCTAACCTCCTCAATATTGGTTGAGACATCTTCATCTTTATTTTCAGATTCTTCCCCTGACACAGCCTCACTATCAATATTAGCTGTATCTCATTCAAGAATTTGAATGAAGAAGTCTAGCTTAATCTTTTTTGCAGTGGCAGTATTGATAGTGGCCCCCAATTCCCTACACGTTTCCTTTAATTTAGCAATGATCATTTCTTTAGAGATATTGTCCTTCTCATCAGAAGTCAAAACAATATCTGGGACATGTCACCCAACAAAGAGTTTGAAGTGAAGAGACAATGCAGTCTCTCTCTTGCTAGCAGCATCACTAGAGTACAGAATCCCAGGGTATTGATTTAAGATAATCTCACAAATAAGAGAGGGAAAGGCAATGGGCAGGTTGATCGCACTAGAAGTAGAGTGCTTAACAATCTGGTCAAAGATGTATCGGCCAAAGTCAAATTTGACTTTGATGTTGTTGCATCGCTACAAAGAAGGGTCGGCAAGCACAGAAGAGTCGCCACCGTTTGTTATTTATCTCAAAAGAAGGAAAGGAAATGATCAGAGAAAACCTACGAAAAAGGGAGAAGACAGGTCATCGCAACCAAATCTGGGGTTCAGGAGTCGGTTACGCAAGGGGAAGGTATGAGCACCCCTCACGTCCATTGTACTCAACGGGATCCATGCTTGTTGTCTATCTAAAAGGGTGTTAATCTATAAGGCTGGCTCACAGGGACAAAGAAAAGAAAAGAGACTCGATAGAGCATCGCCGCTCTATGCCTACGTATTCCCTCGTGCAATGGGAAAGTCAGAGTCAACGTAGTTCGGAAAACTACGGGTGAAGGTAGGGAAGGTTGCTCGCCAAGACATCGTCGTCTTGTGCCTACGTATCCTCATCTAGTATGAGAAATCAGAATAAACGTAGTTCTGGCTAACGCGACCACAGATTGGTACATGTTTTTTAACCGAGCAGGGTTAAACCTTAGTTCTAGCAGTTAGGTGTATTACTGCTCGACCATTGGAGACTTAGGCGTTACCTGTTTTCGGTAGAACCAAGAGTTAACAACACTCTCTTTTAAAATGGTTTTCAATTAATCCCGAAGGATAAAGAGATTTTATGTTTTTTTTTAGTCTTTTATGAAAAAGAAGTGAATTGAATTGTGTTTGTAATTCATGTTGCACTAAAGACTATGACTTAGGAGCGAATGCGTCGCATATCGCCCAAAGAGCATACGATAAACACTCTAGACAATTGAGATGAGGCCCCCCAATCATCATTTCCCAATTTCTTAAGGCTCATAGTGTACAACACTTATTATCCTTTATTACACGTCTTGAAGAAGTTTTGAGATGAGAAGAGAGAAGACACAACTAAGGGGAAACTAACTCAACCCTAATGTTATCATGCAATATGCTCCTAAGATTGAGATTAAGAGGGGAAAAGACTATCCTAATGTTATCATGCTTTGATTGAACACTTAATGTCTCTCCTACTCCCGATGGACTAGGAATCCTAAGGGATCATGGCAAAGAAAACCAAGTAAACACAAGATAAATCAATCACAAATGAGATGAAAGAAAGAGATGCAAACATGAAATGCAACACAAAGAAAAGAGGGAGGAGAAAAGTGTGGGGCAGCAACCACCACAAGCACATCTCAACCTCTTAAATGCAAACAAAAGATTCAAAATAAAAGAAGAATGCAAGCAAAAGCACTCAAACAAAACCAAGAAAAAGTGAGATGTAATGGGAGAAGCCACAACTCCTACAACCATTCAAGCATCAATCACTAAACCAAAAGGCAAACAAATAAGAAAGAGAAGAAGACATGATCAAGATGAGGATCGGAGAATAAGCTTGGGAAATAAACAACAAAGAAAGAAATCTCAACCATAAGCATCAAAATGATCATGCAAACAAGAAAGCACAAAAGAATCTCAAAGTGGCATCTCATCCAAGTTAAACTCAAAGTGCAAACAAAGAGCACCAAATCAACTTGAATGAGTTCCAAAGTCCCATGGACAGAAGTGAGAACAAGGGAAGAAGATGCACAAATGAAAGAAGAAGAGGAAATAAGACAAATTGCAAGGTAGGGAATGGGGAAGAACCTAAGTTCAAACCACTTTCAACATTCAAATGCAAATGGAAAGCCCTAATTAGAAGTAACTTGCAACACAAACCAAACAAGTGTAGGACCTACAAACTTGCAACCAACAACTTCAACATGTTAAGAATGTGAATCAAGAGGTGTTGGAAGCATATGGGATCCACAAGGGTCATCTCTCAAAAGAACTAGGTCAACTAGTTTGTATGAACCTTCATTAGGGTGACTTGACTTGCAAGGTTCACCAAAAATAGGAAAATGGCTCAATAAATGCCAAATAAAAGACACAAATCTTATAACCAAGTTGGCAACCAGAGGCCAAAACAAAAAAAAAACAAAATCCAATCAAAGCATCACCAAAGGAATTGATCCTCTAGGGTGCTCCACTTTGAAAGGTATTTGTTGAGGGTCAAACAAAAATGAACCAAAGTAAAAAAAAATAGGTAAAACTTTGACCAAAACCAGCCTCAAAGGCACCTCAACCCATCATCAAAATGGAGAGGAAGCCTTGCTCATAGGTGATTAAAATTGGTCCGAAAACAAGCAAGAATGAAATGGAAATCATGTTAAAATCACCTTCAATCATTAAATCCAAATTAAAATGAAAAATAAAAGAAAATTCAAAATAAAAATTATGAAAAATTTGTTAACATCTCAAAGTATTAGAAAATATTTTTATTTGAATTTTATGAAATTCTAAGGTATTTTTAGCATTTAAAAAACAAAACAGAAATGAAATAAAGAAAATAAAAACAAATAAAATGCGAAGAGGTGCAAACAACAATGAAAACACGTTCAAATGCATTGGGCTTAAAGAGAAGGGGGTGCTAAAAGCAACTGAAGCCCAATCCATTCAGTAAAAACAAAGCGATGTGTTTCATTTATTGACGTGGAAGTCAATATCCACGCGTGCAAGGTCAAGTGAATCTGAGCCAAACACCTCATCTGGTCAAAGTGTCAACAAAAGGCCACCTCAGATCTAAGGGTTTGAACTAGTGCTAGAGCCCTAGGTCCAGTCGTCTTCTCCGGCGAGCTGGCCGGAGCTCAGATCTGCAAACCTTCAACAAACCTAACAAATCTTATACCAAATGAAAGCTGAAGTGATGTACATTCCAAATCCATGATCCATTGGTTTTAAATGTGGCAAAATAAAGAGAATCGAACGGATCAAATTTGGAATGCACATATGAGATCTTCATCAAACATGATAATTAGGCACTCAAACATGGCCTACACGAGGTAGGGCATCAGATGTAGCCAATATGGATCTAGATCAAGCTCTAGAATGAGAGAAAATTTGATTGGCAACTTACTTAATGGAGACACTCTGTTGGTTCTTCAACAACTTGCTTGCTTGAAAACGTCCAGATCCGCTCCAATTCGCTCAAGGAAGAAGAATCACACCTCAATTGAAGTTGAATTGTTGTGAAATGGAAAACACGATTTGGAATTTTGTTTGGAAGTTTGAAAATGGAAGTTGTTTGCTCTGGCTTCAAAATGCGCTTCTAAGCTCTCAATTCACATTGTAAACTTATATATGTTGGATTTGAAATGAAATTGGAGGCCCATGAAGCCTTGTTGTGATGAATTTTCAAAATTCCCAAAAATGTGATTCCTTCATGCACACGTGAAAACAGCCACCTACACTCATGAAAATTACTTGATTCTTCAGCTGGAGAGTTGAATTTTGCAATGAGATTGGATTGGGCCTTGTATCTAGTCCAATTTGCAAGTTTGAATGAGAAACTTCTTTGCGAAGTAAGCTTGAAATGCACGTGTTTTTCTCATTCATGTGCCAAACCAAAATGTGCATCTCACTTGTTAATGCAATGTGAATAAAATTGGATCAAAATGAGACATGAAAAAGACCTATAATGCATCCAATTTAAATCACCTTTAAAAGCTCATTTTCATTTGAATTTTCTCACCCAATGTCCATAACCAAGCATAATTCACACCAAACTTGAGTTTTAAAGTGTAAATGAGGTCATTTGGAGCAACTTTAATGTTGGTTGAAGTTTCATTTGAAGTACTCAAGTGCATGTAAATGACTCATAATCAAAATGGCCTATAATCAAAGTTTCCCAAAATACCCTTTCCTTGTAAGACCCATAACATGAGTTCCACAAATTATAATAAGGAGTTCTAGGACTTTTTGGAAAGCTAAGGTCATGAGGAAAATCTTTAATGTTCACCAAAAGTTGAGGAGAAACTTGATTCTAAGTCAAAAGTGCCTTGGAAGTGAGTTGACCTTTGTTGACTGAAAAATATGTTCATATGAGACCTATGACTTGATGGAATCATAACGTGAGTTACACAAACCCAATGGATGATTTCTAGTACTCAAAAGAAAGCTTAGAACATTCCCTACAAGTCTCATGTTTGTAAGAAAATGAGATTCAACTTGTATCATGAGGTAACTTGTCCTTGAAGTTAGGCACTAAAAAAGGGGATTTTACACTAAGATCCTTTGAAACCCTAATTTAATAACCTCTTGAACTCTTGATTCTTCTTGATTTTAACTTTACATGACATCTTAAATGTCTCAAAATAACTCCCCATGACTCCAATGACTTAGAAATAAGTCTCAAACTCTTTCAAGCCTGTAGTTGACCTTGAACTAACCAGATGAAACCCTAAGTGCACAACCCTTGTCTGTGGTCTCTTGCAAGTGAAATGAAAGCTTAGATAAACTCCCAAACGGCTTCCAAAGTAACCAATGAGCTTCTAAAACATCTCTTATCCATAACCATGAGCTTGTGAACCCCTGATGATCCTCTGTTGACCCTCAAGATAGGAGATAAGCAACACACATCCATCTTATTCTTCAAAGAGCTCTGACCACCTCCTGATGATTGTAAGCACTTTATGACTTGAATAAGCACTCTTGCTTGAGCTTGAAACCCTTGATACTCTTCTATTAAATGGCACATTTCTATTGATCCCCTGTGAAAGACAAAGTTATGCAAATGCAAATGCTAAAGAAATGAAATGAAACACAAGCCAAATAAAGAAAGAGGTTGGTCAAATTTTGGGGTACAACAGCTACCCCTATTCAAGCGACTTGGACCTTAGGGGATGAAAAGCGAACGAATTTCAAACAATCAAGGTAAAAGACGGTTGAATACCAAAGAACCCGGAAATTTGCCAACCGCAGAAATAGAACTGCAACTCTGTTACTGGGAACAAAAATCTCCGGAGATAACTGAACCTGAAGGTTTCCATGGCAACAAGCTAACTTATTATTAATCAAGAAGCCTCGAAACGCAGTAGGAAGAAACATCTGCTAACGTGCAGGCAATGACACTAAGTTGAAAAGATCATCTGATAACACCATCAGGCATCTGTTTGAACAAACAGGCAGCGAACCTGAAGGCCGGCTCCAACCGAAGTTTAGAATAATATCTGACATCACCGTCAAACATCTGTTAAATAAAGATAGGCATCGAACCTGAAGGTCGGCTCAACAGAAGTTGAGAATAACATCTGACATCACCGTCAGACATCTGTTAAATAAAAACAGGCATCGAACCCGAAGGCCGGCTCAACAAGCAGTTGATAACATCTGCTAACCAGCAGGCATTCGCTAAATAAAAGCGAGCATCGAACCCGAAGGCCGGATCAACACGCAGTTGATAACATCTGCTAACCAGCAGGCATTCGCTAAATAAAAGCGAGCATCGAATACGAAGGCCGGATTAACACGCAGTTGATAACATCTGCTAACCAGCAGACATTCGCTAAATAAAAACGAGCATCGAACCCGAAGGTCGGATCAACACGCAGTTGATAAGTGAATCTGACAATAATTCACAAGAAAACTCCATTGGGGGAAGAGAAACTTAAGTAAGCAACTCTGTTGGGGAACAAATAGTAAGATGAACACATCTGTCAAGAGATTTTGCCGTTGTCTGGATACCACACAGGCTCAGGAATTAACTGATAATACGCTGGGTCTGGATATCGCACGCTAAAGGGATGTAACATCAATGGTCGGGGTCTGAATACCACACGATCAAAGTAAAATCAACCGTTTGTTGAAGATATACCTGAAAACAAAGAGGTAACGACCTGCCTTATGTTTCAAATGCTTATGTTTGAATATGGCGTAATACTCCATATGGAATGGAAATGCTACGCATTTCTGAGGATGCTATGCACAATGCGAAATGCAATGGAATCACATCAGCAAAATAAATGCTGAAGAAAAAAGACCAACTATGTCGGGGAGAGATGGGATATGCCAATTACGATTGGACTTAAGCTGGGAACAACAAGCCCTGGATGGCCTCCAGAAAAAAGAACTCTTGGGTAACACTGTTCTGACGAGAACACAATCCACTTGCCCGGGAATCAAATCAACTCCTGCTGAGGGGAATGCCCTAAATGGCCTTCCAGAATACCACTTTTCTAGGGAACAAACGACCCAGCTGGGGAAAGACAACCAACCATTGGAATCAAAACCAACCTACTGGGGAAATCAACGAACCCGTGGGGGAACCCCAAATAACCGTTGAGATTAGCCTGCGCTCTGACGGGGAAAGCAGCATTGAATGGCCTTCTAGAACACCAAAACTTTCTAGGGTACAAAGCAAACATCTGGAGATAAATCCACTCCACTAGAGATATAAATCTACCCTACCGGGGATTATTCAGTGAGAAATCAACATCAAAATACATCCCAACCGCTAGGGACACACCAACAAACTTTCTCAGAAACGCTTCCAACCTGCGGGGAAGAACTTACTCTGCTGAGGAATGGTATACCCTGCCAACTTCGCTGGGGAATAAGCAATAAGGGAAACGACATCAACCTCTGCCTGGCGATTGAGTTAGCAATCACACTCTGGGGGAATCCAAAGTCAAACATATTTGGACTCTGTGGGGAGACAAAATTCTGACTTTGCTCTGCTGCTTGGGAAAAAGATTCCACACCTGCCTGGTAGAAAGAAATCCAGTCTTGACTCTCTGGGGAGTAAGTGCATATCTATAATCTACTGGGGATAAGTGTTGTACCCCAAAATTTGCCCAACCATTTCTTTACTTGGCTTATGTTTTCATTGCATTGTTCTAACATTTCCATTTGCATATCATTGCTCATTTGCAAAGGATCGAGAGGTGTGAATAGAAAGAGAAGGTTTGTCAAAGGTTCCAAGCAAGCATGAGTGTTCATCAAGTCATCAGAAGTTGGCCAGAGCTCTTTGAGAAAATGAATGGATGTATATTGCTTATCTCCTATCTTGGAGGCCAATTGAGGATCATCTGAGGATCTCAAGTTCATGGATATGGATATGAGATATTGTGAAGCTCATTTAGTTCTTTGAGATCTATTTTGGAGCTTATACAAGTTATTATATCATGTGCAAAAGGTTGCAGTCAAAGGATTGTACACCTAGGGTTTCAGCTGCCTAGTGCAAGATCGATTGTGGATTTGGAGGAGATTAAGACTTAGTTCTAAATCTTTAGAGTCATGGATAGTTGCGTTGAGGCATTTAAGATGTTATTTCAAGATCAATTCAATAAGAATCAAGAGTGTGAGAAGTTACTAAATTAGGGTTTCAGAGGTTTGTCAGTGTAAAATCCCTTGTTTAGTGCCTAACTTTAAGACCACATATCACAAGATACAAGTTTCATCTCATTTTGATGTAAACATGAGACTTGTAGAGCATGTTCCTATATTTATTTTGAGTACTAGAACTCATCCATTGGGTTTGTGGATCTCAAGTTATGATGTTGGCAAGGTATAGGTCTCAGATGAACTATATTTTCAGTCAACCAAATTCCAAGGCACTTTTGACCTAGAATCATGTTTCTCCTCAACTTTTGATGAACATGAAAGTCTTTCCTCATGATCTTAGCTTTCCAAAAAGTCTTAGAATTCATTCATCTCATTTGTGGAACTCAAGTTATGAAGCTTGCAAGGTAGGGGTATTTTGGGGAAGTGAGACTATAGGTCACTTTCATTATAGGTCCTTTTCATGATCTTAAGCACTTCAAATGAAACTTTCTTCAACATGAAAGTTGATTCAAATGATATCAATTTCATCCTAGAACACAAGTTGGTCATAAATTTGGCAAGGTTAGGAAGATTGATGAAGAAATTCAATGGAAAAGTGAACTTGAAGTCATGAATTAAATTGAAGTGGTTTTAATTCATTTACTTGCCATATTTGTGCTCATTTTGAGTCACATTGTCATAACAAGTAGAATGCACAAATTGGATTTGAGGCATGAAGTGAAAACACGTGCAAATCAAGGATACTTCACAAGGAAGTTTCAAATCAAATTCCCACCATTGGATCAAATTAAGGTTTAAATTCCATCCACATGATCAAAAAAAGTTACTAGCTCATGAATCCAATCAAATTCAAGGGGATTTCATGCCAATTTCACATGTGCATGAAATTCATTTTTCAAATTGGGCATTTTTGAAAATCAACAAATTGGAGTACCATTGGGCCTCCAAATCATTCTAGATCCATCATATAAAAAGTTTCAGATGAATTTTGAACCCTGATTCATGCATTTTCATGGAGGGAGAGCACCATTACAGTTGGAAAATTCAAGAGCAAAGTGAAAATCGTGAATTGAGATTGAAGCAAATTCAAGCCAAATCAAAGTGAGCATTACCTTCCTCAAGATCAGTGGAGTGATTCTGCACAATTTCAAGCAAGTTCAAGTGCATTTGAAGCACCAACGGAGAGACTCCATTAGGTATTCTTCTTTTCAAAATTTCTCTCATGATACGCATCAATTCCATGTCATTTTTGTTGCATCTGAAGACCTACACTTGGTAGGCAAAATCTGGATAGTTAATTGTGATGTTTGTGGAGATTTCAGTTTGGTGCTCCAATTTTCCATCGTTCGATTTGCTTTATTTACGCATGATTAATGAATTTTGAGCTTGGATATATGATCTACATGGGTTCCTCTTTCGATTGGTGTAAAATTTCATGTTGTTTGATGATGTTTAGAACATGCAACTCCGGCTGCGTTGCCGGGGAAGACGACTGGAGAACAGCTCCAGCGTCTAGTTCAGGTGGCTGGCGAGCTGATGTGGTTTGCCATGTGTACCTGTTGAATGTTTGACCAGACTGGATCAATGGTTGAGATCTTGCTGACCAGCATATGTGGCTTGTTTACTTGCGACACGTATTAGTTATACGCTGCGTTTTGGTTGTGGATTCAATTAGCTTTGTTTTGGGCCAAAGGCGCTATTCACACACCCCTCCCAGTCTGGCCCAAGGTTTTGAACTGTGGATCTTGCTATTTGCATCGTTCCTTTTATTTCTTTTATTTTCTTTTTTTATTTGTTTTCTGTTTTGCTTTTGATTATTTAAAAATACCTCCAAGCATTATAAAATTCACAAAAAATATTTTTAGGACACTTTAGGGTGTGAAATAATTTTTGATTATTTTTATTTTTATTTTCCTTTATTTTTTAAATTAAAAATGGAATATATATTTGGAGGTGTTTTTATTTGATCTTTTAATGGTTCTTTTGTGTTCATGCCTTGTTTGTGGACCAATATTTTTCTCCAATGAATACGATTCATTTATCATTTCAATAATGAGTTGAACGATCTTTGAGGATGAATTTTCCCCTGGTTTAGTTCATTTTGGTTTGACTTTTGATCCATTTTTGTTGACCCTCGACAACCCTCCTTCAAAGTGGAGCATCCTTGTGAATCAAATTCTTTGATGATGCTTTGAAGTGACATTGGTTGTGATCTTTTGGCCTCTTGTTTCCAACTCTTTTATGAGCATTTGATATTTTATTTGGTTATTTTTGAGCGTTTTTCCTATTTTTGAGGTAACTTGCAAGTCAAGTTATTTCTAAGGGTAGTTCATACAAGTACTTGACCTAGTTTGATTTGGAAATGACAATTGTGGATCCCTTAAGCTCTCCACTCTTCTTGATTCATATTGTTAACATGTTGAGCTTGTTGTTTGTCAATTTATAGGTCAAACTTGCTTTCTTCTTGTGCTTGAGTTGCATTATTTTAGGCTTTCCATTTGAAGTTCAAATGTTGAATGTGTTTAAGACCTAGGTGTTTCTCCTTGCCTATTCTTGCAATTTCTTTTGGTGTGTTTGATCTTTGCTTTGTGCATTCTTTCTTCTTATCCCCACTTCTGTCCAATGACTTTAGAGTCCCATTTTATATGGTTTAGTCCCTCCTTTGGAGGTACTTTGAACATGTCATAAATGGTGATTCTTTGAGGACTTCTCTTTTGTTTTCTTGCATGATTATGGTGTTGCTTATGGTTGAGTTGCCCATTTGAGTTCCTTGATGTCCTCACATCGCCTCCCAATCTCCAATTTAATCATGGCTTCTTCCCTTTCTTTTGGCTTGCCTTTGGGCTTGTGATTGATGACAAATGGTTGTAGGAAGTTCTTTTCTCCCATTTCATCTCACTCTTGTTTGTGTTCTTGTTTGTGTGTGTGCATTCTTTTCTTTGCTTGCATCCTTTTACATCTTCTCATATGCATGCTTGAGGTTGAGATGTGCTTGTGGTGGCTACTGCCCCACACTTTTCTCCTCCCTCACTTTCATTCTAATTGTGCATTACATGTTTGCATACTTGCATTTTCTTATGCCTTTTTCTTCTTCTTCTTCTTTCTTTTTTGCCTTGTTCCCTTAGGACCTCTAATCTTCCTTGTTCAAGATTGATTATGATAGACCTTAGGCTTGAATCCATGCATGATAACATTAGGTAGCATTCCCTTTTATCCCAATCATAGGTGCACTTTGTATGAGAACATTAGGTTGAGTCTTAGTCTCCCTTTAGGGTGTCTTTCTCCTCTCATCTTCAAACTTTCTCAAAACATCTAATAAAGGTTAAGGATTGTTGTACGTTACGAGCCTTAAGTACTTGGGAATGGTGATTAGGGGGCCTCCTCTCAGTTATCTAGAGTGTTTAGCGTATGTCCTTTGGACGATATGTGACGCATTCGCTCCTAGGTCATAGTCTTTAGTGCAACATGAATTACAAGTAATAATCAATGCACTTCTTGTCTAAAAAACACAAAAACAACTTCAAACTTTTTTATCCTTCAGGATCTTAATTTGGAAAACCTTTTTCTTAAGGAGATTTTTGTTAACTCTTGGTTCTACCGAAAACAAGTAACTCTTAAGTCTCCAATGGTCGACCTGCATACACCTAACTGCTAGAACTAAGGTTTAATCCTACTCGAGTGAAACATTTGAACCAACCGGTGTTCTTGTTAGCCCGAACTAAGTTTGCTCTGATTTCTCATACCAGGCGAGAATACGTAGGCACAAGACGAAGATGTCTTGGCGAGCAACCTTCCCCATCGTTCACCCGTAGTTCGCCAAACTACGTTGACTCTGACTTTCCCATTGCACGAGGGAATACGTAGGCATAAAGCGCCGATGCTCTATCGAGTCTTTTTTCTTTTCTTTTTTCTCTGAGCCATAGCTTAGATAGTAAACACCCTTTTAGATAGACAACAAAGCATGGATCTCGTCGAGTACGATGGATGTGAGGGGTGCTAACACCTTCCCCATGCGTAACCGACTCCCGAACCCGAGATATGGTTGCGATGACCTGTCTTTTCCCGTTTTCGTTAGGTTTTCTCTGATCGTTTCCTTTCCCTATTTTGGAATAAATAATGAACGATAGCGACTCTTCTGTCATTGTCGGTCCTTTTTCGCAGCGATGCGACAGCTGGCGACTCTGCTGGGGACAGGAACATCCCCTATGCGAGTCAATCATAGTTCTTGGTTGTTTATCTTTAGGTGTGTATATGTGTTGTACTTTATTCTCCTGCATTTACTTTCAGCATTGTATATCAGTTTTGTTGTGCTGTTGGGGGGGAAATGTTCCATTGAGAGATAAGACAAAACCCAGGCTTGAGTACAAACATAGCATTAGAAGTGGAAAGTAGTGGTGAACTTGTATGTTTGGCATGCACTAGTTCCAACGAAATTCGCGCTCAGACGAGATTCTCTTAGATGACTTCTTTTCCGGCCCTTTAGGCTTGAGGGGATTTTGTTTCTGAGGATTGTCGACTCTGGGAACCAATCATTTAGAAGTCAGCTAAGTGAACCCGCTTCGTTAGACTATGGTGCCAAACCAGAAATGGTGAACGTATCATCATTTCTCGAAAGTCTGTGACGCTGATGACCGCATAGCATATCGTACCTGGTCAATGATAGGTTCATACCTGTGAGTTGGGAGGGCTATGCAAGAAACCTTTACCTCCAACCTAGCCGGTTTTCTCATCGGTGCAAACTTTTGATCTTGATACAGTGGGTCCTAATTATCAGTGCTATGTTCTTGTCAAAGCGGAGCACTGGTTCTTCTCAATCAACAACATAGAAGTCTTGATCCCTTGCTTGCATTTGCATTTGCATTTTCATATTGCATATTCATTAACATGTATTTATGTTGCAGGTGTACATTTCCCTCCAATTCTAGTGTTCTTATTTCTCTGACATGGAGCCTAGCCTGAGGAAGACAGTGGTATACAAGTTTCCAACACCTGACATCAGGTCTCTGCTGGGTTTGGTTTTTGTGGCTGACAGGAAAGTGATGGAAGACTTCAAGGAATCCTATAGGAAGTTTCTCTTGCAGTTTTATGACCCACAGCTGAGGTGCTTTACTTTTCCTGGTTATGTTCTAGCGCCTACCTTAGAAGAGTTCTCTGTATTGTTGGGAGTGCCTATTCTTGATCAGATGCCATTCTATCACACCGAAGTTGAGCCTGATCTGGCTAAGCTTGCTGCTGCTTTGCATCTGGATGTTTCTGAGCTGAAGGGGCATTTGGCTAAGAGGAGTGGAATGCCTGGTTTCCCTTTATCTTTTCTGGTTGAGAAAGCTCAACAGTTTGCCAAAGATGGTTGTTGGGTGGTGTTTAATGCTATCCTAGCACTCTGTATCTACGGTATCATGCTATTTCCTAACATTCTGGATTTTGTAGATTTGGATTCATTCCATATTTTTGCTTCTGGGAACCCTATACCTACGTTGCTAGATGACGTCTATCATTCTGTGCACTACAAGAATGAGAGCAGAAGAGGGAAGAACGTATCTTGCTGCGTGCCTTTGTTCTATATGTGGTTTGCTAGTCATCTTCCCAAATCTGGTCCTTTCATTACTACTGCAGGTACTTCAGAATGGTCTAAGAGGTTGATGGGATTGTCTGCTGAGAACATTATCTGGTTTGACAGGGATTTGTTGGGTACTGAGATGATTTATAGTTGCAGAGGTTTTCCTAACGTCTCGTTGGTCGGAAGGAAACGATGCATCAACTATAACCCATCCTTGACGATCAGGTAGTTTGGGTATGCCTTGAGAGATCCTCCTAAGGAATAGGAGATACAGGAATCTCTATATCTCAATGGATTGTTGGAGGTGATACTTTGCTTAGAGTTGAGGCCGCTTGGAGCATAATCCACAGGAAAGGGAAAGTTTCTTTGGGGAAGAGTAACAGTCGTGCTTACGACCCTTATTTGACTTGGATCCAGGATAGAGCAGAGAGGTTACTGATGCATTTCCCATCTGTACAGCCTTTTTATCCTCTCATGATCGAGGAACCCACCACTGTGGATGTTCATAAGTATAACCTATTGTGGTCTGAGAAAGAGGAGCTTCGGAAGGCTAATGAAGAGTTAGAGAAAGAGATCATTCAGCTCTGGATTGAGAAGATTGAAGTTGTGTACTCTTCCAAGAGGCAGACTGAGCTTGTGAACGGGTTGGGTACAGATTTGACTAAGGAGACTCGTTCCCGTGAACGTTTGAGTTTAGATCTGAAAGCTGTCAGTGATGTTCTTGCTTCTGAGAAGAAGGACTTGGATAGAGCTTATCTGGAGATCTCCAAGTTCAAGGATCAATGGAATGCTGGTCTTACCAACAATAAGGAACATGAGGATAAGTTGAAGCAGCAGATTACTAGACTGAAGACTCAGCTCAGGGCAAAGTTTGAGAGGATTGCAATGATGCTTCACTTAGACGTGACAGTGATTACAGGCTGAACGAGGCTCTTGCAACCTTGGAGGATTACAAGCTGAGGGCTGATTCAAATAGGTGTAAGCTAGAGGAAGTATTTGGTGAGGTAGCTTGGGAAGACTATGCTGAGGGTTTGCAGACCACTATCAGACAGAGAGAGGCGCTCATTCAGGGGTTACTCGTCAGACCAGACCATCCTGAGACACAGGAGCTGTTGGAGGAGTTTCGTGCTTGTTGTCGTACCTGATGTCTTGCATTTCCATTGTAGCTTGTCGTTTATATTTGTATTGACCATCACCAGACCTGTTGGCTAAGGTCCCTCTGTTGATTCTTTATACTCAATTGTATGCTTGTACCTTGCCTTTTTGGCATTTTCTTGTATGTATGAGGTGTTTGGCTCTATGCTGGGCTATTGGTTTCCCTATGTCTCGTTGTTCGTGCAGGAACTAGAATCGAGGGGAAACGTCTCTAATGCATATATATACATGTCTGCATTTTGCATAGAATGTTTGCATAGCAGGTGCAGCAGAACCATTGACCTTATTCTCCTGTGGTTTGTTAGCTTGTTTCAGGATAGACAATCATATAGTTCACCGTTATGGTACCATAGGGAATCAGCGCAGAGTCATGGAACAAGTGCAGGCTGAGATGCAGGAGATGAGGGACAGGATGACTCAGTTTATGGAGTTGATGCAGGGTGTGGCACATGGTCACGAGCAACTAAGGACCTTGGTGCAGCCATTGATTGCCAGAGTTGACAATAATGGTGTGCTTCACACAGGAACTGCTGCTAATCCTCCTTGTGCTGATGGTACACCACATGCTCACGCTATTCCTACAACAATTATCCCTCCGGGCGGAGGCAACATAGGTTGAATCCCTGAAGTGGTGTGTGTTGTGCATGGCAACAATGTTCCTCAATGGGATGAGGACTAGCAGGAAGACGCATTTTCTATGCGAGATATCAGTGTTGGACTACTGTCTGAGGTTGATAAGAGGTTTAGGCTGATTGAAGAAAATATGAGATCTTTCAAAACTCCATGGGACTAGACATGGCCAATCTGGGGCTGATCCCAGACTTGAAGGTACCGCTGAAATTCAAAGTTCTCGATTTTGATAAATACAAAGGTACGACTTATCCTCGGGTTCATCTACGCTCTTATTATCGTACGATGTCTGCTTACTCGAATGACAAAAAGATACTCATGCATTTCTTTCAAGACAGCTTGTCTGGACCCTCACTTGAGTGGTATATAGAACTGGAGCCTGTTAATATCCGTAGTTGGAGAGACTTAGCTGAAGCCTTTGTGAAGCACAATCAGTATAATAGTGACCTTGCTCCTAACAGGGTCCAACTCCAGAATTTATCTCAAAAGATTGGTGAATGCTTTAAGGAATACGCCTAGAGGTGGCGGTGGCGCGAACTAGCAGCAAGAATGCAGCCTCCGATGATGGAACGGGAACTGATTGATATGTTCGTTGCTACGTTGTCAGGCGCATATTATGAGAAGTTGATCAGTAGCATGTCAGGTAGCTTTTCTGATCATCACTGGGGAGAGGGTAGAGAATGGTATTAAGCTCGATAAAAATCATGTTGGCGAAGTATCCTCAGCTGGAGGAGGAAGAAAGCTGTTTGGCAATAAAAAGAAGGAAGGTGAGATTAACACAGTGTCTGGCTCTCATAAGAGGAATAGAAATCAACGCCAGCAAAATCGTCAGCAGCAACCCCAAGTTTCGAGTATCACAATTCCTGCAGTATCTCAACAGCAACAACCACAGCAATAGCAGCAACAGTAGAATCAACAGGGTTATAGAAGATTTCAGGACCGAGGTCGGGTGGTGAATAGACAATTTGATGCGCCTCCGATGTCGTATTCTCAATTGCTTCAACATCTGTTACAGTTACAATTGGTACAAAAGAGAACCATGGCTCCTCTGACAGGACCACCACCACCCGATTATGATGCAAATGCTCGTTGTGAGTTCCATTCCGGGGCACCTGGGCACAACATTGATAACTGCATGGCCTTTAAACACAAAGTTCAGGATTTGGTAGATAGCAAGGCAATAAACTTTTCTCACGATGCTCCCAATGCCGTACAGAACCCCATGCCCAACCACGAGGCAGCCGGAGTCAGTGCAATCATTGAAGACGAGAGTTTAGATCTGATAACTGATGTCAATGATTTGAAGACACCATTGGGCTTTGTGAAAGAAAAGCTATTGAAGGGAGGGATATTCCCGGGCTGTAATAAATTGTATGCTGAATGTTTGAGTCATCCCGAGGGATGTGCAAAGCTGAAGAGCTGTGTTGCGGTGAAATTTGGATGTCAAGCTATTGATTAACTTGAATCTTGATTCATTTACAACCGGTCTTTGATTTATCCGAAGGAAAGGTTAAAGAAAGGAAAAACCTAAAAGGGAGAGATCTAAGGTTCGGGGGTTGGTTAAATTTAGGGAAGATATTAGCACCCTAAACTTCCGTAGTACTCTACGGGAACCTTTTGTTTATTTTTTTTATTTATTTCATTAATTATTTTGCTTTAGGGTATATACAAAGGATTGAAAATTAAAAAAAGACCTAGGGGTTAATTCTAAGTTTACTCGGCAAGACATCGCATCTTGTGCCTACATATCCTTACGGGAATGGAATCAGAGTAACTGTAGTTCCCCTCAAAAGGGAGGTTAGAAACGTCTTGACTGTGGCCAAGGTTTCAATGGGGAATAAACGTATCTTAGGGACACACTTACGCGGAGTGTAGAAACTCCAATATCTACGTTGTAAATTGTTAAGTGAATTAGGGTTAGGTTAGGGATTCCGCGGCGGGAAACCCTAAAATGAGTGCGGCGACTCTTTGACCTAAAGCTAGGGGTAGTTTTGTAATTTTGTCCACGGCGAGACATTTGTGAAAAGTTAGGGTTTGTAAGGGTTTGAAGTTTTGAGGACTATTGGCGTGGCGGCCAAAAGGCTGGACCTAATCCTTCGGAAGGATAAAACTATAAAAAAAATGTGAAAATATGACAAATCATTATATGGAGGAATAATTAAGGTACAGAAATAAGAAAAGTAATAAAGGCAGAGGGTATAAAGAAACAAAGAAACATTTCTGAAAACATGAAGAATATGAAAATATATAATGACACTTAGAATGAAGTGAGGGAGGAAAATAGTGTGGGACTGTGGCCACCACAAGCACATCTCAACCTCGAGCATGCACATGAAATGCCAAAAGAAAGAAAAGTAATAAAAGGGTACATAAAATGACACGACAAACATCAAAAATCAGGAGTTCCTTACGAAAAGGTTTTAATTTTTAATATTTTAATTATAAAAAAAAGTTTTAATTTTTTAATATTTTAATTATAAAAAAAAGGTTTTAATTTTTTAATAAAAAATATTTAAGTTAAAATTATAAAAAAAAATTAAGTTTAAATTATAAAAAAAATTAAGTTTAAATTATCAAAAAAAGTTTTTGGAGGAAAAGTCTTTTCAGTTTTTTTTAAAACAAAAAAGGTTTTTCATCCAAAAAAAGGCTTTTCAGTTTTTTTGGGAAAAGGTTTTTGGGAACAAAAAGGTTTTTTTTTTCTTCTTGGGAACAAAAAGGCTTTTCAGTTTTTAAAAAAGGTCTTACTAAAAAAAGGTTTTAATAATTAAAAAAAAAAGGGTTTTGATTTTAAAAAAAAGGTTTTGATAAAAAAGGGTTTTGATATTAAAATCTAGGGACCTAAACACACATGGAGATTAACATGGCAAAATATGCACATAAACATGAAAAAGCAAAAGGTTTAATAATTTAACGGACCTAAACACATTAACATGGCAAAATATGCACATAAACATGAAAAGGCAAAAGGTTTAGTAATTTAACCTACGAAGCGGAGGTTTGCTTCGGTAAATGTGAAAAAGGTTTGAATAAGGGAACACTGGAGAGCTCCAATCCTTCTGACGAGTTGTGGGAACGACCGCCTTTTTTTTCTCTGGGGATCTCCTTTGTTTCTCCCTTTCTCTCTCCTCTTTTCTGAAGAAAACCTTCTGACCTCTTTTCAACAAGGCAACACATGTATATATAGGGAACAAATTAGGGTTAACACCAAATTGTCAATAATGTCCCTAAAGCCCATTTTAAAGCCCAAACTAAATAATTAGTTAAGAAAAAATATAATTTAAATAATTTAAAATAATTAAAATAAACTTAAAATAAAAACTAATAATCCTATTGATTCCTAAAATCAAAAATATTATAAAAAGAACAAGATTTTTCCAATATTTTTTATTTTATGATTTTTTGGATATTTTTATGAATAATTTAGAAAAAAGTGAAAAAAATAATATTTTAAAAAATGATTTAATTAAAGTACGAAAATAATAATTAAATAATAATAAAAAACTATTTTTGTTATTTTTTAATGAAAGATAGAAAAATTTAGAGTAAAAATAATAAAAAACAAAAAAAAGTGACAAAAGTGAGATTCGAACTCTCAACCTCTCACACTAACAACTCCTTACACATGTCCTCTTGCCAATTATGCCATTTTTACTTTTTAGGAAAAAAATGCATGCCATATGATATTTACCTGCAAAAAGTCAAACGACTACACAAATTTGTTATTAGTTGATTAAATGCAATAAAAATGCAATGAAATGCGACGACAAATCTTAGGGCAAAATTTGGGGTATTACAAGTTGTATTCAGGGTATGATGAATGATGGAATGTTGCAATTTGACCAGATTGTTGAGAAGAAGTCTGAAGAGGTAATGGTTGAAGAAAGGAATGAGGTTGCAATGATCTCGATTCCATACAAAACTATAACTATCTCTGCGTCGAGGCCGCCAACCATAATCATTACCAAAGTTGGTTATGTGCCATATGAGAGTACCAAAGCAATTTCGTGGAACTACGAAGCGGAGGTATATTGTAATGGGCAGAAACATGAGCTGAAGAGCTTTCCGGTTGATTCTGTGGAAAATCTAGTTGGGGCTGGGGGAATTACTCAAAGCGGAAGAGTGTTCTCATCACCTGAAGTGGTTGCTGACAGAGATGATAAGGGGAAGAAAGTAGTGGTTGAAGAAACGTGTCAAGTGGGAGAGAAGAGTTCTTTAAAGAAGGAAGCAGAGGAGTTCATGAGATTGATAAGGAAAACTGACTACAAGATAGTGGATCACTTGCAACAGACTCCTTCCAAAATCTCTATCCTGTCATTGTTATTATGTTCGGAAGCACACTGAAATGCTTTGTTGAGGATATTAAATACTGCTTATGTGCCGCAAGAGATATCGGTTAATCAACTCGAAGGGGTTGTAGCGCATGTTAATGCAGGTAATGGGTTGGGATTCATGTATTTGGACTTGACACCAAAGGGCAGGAACCATAATTGTGCGTTTCATATTTCAATTGAATATCATGGAGCTGTCCTATCTCATGTGCTGGTAGATACAGGGTCATCTCTGAATGTGCTTCCGAAGAAGGCGCTGATGAACCTAGATACTCGGGGCATTATCTGTATGTCAGGTGATCTTGTGGTGAGAGCTTTTGACGGTACCAGAAGATCTGTATTTGAAGAGCTGACGTTGCCTATTCGGATATGGCCGAAGTATTTGATGCAGTATTTTATATTATGGACATTCAGCCTGCCTATAGCTGTTTGTTGGGTCGTCCATGGATTCACTCGGCGGGAGCCGTAACTTCCACGCTGCACTAGAAGCTTAAGTACATGGTGGGTGGCAGCGTTGTCACTGAATGCAGAGAGGAAGATATAATGATCATTCATTTGTCTTTGTTCAAATACGTTGAGGTGGATGGTGAGATCCATGAGACTCTTTATCAACCCTTTGAGACGGTACAGATCAAAGACAAAGTGTCTGCTGTGAGTAAAGCGCCCGAAGTGGCCATGTCATCCTTCAAGGAGGCCCAAGCAGCAGTGCAGGCTGGATATACCCCATAAGCAGAATAAGTTTGGTCTAGGATACCGCCAATCTTTTTCGTCATCCTCATAGAGCGCGTCGCGCTACAAAGGGTCGGTACAGTTTACCAAAAGCGGGGTTATCTTCGAGAGGATCAATGCTATTTCAGATGAAGAGGGGGATAGCGACTGCGATATGGACTCGTGGATTCTGCCATGCATTTCAGGACAAAGCCTTAACAACTGGTCTATCGAGGAATTCATTCAAGTGATAACAGAAGAGTAATACTTTGTTTCTCTGATTATTGTATAACTCTATGTTCTACCCGGAGTATAGTGGTTCTTATCTTCAGGGCCTGTCTGTTTATGCTTGCACTATCTTTTTCAATCAATCAAAGGGCGTTTTTTGCATTCAAATATTGGGATCCTTGTTTTCATGTTTTATGTTTAACAATAAAATGGAAATGTGGCTTTGTGCTTGTTTTACGTATCATTTTAAGCATTTAACCATTATCATTGCAGGATTCACATTGCAGATGACACCGCGCCAGAGACATCTATGACTCGTGTCGACTTTGATAATCCGATATTTCAGGCCGAAGAAGACATTGATGAAGATGAAGACTTACCAGAAGAGCTAGGCAGACTCTTGAAACAGGAAGAAAAGGTTATTCTACCTCATCAGGAGGAAATCGAGGTTATTAACTTGGGTTACGAGGAAGTTGTGAGGAATGTTCGGATAGGGGTTGCGTTGCAGAGTGACATCTAGCAAAGATTGATTGAGATGTTCTGTGAGTATAGTGATATCTTTGCTTGGTCATACAAATACATGCCCGGGCTTGACACAGACATTGTGGTTCATCGCTTGCTGTTGCGTGAAGAGTGTCCGCCAGTCAAGCAGAAGCTCAGGCGTACGAGACCAGATATGGCTGTGAAAATCAAGGAAGAAGTCTAAAAGCAGTTGGATGCAGGATTTTTAGCCGTTACAACTTACCCTCCGTGGGTCGCCAACATCGTGCCTGTGCCTAAGAAGGATGGCAAGGTGCGGATGTATGTTGATTACAGAGATCTGAATAAGGCAAGCTCGAAGGATGATTTCCCACTCCCTCACATAGACGTATTAGTTGATAATGCTGCTCAATATTCTGTGTTTTCCTTCATCGACGGTTTTTCCGGTTATAACCAGATCAAGATGGCACCGGAGGATATGGAGAAAACGAAGTTTATCACACCGTGGGGGACTTTCTATTATAAGGTGATGCCTTTTGGGTTGAAAAATGTAGGGGCAACCTATCAACGGGCTATGGTCACTTTGTTTCATGATATGATTCATCATGAGATTGAGGTTTATGTTGATGACATGATAATAAAGTCGCAAACGAGGGAGGAACATCTGGTCAACTTGTTGAAGCTGTTTGAGAGGTCTAGGAAATTCAGACTGAGGTTGAATCCGAACAAGTGCACCTTCAGGGTGAGATCTGGAAAGTTACTGGGGTTTATTGTTAGTGAAAAAGGAATCAAGGTTGATCCTGCAAAGATAAAAGCTATTTAAGATATGCTAGCGCCGAAAACGAAAAAAGAGGTTCGTGGTTTCTTGGGGAGATTGAATTACATTGCTCGGTTCATATCTCATCTCACAGCCACGTGTGAACCCATGTTCAAATTGCTAAAAAAGGATTAGGTGGTCGCCTGGAATGAAAATCGCCAAAGGGCATTTGATAAAATAAAAGAATATTTGCACGAACCTCCAATACTGATACCCCAGTCACTAGAAGACCTTTGATCATGTACTTAACGGTTCTTGAGAACAACATGGCTTGTGTTCTTGGTCAGCATGACGAGACAGGAAGAAAGGAGCATGCAATATACTATCTGAGTAAAAAGTTCACGGATTGTGAGCCTAGGTACTCGATGTTGGAGAAAAAATGTTGCGCACTCGCGTGGACTGCCAAACGTTTGAGACATTATATGCTTAATTATACAACCATGCTGATTTCGAAGATGGATCCGATTAAGTACGTCTTTGAAAAGCAAGCACTTTCGGGGAGAATTGCTAGGTGGTAGATGGTACTGACAAAGTATGACATCCAATATGTTTCCCAGAAAGCCATCAAGGGAAGTTTTCTGTCAGAATACCTTGCCGAACAGCCGATTAATGATTATCAACCTATGAAGTTTGAATTTGTAAGTGCTCTTGATTGGCTGCATTTTGTGGCAAAACACTAGAGCATGTATGTATGGCATGATTGATGTTAGTGCATACATAATATGGTCTGTGCAGGGTAAATTGACTTAGCTAAAAGCAAGTTAAGTTGGATGTCATACCCAATGTTATGACTTGGGTCGTATGACATCAAGTGCAGGTTTGTTTTCTGGTAGCTATAAACCAAGAAACATAATAGGAGCTCAAGCTGGATATCAAGAGACTTTCTAGAAGCCCTAGTCGAACTAAAATATCCCTGAATTAAGTGGCAAGCATGCAAATCATTGGAAATAGGTTTGTTATGAATAAAACCTAATTTATGCACCAAGGCCCAAAAGGATTGACAGCTGCTATAAATATCAGAAGAAGCAATCCTGAACAGCATCTCTTGACAGAAGAATAGAGAGTGCTAATTGAGAGTCCTTGTGAGTGAAGAAGGCTAGTCTTCACGTGTGAATTGAGTCTTAGGAATACTTTTAGTCCAAGCAATTGTCTATTGGATGATTGCATTGGTTAGGTAGATTCTAAGCAGTGTCTCACTCAAAGTTGTTAAGCAAGAGTGTGTGAGTCCTTGATCAAAGCTGTGAAGCAAGATCAAGGTGTGTATGAAGTGTTTCTTCATATTGACTTTTCTAATTGTGAATTGTATATCACTGTGGTGATTGAGGGGGAGTGAGTGGGTATACTCAGGTCTATAGTGTCTCTAGGTTGAAGTGTCATTGGGTAAGGATTAAGTGAGAAGTGCAAACTGGTTGTTTGACTTTGAATTGATTCTACTAATAATGAACTTCCTCCCTAGCTTGGTAGCCCCCAGATGTAAGTGTTGTTGACCCTGAATTGGGTAAACAATTGTTGTGTTGTTACTGCTTTACTTTACAGTTAAATTAGTTAGTACAGCAGTCAATGTCACAGTGGATGTTATAACTTTGGTAATAACATCCATCGTGTGCTTGCCAGAATTTTCAATTGGCATCAGAGCAGACACCCTGCTTGTCTAAATCTGGGTGAGATCTAGGGAAAATAAATTCTAGTACAATGGATAAAGATATAGGATTCACTAATAGACCTCCAATTTTGGATGGATCAAATTATGTCTATTGGAAACCAAGGATGATTTCATTCCTGAAATCTATAGACTACAAGGCGTGGAGAGTTGTGAATTCAGGATGGGAACATCCAGTGAAAATTGACAAGGATGGAGCATCAGTGTTGATTCCTGAAGAGGAATGGAATAAAGAGCAGGAAGCTCTGGCTCTTGGCAACTCTAAAGCCTTGAATGCCCTATTCAATGGCATAGATAAAAACATCTTCAGGCTGGTACATCACTGTGAACTAGCAAAGGAGGTTTGGGACACTCTCAAAACTACTCATGAGGGAACCTCAAAAGTAAAGATGTCTAGACTATAAATGTTGACTACAAAATTTGAATGTCTAAAGATGAAGGAAGATGAGACAATTCATGAGTTTTACATTAATGTACTTGAACTTGCTAACAGCTTAGGAGCTTTGGGAGAAAAGATGTCTGAATAGAAGCTTGTGAGGAAAATCCTCAGGTCCCTGCCTAGAAGGTTTACAATGAAGGTCACAGCCAATGAAGAAGCCCAAGACATATGCCACATGAAAGTGGATGAACTCATTGGTTCCCTTCAAATCTTTGAAATGGGAATGAGTGATCAGGCTGTGGAGAAAAAGAAAAAAAGCATAGCTCTTGTTTCAAACACTACAGAAGAGGCAGGAGGAGAAGATGGGGAAAAAGAAGAAAATTTGTCAAAAGCAATAGCACTCCTTAGAAGACAATTTAGTAAACTGATCAAAAGAATTGGTCAGAAGTCAAAGCCCTATGTCAAAAACAGCTCCTCTAACATCAGCAAAGCTGAAGACAAAGCTGGCCAAAGCAAAGGAGTCCAATGTCATGAGTGTGAGGGATATGGACATGTTAGGAGGGAATGTCCCACATACCTCAAAAAGGAGGGAAAAGGTCTAACTGTCACTTGGTCTGATGAAGACTCAGGAAGTGAATCAGAGGGAGAGTCTGCCAAGCATGTCACTGCTTTCAATAGTGTGTGCATATCTGATGGTGACTCAAGTGAAGAAGAGATGACATTTGAGGATCTTGCAACCTTATATCAACAGCTTCACATCAGAAGTAGTGATCTGTACCAGCAAGGAGAGCATCGAAAAAAACTCATCAAGGAGTTAGAATCTGAAAAGAAGGAGCATCTAGTCACTATAGAATCACCCAAAGGTGAGGTCAACCTATTGAAGTCTAACTTGGACCAAATGTCAAAATCCATAAGGATGCTTAATCCTGGAACTGACACCCTAGAAAAGATTATGCAGAATGGTCCGAATTCAGGAAATAGGTCTGGAATGGGATTTATTGAGAGGCAAAATCCTGTGTTGAAACTCAAGAGATTACAACCTGAGATTCAAAAGTTAAAAAGGATGTCACGACCAATGTCACAACATCCACAGAACAGAAACTGGAACCAAGTCAAGAGACAATTCCAGGGGTATAGGTGTTACCACTGTGGAAAGCTTGGACATATTAAAGTTGTGTGTTTCTGGCTGCATGGATTTCCTACCAAACAAGGTACTCATGGTAGGAGGCAGCATCATGCCAAACCCAAGAAGGAGGTTCCTAACAAGCAAAGACAATGGGTTGTGAAGACTGTTGCACTGGTAGCTCACACTTCCCTGAGAATGCCAACCAAAGAGGATTGGTACTTTGACAGTGGTTGTTCCAGACATATGACTGAAATTGAGGATCACTTGATAAAACTCAAACCTCATTCATCTAGTCATGTAACCTTTGGTGATGGAGCTAGAGGAAAAATCACAGGTGTTGGACAACTGGACAGTGCTGAAGCACCAAAATTAAGGGATGTCTTGTTGGTTGAGGGACTGACTGTCAACCTAATAAGCATAAGTCAACTATGTGATCAAGGTTTAAAAGTCCACTTTTCCAAGGATAAGTGTGTGGTCATCAATGATGAAGGTAAGGAAGTAATGAGGGGATCTAGATCCAAGAATAAATGTTACCTATGGGAACACAGAAGTAACAGAATTGGATTAATCAATGAAGATCCAATATGGGTGGATAAATGTAGACACCAACAAAGGGTGAGGAAGACCACAGTCAAGAAATCCGAAAGAGTAACTCCAAAGTGTCTTCTAGATGGAGAACAGGATATGGTGAATGGGAGGGTGACAGGCAAGCCCAGAAGGGATACCCAAAGACTGGTCATCAAGGAAAGCTAGATAGGCTATATTGGAATCTGATGGAGTCTATGGAAGCTGCCCTACATACAGGAAGCAATGTCACTACAGATGTCATGACATTGTTCTGTGACATTAAGTGTATCATCCAACCAAGCTCTGTTAAGTTCAAAGGAGACAGGCTCAAGGGTAACTTGGGTAAATGGCAGCAGGGTTGTGCAAAACCTGATGATACTGAAATGGGTACAAGAAGGGTCAAGGATCATCAATTTAAAAAGTCTCCACGAAAATTAAGGTCTTTTAGTAATGATGAGTTGTAGAAATTAACAATAAGAGGGAATTACTTGGTGAAATTAAATTATTTAATAACAAATCAAAAAGGTAATTTCCCTCCTATTGGGCAACCTCACCTCATAGCCACATATACAACACACCCTTACTACTCGTGGTACCATCATAAACCATTCAGCTTCCACACCGTGTCAACCAAGCAGAGAAAACTCCTCCATTCTCAATCAACGTCTCCAACAATGTCACAACAATCAAAATCATCCCCATGCAAACGCATGTCCAACAAAGCCGAGGAGTCAAACCCTAACGAGGTGCTAGAAGTAGCTCCATTGTGCATGGTGACACCAGACGGATTATTGATGAATGAACCTAGGAAACCCCATGCAAGAGGGCCAAAGGACCGTGTCCCAGGTCAAGCTCCTTCTTCTACTGCATCTGATGATCTCAACAACGCAGAAGTTAGACGAACCAATCTTGCCATTGCGAAAATGGTCGCCAACACACTCAACATACCCATGTCTTCTAGCTTGAAGGGGTCTGATCCTAAACTGCATGATCAAGCCAATGTCTCACCCAATGTCGCAACATCGAAGGACCTTGCACCAAAAGGGAGGAACAAGGGTGAAGAGGCTAAACAAATGGGTGAAAGCATGCAAGGCACCAAAGATACTGAAGTGGTAGACCTAGACAACTATTCTGATAATGATCTCATAGCCAAACTCAATCCAGGCATAGCCAAAAGGCTGATGACACGAAAAGGGAAAAAGGTAGCTGATCAAATTTCCCCCAAGAAGAAAGATGGTGAGAAGACTGTTGAGCAAGAAACTTCCACAAAGAAGGATGGAACAAAGAGGGCTCAGGTTGGACCCCCTAAAGGCTGGAGCAAAGTTGTCACAAAAAAGAAGAAGGCTGAATCCAGTTCAGAATCAGAGACAGACTCTGATGTTATTGTTGATGTCACTGACATCCAAACCAAGAAAAAGCCTTCTACAAGCAAACTGGATGAAAGTATCTCTTAAGTACCAATTGATAACATTTCATTTCACTATCCATCAAGTGTTAACAGATGGAAATACGTTTATCACAAGAGGTTGGCCCTAGAGAGAGAGCTTGCTCGGAATGCTCTTGAAAACAAAGAAATCATGGCCCTCACCAGTAATGTTGGCTTGGTGAAAACTGTGACTCAGTTCTCCCAATTCTATGAAACATTGGTGAAAGAATTCATAGTCAATCTATCAGGTGAATGTGCTGATAGTAAATCCAGTGAGTTTGGCAAAGTATTTGTGAGAGGTGAATGTATCAACTTTACAACAACTATCATCAACAAGTACTTGGGGAGACCTAATGAAGGTCTGACTGAACTAATAGTCTCGGACCATCAAGTATGTCAGGAAATAACTGCTAAACAGGTCAAGAAGTGGCCTTCCAAAGGGAAGCTTGTAGCAAGCACACTAAGTGTTAAATATGTTATGCTTCACAAAATTGGTGTTGCAAATTGGGTGCCCACCAATCATAAGACAACAGTGGCAACCATTCTTGGAAGGTTCATATATGTTGTAGGAACTAAGGCTAAGCTCAATTATGGAACATACATTCATGAACAAACCATGAAGCATGCTGGCAGCTACAGTATTAAGGGCCCTATTGCTTTTCCCTCTCTCATCTGTGGAATCATCTGTGATCAACATCCCAACATCCTAAAGAAGAATGATGTTGCAAGCAAGAGAGAAACCGCATTGTCATTTCATCATAAGCTGTTTCAGGGGACTCATGTTCCTGACATTATTATGACATCAGCTGAGACATCCAAGGATCATCAAAATCAAAAAAGCTAAAGTAATTTCAATGTTGAAGGAAACTTGCAAGGAACTGGATGCCAGAAAGAAAAATCTTGAAGAATTAATCAAGACCCTTCAGCAAGATGGGGCATTTGAATTCACTGATGAAGAGAGAGATGGTAATGGTTCAGGTGATACTGACCAGGAAGCTGCTGATGATAGTTCTGAGAAAGCCAGTGGTGAAGATGAGGAAACAAGTAAGGACGGGTCTGAGGAAACCAGTATAGAAGACACTTTAGAGGAGAGGTCCAGCTTTGCTGAAGAGGAGGAAAAGTGACTGTTGGTGATGGCTGGCTCAGGTTGCTGTTCTGCTGAGCTGATGAGGCTATGTGTTGCTGGTCTGATATTGCCTTAAGATCTTTTGTAAAGACTTGTGTGACATTATATCTGTAATGCTCTTTATGAGCAGTCTATTTAATGTAACCCTTAATAATTGTAATATTACACTGTATGATCTATGCTAAGTATTTAGTAGGATCCTAATTTGTGGCTAAAAAGGGGGAGAGAAAGATAGAGTAATAATAACAGCAGGTGGAAGAACAGAACAGTGATCAACAGGTGGGTAGCTTGGCTAGCCTATGTGCTATTACGTGCACATAGTATAATCATGCTTGCAGGTGCTGCTTAGGAGATATGTGATAACAGCAGTGTAGTTGTTAGTAATGTGTTATGTGTGTTAGAACTGACTGGTTGATTGTGTGATCCTAGAAGCTGTTGCACCCCAAAATTTGACCAACAATTATTTATCCATCTAGTGTTTTAGAGTTGATACTTTCATCAGAAAGTTCAAGAGATCCTCAGAGGAGTGGGTTGAAACCAGGGTTGTGTGCTTCATAGCTTGAGAGTTGGGGGAACTCCTCAGATGATTCAGAGACTTTGAGAATGAACTTGGAGATTTGAGAAAGCTTATGAGATGTCTTGATAGCCATCATGAAGCCCAGAGAAGTCATTGTGCAAGAGTTCAGAAGATTCAACCATGAATGATAGAATTAGGGTTTTGACTGAGTCAACCCTAGATCAGCTGAAGATTTGGAGAAGGTTGAGACCCAATCCAAGGGCCATGAGATCATGGAATGATGTATAGAGATGTTATAAAGATGATTCCTAGACCAACTCATCATGATTGAAGAGTTTGAGAAGTTTCAAGTCAGGGTTTCCAAAGATCATCAGTGAAAAAACCCTAATTTGATCCCCATCTTCCAGGCAGTTTTAACTCTAGATGTGATTGATATCTCATCTTCCCCACAACATGAATGTTGTATAGCTTGTTCTTAGCTTTAATTTGAGTGGTGGAAGTCCTTGATAGGAGTTACAGAGCTCAAGTTATGGTTTTGACAAATTACAGGTCAGCTGAGGTGTGTGAATCTGGGTCCTTGAAAGTCACCCAACTTGCAGACAACTTTTGCCCTAGTAGGATGATTCCTATGGTCTCTTGGTCAACATGAATGTTGGAGGGCATCTTATTAGCTTTAATTTGAGTGGTATAAGTCCTTGATAGGATTTGTGGAACTCAACTTATGGTTTGAACAAGACAGGGGTATTTTGGTCATTTGTCTGTTATAGGTCATTTTAGCCAATGCCTAAAACTCCTATTTCCAAGCCTCAAATGGAAAAACCCAAAACATGAAAGTTGTTCAAAATGTGATTTTAGGTCTAGAAAGAAGGTCACAAATTGTTGGAAAAGCTCATAGCATGAAGTTACATGATTGGTCAAAAATGAACTAAAAATGGCATATAAGTTTGAAAAGTTGAATTTAAAAATTGGTTTGGAAGATCTAGGAATCCAAAATAGGTCATCCAATATATCATTTTGATTGGAAACATCATTTTGAGAACTTTGGTTCAAATAGATTTTTCATTTGAGGCCTAAAAAAGGGACTTTCTTTGTAAATCTATTACTTGCATTATAAGGCAATGTTGAAAAACCTTACACAAGCCAAATGTAAGGGCTGATTTCCTTCATACACACTTAATATCTCATGTAAAGACATATTCAAGGGATTTTGGCAAAGTATGAAAGAAGATATCATGATATTTCAAGTTCTCATGTGGTGATATTTTCAATACTTTCTAGAAAGATCTAGATGATTCTAGCCCCTTCCATCACTTGCTATTTAAAGAGGGCCATGAAGAGAGTTCAGAGGTTGGTGAAAGTTGAAGAACTGAGGAGAGAAGAAGGAGATTCGAGCTAGGGTTTCAAGGTGCACCATAGCTGCATTTCAAGAGAAAAGTCACTACTACAAGCTCTCATCTTCAAGGATTTTGCATACAGAAAGTAAAGCACCATTGGAAGATCACTGTGGAGGAGTTACAGGGCTTGAATCGTGCCATAGCATCACCTTCTTCTCATTCTTGACAGGTTCTTTTCCTTCTCCTTTTCACCTTAATTATGCGTAGATATACCATGTTTTAGGCATAGAATGGCTAGGCTAAGTTAGATGATGAGATCTTGAGACTTTGAGCATGATTCATGGAGGTTGAAGTTTTGACATGAAACTTTAGAGATCAAGAACACGCACCCTAGGCTACTATATTCTTAGGTTTTTAGCTCAGCATGATCCCCTTAGCATGTGGTATAATCTTGATTAATATGAGATCATTTCATAACCATGCAAACCAGAGCATAAGAATGGAGGACAAGACTTGCAGCCTTCGTATCTTTTTCTTGAGGGAGAGTTAGAAAATTCTAACACCGTGGTTGTGTAGAGGGAGAGGAGTAGATGAATTTTGATGTTTGGATCGTGAGGAATGATTGAGAGTTGAGAGAGATACGTGGAGTAGAAGTTGCTTGCATGAAAGCTGGTTCTGAAACCCTAGTTTGGTTCGTTGGAGAAGACGTAATCACAACCGTCCATCTCCTTTGAATATTTGACTTCTCAATCGCATCCAGCGGCCCAGATCAATCCAAGAAAACGGAGGGAAATTTAAAAACCTAAACGCTGCGTTTGGTTTAGTGACCGTGTGGGCCTTAGTCTGCCTTCTATTCACACCCCCCACGCGCGCTGACCCAAATGAAATGAACTGAACCCACTGCTATTCTCACCCCCTCTCTCCTTCTCTTGTATATTTTATTTTTCAATTTTCTTCACATTTCATTAATTTTCTAAAAATCATAACTAAATGAAAAAATATTATTTTTAACTCATTCTTTTTTTAACATTTTCATTAAAATGTCTAGAAAATTAAAAAATATAAAAATTGCATTTTATATTTTAATTGGTATTTTTTGCATATTTTACAAATAAATGCACTTTTTTAACCATTCATTTCATACATGGATTTGTATATTTTTGTTCATGCATTTAGAAATAGATTTTTTGCCCATTCTTTTTTGTGGTGATTCATATTGCATTGTAGTACTCTCTGGATTTATTACTAGATTTGTGGATTAAAATTTGATGTATTTTGATTGTTAGACATTTAGGTGCTCTAATTAGGGTTTTAGGTTGTGTACTTGAACTTCAACATTTTATTTTTGGGGTTTTTAGGACAGGTTAGTGTATGGGGAATATATGGGACTTAAGGGTAGTTAAATAGGATCCCCTAGAATTTATATTAGGAATTTGTACGGTATTTCAGTATTTTTCATTGATTTTTGAATGTATGGATAGTATGTGTGTTGCTTAAAGGCATAAGTTGTATTGTTGTGTTTTCTTTCCTTCTCTTTTGAGTGTGTGAGCTTTGAAGATTGAGTTGAAGACCTTGTGGATCATCATGGAAGCTTTGAAGACCTTGCAGAGGAGTTTAGCATAGCTTTTGTTGTTTGGTTTATAGGTTTATAGGTGCATAGGCAGAGCCCTAGATAGAATACTTTGTTCAATAAACAAGGAGTGTCTTGTTCACCTCCTTTCTTCTCTGTGACATAGAGTCCCTTAAGGGTATTCACCTCTCTCCTTTGGAGGGATTAGTGACCTTGCCCCATAAGGTAGAACTTTGAGAGAGTTTTTCCTTTGATGTTAAGTCCTCAATGGCATCCTTTGGAAGTCAGTGAGCACTGTAACATCCCCCACTCAGCTTGTTGACTGAATCTTGTTTGCTGGAGCATTGGAACCATTGAAGATAGAAGCTGAGGCCTTGAAGAGGATGATTCCTTGAAGATTATTGAAGTCTGAAGACTCTGTGAAGATCAAATTGATCCCTGAAGATAGTGAAGCCTGAAGGTAGAGCTGATCAAAGGAGCTGAAGCTCAAGGGAGAAGATGAGTTGATACTCATGTTGTAGGGTTGATACCTGGAAAGCAAGTGATCTCTGAAGTCTGAAGACTGGGTTGCTGCTAGAGGAGCTGAGGCTTTCTTCTGTTTTCTTTGATGTATTGTGTGTTTTGTCTGAGTTGTCTGTTGCATTAGACTAAGCCCATTTAGAATAAGTTCAGTCTAAGAGCATGAGTGCATCTGATTGTATTGTTATTGCTTGGCTTTGCTTGCGGGTATTCGGTAGAGCCCAGCTCCCTTGCCCATGTGTTTATTTTGCTTGATAGCATGATTTCATTTTCTGTCCGTATGATTGCAGTTTACTGTTTCTTGCTTGATAGCATGTTGTTTATTTTCAGTATGATTACTGTTATTTCATGACTGGCTTGAGGTTGAGACGAGCTTGTGGAGGCTGAAGCCCCACACACATTTCCTCCCTCACTTGCATTGCATGCATTTTACTGTTAAGCTGATGCTTTTGTCTGTTTTGGTGTATCATTGACATGATCCCTTAGGACTCTCATTTCCTCTGATGAGGATTTGATGATAGACTTTTAGGTTGAAACCTATGCATGACAACATCTAGGAGTTCCCTGTTCAAACCTCAACCATAGGATGAATCCATGGCATGACAACAGTAGGACTTGATAGTCTCCCTCCTAGTTGGGCCTGTTCTCTTCTCATCTCGAAGCAGTTTAAGATACAGTAATCATGAATGATTTCTTCCGTACGTTACGAGCCTTAAGCTATCTGAGAAAGGATTGTGGGAGAGTTTCTTTTCCACAGTCTGGATGTTTAGTATGGTACCCTTTGGGTGACATGCGACGCATTCACTCTCAGGTCATAGTCTCTAGTGCGGTTGAAATCGCAAACACAATAAAAAACACTTCTTTTAGGAGATAACCCGTAGTTTCCCGAACTACGTTTGCTCTGATCTTTCATACCAGATGAAAGTACGTAGGCATAGGATGCGACGTCCTAGCGAGCAACCTTCACCCACCTTCCCCCGTAGTTAGCCGAACTACGTTGACTCTGATTTCTCGTTCCAGACGGGAATACGTAGGCATAAAGCGCGATGCTTTGCCGAGTCATCTTCTTTTCTTTTTTCAGCCAGCCTTGATAGGTAGATAGATTATAACCAACCCGTCCAAGTAAACGAACAAGCGAGGATCCCGTCGAGTACGACGGACGTGAGGGGTGCTAATACCTTCCCCTTGCGTAACCGACTCCCGAACCCAGACAATGGTTGCGATGACCTTGTCTTACCCTTTTTCGTCAGGTTTTTCCGATCGTTTCCTTTCCCACTCTGAGGGATAAATAACGAAAGGTGGCGACTCTTCTGTCATGCCGGCACCTTATTTTCGCGCAAGCGACAGCTGGCGACTCTGCTGGGGACATGATAGTTTCCTAGGGATCCAACGTCCCGAAAGCGAGTCAGTTTTGGGATCCAACGTCCCTTAAGAGAGTCAATCCTATCGTTTGTGTGTTTGCTTGTTGGGTTGCGTTTATTTACCGCATTTTTACTTCTCGCACTTTATTTCCCGCATTTTATTTTCAGTATAATATGATTATTTATGCTGTTGCGGGATGGGAGTTCTGATTGAGTGAGAAGCCAGACCCAGGCTTGAGTGCACCATAGACTTAGAGTGGAAATTAGTGGGCGCGTGCTTGCTTTGCAGGCACTAGTGTCTCATGAAATCCACGCTCAGACGAGGTTCATCCGGTTGGCTTCACTTTCAACCCTTTGGGTTGAGACGGTTGCTGGTTTGGTGGATTGTCGACTCTGGGGACCGATCATTTGTGATTCAGCTAAGTGAGGCCTCTTCAGGACTTGATGATGCCACTCCTTCTGGGAATCGTATCATCAGTTTTGAAAGTCTGTGACGCTGATGAACGCATAGGATGCCGTACCTTGAGTCAGTCTAGGTTCATACCTGTGAGTGGGACTGGGTTTATTGCAGGAAACTTAGACCTTCAGACTACCTGGTTTTCTTGACAGTGAATCAGTTATGTTGGGTTCTCAGTTGCAGACATGTTCTTGATAGAGCAAGAGGTTTTTGATCAGAGGATCTTGTCGCCGGGTGTTTGTCTGTTCTTGGTAGAGCAGGCTTTGATCAGTATGTTATCATCAGTGGTTTGTTCTGGATGGAGCAGATTTTGAGTGAGGTCTGAAGACCTCATCGGCAGATGTTATTTGTTCTCGATAGGGCAGATTTTTGATGTGGGGTCTGAAGACTTCAGCAGATATTCCTTGATATTGCACCCGGGGTCCTTATTATCTGGCACTTACTCTTGTCAGGACAGAATTTTGGTCCTATCAGATGGTTATTCTCAGCAGATCAGATCAGTGGTTTTACACCGGGGTTTCGTCCTCATCAGTGACTGTTGATACCGAATCTCCACAGCAGCCACCTGGATATATTATTGCATACCTGCATTCTGCATTAGTTTACGCATTCATCTGCATTCCATTAACGTGTGTCTGTGTTGCAGGTACCGTTTCCCCGATCCAGGATTTCCCGTCTCCTACTGTTGTTATGGCTTCTCTCAGGAAGACTGTTGCGTACAAATTCCCGACCCCCGATGTGTCGAAGCTGACTGGTTTGATAGCCCTGGCAGGGAATTCTGTGAAGGATAGGTTCAGGAAGTCTTATGGCAAGTTGCTTAGTCTGGTCTACAAACCTTCCGCGTCTGAGTTGAATGGGTTACATGCTCTCCTGCAGTTTTATGATCCTCCCTTGAGGTGTTTCACTTTTCACGACTTCGTTCTCGCGCCGACATTGGAAGAGTATGCTGATATGTTGGGTGTGCCTATCAAAAGGCAGGTGCCTTTTGTCCACATGGATGCTGAGCCTGATCTGGTTAGCTTGGCTTCCTCACTCCATTTGAGCGCTTCTGAGTTAGTGGTGACGAGTTGGAACAAGGTCCCAGGGTTCTCTCTGCAGTTTCTGATAGCTAAGGCTCAACAGTGTGCTAAGGACAAATGTTGGGACGCCTTCAGCGCCATCCTCGCTTTATGCATATATGGCATCATCCTATTTCCCAGCATGCCTGATTTCGTAGATTTTGATGCATTCCATATCTTTGCCTCAGGGAATCCAGTCCCTACTCTGATCGGAGACGTTTACCATTCAGTGCATTACAAGAATGAGAACCGGAGAGGGAAGAATGTTTCATGCTGCGTACCGTTGTTGTACAGGTGGTTTGATAGTCATTTGCCCAAGAGGGGTTCTTCTGTCTTGTCTGCAGCCACAGTTGAGTGGCCTGAGCGTCTGATGAGCTTGTCGGTAGAAGACATTGTTTGGTTCGTTGACAGAAGCAGGTTAGGCACCGAGATGATCTTCAGTTGTGGTGGGTTTCCTAACGTACCTCTGATAGGTAGGAAGGGTTGCATCAACTACAACCCATCATTGCTAGTTCGTCAGTTTGCATATGCTTTGAGGAATCCACCGAAGGAAGAAGAGGTACGGGAATCTCTGTACCTCACGGGTATTCTAGAGGGGGAGTTGTTGTCCAAGCTTCAGTATGCGTGGAACAATATCAGCACGAGAGGAAAGTCTTTTTTGGGGAAGAGCGACAACCAAGCTTATTCTCCTTATTCAGATTGGATCAGAGCCAGAGCCAGCGCTATAGGGATGCCATTCCCTCATGTCAGACCAGAGAGTCCTCCACCAGTCGAAGAGCCTACCACTGTGTCCATTCATCAGCACAACCAGGTATTAGCTGAGCGCGATGAACTGAAGAAGGCAAATGCAGAATTAGAGAAGGAGTTAACTCAGCTTCGAAGTGAGAGGAACGAAGCCGTGCATGCTCTCAAAAAGCAAACAGAGTCGGTGAGCCAGCTGAGTGCAGATTTGGCAAAGCAGATTGCTGATCGGGAACGCTTAGGTCAAGACTTCAGAGCTGCTAATGATGTGCTGGCTACGAAGAAGACGCATTTGGAGGAAGCATACCGGAGAATATCTAAGTTCGACCAGCATTGGAAGACTTCCATGGCCACCAGGAAGGAGCGAGAAGACAAGCTGATGCTGCAGATTTCTAAGCTAGAGACTGAAGTGAAGGACAGTGAGCGGAGGTTTGATGAAGAGACCGCCCGCAGGTACTCCGCTGAAGCACGTCTCAACAAAGCCATTGCTAGCCTGAAGGAGCACAAGCTGATGTTTGAGTCTAAGAAGCGGAAGCTGGAAGATTGTTTTGGAGAAGGCGCTTGGGAGAGTTCAGTTCAGGGGCTTCAGCATACTATCAGGCAGAGGGAACTACTCGTCGAGGGGTTGCTCACTTCGCCAGATCATTCGGAGACAAAGGAGTTATTAGCAGAGTATCGCGCCCGTGGCCGTACTTGACTAGTTATATCCCTGTTGTTTTTGATCTTTGATGTATGCTGACCATCACCAGACTTGTTGGCTGAGGTCATGCTGTTGATTTGTACTCGCTGATACTGTGTACAGCCTTGACAGGCCTTTCCATATATATATGAGATTGATGTTTCCATGATTGGGCTCGGATTTCTTCTTCCTGTTATTATCAGCACCGTCACTAAGGCACTAGGATCGGGGAAAAATCTCCCACGCACACAGACACACGCATGCATCTGCATGAAGCATATTTGCATGGTGTATATCTTATTGCTTTTCCTAACCTTTATTGTTGACAGGTTTTTCAGGTTCCGCGCTGCTTCCGATCTCCAGGATTGATCAAAGACTCATCCACCGCTACTCAACTCGCGCTAATCAGACGAGAATCATGGACCAGGTACAGTCAGATGTTCAAGAGCTCCGTGAGCGGATGGATCGTTTTATGGAGCTGATGCAGGTGGTCGCGAATGGTCAAGATCAGCTTCGTACTCTAGTTCAACCGCTGATCTCCAGGGTCGACAGTAATGGCATACTTCATGGAGGGGCCGTGCCTACTCCTCCTCAAGGGGATACTCCACAGAACGTTGTTCCTGCTGCCGGAGGCAACGGCAGTGCTAACGGCAATCTGATGACTAATCTCGGACTCAACGCGGCGGGCGCCGTCAATGGTAGTTTGGGAGCCAATGTTAACATGGGGCCGGTCAACGGCAATGCTGGTGCAGGAAATCTGGTGGTGCCTCAGCCGTGGTTGGAGGACCATCAGGATGATATATTCTCTCAGAGAGGTATAGAGGCAGAGTTGAATGCCGAGGCTCGACTCAGGTTCAAGGCGCTGGAAGACAAGATGAGGAGCATAGAAAATCAGAACACATTGGGCGTTGACATGTCCAACCTCGGGTTGATTGCTGACTTTAAAGTACCCCACAAGTTCAAGGTGCCTACCTTTGAGAAGTATAAGGGCACCACTTGCCCCCGGGTCCACCTCCGATCTTATTATAGAAAGATGTCCGCTTATTCTGACGATGAGAAGCTGCTGATGCACTTCTTTCAGGATAGTCTTTCTGGTCCATCACTCGAATGGTATATGGGCTTGGAGCCCGCTGCTGTGCGCACCTGGAAAGAGCTTGCAGAAGCGTTTGTTCTCCACTATCAATATAATAGCGACTTGGCTCCCAACCGAGTTCAGCTTCAGAATCTCTCACAGCGGAACAACGAAAGCTTCAAAGAGTACGCCCAGCGGTGGCGTGAATTGGCTGCCCGGGTTCAACCACCGATGGTTGAGCGTGAGTTGGTACAAATGTTCGTGGCTACCCTTCCCGGAATCTACTATGAAAAGCTGGTCAGTGGCATGTCGGGAACATTCTCGGCTCTTATCACTTTGGGCGAGCATGTTGAGAACGGTATAAAGATCGGAAAAATTCAGGGCGAATCATCCTCAGCTGGAGGAGGTAGCAAGAAACCCTATACTGGCAAGCGTCGAGAGGGAGATGCCAGTGCTGTCACTAACGCTAGGAGAAAGGGCAAGGGCCCTCAGCCTCAGATTGCTAGCATAAACATTCCAGCTGCTCCGCCGCAGCCGCAGCAACCTCAGCAGCAGAATAATCAGGGGTATAAAAGATATCAGAATCGGGCTCCTATGGCAAGCCGTCAGTTTGATACTCCACCTATGTCATATGCGCAGCTTCTGCAAACTTTGCTGCAGCTTCAGCTAGTTCAAAAGAGGACGTTGGCTCCCTTAACAGGGGCGCCACCACCGGGGTATGATGCCAGTGCTACTTGTGAGTTCCATACTGGGGCACCTGGCCATACGATTGAGAATTGTAAAGCTTTTAAGCACAAAGTCCAGGACTTGGTGGACGCCAAGGTTATCAACTTTTCTGACAACGTGCCCAACGTCACCAAGAATCCGATGCCTCATCATAAAGGGGGCGGGGTGAATGCTGTCATCACCGAGGAGAGTGCGGACTTGCTGACTGATGTCAGAGATTTGAAAACTCCACTCAGTTTTGTCAAGGCTAAGTTGCTGAAGAGGGGCTTCTTTCCTGGATGTGGAGAATTAGGTATGGCTTGTGCTACGCTTCCTGACGGGTGTGAGCAGCTGATCGAAGGTATCCAAAGTCTGATGTCCGAGGGTATTTTACAGTTCAGCCGGAGCATTGAGAGTGCATCAGGGGAAGTTGTGCTGAAGCAGGCAGACGAAGTTGCTACCATTACCATTCCTCGCCACCCTATTACTATCTCGGCGCCTCGTCCGCCTACCATCACCATCACCAGGGCCGGACCAATCCCATTCGAGAGCACCAATGCCGTTCCATGGCATTATGGCGCCGAAGTTTATTGTAATGGTCAGAAGATAGAGCTTGAGCCGTGTGGATCGACTGTGCAGAATCTTACTGAAGTCAGTGGCATCACTAGGAGCGGTAGAGTGTTCGCACCAGCAGAGGTTGCAGCAGAGAAAGTGGTCCGGGCTGACGCTGTGGATAAGGGTAAAGGTAAAGCTGTTGAGGAGGTCCCTGCAGGGGCAGAGAAGGACTTGCTGGTTAAAGATGCTGAAGAGTTCATGCGACTGATCAAGAAAAGTGACTACAAAATTGTAGATCATCTTCATCAGACTCCGTCAAAGATCTCGATTCTTAACTTGTTGCTGTGCTCTGAGGCGCACTGCAATGCATTGCTGAAGGTATTGAATGCTGCATACGTGCCGCAGGAGATATCAGTAAATCAACTCGAGGAAGTAGTAGCCCATGTCAATGCTGGTAATGGGCTGGGATTTACAGATCTGGAGCTGACTCCTAAGGGAAGAGATCACAACAGCGCCTTGCACGTCTCAATAGAATGCAGAGGCACGATTATGTCACATGTCCTGGTGGATACGGGTTCCTCGCTTAACGTGCTTCCGAAGAAGGCACTGATGAAGTTGGATACCCGGGGACTGCTGTGCACGCCCAGTGATCTGGTCGTGAAAGCCTTTGACGGAACCAAGCGCCACGTCTTCGGAGAATTGACCCTGCCAATTCAGGTTGGCCCAGAGACGTTCAATGCAGTTTTCTATATCATGGATATCATGCCCGCCTATAGTTGCCTTTTAGGTCGGCCATGGATCCATTCTGCTGGTGCCGTGACGTCCACGCTGCATCAGAAGCTTAAATACGCTGTTGGGGGCAGCATAGTGACAGTCTGTGGAGAGGAGGACATCATGGTAAGCCACCTGTCGTCCTTCAAGTACGTTGAAATGGATGGTGAGATCCATGAGACTCTTTGCCAGGCTTTTGAAACCGTCAGAGTAAAGGAGGTGGCTCCCGTCGTCGCAGAGAAGCAAGAGTTGAACCTCTCCTCGTTTAAGGAAGCTAGAGCCGTTGTCGAAGCCGGTTCTACCCCAGGCTGGGGGCATGTTTTGGATATACCAAACAAGCAGGATAAGTTTGGATTGGGATATTCTCCGCAAGCTGAAGCTTCATCTTCTTCTAGTAGCTCGTCTCGTGGGAAAGGGCCGATCCTATTCACCAAGGGGGGAGTAATCTTCGAGAGTATCAATGTTGCGTCGGAGGACAGCGGAGACAGTGATTGCGATCTTGACGCCTGGATGCAACCGAGCAAGCCAGGCGAGCGCCTCCACAATTGGACCATCAAGGAGATTATCAAGCTGACAAGTGAAGAGTAATGATTTGCTTTTTACAATCTTTGTACAACCCTATGTCCTGCCCGGGGCATAGTGGTTTTACTGTCAGGGCCTTGTTGGATTATGTGTATGCATTTTGTTAATAAATAAAAGGCGTTTTCTTCGTAATCAAATATTGTGTTCTCTGTTATTCCTATTTTATGTTTATTTCGAAAAAACAGCAAAATGGCAACGGGGTTCGTGCTAACCTGCATATTCCTGCTTTAAACTTAACCTTTGTTATTGCAGGATCCACGTAACAGACGACATCGACTCTGGACCTTCTACGGCTCACTACGACTTTGATTGCCCGATCTATCAAGCCGAGGATGAGATTGATGAAGACGAAGACCTTCCGGAAGAATTGGCCCGCTTGTTGAGACAGGAGGAGAAGGTTATTCTGCCTCACGAGGAGGATATTGAGATTGTAAATCTGGGTTCTGAGGAGCTCGTCAGAAATGTCAGAGTTGGGGCTGCGCTGCAGAATGATGTCAAGCATAGGCTGGTCGAGATGCTTCGAGAGTATAGTGACGTCTTTGCTTGGTCGTATGAGGATATGCCCGGACTCGACACTGATATCGTGGTTCATCGCTTGCCGTTGCGAGAAGATTGCCCTCCGGTCAAGCAGAAGCTCAGGAGGACGAGACCAGACATGGCCGTAAAAATCAAAGAAGAGGTCCAGAAGCAGTTGGACGCAGGATTTCTAGCCGTTACCACTTACCCTCCGTGGGTCGCCAACATAGTGCCTGTACCGAAGAAGGACGGTAAGGTACGCATGTGCGTCGATTATCGGGATTTGAACAGGGCGAGCCCTAAGGATGACTTCCCGTTGCCTCATATCGATGTGTTGGTCGACAATACAGCCCAGTTTTCCGTGTTTTCGTTCATGGATGGCTTCTCCGGTTACAATCAGATTAAGATGGCACCGGAGGACATGGAGAAAACGACGTTCATTACCCCCTGGGGAACATTTTGCTATAAGGTAATGCCCTTCGGTCTGAAGAACGCAGGGGCCACTTACCAGCGAGCAATGGTAACTTTGTTTCATGATATGATTCATCATGAGATCGAGGTCTATGTTGATGACATGATTGCAAAGTCCCAAACGGAGGAAGAGCATCTGGTCAATTTGTTGAAGCTGTTTGAAAGGCTTAGGAAGTTCAGGCTGAGGCTGAATCCTAACAAATGCACTTTCGGAGTGCGGTCCGGAAAGTTATTGGGGTTTATCGTCAGTGAACGAGGTATTGAAGTCGATCCTGCAAAAATAAAAGCTATCCAAGAGATGCCAGCGCCGAAAACAGAAAAAGAAGTTCGTGGTTTCTTGGGCCGAATAAACTACATTGCAAGGTTTATCTCTCAGCTCACGGCCACTTGTGAACCGATGTTCAAGCTTTTAAAGAAAGATCAGGCGATTACTTGGAATGAGGATTGCCAGAAGGCATTCGACAAAATAAAGCAGTATCTTCAAGAACCTCCAATCTTGATACCCCCAGTGGCTGGACGACCATTAATCATGTACCTGACGGTTCTGGAGAATAGTATGGGGTGTGTTCTCGGTCAGCACGACGAGACGGGCAGAAAGGAGCATGCCATTTATTATTTGAGTAAAAAGTTCACTGAGTGTGAATCTCGATACTCGATGCTGGAGAAGACGTGTTGTGCATTAGCTTGGGCTGCCAAACGTCTACGACAGTATATGCTCAACCACACCACTATGCTCATTTCGAAGATGGATCCGATCAAGTACGTCTTCGAAAAGCAGGCTCTTTCGGGCAGGATTGCCAGGTGGCAAATGGTGTTAACAGAATATGATATTCAGTACGTCTCTCAGAAAGCCATTAAGGGAAGCGTATTGTCTGATTACCTTGCCGAACAGCCGATCGAAGACTACCAGCCGATGAAGTTCGAATTCCCTGACGAGGACATTATGTTTCTCAAAGTAAAGGACTGCGATGAGCCATTGCCCGATGAAGGGCCAGATAGGAAGTCTCAGTGGAAGTTGATATTCGACGGAGCGGTTAATTCCTATGGAAGTGGTATCGGGGCTATCATCACGACTCCTCACGGATCCCATATCCCGTTTACTGCGAGACTGACGTTTCCAGTTACCAACAATGAAGCCGAGTATGAAGCATGTATTATGGGTCTAGAAGAGGCAATTGATTTGAGAATCAAGAATCTAGACATATATGGTGACTCAGCGCTTGTAATCAATCAGATTAAAGGGGAGTGGGAAACTCGTCAAGCGAATCTAGTGCCGTACATGAATTATGCCAGGAGGCTGCTTCCGTTCTTCGACCGAGTGGAACTTCATCATGTACCCAGGGCTGAAAATCAAATGGCTGATGCTTTAGCTACGTTGGCTTCCATGTATAAAGTCAATTATTGGAATGAGGCTCCAAGAATTGTACTTTCGCGTCTTGATAGACCGGCATTTGTCTTTGCAATCGAGGATGCCACTGACGGCAAGCCATGGTTCCACGACATCCAGACCTTCCTTATGACTAAGGAATATCCCGCGGGTGCGTCCACCCAGGATAAGAAGACTCTAAGAAGGCTATCTGGAAACTTTTATCTCAATCCTGACGGAGTGCTGTATAAGAGGAACCACGATCTCGTGCTACTCAGATGTGTGGATGAAAAAGAGGCGAGTATGCTCATGGAGGAAGTCCATGAGGGCACCTTTGGTACGCACGCCGGCGGGCATGCCATGACGAGAAAGATCCTGAGAGCAGGGTATTACTGGCTGACTATGGAGTCGGATTGCTTCAGATTCGCGAGGAAATGTCACAAATGCCAGATTTATGCTGATAAAGTTCATGTACCGCCGTGCCCATTGAATGTCACGTCTTCCCCTTGGCCGTTCTCCATGTGGGGCATCGACATGATAGGCAAGATCGAGCCCACCGCATCCAATGGTCATCGTTTCATTCTGGTAGCTATCGACTACTTCACCAAATGGGTGGAGGCAGCCTCGTACGCTAATGTGACCAAGCAGGTGGTGGCTAAGTTCATAAAGAGGGACATCATCTGCCGCTATGGAATTCCCGAGCGGATCATTACTGATAATGGTTCGAATCTGAACAACAAGATGATGAAGGAGCTGTGCCAGAGCTTCAAGATTGAACACCACAACTCATCTCCCTACCGGCCGAAGATGAATGGCGCTGTTGAAGCGGCCAACAAGAACATCAAGAAGATAGTTCAGAAGATGGTTGTGACGTACAAAGATTGGCACGAGATGCTGCCATTTGCCTTTCACGGTTATTGTACGACGGTGCGTACGTCGACCGGGGCAACTCCTTTCTCCTTGGTGTATGGTATGGAAGCTGTCCTACCGTTAGAAGTGGAGATTCCCTCTTTGCGAGTTTTGGTTGATGTAAAACTCGACGAGGCAGAATGGGTTACGAATCGCTTGAACCAACTCAGCCTGATGGACGAGAAGAGGTTAGCATCGATCGCATTTGGTCGTCTGTACCAAAGCCGAATGAAGAAAGCTTACGATAAGAAGGTGCGTCCCAGAAGCTTTCAGACGGGTGATCTCGTCCTGAAGAAAATTCTTCCGCCACTCTCCGATCACCGGGGCAAGTGGACTCCGAATTACGAAGGGCCGTATGTCGTCAGCAAGGTCTTCTCAGGAGGAGCCTTGTTGTTATCCACGATGGATGGTGAAGATTTTGCATCCCCGGTGAACGCGGACGCAGTTAAAAAATACTTTGCTTGAAAGAGACCCGCTGGACAAAAAAAAAAAGAGTCCAGGCAAAAAAGGGGCATCCCGGCGAACCAAAAACAGAATAAAAGGTTCGGGCAAAAATTAGGGATATATTGAAAAATGTACACCCGCGAAGTCGAAAACCTACACTGGGCGGCTTCGGCAAAAAGGGGTATCCCGGTGAACTGAAAACCCGAAAGGGCGGTTCACGCAAAAGTTAGGGATTTGAATAAGCAAATGACTGCGTTCCGCGTATGGACTTTCATTGTTTAGTGGTTCGGAAGACCTGAGGGCCGTTTATCTGAATCAATCTCTTCCAAAGCTGAAGCGTCGGAGAGGTATCAAAGTCGAGTGGGTCTTAGAGGGATCAACTCATGGTGTTCGTCTACGCCTCGATTGCCAACATTTGTATATACTGTTTTCTTTTTTTTCGTGCGGCTTCCTCATTCCAGGGGCTAGCCTCCGCTGTAAAACATTTTTGCCCATTCAGGGGTTCATCATCAATAAAAATGCACATTATTCAGCAACTCTACTTGTCTGTTTAGCATTTATCTGTTTTGTTTACGAATGAAAACGCCGATGTTTTTGATAAAATGCGCATACATAAACTTGCGGGCCCAGGCCCATTGATTGTTGAAACAATTGATTAACTGAATATTGTCACGAGATAATAACCTGGATAGAACCCTTTGAGGAGGGAATCTTGTCTTGTTTGTTTGTGTTGTTGCAGGTGTAGCACCTTCCAGAGGATATGCCGTGCGCACCCTGAAGCAGGGCAAGCCCTCCTTCTCCAGCAGAGTTCAGTAGTCTCCCCTCTGCAGAATCTGAACACAGAGCAGTGAGCATTGGTATGTCCACCATGCAGAGAGGATTCTCTTCCCCAAGCAGATGCATCCTGAAGGAGCGTCACCTCATCAGCTGAGTCAAGCACCGAAGAATGATGTCTTCCCCAGCACCGGGTCACAAGTGCAGATTTCATAGAAGTGTTCGGGTGCCGGAGCTCGTGTTTCCCCAGTAAAGTCTCCAGCGGGATTGAGATTCCCCACCAGAGTCATGCTCTCTCCTGAAGTTGGATGATTCCCTCTTCCCCAGTAGAGTATTGGAACAACTGAGGTTGTATTCCCCCGCAGAGTTGGGCTCTCCCCCGAAGTCAGATGATTCTTTCTTCCCCAGCGAAATTGAAATTCCGCACCAGAGTCGTACTCTCCAGTGAAGTAGAATGATTTTTCTCCCCGACTGAGTCCGCAGAAAAGCAGAATCCTTGGAAGCAGTTGGGACCATGAGTGGATTTTCCCCAGCAGATGTCGAACACCTGATACTGTATCCCCCCAGGGTAGCGCTCTCTCCAGCGAAGCATAATGACTTCTCCTTCCTCAGCCGAGTTTGCAGATGTCCAAGAGAGCCGAGTCCTTGGAAGTTGATCAAACCATGTTTTCCCCAGTGGAGTGTGGAGCAAGCTGAAGTTGTTTCCCCACAGAGTGGTTATCCCCAGAAAAGTAGCCGAGACGGCCGCGCAGTTTATTCTCGCGATGGATACCCGCAGGTCCGAGTTCTCGTAGAGCTTCGTCCCCCCGCAGCAGATCAACTGAAGTTGTTTTCCCTGCAGCAGTCAATGGAAGATCATTTCCCCAGACAGAGCCCGATTGACATTGGCGTGTCCACGTTCTCCTCAGCAGGATGATTCCTCTACCGGAGTAGTGCTTGTATCCTTGACAGAAGGATTTCCTCCTCCCATCATTTATTTTGCTGACGGGATCGCATCATTGTGCATGACTGCATAGCATTTAACACTGCATAGCATTTAACGTTGCATAGCATTGTGCATGATTGCACAACATTTAGTATAAACGCATATCATTCCAACCGTGTGGGGCATGGCACAGAAGCATACGCATCATAAGCATGATCTAGGTTGCTACCATTCTTGTTTTACAGGTGTTCCACCAAGAGACCGGTTGCTCAGGACAATTCCTGATATTCTCCCTAGCAAGGTCGCTTTCTTGAGATGGTTCTTAAGACCCCGGTGTAATCCCCACAGTCGCTCGCTCAAGATGATCTTTGAGATCCCCAGCGAAGTCTTCAGTTCAAGACGATTCTTGAATTCCTCAGCAGGGCCGTTTGCTTAAGATGATTCTTAAGACCTCAGTACAGCTTCCCGAGTTGTTCGCCTAGTATGATGCTTGAGCTCCCCAGTAGCGTCCCCAGCAAGAGTTGCCCAGGAAGGTTCCTGGAATGCCCCGCAGAATAAAGTCTCCAGAATGGTTATTGTTCAAGATGATTCTTGAAGGTGCCTGACGAAGTCTGTTCGTTCAAGATGGTTCTTGAAGTCCTTAGCAGCGTGATATGTCTGCTCCATCAGTGATGTCTAATCTGAAGATTGACTTCATAAGCGCCTGAAGACGGTATCAGAAGGTTCCTGTGTGCTCAGATGTCCTTGTTGATGAATCAACGTGTGGCTGAAGACAAGGTTCCAAGATTTTGTATTCAAAGTGATCCGTGTTGGTCTGAAGACCAAGTCTGTTATCCTGAGGTGACGATTGATTGCGATCAAGTGAATGGTGTTTCTTCTGACTGAAGTCGAAGATGTTTCTCCAGCTGAAGCGGAGTTTGCCTGAAGGAAAAGTGTTTGAATCCCCAAGGTCATGAATGACCTAGGATTCATTTTTCGGACTGAAGGCCGAAGTATACCCCTGATTGAAGTCTCGGATGCTCTATAGCAGAGGCGGAGTTGCCTGAAGGCAGATCCATGTATCCTTGAAGGCCAAGGACCATTTCTTCAGACTGAAGTCGAAGATACCTCCTGCAGAGTTGCCGACGGGCAAAGTTTACATCCTTGAAGGCCAAGGATGTTCTTTCTAGCTGAAGCTGGAATAGCCGACGGGCAGGGTTTCATCTATCTTCAGAAATACTTGAAGATTCTCCAGCGGATCTGGAGTGGCCAGGGGCCAGGGTTCCATCTATATTCGGAAATACTTGAATATTTTTTCCAGCGGATCTGGAGTGGCCAGGGGCCAGGGTTTCATATGTCTTTAATGTTGAAGTTCTACGGCGGGCAGTGTGCAGTAGTATCCCGATGTTCGTTATGGTTCTGAGGGTGAACCCCAGATCAGAGTGTGCTCGGTTAAGTCTCTCATTCCCAGCGGAGTAGTTTCAAACACGCAAGTGTACCTTTTTGTTCCATTTACCAGGGGTGAACCCCAGGTCAGAGGTTGAACGTTTGGATTTGGCGGCGAGGTCAGATCATCATTTGTCCGGCGGCGAGGTTGGATGTTTGTTCGACGGCGAGGTTGAACGTTTGGATTTGGCGGCGAGGTCAGATCATCATTTGTCCGGCGGCGAGGTTGGATGTTTGTTCGACGGCGAGGTTGAACGTTTGGATTTGGCGGCGAGGTCAGATCATCATTTGTCCGACGGCGAGGTTGGATGTTTGTTCGACGGCGAGGTTGAACGTTTTGATTTGACGGCGAGGTCAGATCATCATTTGTCCGACGGCGAGGTTGGATGTTTGTTCGACGGCGAGGTTGAACGTTTTGATTTGACGGCGAGGTCAGATCATCATTTGTCCGACGGCGAGGTTGGATGTTTGTTCGACGGCGAGGTTGAACGTTTGGATTTGGCGGCGAGGTCAGATCATCATTTGTCCGGCGGCGAGGTTGGATGTTTGTTCGACGGCGAGGTTGAACGTTTGGATTTGGCGGCGAGGTCAGATCATCATTTGTCCGGCGGCGAGGTTGGATGTTTGTTCGACGACAAGGTTGAATGTCTGTTTGACGGCGAGGTCAGATGTTGAATGTGTTCGACGGCGAGGTTGGATGTTTGTTGACGGCAAGGTCAGATTATGGTTGTCCGACGGCGATGTCAGACTCTTTAAATCCCCAGTAGAGATGATGTTTGTGCGACGGTGATGTCGAGTGTCTCCAAGAGGATGTTTGTTTCCGACGGCGATGTTGGGCATGTCAAGGTGATCCAGTCTTCTGACGGCGATGTTAGGTGATGCAGATCCTTTATTTTCTCCAGCGGCGATGCGGGGTACTTTGTTTAGATATGTATTTTCTCCAGCGGCGATGCGGGGTATTTTGTTCAGCGTTGTATTCTCTCCAGCGGCGATGCGGGGTATTTTGTTCATTGTTGTATTTTCTCCAGCGGCGATGTTGGATATTTTGGCGATTCAGGTTTAGGTCTCCGGCGGCGATGTTGGACGCTTGTTTCCCCGAGTTATGGTTGTTCTTGACGGTGATATCAGGTGATTTAGTCTTCCAGCGGCGAGGTTGGGTGTTGTGGTTGTCTGAAGGCAATATCAGAATAAGTTAACGAGGATAACTGGCGGCGATGTCAGATCAGTATCTCTCCAGCTAGCGGCCGTGCAGCTAGCATTGCAATATTCGAAGATTTGTTCCCCGCAGAGTACCGTGTGCTCGTGCAGTTGGCAAATTTTCGGGTTTACCGGTATTCAATCGTCTCGCACCTTGATTGGGTGAGAGCCGTTCGCTTCTCACCCAGTCAGGTTCAAGCCGTTTGAATAGGGGCAGCTGTTGCACCCCAAAATTTGACCAACAATTATTTATCCATCTAGTGTTTGAGAGTTGATACTTTCATCAGAAAGTTCAAGAGATTCTCAGAGGAGTGGGTTGAAACCAGGGTTGTGTGCTTCATAGCTTGAGAGTTGGGGGAACTCCTCAGATGATTCAGAGACTTTGAGAATGAACTTGGAGATTTGAGAAAGCTTATGAGATGTCTTGATAGCCATCATGAAGCCCAGAGAAGTCATTGTGCAAGAGTTCAGAAGATTCAACCATGAATGATAGAATTAGGGTTTTGACTGAGTCAACCCTAGATCAGCTGAAGATTTGGAGAAGGTTGAGACCCAATCCAAGGGCCATGAGATCATGGAATGATGTATAGAGATGTTATAAAGATGATTCCTAGACCAACTCATCATGATTGAAGAGTTTGAGAAGTTTCAAGTCAGGGTTTCCAAAGATCATCAGTGAAAAAACCCTAATTTGATCCCCATCTTCCAGGCAGTTTTAACTCTAGATGTGATTGATATCTCATCTTCCCCACAACATGAATGTTGTATAGCTTGTTCTTAGCTTTAATTTGAGTGGTGGAAGTCCTTGATAGGAGTTACAGAGCTCAAGTTATGGTTTTGACAAATTACAGGTCAGCTGAGGTGTGTGAATCTGGGTCCTTGAAAGTCACCCAACTTGCAGACAACTTTTGCCCTAGTAGGATGATTCCTATGGTCTCTTGGTCAACATGAATGTTGGAGGGCATCTTATTAGCTTTAATTTGAGTGGTATAAGTCCTTGATAGGATTTGTGGAACTCAACTTATGGTTTGAACAAGACAGGGGTATTTTGGTCATTTGTCTGTTATAGGTCATTTTAGCCAATGCCTAAAACTCCTATTTCCAAGCCTCAAATGGAAAAACCCAAAACATGAAAGTTGTTCAAAATGTGATTTTAGGTCTATAAAGAAGGTCACAAATTGTTGGAAAAGCTCATAGCATGAAGTTACATGATTGGTCAAAAATGAACTAAAAATGGCATATAAGTTTGAAAAGTTGAATTTGAAAATTGGTTTGGAAGATCTAGGAATCCAAAATAGGTCATCCAATATATCATTTTGATTGGAAACATCATTTTGAGAACTTTGGTTCAAATAGATTTTTCATTTGAGGCCTAAAAAAGGGACTTTCTTTGTAAATCTATTACTTGCATTATAAGGCAATGTTGAAAAACCTTACACAAGCCAAATGTAAGGGCTGATTTCCTTCATACACACTTAATATCTCATGTAAAGACATATTCAAGGGATTTTGGCAAAGTATGAAAGAAGATATCATGATATTTCAAGTTCTCATGTGGTGATATTTTCAATACTTTCTAGAAAGATCTAGATGATTCTAGCCCCTTCCATCACTTGCTATTTAAAGAGGGCCATGAAGAGAGTTCAGAGGTTGGTGAAAGTTGAAGAACTGAGGAGAGAAGAAGGAGATTCGAGCTAGGGTTTCAAGGTGCACCATAGCTGCATTTCAAGAGAAAAGTCACTACTACAAGCTCTCATCTTCAAGGATTTTGCATACAGAAAGTAAAGCACCATTGGAAGATCACTGTGGAGGAGTTACAGGGCTTGAATCGTGCCATAGCATCACCTTCTTCTCATTCTTGACAGGTTCTTTTCCTTCTCCTTTTCACCTTAATTATGCGTAGATATACCATGTTTTAGGCATAGAATGGCTAGGCTAAGTTAGATGATGAGATCTTGAGACTTTGAGCATGATTCATGGAGGTTGAAGTTTTGACATGAAACTTTAGAGATCAAGAACACGCACCCTAGGCTACTATATTCTTAGGTTTTTAGCTCAGCATGATCCCCTTAGCATGTGGTATAATCTTGATTAATATGAGATCATTTCATAACCATGCAAACCAGAGCATAAGAATAGAGGACAAGACTTGCAGCCTTCGTATCTTTTTCTTGAGGGAGAGTTAGAAAATTCTAACACCGTGGTTGTGTAGAGGGAGAGGAGTAGATGAATTTTGATGTTTGGATCGTGAGGAATGATTGAGAGTTGAGAGAGATACGTGGAGTAGAAGTTGCTTGCATGAAAGCTGGTTCTGAAACCCTAGTTTGGTTCGTTGGAGAAGACGTAATCACAACCGTCCATCTCCTTTGAATATTTGACTTCTCAATCGCATCCAGCGGCCCAGATCAATCCAAGAAAACGGAGGGAAATTTAAAAACCTAAACGTTGCGTTTGGTTTAGTGACCGTGTGGGCCTTAGTCTGCCTTTTATTCACACCCCCCACACGCGCTGGCCCAAATGAAATGAACTGAACCCACTGCTATTCTCACCCCCTCTCTCCTTCTCTTGTATATTTTATTTTTCAATTTTCTTCACATTTCATTAATTTTCTAAAAATCATAACTAAATGAAAAAATATTATTTTTAACTCATTCTTTTTTTAACATTTTCATTAAAATGTCTAGAAAATTAAAAAATATAAAAATTGCATTTTATATTTTAATTGGTATTTTTTGCATATTTTACAAATAAATGCACTTTTTTAACCATTCATTTCATACATGGATTTGTATATTTTTTTTCATGCATTTAGAAATAGATTTTTTGCCCATTCTTTTTTGTGGTGATTCATATTGCATTGTAGTACTCTCTGGATTTATTACTAGATTTGTGGATTAAAATTTGATGTATTTTGATTGTTAGACATTTAGGTGCTCTAATTAGGGATTTAGGTTGTGTACTTGAACTTCAACATTTTATTTTTGGGGTTTTTAGGACAGGTTAGTGTATGGGGAATATATGGGACTTAAGGGTAGTTAAATAGGATCCCCTAGAATTTATATTAGGAATTTGTACGGTATTTCAGTATTTTTCATTGATTTTTGAATGTATGGATAGTATGTGTGTTGCTTAAAGGCATAAGTTGTATTGTTGTGTTTTCTTTCCTTCTCTTTTGAGTGTGTGAGCTTTGAAGATTGAGTTGAAGACCTTGTGGATCATCATGGAAGCTTTGAAGACCTTGCAGAGGAGTTTAGCATAGCTTTTGTTGTTTGGTTTATAGGTTTATAGGTGCATAGGCAGAGCCCTAGATAGAATACTTTGTTCAATAAACAAGGAGTGTCTTGTTCACCTCCTTTCTTCTCTGTGACATAGAGTCCCTTAAGGGTATTCACCTCTCTCCTTTGGAGGGATTAGTGACCTTGCCCCATAAGGTAGAACTTTGAGAGAGCCTTTCCTTTGATGTTAAGTCCTCAATGGCATCCTTTGGAAGTCAGTGAGCACTATAACATCCCCCACTCAGCTTGTTGACTGAATCTTGTTTGCTGGAGCATTGGAACCATTGAAGATAGAAGCTGAGGCCTTGAAGAGGATGATTCCTTGAAGATTATTGAAGTCTGAAGACTCTGTGAAGATCAAATTGATCCCTGAAGATAGTGAAGCCTGAAGGTAGAGCTGATCAAAGGAGCTGAAGCTCAAGGGAGAAGATGAGTTGATACTCATGTTGTAGGGTTGATACCTGGAAAGCAAGTGATCTCTGAAGTCTGAAGACTGGGTTGCTGCTGGAGGAGCTGAGGCTTTCTTCTGTTTTCTTTGATGTATTGTGTGTTTTGTCTGAGTTGTCTGTTGCATTAGACTAAGCCCATTTAGAATAAGTTCAGTCTAAGAGCATGAGTGCATCTGATTGTATTGTTATTGCTTGGCTTTGCTTGCGGGTATTCGGTAGAGCCCAGCTCCCTTGCCCATGTGTTTATTTTGCTTGATAGCATGATTTCATTTTCTGTCCGTATGATTGTAGTTTACTGTTTCTTGCTTGATAGCATGTTGTTTATTTTCAGTATGATTACTGTTATTTCATGACTGGCTTGAGGTTGAGACGAGCTTGTGGAGGCTGAAGCCCCACACACATTTCCTCCCTCACTTGCATTGCATGCATTTTACTGTTAAGCTGATGCTTTTGTCTGTTTTGGTGTATCATTGACATGATCCCTTAGGACTCTCATTTCCTCTGATGAGGATTTGATGATAGACTTTTAGGTTGAAACCTATGCATGACAACATCTAGGAGTTCCCTGTTCAAACCTCAACCATAGGATGAATCCATGGCATGATAACAGTAGGACTTGATAGTCTCCCTCCTAGTTGGGCCTGTTCTCTTCTCATCTCGAAGCAGTTTAAGATACAGTAATCATGAATGATTTCTTCCGTACGTTACGAGCCTTAAGCTATCTGAGAAAGGATTGTGGGAGAGTTTCTTTTCCACAGTCTGGATGTTTAGTATGGTACCCTTTGGGTGACATGCGACGCATTCACTCTCAGGTCATAGTCTCTAGTGCGGTTGAAATCGCAAACACAATAAAAAACACTTCTTTTAGGAGATAACTCGTAGTTTCCCGAACTACGTTTGCTCTGATCTTTCATACCAGATGAAAGTACGTAGGCATAGGATGCGACGTCCTAGCGAGCAACCTTCACCCACCTTCCCCCGTAGTTAGCCGAACTACGTTGACTCTGATTTCTCGTTCCAGACGGGAATACGTAGGCATAAAGCGCGATGCTTTGCCGAGTCATCTTCTTTTCTTTTTTCAGCCAGCCTTGATAGGTAGATAGATTATAACCAACCCGTCCAAGTAAACGAACAAGCGAGGATCCCGTCGAGTACGACGGACGTGAGGGGTGCTAATACCTTCCCCTTGCGTAACCGACTCCCGAACCCAGACAGTGGTTGCGATGACCTTGTCTTACCCTTTTTCGTCAGGTTTTTCCGATCGTTTCCTTTCCCACTCTGAGGGATAAATAACGAAAGGTGGCGACTCTTCTGTCATGCCGGCACCTTATTTTCGCGCAAGCGACAGAAGGTATCTAGGAGTTGTGTGTGTCTGCAGGGTAGTAGCAGAAAGTGTTGTGAAACTCTTCAGGGGGAGTAGCACAAGTGTGTGTGATTGTAGCACAAGTGTGTGTGGCTTCAAGAAGTCATCCTGAATGTCAAGACATCCAAAAATAGACTGGATGTTTATGCTGTGAGACTGCAGAATAGTCTGCAGGTTGTGTGCCCAACTGATCTGATTAGTTGAGTGGGAGGACACCATAGTGTTACTCAAATAGGTGTGATATCTGTAGTGTTAAATAATAGATGATTAACAAGGTGAGCTACAACAGGGTTGAGAGCTAACTGTGAGGACTCTGAGAGACTTGAGCTAGTAACTATCCTGCATGACAGGACATATCATAAGTCTTCTGCTGTGTAAATCTCTGATCTGATGACAGAGTGTTTTAGCTAAAAATTTGTCAAAGGGGGAGTTTGTAAGTGCTCTTGATTGGCTGCATTTTATGGCAAAACACTAGAGCATGTATGTATGGCATGACTGATGTTAGTGCATACATAATATGGTCTGTGCAGGGTAAATTGACTTAGCTAAAAGCAAGTTAAGCTGGATGTCATACCCAATGTTATGACTTAGGTCGTATGACATCAAGCGCAGGTTTGTTTTCTGGTAGTTATAAACAAGGAAACATAATAGGAGCTCAAGCTGGATATCAAGAGACTTTCTAGAAGCCCTAGGTGAACTAAAATATCCCTGAATTAAGTGGAAAGCGTGTAGATCATTGGAAATAGGTTTGTTATGAATAAAACCTAATTTATGCACCAAGGACCAAAAGGACTGACAACTGCTATAAATATCAGAAGAAGCAATCCTGAACAGCAGCTCTTGACAAAAGAATAGAGAGTGCTAATTGAGAGTCCTTGTGAGTGAAGAAGGCTAGTCTTCACGTGTGAATTGAGTTTTAGGAATACTTGTACTCCAAGAAATTGTCTATTGGATGATTGCATTGGTTAGGTAGATTCTAAGTAGTGTCTCACTCAAAGCTGTTAAGCAAGAGTGTGTGAGTCTTTGATCAAAGCTGTGAAGCAAGATCAAGGTGTGTATAAAGTGTTTCTTCATATTGACTTTTGTAATTGTGAATTGTATATCACTGTGGTGATTGAGGGGGAGTGAGTGGGTATACTCAGGTCTAGAGTGTCTCTAGGTTGAAGTGTCATTGGGTAGGGATTAAGTGAGAAGTGCAAACTAGTTGTTTGACTTTGAATTGATTCTACTAATAATGAATTTCCACCCTAGCTTGATAGCCCCCAAATGTAAGTGTTGTTTACACTGAACTGGGTAAACAATTGTTGTGTTGTTACTACTTTACTTTATAGTTGAATTAGTTAGTACAACAGTCAATGTCACAGTGGATGTTATAACTTTGGTAATAACATCCATCGTGTGCTTACCAGAATTTTCAGAATTCCCCGACGAAGACATCATGTTCCTAAAGGTGAAGGATTGCGAAGAGCCATTACCCGATGAAGGTCCGGAAAAGGGTTCTCAATGGCAGATGATATTTGACGGCACTGTCAACTCCTATGGTAGTGGAATTGGGGAAATTATCACGACGCCTCATGAAACTCATATCTCGTTCACTGTCAGGTTGACATTCCCTTGCACTAATAATGAAGCCGAGTACGAAGCGTGCATTATGGGTTTGGAAGAAGCCATTGATCTGAGGATCAAGAATTTGGAGATTTATGGCGATTCAGCGCAAGTTTTCAATCAGGTCAAGGGAGAATGGGAAACCCGGCAGCCTAATCTGATACCTTACATGAACTATGCAAGGAGGTTGTTACCTTTCTTTGACCGGATAAAGTTCCATCATGTGCCTAGAGCGGAGAACTAGATGGCAGATGCTCTGGAAACATTGTCTTCAATGTACAAAGTGAATTTCTGGAATAATGCTCCCAAAAGAGTCATCTCTCACCTTGATAGGCCAACATTCGTATTTGCCATTGAGGAAGCTCCGGAAGGCAAGTTGTGGTATTACGATATCCAGAACTTTCTTAAGAACCAAGAGTATCCGCCAGGGGCGTCGACCCGGGATAAGAAGACTCTGAGGAGGTTGGCTGGAAATTTCTATCTGAACCAGGATGGAGTACTCTACAAGAGAAATTATGACTTGGTGCTTTTATGATGTGTGGACGAAAAAGAAGCAAGCCTGCTTATGGAAGAGGTCCACGAATGAGCCTTTGGTACGCATGTCGGCGGGCATGCCATGTCTCGAAAGTTGTTACGAGCAGGGTATTATTGGCTGACGATGGAATCTGATTGCTTCAAATATGTGAAGAAATTCCATAAATGCCAGATTTATACAGACAAGATTCATGTGCCGCCGTGTCCTCTGAACGTCATGGCATCTCCTTGGCCCTTTTCCATGTGGGGCATTGACATGATTGGAAAGATCGAGCCAACCACATTCAATGGACATCGTTTCATCTTGGTCGCTATTGACTATTTTACCAAGTGGGTGGAAGCAGCCTCCTATGTTATTGTCATGAAGCAAGTCGTAGCCAGATTTATCAAGAGGGACATCATTTGTAGATATGGAGTGCCCGAACGAATCATTACATATAATGGTTCGAATTGAACAACAAGATGATGAAGGAATTGTGCCATAGTTTCAAAATTGAGCATCACAACTCATCTCCCTATCTTCCGAAGATGAACGGCGCTGTCGAAGCAGCCAACAAGATTATCAAGAAGATAGTGCAGAAGATTGTTGTAACCTATAAGGATTGGCATGAGATGTTGCCTTTTGCTTTGCATGTGTCGCTTCCGCGAAAATAAGGTGTCGGCAAAACAGAAGAGTCGCAACCTTTCGTTATTTATCCCTCAGAGCGGGAAAGGAAACAATCGGAAAAACATGAAGAAAAGGTATAAGATAAGGTCATCGCAACCATTGTCTGGGTTCGGGAGTCGGTTACGCAAGGGGAAGGTATTAACACCCCTCACGTCCATCGTACTCGATGGGATCCACGCTTGTTGTGTTTACTGGACGGGTTGGTTTTATCTATCTACCTATCAAGGCTGGCTTAAAAAGGAAAAGGAAATGACTCGGCAAAGCGTCGCACTTTATGCCTACGTATTCTCATCAGAGAATGAGAAATCAGAGTCAACGTAGTTCGACTAACTACAGGTTATGGGGAAGGTGGCTCGCCAATACATCAGTATTGTGCCTACGTACTCTCAATAGGTATGAGAGATCAGAGCTTACGTAGTTCGGGATAACACAGATTACGGGGATTCAGATTCATCTGTTTTATCGAGTAGGGTTAAACAGCAGTTCCAGCAGTTAGGGACAAAGCCTGTTTGCGGTAGAACTGAAGTTTAACGACACTCTTTTCTTCAGAAAAGCTTCCTTTGAATTATGGGCCCACGGGGCAAAAAGGTTTGAAGTTTGTTTTCTGTCTTTTACGAAAGAACTATTTTTTATTGTGTTTGCAATTTCAATCGCACTAAAGACTATGACCTGAGAGTGAATGCGTCGCATGTCACCCAAAGGGTACCATGCTAAACATCCAGACTGTTGAAAAGCAACTCTCCAACAATCCTTTCTCAGATATCTTAAGGCTCGTAACATACGAAAGAAATCATTCATGATTACTGTATTTTAATTTGTTTTGAGATGAGAAGAGAGCAGGCTCAACTAAGGGGAGACTATCAAGTCCTAATGTTGTCATGCCAAGGATTCATCCTATGGTTGAGGTTTGAAACAGGGAACTCCTAGAAGTTGTCATGCATAGGTTTCAACCTAAAGTTCTATCATCACTTCCTTATCAAAGGGAGCGAGAGTCCTACGGGATCATGTCAATGATAAACGGAAACAGATAAAGCATCAGCCTAAACAGTAAACAGTAAATGACTGAAAAATGCATGCAATGCCAGTGAGGGAGGAAATGTGTGTGGGGTGTCAGCCTCCACAAGCTCATCTCAACCTCAAGCCAGATATGAATAACAACAATCATACAGAAGAAATAAAATAAAGTGCTATCAAGCAAGATACCATAAACTGCAAACATACAGAAGAAATGGAATGCTATCAAGCAAAACAAACCACATGGGCAAGGGAGCTGGGCTCTACCGAATACCCGCAAGCAAAGCCATACAGTAAAAATACAAGCAGAGGGAGCAACTCAACCTCTAGTGCAGTCATGCTCCTAGCTTAAAGTCAGTCTAGATATGAACTTATTCTAATGCATCAAGCAAGTCAAACAAGGCACGCCAATACAGAAAAGAAAACAGACAAGAAAAGAAAGCAGATCAACCCCTCTTTCAATTCCAAGCTTCAGCTCTTCTGACAGCAATCCAGTCTTCAGACTTCAACCACCCTTCAAGGCTATCATCCTCCATGACAAGTATCAACTTGCTTCTCCAGGTTTCAACCCATCAAACATAAGTATCCACTTATTCTCTTTTCTTCAAGCTTCAGCTCTTCAGTCAGTTCCACCTTCAGGCTTCACTCTTAACTACAAGTATCAACTTGATTCCTTCAGGCTCTAAATGTATCAATGCAAGTGTCAACTTATCCTTTATTCCTCAAGCCTCATCTCTACACTCAATCTCAGTTGAATCCTCTTCATAAGTATCAACTTAGTCCTCAAGCTTCAGCTTTCTTTTGCTTTACCAGTATCAACTTGGTCTTCTTCTCCTACAAGCTTCAGCTTCCTAGAGTAATCTTCAATCACCTGGAAGTGTCAACTTCATCCTTCAATTCTTTTTCAAGCCTCAGCTCTTCACTCAATCTCCATTGGGTCTTCAAGTATCAACTTGTCTTCAAGCTCTTCAAGCTTTAGCTGCAACGGCAATGCTCAAGGAATCATCCTTTTCCACACTCTTCTATGAAGTCCTCATCTTCAAACTCAAGCCCAACATCTTTCAAGATACTCAAACCAAAAGACAATTGATTTAACAGAATGAGTGGGAATGATAAACAGCTTATTGACAACCAAAGGAAGCCTGTAAGGGTTCATCATTGTGAGAGACTGGTTCCCTCAAAGTTCTACTTCCCAGATAAAGCCACTCATCCCTCCTTTGGAGGGATGTGAATATCTTAGAAGGACTTTTAGTCATTGGGAGGAATGGAAGCACAAGATGCTTTCCATATTTGTTAAAGAAGTCATTCTAGTTCTAAGGCTCTCCCTATGTCTCCTACCTTCTAAATCTTCATCAGACACCTTCAGGCACAAGCAAATCCAAGCTCCAAGCAACTTCAAGCAACTTCAAGCATCCTCACCTTGTCTTCAACTTGTCTTCAATCTCAACCAAAGGCAAACAAAGCAAAACCCTAATATAAGGGAACTAAAGAAGTTAGTCTAGTTGAGTTAGTGCCTTAGAATCATCTAAAACTATCACCTAAACTAAAATCAAACAAAAATAGGAAACTATCCTATAAATTTCTACAAAAATTCCTAAGGGATCCTAATTCAATTAATAATGCCTCATACGAAAACCAGGGACTAAATCATCTATTAAGTCCTAGAATTAAATCCTAAATCCAAAGGTATCAACCATAAACCCTAAAAATGGAGCTTCTAAAGGTTTCAACCTAAACTACCACCTAGGTTCATCATAAAAATGTGAGAAAAATGCAATGGGAGCATACATGTCTAACCTAATCACACACAAAAAATCAGGATCAAAATCATCACCACATGATCACACAAAATTCCACAAAATTAGGTATCAAACATAACCATTTTAATATCAATTAAAATATAAAATTCCCATGAAATAAAAATATCTTTTTTCTAAAAAATACGAGATTCAATCATGAATATAATGCAAAAAGAATGGGGTTAATTGGATTAATTCTCAATTTTATATGATTTTATCAAGAACCATGAATAAAATGAAAAAATAAAAGAAAATCAAACAAAAATAATAAAACCACGGTGCAGATAGTAAACACGCTCAGTTCATTCCATGGATTGGGCCATGAGGGGGGGTGGATATCAGTTAATTCATTAAGCCCAGCATCAGCACTCAAATGAAACGATGCGTTTCATTAATTCAGATCCTTCACAACTTGAAATTAAAACGTGGTCGTTGGATCACTCCTCTAGTCAAAGGTCTCACCATATCCAATGGCTCTAGAGTCATCTTCTACCTTTTGAACCTCTAAACTTTGCGCGCAGCTTCGGCCACCACCGGTGGTGCTCCGGTCATCGTCCCCAACCCTAACTCTCTCTAGGATCCTCCATTACAAATGGTCTATACATGAATCTTGTCCCAAATTTCCTCACGAATTCATTCATGCCCTTTATTCTCTCTGAAACCTCAAGATTCGCCATAACCAAATCTCAACCGAAAATGGTAACATCCTAAATTGGTCACTAATTCTCAAATTAATGGTCTGAAATCATTCCTACACCGTTCTACAATGCATCTAACACCCTAATTCATCTTGATTCTACCTAATTCATGCTGGAGGAAGAAAGTTACTAACCTGAAAATTCTTGATGAACAGATGCACTAAACCTTTAAATCAAGCTCTACAACCTTCCAGACACGATCAATGGATCCTTTCCTTGCTTCTGTATGCAATAGAACTGGTTGAAAACTCCTGAATCTTGAAACCCGATGGTGAGTTGCAGATGAAAAAATCTGAGCTCAAGAACACCAATCAGCCACGAATTCCTCTTGATTATGATCTGAACTCAATCCCTAGCATCCATGGAAGAAGTTGCAATCAAGAAAATGGATGGAAAGTGAAGAAATTGGTGAAACCGAATTCAGTTGCAAGCTGTGCAATTTCAATCTCAATCTATGCTCTCTCCTTCAATCATCACCAACCTTTGCATTGGATCACCTCTACTCAATATATAGATGATGTATGAGTGATCTAGAACCATCTAGACCCTTCTAATGAGAGTTTCAATCTCTCATGTCATGAGATTTTCAACCATGTGCCATGGTATGCATAACTCTGCAAACTGCTTGAAACCAACCTCATTCACTTCCAATTTCTCCCCTAGTGACATTTTGAAAGCATTTGGCTTGCAAGGGATCTTGCTCATGCCTTGAATTTGAGTTTTGCAAATGTTACTTATGATGTAAGTAACTACTTTTCAAAGCAAGTCCACAAATTATACCTCAAATAAAAAATGTGGCTAAACCAATGTTCTTAAAATGTTTTCTAGAGTCAAAATGATATATTACATGCCTTGGTTTGGATGTGTAGATTGAAAATATCAATTTCCAACTTTGATTCATTTAACTTATACCCTTATTTTAGGTCATTTTTGCAACTTTGAGCTACAAGTATTTCCATCATCTCATGACCTCTTTACTAGCCTTAAAACATCATTTTGAACAAGTTTTATGTTGAACATTTTCCCATTTGAAGCTTGGAAATGGGAGTTATGGCCTTATGCTTGAAATGACATGTAATCTCCAAATGACCAAAATGCCCTTGACTTGTCAAAGCCATAACTTGAGTTCTACAAATCCTATCAAGGACTTCTATTACTCTATAGAAAGCTAAGAAGATAATGAACAACATTCATGGTTACCAAAAGTTCATAGGAATCATCCTTCCTTGGCAAACGTTTGATGCAAGTTGGGTAACTTTCCAGCCTCCAAATCCACATACCTCAGATGACCTGTAACTTGTCAAAGTCATAACTTGAGTTCTACAAATCCTATCAAGGACTTCTAGCACTCAAATTAAATTTAAGCTCATGCTCTACAACATTCATGTTGGGGGTAAAATGAGATGACAATCACATCTTGAGCTAAATTGCCTTGAAGATAGGGGTCAAACTAGGGGATTTTACACTGTCAAGCCTTAGAAACCCTAGCTTGAAACTTCTCAAACTCTTCAATCATGATGAGTTGACCTTGGAATCATCCTTATAACATCTCAATGTATCAATCCATGATCACATGGCTCTTGGATTAGGTCTCAACCCTCTCCAAATCATCAGTTGACTTAGGGTTGACCTAGTCAAACCCTAACTGCACCACTCATGGCTGAGTCTTCTTAATCTTGCACAATGACCTATCTAGGCTTCATGATGGCTTTCAAGACATCTCATAAGCTCTCTCAAGGCTTCAAGTCCAACTTCATGGCTTTAGAATCTTCTGAGGGTCTTCCCCATAACTCTCAAGTTAGGAGGCACACAACCTTGGTTTCAACCACTCACTCTGAGAATCCTTTAACTTCTTTGACAAGGGTATCAACCCTTGAACACTTGAATAATCCCCTTATCTAGCTTCAAGGTCTTGTGTAGCCCTTAACGGGTAATCAAACCTCTTGATCTCCTGCACACATGCCTATGAAATGCAAATGATAATGCTAATGTGAATGAAATGAAACACAAGCTAGGTAAAGAAAAGTTGGGCAAATTTTAGGGTGCAACAGCTGCCCCTATTCAAACGGCTTGGACCTGAATGGGTGAGAAGCAAACGGCTCTCAAACAATCAAGGTGAAAGACGGTTGAATACCAACAAACCCGGAAATTTTCCAACTGCGCAAGTACACGGTACTCTGATGGGAACAAATCTTCGAAAACTGAAATATTAGCTGCACGGCAACTAGCTGGGGGATTGGTCACACGGTAACCGGCGATACATGGTCGATCATGCCGTCAGGCATCAAAATTCCTCGGGACTCATCAGGTCAACAATCAAGTTAATCACGCCATCGGGCATTCAAAGAAATTTTCGGGCATCAGCCGCACTTTGACACTAAGTCGGGAATAGAATTCTCAGTCAATCATGAACCAATTGGGGATATCCAACTTCTACCATCAGGCACTCCGCATCAGCTGAGAGAACTGCTTCATCAATACGGTTGGACTTCAATTATCAAGTCTTCGAGGGAAGTTTCAACTTCGCTGCTTAGAAATTTGCTGGGGATGACACATCTCCGCTGGGGATTCTAGGGAACTATCAAGTAACTATGCTTCGGAGATCCAGAAATCATTCTGGGTGAGTCATCTCTGCTGAGGACTTCAAGAATCATCTTGAACAAATAACTTCGTCGGGGACTTCAAGAATCATCCTGGACTAATAACTCTGCTGGAGATTTCAGGAGTTATCCTGAGCAAACACTCTGCCGGGGACTCTAAGCATCAACTTGAGCAACCAACTCTGGCGACTTCACTGGGGATTTCAAGAATCATCTTGAGCAAACGACTTTGCTGGGGAGAATTCAAGAATCATCTTGATCAAACCGTTCTGCTGGGGGAATCCAAGAATCATCTTGAGCAAGCGGCTCCGCGGAGGAACACCTGCAAAACAAGAACAGTAACGACCTAGCTCATGTTTCATATGCATATGCTTTGACAACGATGCAATGCTCCACACGGTGGAAATGCTACGCGTTTTTTGATAAATGCTTTGCAATCATGCAAAATGTTGCGACCCCGTCAGCAAAATAAATGTTGAAGGGAGAATCCTCCCGTCAAGGAGAAAGAACCACTCTGGTGGGGGAAGGAATCATCCTGCCACGGAGAAAAGGTCACGCCAATCTCAATCGGACTCCGCATGGGGAAGCAAACTTCAGTTGACTGCTGCAGGGGAACGAAGCTCTACGAGAACTCAGACCTGCTGAGGAAAGCGATGTCAATCGCAGAAATAAACTGCACGGCGTTTGCAGCCAACCTTCCTAGAGGTAACGACTCCGGTGGGGAAATACAGCATCAGCTATTCAACACTCTACTGGGGACGACCAATCATGGCCCGAACTGCTTTCCAAGGACTCGACTCTCTTGGGGAACTGCAAACTCGGCTGGGGAAGAAAGAATCACCCTGCTTGCTAGGGAGAGTACGACTCTGTGGGGAATCTCGATTCCGCTGGAGACTTCAGTCTTGAACTATCGAGTGCTGCACACTTCAGTATATGACTCAACTGGGGAGATGTCGGCCCTTCGGGATGCATCTGATTGGGGAGAGAATCTCCTCTGCCTGGGGAGAACATATCAATGCTTCGCGATCTCACGTTCAGACTCTGTGGGGAGAGGCTGCCGAACTTTGCTGGAGAAGAAGGAATCATCCTGCTTGGGGGTGCGCACAGCGCACTGTCTGGTATATGCTACACCTGCATCAACACAAACAAACAGACAAGATACCCTTCTCAAAAGGGACCTATCAAGGTTATCATCTTGTGACAATGTTCGAGTAATTCATTGTTTCAACAATCAATGGCCTAGGCCATTAAGTTTATGTATGCGCATTTTGACAAAAATATCGGCGTTCTTTTTCGCAAACAAAACGGGTAAATGCTAAACAGACCAACAGAATTGTTGAATAGTATACATTTTATTGATAACAAACCCCTGAACGGGTAAAAATGTTTTACAACAGATGCAAGCTTCTGGAATGAGGAAGCCGCGCAAAAATAAAACATAAATATACATCAGTATATACAAATGTCGGCAACGAGGTGTAGACGAACACCATGAGTTGATCCCTCTATGACCCACACGACTTCGATACTTCTCCGACGCTTCAGCTTCAGAAGAGATTGATTCAGACAGACGGCCTTCAGGTCCTCCAAACCACTAAACAATGAAAGTCCACACGCGGAACGCAGTCATTTGCTTTTTCAAATCCCTAACTTTTGCCTGAATCGCCCTTCCGGGTTTTCGATTCACCGAGATACCCTTTTTTGCCAAAGTCGCCCATCCGGGTTTTCGACTTTGCGGGTGTACATTCTTTTCTTTTATATCCCTAATTTTTTCCTGAACCCTTTTCCTTTTTTATGGTCCGCCGGGATGCCCCATTTTTGCCTGGATACTCTTTTTCTTTTCAGCGGGTCATTTTTAAGCAAAGTATTTTTTAACTACGTCCGCGTTCACCGGGGATGCAAAATCTTCACCATCCATCGTGGATAACAACAAGGCTCCTCCCGAAAAGACCTTGCTGACGATGTACGGACCTTCGTGATTGGGAGTCCACTTGCCCCGGACGAGATCACCCGTCTGAAAAGCTTCTAGGACACACCTTCTTATCATAAGCTTTCTTCATTCGGCTTTGGTATAGATGACCATGCACAATCGATGCTAATCTCTTCTCGTCCATCAGGCTGAGTTGGTTTAGTCGGTTCTTAATCCATTCTGCCTCATCGAGTTTCACGTCAACCAAAACTCGTAAAGAAGGGATCTCCACTTCTAACGGTAGGACAACTTCCATACCGTACACCAAGGAGAAAGGAGTTGCCCCGGTTGACGAACGTATCGTCGTACGATAACCGTGCAATGCAAATGGCAACATATCGTGCCAATCTTTGTAGGTCACAACCATCTTCTGCACAATCTTCTTAATGTTCTTATTGGCCGCTTCAACGGCGCCATTCATCTTCGGCCGGTAAGGAGATGAGTTGTGGTGTTCAATCTTGAAACTCTGGCACAACTCCTTCATCATCTTGTTATTCAGATTCGAACCATTATCAGTAATGATCCGCTCGGGAACTCCGTAACGACAGATGATGTCCCTCTTTATGAATTTAGCCACCACCTGCTTGGCCACATTAGCATACGAGACTGCCTCCACCCACTTGGTGAAGTAGTCGATAGCTACTAGAATGAAGCGATGACCATTAGATGCAGTGGGCTCGATCTTGCCTATCATGTCGATGCCCCACATGGAGAACGGCCACGGGGAGGACATGACATTCAACGGGCACGGCGGTACATGAATCTTATCAGCATAAATCTGGCATTTGCGACATCTCTTCGCGAATTTGAAGCAATCCGACTCCATCGTCAGCCAGTAATATCCTACTCTCAGGATCTTTCTTGTCATAGCGTGTCCGCCGGCGTGCGTACCAAATGTGCCTTCATGGACTTCTTCCATGAGCATACTCGCTTCTTTCTCATCTACACATTTGAGTAGCACGAGATCGTGGTTTCTTTTATACAAAACTCCATCAGGGTTGAGATAAAAATTTCCAGACAGCCTCCTCAGAGTCTTCTTATCCTGGGTTGATGCTCCCGCAGGATACTCCTTAGTCATAAGGAAGGTCTGGATGTCATGGAACCATGGCTTGCCGTCGGAGGCTTCCTCGATCGCAAAGACGAATGCAGGTCTATCGAGACGAGAAAGGACAATTCTTGGGGCTTCATTCCAAAAATTGACTTTATACATCGAAGCCAATGTGGCTAAGGCATCAGCCATCTGATTTTCGGCCCTGGGCACATGATGGAGTTCCACTCGATCAAAGAACGGAAGTAGCCTTCTGGCATTGTTCATGTACGGCACCAAATTCGATTGACGAGCCTCCCACTCCCCTTTAATTTGGTTAATCACAAGCGCCGAGTCACCATATACATCTAGGTTCTTGATTCTCAAATCAATTGCTTCTTCTAGACCCATAATGCATGCTTCGTACTCCGCTTCATTATTGGTGACTGGAAACGTCAGTCTTGCAGTAAACGGGATATGGGATCCATGGGGGGTCGTGATGATTGCCCCTATGCCACTTCCGTAAGAATTAACCGTCCCGTCAAATATCAATTTCCACTGGGATTTCCTATCTGGCCCCTCGTCGGGCAACGGTTCATCGCAATCCTTCGCTTTAAGAAACATGATATCCTCATCAGGGAATTCAAATTTCATCGGCTGATAATCTTCGATCGGCTGTTCGGCAAGGTAACCAGACAATACGCTTCCCTTGATGGCCTTCTGGGAAATGTACTGAATGTCATATTCCGTCAACACCATTTGCCATCTGGCAATCCTGCCCGAAAGCGCTTGCTTCTCGAAGACGTACTTGATCGGATCCATCTTCGAAATTAGCATGGTTGTGTGATTGAGCATGTATTGTCGCAAGCGTTTGGCAGCCCAGGCTATTGCACAACACGTTTTCTCCAGCATCGAGTAACGAGATTCACAATCTGTGAACTTTTTACTCAAGTAGTAAATGGCATGCTCCTTTCTGCCCGTCTCGTCGTGCTGGCCGAGAACACACCCCATACTATTCTCAAGAACTGTCAAGTACATGATTAAGGGCCGTCCAGCCACTGGGGGTATCAAGATTGGAGGTTCCTGTAGATACTGTTTTATCTTATCAAATGCCTTCTGGCAATCCTCGTTCCAGATAATCGCCTGATCTTTCTTTAACAGTTTGAACATCGGTTCACACGTGGCCGTGAGCTGAGAAATAAACCTTGCAATGTAGTTTATTCTGCCCAGGAAACCACGAACTTCTTTTTCTGTTTTTGGCGCTGGCATTTCTTGTATCGCTTTTATTTTCGCAGGATCAACCTCGATGCCCCTTTCACTCACGATAAACCCCAGTAGCTTTCCAGACCGTACTCCGAAAGTACACTTGTTAGGATTCAGCCTCAACCTGAACTTCCTAAGCCTCTCAAAAAGCTTCAGTAAATTGACTAGATGTCCTTCCTCCGTTTGGGACTTCGCAATCATGTCATCAACATAGACTTCAATCTCATGATGAATCATATCATGGAACAAAGTTACCATCGCTCGTTGGTAAGTGGCCCCTGCGTTCTTCAGATCGAAAAGCATTACCTTATAGCAAAATGTTCCCCAGGGAGTGATAAACGTAGTTTTCTCCATGTCCTCCGGCGCCATCTTGATCTTATTGTAGCCGGAGAAGCCATCCATGAACGAAAACACGGAGAACTGAGCTGTATTGTCGACCAACACATCAATATGAGGCAGCTGGAAATCATCTTTAGGGCTCGCCCTATTCAAATCCCGATAATCGACGCAGATTCGCACCTTACCGTCCTTCTTCGGTACAGGCACTATGCTGGCGACCTGTCGCTACTGCGAAAATCGGCGCCGACTGAACAAAAGAGTCGCCACCGTGCGTTATTTATCCCAACGGAGGGAAAGGAAACGCTCAAAGTAAACCTACTGCAAAGACGGGAAAGGAATGGTCATCGCAACCAAATCCTGGATTCGGGAGTCGGTTACGCAAGGGGAAGGTATTAGCACCCCTCACGTCCGTCGTACTCGACGGGATCCACGCTTGCTTGGTTTGTCTAAAGGATGCAAAACAATCTATCTACGGCTGCTAAATCTAAACGGGATGGAAACTGACTCGATAGAGCGTCGCGCTCTATGCCTACGTATTCTCAAGAGAGAAAGTCAGAGTCATCGTAGTTCGGGAAACTACAGGGAATGGGCTCGCCAAGACTTCGCGTCTTGTGCCTACGTACTTCCACACAGCATGGAAGATCAGAGCTTTCGTAGTTCAGGCTAACTATGGCTAGACTGGGTGTTCTCACACAGAAGTGAGATTGAATTGGCTTGAAAGGTACGGGAACCTACGGGAACTAGAGCTACGGTCTGGTCTCGAATGCGCAAGGGCAAGAGAAAAGGATAACAATCAGTCGTCAGCGGGAAAGTCTCGATCGCACAGCAGCGAGAGAACAGATAGGTTAGTTGTTAGTGTGCTCGCTAGGATATCGCATCCTATGCCTACATATTCTCATTCGATATGAGAAATCAGAGCAGCTGTAGTTCAGCTTAACTACAGGTAGAACGGAGACCACAGCGCAAATCTCATTTTATTAATATCCGGAGGAAATTACAATGATTGAGTACAGGAAGATAAATTCCTAAAAAAGTCCTATCCATCTATCATGGAAAGTCTAATGAAAAATAGTCCCCTAACAAGTGGACTTTTAAATCTACCTCTAAAAGAAAAGTGTAAAAAGTCCCCTAACAAATGGACATTTAAAACTACTTCTAAAAGAAAAGACTCCTAAAAGAAACTATATCCTGAAAAAGAAAATATATCCTAAAAAGTATTTAAAATGCTATGAACTAACATTTTTATATTATTATTTTTTCTATTTTTATACCTCACTATTTTTTCTCTATTTTCCTCAATACTCTTTTCACATTCTTTTCTCAAATATTCTTTTCCACTATCTCTTTTTTTCATATTCTTTTATTATTCTTTTTTTTTTATATTTCTTTTTCAAGTATTTTTCAATATTCTCTCTTCTTTTCGTATTTTTTTCTATTACATATTTTTGCATCTTTTTTCTATTTTTTCTATTACATATTCTCTTCTTTAAAGAATCTAAACAACGAAAATAAAAGAAAATAAAGAAAAGAAGAGAAAAACACAAGGGGGGTGCAGAACTGCAGCAGGAGGTACAGCAGCAAAACCCAAGCAGAACTGGGCCCAGCCCACTAAGAAATTCAAAAAAACAAATAACAAAGGCAGGGAGGTGAATGGAGAAAACGGGGGTGTCAATCAGAAAGGCCCAGTCGGTTTACGGAGGGGGTGTAGAAGGAAAACGGAGGTGTGTAGCCAGAATGCATGAACTGGGCCTCAGCCCAATCAGACCAAACAACAAAACGGAGGGTTTCTTGGCCATAACGGGGGTGTACGGATGAAAAACAATAGGCCCAGCCCAATCCATTGTCCTCTCTCTTCCTCATCCACCTTCAGAAACCAACCAAGAAACCCTAACTGTTCACGGCGCCGTCTCAAACTCTCCTCTCCAACATGCGCCGTCACCTTTAATCTCCCTCTCGTTCATCAATCCCTTTCTCTGTTCTTCCTCTCACCTTCCTCTTCGTTTCTCCCTCACAATACCTCTATCAAACTCCACCTTCTTTTCATTAATCCACAAAAGGAAAAAAGAAGACTATGTTGAAACCTGGATAAAGTGAACCCCTGGATGCATGTGAAGATTTGGACCGAAGATGATTGTCATGGAGATTCGTGGTTGCATGCTGTAGATCGTGAGAGATCTGAGGATCTTGTTCGTGAACGGAGACGCGATGAAGATTCTTGACGATAAATCTAGAAAACTCGTTATCTGATGATTCTTGGATGTTCTTGAAATCTGGACGAAGAACACGGTTGGTATTCTTGAAGCGATCTGAAAAAGAGAGTTGAAGATTTATGGATCTTGGTCGTGAACGGAGATGTTGAGGTTGGAGATGATTGATGAAGATCTTAGGATGAATTTCTGGTGGGGTTCTAGGACTTCTGGGAACGAAACTTGGAGAACGATGAAGATTTGAAGGAGGATCTTTGAAGGTTTTCTGGAAAACTGGACAAGATCTTCAAGGAGATGATGGACGTCGTTGAAGATTGAACGAAGATTGTCGCATCTGGAAAACTTGCGAAGAACTCGATGGAGTTCTTGAAGATCTGGCCACAGAATGAAGAATATCGCTGAATAACTTGATGAGTTTTCCGGTGAAAAATGCAGTTTCCGGCGGGTTGTTGGTCGTTTCCGGCGACGGTTACGGTTCTCCGGTGGATTATGGATGGAGATTCGAAGGAGGATCTGGAAATGAGATGATCCTGATGAACGTTCTGGTGGCGATCACCGTTTTCCGGCGACTTCCGGCGGCGGTTGCATGGCCGGCCGGCGAAGGGAGAAAGGAAAAGGAGGATGAGACACGTGGTGCCTGCATGCAGAGAGGTGGCAAGCTGGTGGAGCGCATGCAGCATGGGAGAGAGACGGTGAGGCACGTGGCATGGAGGTGCAGAACGTGTGGCGTGATGAATTCGCCACACGTGGAGGGTGAGATGGTGGTTTCTCAGAGCGAAACGTGGCACTGAAGGAAGCAAAACGTGGAGGAGAAAATTGGAGTGAAACGTGGCGGTGAAAAATGAAGTGGGAACCTCTGAAGCGTACGCGTGGATGCTTATATATGCTGACACCTGGCATGAGAACTGGGACAGACTGGGCCTCCACAACAAATGGGCCCACGAAATTCAGACTTAATGAGGGATTAATTGAAATCTGACCCATTAATGAACACAATGATTAAACTAATGGATATTAAAAACTGCAATTAAATCTTAAATGAAAATTAAACTAATCTAATCCTAATTAATTCTAACAAACTCTAATAAGACCCTAATTAATCTAATTAAATCCTAATTAAATCTAAAAAGAGGATTAACCTAAAAAAAACTCTATTAATTCTAATTAATCTCTAAACTAATAAAAATATGGAAAAACTCTAATAATTCCCCTAATTTCTATAGAAAAAAAACTATATTAACTTCTACTAAAAAAAAAACCTATTAAAAGCATATTCTATTAAAAATCATTTTAAAAACTACTTAATATCTAAAAAATATATGATTTATTCTTAAAATCTATTTAAAAATCATTAAAGAAATTCCTAAAAAAGGGAATTAAACTAAACTATTAAAAATCAATTAATATCTATTAAACTAACTAATACCTAGAAAAATCCAATTAAACCTATTTAAATTCTAGAAAATCTATGTTAAAATTGATAAAAGGCTATTAAATCGTAAAAATGCAAATAAAGGCAAATAACCAACATAAAGGATAGCGCGAGACCATATCGAAGCAAGCAACAAACCCAAACACCAAGAACCTCCGAAATTACTGCGTAAGCTGAAAACACCCAGGAAGCGCGTGACTCCTCAAAATAACCTCTGATTACCCGAACCGGTCTGAAATACCCAAAATGTGAAAACAGGGCTGTAATCCCGATAAAATCAATATGAATGAGAAAATGCACTGTATGCGATATGCGAATGCGAATGCGAAATGCGTCGAACCATAAACCGGCTGGTCAAATTTTAGGGTGCAACACGACCCACGGAGGGTAAGTAGTGACCGCTAAGAAGCCAGCATCAAGTTGTTTCTGCACTTCTTCTTTGATCTTAACGGCCATATCTGGTCTCGTCCTCCTAAGCTTCTTCTTAACGGGAGGACAATCTTCTCGCAGCGGCAAGTGGTGCACCACGATGTCAGTATCAAGTCCGGGCATATCTTCGTATGACCAAGCAAAGACGTCACTATACTCTCTTAGCATCTCGACCAATCTCTGTTTGACATCACTCTGCAATGCAGCCCCTATCCTGACGTTCCTGACAAGTTCTTCAGAACCCAAATTCACAATCTCGATCTCCTCTTCATGAGGTAGAATAACTTTCTCTTCTTGTTTCAACAAGCGGGCCAACTCCTCGAGAAGGTCTTCGTCTTCATCAATCTCTTCTTCGGCTTGATAGATCGGGCAATCAAAGTCGAAGTGAGTCGTAGAAGGTCCAGAGTCGATGTCATCTGCTATGTGGATTCTGCAATAACAAGGGTTAAGCTTAAAACAAGGATATGTAGGTTAGCACAAACCTCATTGCCATTTTATTATTTTTCAAAACAAATATAAAACAGGAATAACAGAGATCACAATATTTGAATACGAAAAAAAACGCCTTTTGATTTATTGATAAAATGCATGTACATAATCAAACAAGGCCCTGACAATAAAACCGCTATGCCCCGGGTAGGACATAGGGTTGTACAATGATTGGAAAAAGTAAATCATTACTCTTCGCTTGTCATCTGGATGATATCCTTGACGGACCAGTTGTTGAGGCTCTCGCCTGGCTTGCTTGGCTGGATCCAAGAGTCTAAGTCACAGTCACTATCTCCGCTGTCCTCAGACACCGCGTTGACGCTTTCAAATATCACCCCGCCACTGGTAAACTGGATCGGCCTGTTACCTCGCGACGCGCTGCTAGAAGAGGAGGCTTCAGCTCCGGGAGAATACTCCAACCCAAACTTGTCTTGCTTGTTAGGTATCTCCAAAATTTGCCCCCAGCTTGCGGTAGATCCGGCTTGGACAACGGCCTGGGCTTCTTTGAAGGAGGAGAGAGTCATCTCTGGCTTCTTAGTGATCGCAGGAGTTACGTCCTTGACTTTAACAACTTCGAACGCTTGGCATAGAGTTTCGTGGATTTCCCCATCCATCTCAACATACTTGAAGGACGACAAATGGATCACCATTATGTCTTCCTCGCCACACACAGTCACGATGCTACCTCCGACAGCATAATTGAGTTTCTGGTGCAACGTGGAGGTCACGGCACCCGCAGAATGGATCCATGGCCGGCCCAAGAGACAGCTGTAGGCAGGCATGATGTCCATAATGTAATAGACCGCGTCGAATGTTTCCGGACCAACTTGGATTGGCAACGTCACCTCCCCGAAAACATGGCGTTTGGTTCCATCGAATGCTTTCACAACCAGATCACTGGGTATGCAAATCACTCCGCGAGTATCTAACTTCATCAATGCTTTCTTCGGAAGAACATTGAGCGACGACCCCGTGTCCACCAACACGTGGGACATAATCGTTCCCCTACACTCTATCGAGACGTGCAGGGTGCTATTGTGGTTCCTACCTTTCGGCGTCAGCTCTAGGTCGGTGAACCCTAACCCATTTCCAGCATTCACGTGGGCTACGACCTCTTCCAACTGGTTTACCGATATTTCCTGCGGTACATACGCGGCGTTCAACACCTTCAGCAGCGCGTTGCGGTGTGCTTCAGAACACAGCAACAGATTCAGGATGGAAATCTTCGAGGGTGTTTGGTGGAGATGATCCACGATCTTGTAGTCACTCTTTTTAATCAACCGCATAAACTCTTCGGCGTCTTTAACAAGTAAGTCTTTTTCTACCCCACGGGGGATCTCTTCAACGACTTTACTCTTCCCTTTATCAATTGCATCAGCTCTGTCCGCTTTATCCGCCACGACCTCAGGTGGTGCAAACACTCTTCTGCTGCGAGTGATTCCGCTAACGCCCGCTAGGCTCTCCGCAGATGACCCAAACGGTTCTAGTTCCAACTTCTGTCCGTTGCAGTAGACCTCTGCCCCGTAATGCCATGGGACAGCATTAGTGCTTTCGAACGGTATTGGCCCAGCTTTGGTGATGGTAATTGTGGGCGGTCTGGGTGCAAAAATAGTTATCGTCTGGCGAGGGATGGTGATGGTGGCAACCTCATCATCTTGCTTCAGCATTACCTCTCCCGATCCGCTTTCGGCCCTTCGGCTGAACTGTAATATCCCTTCAGTCATCACACTTTGAATCCCCTCGCTCAGTTGTTCACATCCATCAGGACTTGTCACACAGCCCATGCACAGTTCTCCACAACCTGGAAAGGAACCTCTTTTCATCAGCTTAGCCTTAACGAAGCTAAGCGGCGTCTTTAGATCTCTGACGTCAGTCAACAAATCCAAACCCTCGTCTTCTATAATGGCGTTCACTCCACCTCCCCTATGATTCGGCATAGGGTTCTTCGTGACGTTTGGCACATTATCTGAGAAGTTGATGATCTTGGCGTCCACCATGTCCTGTACCTTATGCTTGAAGGCTTTGCAATTCTCTATTGTGTGGCCTGGTGCCCCTGAGTGAAACTCACAAGTCGCATTTGCGTCATAACCTGGCGGAGGTGCCCCTGTCAAGGGAGCCAAGGTTCTCTTCTGGATCAACTGTAGCTGGAGCAGAGTCTGCTATAGTTGAGCGTAGGACATGGGCGATGTCTCGAGGTGACGACTCGACAGAGGTGCCCGATTCTGATACTTTCTGTATTCTTGTTGAATCAGTTGCTGCTGCTGCTGTGGCTGTTGAACTGCCGGGATAGTTATGCTGGCCACCTGTTGGTGAGGGCCTTTACCCTTCCTTCGAGCGTTGGTCATGGCGCTCGTTTCTCCTTCCCGTCTTTTGCCACCATAAGGTTTCTTGCCTCCTCCAGCTGAGGATGAATCACCTTGAATTTTCCCCAGTTTGATCCCATTTTCAATGTGCTCACCCGTGATAATGAGATCTGAGAAGGTTTCGGACATACCGCTGACCAATTTCTCATAATAAACCCTTGGGAGGGTGGCCACGAACATTTGCACAAGCTCACGTTCAACCATCGGCGGCTGAACCTTGGCTGCCAATTCACGCCACCGCTGGGCGTATTCCTTAAACCCTTCGTTGTTCCTTTGCGACAGATTCTGCAGTTGGACTCGGTTCGGGGCCAAGTCACTGTTATATTGGTAGTGGTGCATGAATGCTTCAGCAAGGTCCTTCCACGTGCGGACACTGGTAGGTTCCAGACTCATGTACCATTCGAGGGAGGGTCCGGACAGACTGTCTTGAAAGAAGTGCATCAGCAACTTCTCATCCTCAGAATGAGCAGACATTTTTCTGTAATATGATCTCAGATGGACGCGAGTGTCGCTTGCGCGAAAATAAGGTGCCGGCAAAACAGAAGAGTCGCCACCTTTCGTTATTTATCCCTTAGAGCGGGAAAGGAAACGATCGGAAAAACCTGACGAATAAGGGTAAGACAAGGTCATCGCAACCATTGTCTGGGTTCGGGAGTCGGTTACGCAAGGGGAAGGTATTAGCACCCCTCACGTCCGTCGTACTCGACGGGATCCTCGCTTGTTTGTTTACTTGGACGGGTTGGTTATAATCTATCTACCTATCAAGGCTGGCTGAAAAAGAAAAGAAAAATGACTCGGCAAAGCGTCGCACTTTATGCCTACGTATTCTCATCGAAGAATGAGAAATCAGAGTCAACGTAGTTCGGCTAACTACGGGTGAAGGGTTGAAGGTTGCTCGCTAGGACATCACATCCTATGCCTACGTACTTTCATCTGGTATGAAAGATCAGAGCAAACGTAGTTCGGGCAACTACGGGAAAAAATGGCTCAACTAGGAGGGAGACTATCAAGTCCTACTGTTATCATGCCATGGATTCATCCTATGGTTGAGGTTTGAACAGGGAACTCCTAGATGTTGTCATGCATAGGTTTCAACCTAAAAGTCTATCATCAGATCCTTATCAAAGGAAATGAGGGTCCTAAGGGATCATGTCAATGATACATCAAAACAAAAACATCAGCTTTAACAGTAAAATGCATGCAATGCAAGTGAGGGAGGAAATGTGTGTGGGGCTTCAGCCTCCACAAGCTCATCTCAACCTCAAGCCAGTCATGAAATAACAGTAATCATACTGAAAATAATCAACATGCTATCAAGCAATGAACAGATAAAAGAAATGAAGTGCCATCAGGCAAACAAACACATATGCTTGAGAAAGAAAGGATCATCTACTCTCTAATCCTAACCCTAATCACAGAATCTGAACAAATCTAGGCACTAAAGCAAGACCCTAACAAGAGAAAACAATCCCAGTCTTCAAGCTTCAGAACAAGCTTACCAAAGAAAGGGAGCTAAGCAAGCAGACTCATAGTGTCTTCCTCAGGAAAGCACTAGGAGGTGTATACTCAGGAATCATATCCTACGTGGCTCAACCACTGTGATCAGTTTACATTCCTCCTCAGGAGAAACTAAACTCACAAGCAGGCTCCAACATCACTGGATATTTAGGAAATCCTATCTGAACTAGTGGAACTAAATGAACAGACTCATAGGACCTTCCTCAGGAAAGTACTAGGAGGCTTCCACTTAGGAGTTGCATCCCATGTGGCTCAACAACATGTGATCAGTTTACATTCCTCCTCAGGAGAAATTAAACTCACAAGTTGGCTCCAACATCATTGGATACTTGAGAAATCCTAGATAAACTAAGGGAACTAAGTGAATAGACTCATAGGACCTTCCTCAGGAAAGTACTAGGAGGCTTTCACTTAGGAGTTGTATCCCATGTGGCTCAACAACATGTGATCAGTTTACATTCCTCCTCAGGAGAAATTAAACTCACAAGTTGGCTCCAACATCATTGGATACTTCAGAAAGAGGTGAGAAGAAAGCATGAAAGTCATTCATAGTGCCTTCCTCAGGAAAGTACCATGAACTTCCTTCAAACTTCAGGATCTCAAACCTCACAGACAAGGAATAAGCCAAGCTCTGGGTCTCTGAGTCTTGATCTTCAATCTTCACTTCATGATGCTCTCCATCAAAGATCTTCAAGGCAACACAAGCCCCTCAACAGATCCCCCACAATGAACCCCAAAGATGGACAGATAACCACAAGGGAGACAAAATCAATAGGCAACTTCAGAAAATACCTAAAAATACTAAACCAAGGGGAAAAATCTAACAATTATTCACAAGGGTCTACAATATCTATCCATAACATCCACATAGGCCTCTACCTAAAAATCAAGACAAAACTTAATCAAAGAAAGGAATTCATCCCCTAAACACAATCTAAACCCTAATTAGGATACCCTAAATCTACCCTAATTAAACTAATCAAAATTTAATTCTAAAATTCTAGAAAAATCCTATGGGGAAATATGATTCATCATCTAATTGCACAAAAAAGAATGGGTTAAAAACCCTAAGGGAAGGTCCTAAAACAATTCCTACAAAATCAAATACCAAACTAAGACTATTTAAAAGCTTATTTAAAAGGAAAATCTATTAAAAATACTAAACTTAAAAATAAAATCCCATTTTTATTTTTAATATTTTCTACACATTTTCATCTAATCATAGAAAAAAGAAGAAGTAAAAAATCATTTTTTATCAATTTTTAATGAATTAAACAAAACAGAAAAAATAAAAGAAGAAAATAAAAGAATTAAAATCAATTAAAGGGAGGGGGGGTGCGACAAGCAACTCACGCTAGTTAAAATAATTGGGCCAGACAAAAAGGGGGGTGGGGATAGGAAACTAAGCCCACAGCGCGGTTTAATGAAACGACCGCGTTTCATTTAATTTGAATCTTCCCTCTCTCTCTCTCAGGTTAAGTCACAGCCGCTGGATCAACATAATGAGTCAAATTTGGAGCTTGATCTAAGGGCTCCCCTTCATCGTCCCAGATGAGACCTAGGGTTTTCAGAACCCTCCTCCCATGCACCAAGATTCGAGCTCCTCTATCTCTCTGCTCAGGCCATGGTTTCACACGATCCAAACACGAAAGTTGCAGTACTCAATGAGAGGAACAAGATGGTACGCGTAGTTTTTCTTAATTCTACCTAGGTTGTTCTAACAGAGGCTTGCAATGTCCTGGTACAACCACGTTCAGCTGATATCAATCTTCATTAACCCTAACTCTAATGATCTACAGATGTTCTATATGCTATGCTCATCAATCTGACCTAACTCATATTAACTAAAACGCCCTAAACAACTAATTCTTGAAGATTCAAGAATCACTCACCTGCCATGGAACCTCACGGATCGCGCCCTAATTCATGGGAAAGAGTCATCTACCCTAGTGCATCATTTCTATACCTATGAAACCAACTAAAACTGCATAATTTAGGAGATAGAGAGTGAAGAAGAAACCTGTCAAGAAGATGAGATGAGGTGATGCTGAGCACGATCCAGAGCTTGTAACCTCTCAACAATGCCCTACTAATGGTGGAATATCTTCTGTATGCACTTGTATGGAAGGAGAATGCTTGTAGTGGAAGAAAACCAAAGTTGCTTCAACTTGAAGAAACCTCTTTAATGGCAATGTATCTCTCTCTTTCTCCTCTGACTTGACTCTCTATCACCCACCTTCTATCTCAGCATACTCTTCTCAATATATAGAATGATTTAGAAAGCCCTAGAATCATCTAGAACAATCTAATGAGAACTTGAATTTATCATGTCATGACATATGGATTCATCTCATATCATGTACTCTTCCTTGCAATTTAGTCTTAAAATATCCTTACATGAGTTATTGAGTGTGGATGAGTGAAAAACAAGCTCACCTTTGGCTTATGTAGGGTTTTTCAACATTGCCTTCCTTTTAAAGTAATAACTTTTCAAAGCATCACCCATTTTTAGAACTCAAATGAAAATTCTAGCTAAACCAATGTTCTCAAAATGGTTTTTCCAATCAAAATGATATATTGGATGACCTATTTTGGATTTGTGGATCTCCCAAATCACTTTTCAATTTCAACTTTTCAAAGTTATAAGCCATTTTTAGTTCATTTTTGACCAATCATGTAATCTCATGCTATGAGCTTTTCCAACAATTTGTGACCTTCTTTCTAGACTTAAAATCACATTTTGAGCAACTTTCATGTTTTGAGTTTTTCCATTTGAGGCTTGGAAATAGGAGTTTTAGGCATTGGCTAAAATGACCTATAACTGACAAATGACCAAAATACCCCTGTCTTGTTCAAACCATAAGTTGAGTTCCACAAATCCAATCAAGGACTTCTACCACTCAAATTAAATCTAAGAAGATGCTCTTCAACATTCATGTTGACCAAGAATCCATAGGAATCCTCCTATTAGGGCAAAAGTTGTCTGCAAGTTGGGTGACTTTCAAGGACCCAGATTCACACACCTCTGCTGACCTGTAATTTGTCAAAACCATAACTTGAGCTCTGTAACTCCTATCAAGGACTTCCACCACTCAAATTAAAGCTAAGAACAAGCTCTACAACATTCATGTTGTGGGGAAGGTGAGATATCAATCACATCTTGAGCTAAAACTGCCTGGAAGATAGGGATCAAATTAGGGTTTTCTCACTGACAATCCTCAGAAACCCTAACTCAAAACTTCTCAAACTCCTCAATCATGATGAGTTGGTCTAGGAATCATCTTTATAACATCTCTATACATCATTCCATGATCTCATGGCCCTTGGATTGGGTCTCAACCTTCTCCAAACTATCAGTTAATCTAGGGTTGACCCAGTCAAAACCCTAATTCTACCATTCATGGTTGAATCTTCTGAACTCTTGCATAATGACCTCTCTGGGCTTCATGATGGCTTTCAAGACATCTCATAGGCTTTCTCAAATCATCAAATTCATTCTCAAAGTCTCAGAATCATCTGAGGAGCTCCCACAACTCTCAAGTTAGGAGGCACACAACCCTGGTTTCAAACCACTCCTCTGAGGATCTCTTGAACTTTCTGATGAAGGTATCCACTTCCAACCACTCAATGAATAAATAATTGTTGGTCAAATTTTGGGGTGCAACAGCTGCCCCTATTCAAACGGCTTGAACCTTACTGGGTGAGAAGCGAACGGCTCTCAACCAATCAAGGTACGAGACGGTTGAATATCGGTAAACCCGAAAATTTGCCAACTGCACGAGCACACGGTACTCTGCGGGGAACAAATCTTCGAATATTGCAATGCTAGCTGCACGGCCGCTAGCTGGAGAGATACTGATCTGACATCGCCGTCAGTTATCCTCATTAACTTCTTCTGATATTGCCTTCAGACAACCACAATACCCAACATCGCTGCTGGAAGACTAGACCATTTGACATTGCCGTCGAACAATCAAAATACCCAACATCGCCGCTAGAGAACTAAATCTGACATCGCCGCCGGAAACAAACATCGCTCTGAGAGACACTCGACATTGCCGTCGTACAAACATCATCTCTACTGGGGATTTAAAGAGCCTGACCTCACCGTCAAACACATTCAACATCGCCGTCGGACAAATATCCAACCTCGCTGTCGAACAAACATAATCTGACCTCGCCGCCGGACAAAAATGCAACCCTGAACATTCCGACCTGGGGTTCACCCTGGTAAATGGAGCAAAAGGTACACTTGCATATTCGGAACTACTCCGCTGGGGATGAGAGACTTAACCGAGCACACCCTGATCTGGGGTTCACCCTCAGAACCATAACGAATGTCGGAATACTGCTGCACACTGCCTGCCGTAGAACTTCAACATTAAAGATATATGAAACCCTGGCCCCTGGCCACTTCCAACTTCAGCCAGAAAAGATCTTCAAGTACTTCTGAAGATAAGCATCCTTGGCCTTCAAGGATGGCACTCTGCAGGAGGTATCTTCGACTTCAGTCTGAAGAAATGGTCCTTGGCCTTCAAGGATACATGGATCTGCCTTCAGGCAACTCCGCCTCTACTATAGAGCATCCGTGACTTCAGTCAGGGATATACTTCGGCCTTCAGTCCGAAAAATGAATCCTAGGTCATTCATGACCTTGGGGATAACCTTGCCCTTAGGCACCTTTGCTTCAGCTTGGGAAATCTGTGACTTCAGTCAAAGAAATGGTATCCTGAGCCATTCATGACTCTACGAGGATTCAAACACTTTGCCTTCAGGCAACACTCCGCTTCAGCTGGAGAAACATCTCCGACTTCGGTCAGAAGAAACACTATTCACTTGATCGCAATCAATCATCTCCTCAGGACAACTGACTTGGTCTTCAGACTCACACGAATCACTCTATTGTATCTACAACCCTGGAACCTTGTCTTTAGCCCCCCGTTGATTCTTCAACACGGAAATCTGGACTTGCAGGAACCTTCTGATATCGCCTTCGGGCGCTTACGAAATCCATCTTCAGATTAGACATCATTGTTGGAGCAGACATATCATGCTGCTCAGGGCTTCAAGAATCATTTTGAACAAACAGATCCGTCGGGCATCTTCAAGAATCGTCCTGAACTAATAACCTTTCTGGAGCAAACATTCTGTTGGGAATTCCAGGAATCTTCCTGGGCAACTCTTGCTGGAGGCGCTATTGGGGAGCTCAAGTATCATACTAGGCGAACCACTCGGGAAGCTGCACTGAGGTCTTGAGAATCGTCTTAAGCAAACGGCCCTGCTGAGGAGTTCGAGAATCATCTTGAACTGAAGACTTCGCTGGGGGTCTCAAAAATCATCTTGAGCGAGCGAACTGTGGGGATTACACCGGGGTTTTTTAGAATCATCTAAGAAAACAATCTTGCTGGGGAGAACATCAAGAATCGTCTTGAGCAACCGGTCTTTTGGCGGTACACCTGTTCAACAAGGATGATAATGACCTAGATTATGCTTAAGATGCGTACGCTTCTGCGCTACGCCCCACACGGTGGGAATGATATGCATTTTTGCTAAATGCCATGCGATCATGCACAATGCTATTGCAACGTCAGATGCTATGCAGTCATGCACAATGCTATGCAATCATGCACAAAGATGCGATCCCATCAGCAAAATAAATGCCGAAGGGGGGAAATCCTCCTGTCAAGGAGAAAGAACCGCTCAGATGGAGGAGTCATCCTGCTGAGGAGAACGTGAACACGCCAATATCAATTAGGCTCTGTCTGGGGAATTAATCTTCCGTTGACTGCTGCAGGGAAAACAACTTCAGCTGACTGCGGCAGGGGATGAAGCTCTACGAGAACTTGGATCTGCTGATATCAATCGCGAGAATGAACTGCGCGGCCGTCTCGGTTACTCTTCTGGGGATGACCACTCTGCGGGGGACCAACTTCAGCTGCTCAACACTCCGCTGGGGAAAAATCAATCATGATCTGATCACTTCCAAGGATTCGGATCTCTTGGACATCTGCAAACTCGGCTTGAGGGAGGAGAAATCATTCTGCTTCGATGGAGAGAGTGCGATGCTGGGGAAATACAACATCAGCTGCCCCACGCTCTGCTGGGGAAAATTGATCATGATCTGATCAACTTCCAAGGATTCTGCTATTCTGCGGACTCAGCCGGGGAGGGAAATCATTCTACTTCACTGGAGAGTACGTCTCTGATGGGGAATACAACATCAGCTGTTCCAACACTCTACTGGGGAAGAGGGAGTCATCGGCCTCCAGGAGAGAGCCTGGCTCTGGTGGGGAATCCGATTCCACTGGGGAAGAAAGAATCATCTGCCTTCGAGGAAGAGAGTACGACTCTGCAGGGGAATACAACATCAGCTGTTCCAACACTCTACTGGGGAAGAGGGAGTCATCGGCCTCCAGGAGAGAGCCTGGCTCTGGTGGGGAATCTCAATTCCGCTGGAGACTTCAGTCTGGCACCATCAGTTACTGCATCCTTTGGCATACGAACAGCTTCCTACGAGACCTGCACTTGTGACCCGGTGCGGGGGAAAACACCTGCTTCGGTGACTTTACCGGGGAAAACACGAGCTTCGGCACCCGAACACTTCTCTGAAATCTGCACTTGTGACCCGGTGCTGGGGAAAGACGACATCATTCTTCGGTGCTTGACTTACCTGATGAGGTGACATTCCTTCAGGATGCGTCTGCTTGGGGAGGAGAATCACCTCTACCTGGGGAAGACATATCAATGCTCCCTATTCTGATTCTGATTCTGCGGAGGAGAGACTATTGAACTCTGCTGGAGAAGGAGGACTCGCTCCGCTTCGGGGATGTCAATCCTGGTCTACTGAGGGTAATCTTGACCCTGATCTGATAAGGGGTAAATGCCATCTCAATTTGCTGCAGTCTCAAACTGTACAGGGGGAACAACCTCAAACCGTACATCTCTGCTGAGAAACAATCCTGGTTCAACAGCGTCAACACAGGGAATACAGGCTACCAATCATGGAGTCAAGTAACAGGTTATGCTGTAGGATAGCAATCCAATGACTACCAGGCTTCTTCAGAAGGTTCAGGTTTCGGCAGGGTAATGACACGATTCCCCGATACTCAATTCTTGCCAGGGTGAACAAACTCATTTGAACAACTTGCCCCAGTGCATTTCAACTTGCCCCAATCCGACCTTTGGGAATAATTCATTCTGAGCCGAAAACAACTGGCAACAAGACAATCTTCAGAGGGCTTGCCCCAGCATCTGCACAACGGGAGGATTCATCCTCAACTAATCAACTCTCAGCATGGTCGGCTTCAATATCTCTGAAGTAGTTTGCCCCTGAACGAGCGATGAGCGACTCGACATGCTCTGATTGAACACTGGAGGGATCTGCCCTTAAATCGCAAGAATTCTGGATCACTGCCCCTGATTGGGTCCCGAGAAGACTCACTTCCGATCAACTGCTTCTCGCATAAACCGCCCCATAATCAACTGATGCTCCGGGACTTGTCCTCAGACAAACCAATTCCAAACTCACAGGAAGTCATTGCCCCAGATTCACAGGGTTTCAAAGCACACCATTCTGATCCAGACCTCTGGCGATTCAGTCCTGATTGACTATTCCTTGCTGAAGTTCCTTCGTATCAGCTACTAACCTGCAACTAAAATTGTTTATTCACGAATAGTAATTTTAATGCAGTGTTCATGCAAATTTCGAAAAAATGTTGTACTGTCACTCATTTACGTGTCATGCTAGTGAGTGACGAATGAACCAAAGAGTTCAAACGTAGTGCTGATGCGATCAGTGAAAAATGCAATAAGGATATGATTAGCAAATCATGAAGGAGTCAGGTTACTCAACCTTATCGTAATGCGCTTTCAGAATAAACCCTGCCTCAATTAGGTCTTTTAAGGGTTGTATCGTGGTCGGGTTCACGGTTCGTGAAACAAAGGATATTTGGCTCAAATTATGATTTGTACCCACCCCTTCTACGTGATGTTCTCCGATCCTAAAGTTCAGTTAACTTAGCTCGAGCGCTCTCCTCTTCGAGAGGTATGTTGAACATTGGGAACAACTGGTTAAAGAATTCTCAAGGTGTTTCGGAGTGACAGTTACTCCTTTTTCGTTTTCGGTGTCTGCATCTACACGACTTTGTCCTTGTTCGGGGATTTTCCTTTTTTATAATCCTTTCTTTTTCATTCTTTTGATTCCCTAACTTTTGCCTGGACTGACTCCTTTTGAGTTCTTTTCGATTTTTTCTTTTGAAGTCCAGCGGGATGCCCTGATTTTTGCCTAAGTATTTGCTTTCTAGCTTTTTTTTTTACTTAGCGGGCTTTCTTATTTCTCTTTTTTTTTTTTGGAACAAGTCGTGCGACACTGGTTGTCTTGATTGCTCCGAAAGGATTATAACTGTCTCACTCCTGATTGGTGAGGTTTAACCATTGTGGTTGATGAGGTACGACCTCTGGAGAGGAATATGATGTGATTGGTCCTCGAAGGACAACACTCCTCTATAAGACTTGAACGCTCGATCAAGCTAACTGACAACTACCCTGCCCCGGGTTAAGATGCGAGGGTTTAAAAATTCCGAAAGAAACTCCTACTTCTCGGCTCGAAGTGGTTAACAAGGGATTCTCTTCCTCATCTCTCCGGTGTTTAGGGGATTTGAAACAATGCCTTGTACGTCATCGGCAAAGTTTTATCTGAAAGCAATACGATCATTGGCTATGAGTATTCAGTCTCATCATCCTCCCTCCGCTCATTGCTAATCATAGTAATAAAGTGGAGTAAATAAAATGCAAGTGTCAGTGCAATGCAGTAAATGAGTGACAACGACATAACTAATTCAGAAAAATGCATAGTCACTTTATTAACATTACCATTCGAAACATACAATGTTTAACAGCAAGTAGTAACTAACAGAAAAGAAACTACAAATGCAAATGGTAAAAAGTCCGAGGACTGCCAATGTTGAGGACGTCTGCCTGTCTGGATCACTGGCTTCTGGAAATAACCCTCTGAATCTGCGAGCTCAAACAGCTGAGAGGTTGTCACGCACAACCAAGACTCCATCTGGGAAGGAAATACACCCTTGGTCGATCAATTGTTGCACTTTCGCCTGGAAAGCCTTGCAATCTTCAGTTGAATGCCCCGGAGATCCACCATGGTAGCCACACTGAGCATGAGGATCGTACCCTGGAGGGTAAGGCTCTGGCATGGGCTTGAGAGCTTTCGGTTCCACCAAGGAATTCTGAATCAGCAGTGGAAGAATCTGGCTATACGGCACAGGCACTGGATAGAAAGAAGCATTCCTTTGTTCCACGTGGTTGCGAGGTCTCTTGTGATCCTGGTGCTGGTATTCTTTCCGCCCAGGAGCAAGAGGTCGTCGTTTCTGAGTGGCAACGGTCTCTCGCTTAGGCGCTTGCATCCTCGAACTTGATCCAGGTAGGAACTGCGAGCGAGGCGATTCAGTCACCAAAGGTCGCGGGACATATTCCAGATCTTTCTCAGCTTCAGGCAAAGGAGTGGAATCATCCACCTCTTCCGCAGGGTAAGGGATGAACTTTCCCGATGCTCTTATGCCGCCCGACACAAGCCTAATGGTCCTTGAGTCAATAAGGTCCTGAATCTTATTCCTGAGAGCCTTGCATGTTTCAACATGGTGCCCCGGTGCTCCTGAGTGGAAATCACAACGCATGCTTAGATCAACGTCTGGTGACACGTCATCTGGTGGATTTGAGGTCCGAAGCTTGAGAACACGGTTCTGAACCAACAGCGGCAGCAGCTGGGCATAACTCACCGGTAGTGGGTCCACAGCTCTATCAAGTAGCTTCTTCTTTTGACCATAACCTTCAGGGTTGTTCTGAGATGCTCGGCGCGGCTGATGACGAGACAGGCCTCGAGCTTCATGCTGTGTAGAGGGTCCATGAGGTCCACTTGGCTTCAGCATAGGTGGCAATGACGGCAATGGAGGAAGCACTCTGGTCTCTTCCTTGGGTGCTTGACCACTCTCCTTATTTAGCATACTTCTCACCACTCCCATGAGAAAGCTCAACTGATTCTGCAGCTGCTGATTCTCCTCTCTGAGTACTTGCTGGTCCAGACGCACTGCCCGTATGTCATTCATGACCTGCCCCAGCTGGCTTTGGATTTTCCCCAACTCAGCTTGTACCTGCTCCATTAGTCTGAGCTGCTCGATTCTGAGTCAATCCTGCAAACACAAGGGTTAGAAGACAAGCCTCGGCTTCTGCCATGCAAGATGAATCATGCTAATGCCACGGGTGTCTGTACGTTTAGGAGATCACCCCTAATTCTGGTGTCAACGTGCCAACATAGTGTCAATACAGTGATAAGACTAGAAAATATCTCATATTGCTCGGGACACCAGAATCAGGGTACGAAATGCGCCTGCAGCACAGACACATGCTAATGGGATGCAAAAATGGATATGCAAACTAATGCAAAATGCAGGCATGCAACAATATATCCAGGCGGCTGCTGTGGAGATTCGGTATCAACAGTCACTGATGAGAAGGAAACCCCGGTGTAAGACCACTAATCTGATCTGCTGAGAATAACCATCTGATAGGATCGAGATCAAAATTCTGCCCTGACAAGAGCGAAGGCCTGATAATAAAGACCCCGGATGCAAGATCAAGGAATATCTGTTGATGAAGTCTTCAGACCCCGAATCAAAAATCTGCCCTGTCGAGAACAAACACACAGCTGCTGATGAGATCTTCAAACCCCACTCAAAATCTGCCCTATCAAGAACAAACAAAAGCTGCCGATGAGATTTTCAAACCTCACTCAAAATCTGCCCTGTCCAGAACAAACCACTGATGATAATACACTGATCAAAGCCTGCTCTATCAAGAACAGACAAACACCCGATGATAAGATCCTCAGATCAACCCTTGCTCCATCAAGAACATATCTGCAACTGAGAACCCAACATAACTGATTCACTGTCAAGAAAACCGGGTAGTCTGGAGGTCAAAGTTTCCTGCAATATCCCGACCCCACTCACAGGTATGATGGACCTAATCCACGGACAAAGGTACGGCATCCTATGCGGTCGTCAGCGTCACAGACTTTCATGAATGACGATACGATTCCCAGAAGGAGTGGCATCATCAAGTCATGAAGAGGCCTCACTTAGCTGACTTCCAAATGATCGGTCCCCAGAGTCGACGATCCTCACGTCTGGACTCCCCTCAGATCCTCAGGACCGGAAAGGAGCACCTCTGCAAGAATCTCGTCTGAGCGCAGATTTTCGTAGGGAACTGTGCCTGCTCAGCAGACAGGTTCGTCTACTACTTCTCCGCAACTATATCTAGGTGTGTACTCAAGCCCAGGTCCGGCTTTTCACTCACAGTAACATCCCTCTCCCACAGCAGCACAGACAATCATATCAAACTGGAAATAAAATGCGGGAAATAAAATGCGGGAAGTAAAAATGCGATAAATAAACGCAACCCAACAAGCAAACACACAAACGATAGGATTGACTCGCGTAGGGGATGGGAAACGGTCCCAGCATAAGGGATGGGAAAAGTCCCTAGATGCTATAAGTCCCCAGCAGAGTCGCCAGCTGCTGGGGACGGTCCCAGGCAGCTAGGAAGAAAATCCAAGGCGAGACTCGCATAGGGAAACACCTGACATCCCCAGCAGAGTCGCCAGCTGTCGCTTGCGCGAAAATAAGGTGCCGGCAAAACAGAAGAGTCGCCACCTTTCGTTATTTATCCCTCAGAGCGGGAAAGGAAACGATCGGAAAAACCTGACGAATAAGGGTAAGACAAGGTCATCGCAACCATTGTCTGGGTTCGGGAGTCGGTTACGCAAGGGGAAGGTATTAGCACCCCTCACGTCCGTCGTACTCGACGGGATCCTCGCTTGTTTGTTTACTTGGACGGGTTGGTTATAATCTATCTACCTATCAAGGCTGGCTGAAAAAGAAAAGAAAAATGACTCGGCAAAGCGTCGCACTTTATGCCTACGTATTCTCATCGGAGAATGAGAAATCAGAGTCAACGTAGTTCGGCTAACTACGGGTGAAGGGTTGAAGGTTGCTCGCTAGGACATCGCATCCTATGCCTACGTACTTTCATCTGGTATGAAAGATCAGAGCAAACGTAGTTCGGGCAACTACGGGAAAAAATGGCTCAACTAGGAGGGAGACTATCAAGTCCTACTGTTATCATGCCATGGATTCATCCTATGGTTGAGGTTTGAACAGGGAACTCCTAGATGTTGTCATGCATAGGTTTCAACCTAAAAGTCTATCATCAGATCCTTATCAAAGGAAATGAGGGTCCTAAGGGATCATGTCAATGATACATCAAAACAAAAACATCAGCTTTAACAGTAAAATGCATGCAATGCAAGTGAGGGAGGAAATGTGTGTGGGGCTTCAGCCTCCACAAGCTCATCTCAACCTCAAGCCAGTCATGAAATAACAGTAATCATACTGAAAATAATCAACATGCTATCAAGCAATGAACAGATAAAAGAAATGAAGTGCCATCAGGCAAACAAACACATATGCTTGAGAAAGAAAGGATCATCTACTCTCTAATCCTAACCCTAATCACAGAATCTGAACAAATCTAGGCACTAAAGCAAGACCCTAACAAGAGAAAACAATCCCAGTCTTCAAGCTTCAGAACAAGCTTACCAAAGAAAGGGAGCTAAGCAAGCAGACTCATAGTGTCTTCCTCAGGAAAGCACTAGGAGGTGTATACTCAGGAATCATATCCTACGTGGCTCAACCACTGTGATCAGTTTACATTCCTCCTCAGGAGAAACTAAACTCACAAGCAGGCTCCAACATCACTGGATATTTAGGAAATCCTATCTGAACTAGTGGAACTAAATGAACAGACTCATAGGACCTTCCTCAGGAAAGTACTAGGAGGCTTCCACTTAGGAGTTGCATCCCATGTGGCTCAACAACATGTGATCAGTTTACATTCCTCCTCAGGAGAAATTAAACTCACAAGTTGGCTCCAACATCATTGGATACTTGAGAAATCCTAGATAAACTAAGGGAACTAAGTGAATAGACTCATAGGACCTTCCTCAGGAAAGTACTAGGAGGCTTTCACTTAGGAGTTGTATCCCATGTGGCTCAACAACATGTGATCAGTTTACATTCCTCCTCAGGAGAAATTAAACTCACAAGTTGGCTCCAACATCATTGGATACTTAAGAAAGAGGTGAGAAGAAAGCATGAAAGTCATTCATAGTGCCTTCCTCAGGAAAGTACCATGAACTTCCTTCAAACTTCAGGATCTCAAACCTCACAGACAAGGAATAAGCCAAGCTCTGGGTCTCTGAGTCTTGATCTTCAATCTTCACTTCATGATGCTCTCCATCAAAGATCTTCAAGGCAACACAAGCCCCTCAACAGATCCCCCACAATGAACCCCAAAGATGGACAGATAACCACAAGGGAGACAAAATCAATAGGCAACTTCAGAAAATACCTAAAAATACTAAACCAAGGGGAAAAATCTAACAATTATTCACAAGGGTCTACAATATCTATCCATAACATCCACATAGGCCTCTACCTAAAAATCAAGACAAAACTTAATCAAAGAAAGGAATTCATCCCCTAAACACAATCTAAACCCTAATTAGGATACCCTAAATCTACCCTAATTAAACTAATCAAAATTTAATTCTAAAATTCTAGAAAAATCCTATGGGGAAATATGATTCATCATCTAATTGCACAAAAAAGAATGGGTTAAAAACCCTAAGGGAAGGTCCTAAAACAATTCCTACAAAATCAAATACCAAACTAAGACTATTTAAAAGCTTATTTAAAAGGAAAATCTATTAAAAATACTAAACTTAAAAATAAAATCCCATTTTTATTTTTAATATTTTCTACACATTTTCATCTAATCATAGAAAAAAGAAGAAGTAAAAAATCATTTTTTATCAATTTTTAATGAATTAAACAAAACAGAAAAAATAAAAGAAGAAAATAAAAGAATTAAAATCAATTAAAGGGAGGGGGGTGCGACAAGCAACTCACGCTAGTTAAAATAATTGGGCCAGACAAAAAGGGGGGTGGGGATAGGAAACTAAGCCCACAGCGCGGTTTAATGAAACGACCGCGTTTCATTTAATTTGAATCTTCCCTCTCTCTCTCAGGTTAAGTCACAGCCGCTGGATCAACATAATGAGTCAAATTTGGAGCTTGATCTAAGGGCTCCCCTTCATCGTCCCAGATGAGACCTAGGGTTTTCAGAACCCTCCTCCCATGCACCAAGATTCGAGCTCCTCTATCTCTCTGCTCAGGCCATGGTTTCACACGATCCAAACACGAAAGTTGCAGTACTCAATGAGAGGAACAAGATGGTACGCGTAGTTTTTCTTAATTCTACCTAGGTTGTTCTAACAGAGGCTTGCAATGTCCTGGTACAACCACGTTCAGCTGATATCAATCTTCATTAACCCTAACTCTAATGATCTACAGATGTTCTATATGCTATGCTCATCAATCTGACCTAACTCATATTAACTAAAACGCCCTAAACAACTAATTCTTGAAGATTCAAGAATCACTCACCTGCCATGGAACCTCACGGATCGCGCCCTAATTCATGGGAAAGAGTCATCTACCCTAGTGCATCATTTCTATACCTATGAAACCAACTAAAACTGCATAATTTAGGAGATAGAGAGTGAAGAAGAAACCTGTCAAGAAGATGAGATGAGGTGATGCTGAGCACGATCCAGAGCTTGTAACCTCTCAACAATGCCCTACTAATGGTGGAATATCTTCTGTATGCACTTGTATGGAAGGAGAATGCTTGTAGTGGAAGAAAACCAAAGTTGCTTCAACTTGAAGAAACCTCTTTAATGGCAATGTATCTCTCTCTTTCTCCTCTGACTTGACTCTCTATCACCCACCTTCTATCTCAGCATACTCTTCTCAATATATAGAATGATTTAGAAAGCCCTAGAATCATCTAGAACAATCTAATGAGAACTTGAATTTATCATGTCATGACATATGGATTCATCTCATATCATGTACTCTTCCTTGCAATTTAGTCTTAAAATATCCTTACATGAGTTATTGAGTGTGGATGAGTGAAAAACAAGCTCACCTTTGGCTTATGTAGGGTTTTTCAACATTGCCTTCCTTTTAAAGTAATAACTTTTCAAAGCATCACCCATTTTTAGACCTCAAATGAAAATTCTAGCTAAACCAATGTTCTCAAAATGGTTTTTCCAATCAAAATGATATATTGGATGACCTATTTTGGATTTGTGGATCTCCCAAATCACTTTTCAATTTCAACTTTTCAAAGTTATAAGCCATTTTTAGTTCATTTTTGACCAATCATGTAATCTCATGCTATGAGCTTTTCCAACAATTTGTGACCTTCTTTCTAGACTTAAAATCACATTTTGAGAAACTTTCATGTTTTGAGTTTTTCCATTTGAGGCTTGGAAATAGGAGTTTTAGGCATTGGCTAAAATGACCTATAACTGACAAATGACCAAAATACCCCTGTCTTGTTCAAACCATAAGTTGAGTTCCACAAATCCAATCAAGGACTTCTACCACTCAAATTAAAGCTAAGAAGATGCTCTTCAACATTCATGTTGACCAAGAATCCATAGGAATCCTCCTATTAGGGCAAAAGTTGTCTGCAAGTTGGGTGACTTTCAAGGACCCAGATTCACACACCTCTGCTGACCTGTAATTTGTCAAAACCATAACTTGAGCTCTGTAACTCCTATCAAGGACTTCCACCACTCAAATTAAAGCTAAGAACAAGCTCTACAACATTCATGTTGTGGGGAAGGTGAGATATCAATCACATCTTGAGCTAAAACTGCCTGGAAGATAGGGATCAAATTAGGGTTTTCTCACTGACAATCCTCAGAAACCCTAACTCAAAACTTCTCAAACTCCTCAATCATGATGAGTTGGTCTAGGAATCATCTTTATAACATCTCTATACATCATTCCATGATCTCATGGCCCTTGGATTGGGTCTCAACCTTCTCCAAACTATCAGTTAATCTAGGGTTGACCCAGTCAAAACCCTAATTCTACCATTCATGGTTGAATCTTCTGAACTCTTGCATAATGACCTCTCTGGGCTTCATGATGGCTTTCAAGACATCTCATAGGCTTTCTCAAATCATCAAATTCATTCTCAAAGTCTCAGAATCATCTGAGGAGCTCCCACAACTCTCAAGTTAGGAGGCACACAACCCTGGTTTCAAACCACTCCTCTGAGGATCTCTTGAACTTTCTGATGAAGGTATCCACTTCCAAACACTCAATGAATAAATAATTGTTGGTCAAATTTTGGGGTGCAACAGCGAGGGCAAGTGGTTCCCTTGTACTTTTCAAAGTCAGGTACCTTGAACTTGGGAGGCACCTTGAAATCAGCAATCAGTCCCAACTTGGACATATCAACGCCCAGGGTGTTATGGTTCTCGATATTCCTCATCTTGTCCTCGAGTGCCTTGAACCTAAGCCGTGCTTCAGCAGTCAGCTCCCCTTCGGAACCTCTCTGAGAGAACACATCGTCTTGGCGGTCTTCTAACCACGGCTGAGGCCCAAACAGATTCCCAACACCTGCATTGTTGTTGCCCAGCCCAACATTGACGTTAGCTTCAAAATTTCCATTACCGACACCCGTCGTATTACCGTTGAGTCCCATGTTAGCTATCACATTGCCGTTGGCACTACCATTCCCCCCGGTCACGGGGACGCCATTCTGAGGAGTTTCAACTGGTGGAGGGGTAGGCATGGTCCCGCCATGGAGTACGCCATTGCTATCGACCCTTGAAATCAGAGGCTGAACCAAGGTTTTGAGTTGATCCTGGCCATTGGCGACCGCTTACATGAGCTCCATGAAGCAATCCATTCTTTCGCGGAGTTCCTGAACAGCAGTTTGCACTTGCTCCATGATTCTGGTTTGATTTGCTCTGGTCGGATAGCGGTGGATTGGTCTTTGATCAATCCTGGAACAACCTAAAACAACCTGAAAATACAAAAGGGTTAGGAAAAATGACAAAGTGCTCGATATGAGAATGCTTCATACAAATGCAAACGTGTGTCTGTGCGTTAGGGAGATTTCCCCCGATCTTAGTGCCTGAGTGCCAGTGATGATAATAAGAAGTCCGAGTCTAGTCATGGAAATAACATCTCATAAATAAAGAAAGCCCATCAAGGCAGTACACCACGTCAGTGAGTACAAGATGAATCAACAGCATGACCTCAGCCAACAAGCCTGGTGATGGTCAGCATACAACAATGATCAAACAAAAGGAATACAAATAGTCAAGCACGGCCACGGGCGCGGAACTCTTCTAACAACCCTTTCGTTTCTGGATGAACAGGCCGAGTGAGTAACCCTTTGACGAGTAACTCCCTCTGCATAATGGTGTATTGAAGACCTTCGACCGAATCTTCCCATGCTCCTTCGCCGAAACAATCTTCTAGCTTCCGCTTCTTGAACTCAAACGTCAGTTTGCGCTCCTTCAGGTTAGCAAGAGCTTTGTTGAGCTGGCCTTCAGCGGCATATCTGCGAGCGGTTTCTTCATCAAACCTCTTCTCACTAACCTTCACCTGGGCTTTCATCTTGGAGATCTGTTGCATCAGCTTGTCCTCCCGCTCTTTCTGGTTGGCTAGGGAGGCCTTCCAGTGCTGGTTAAAGTTGGATATCCTCCGATACGCTTCGTCCAAGTGATGCTTCTTCGTGGCCAATACATCGTTGACAGCTTTGAAGTCTCGACCCATGCGCTCACGCTCAGCTATCTGCTTAGTCAAATATGTACCTAGCTGGTTCACCAGCTCTGTCTGCCTCTTAAAGGAATGGACGACTTCGTTTCTCTCGCTTCTGAGCTGAGCCAATTCTTTCTCCAGTTCCTCATTTGCCTGCTTCAGCTTATCTTTCTCAGCTAACACCTGATTATGCTGCTGAATAGGCACAGTGGTAGGCTCTTCAAACACTGGAGGGCCTTCCGGCTTGGCAGGAGGAAACGGCATCCCTATAGCATCTGCTCTGGCTCTGATGCATGTCACGTACGGAGTGTAGGCCTGACTATTACTTCTCCCCAACAATGGTTTTCCCCTCTTACTGATACCATTCCAAGCGCGCTGAAGCTTAGATAACATATCCCCTTCTAGAAGACCAGTGAGGTACAGAGATTCATGCACCTCTTCATCCTTCGGCGGAGCTCTCAAAGCATAAGCGAACTGTCGGACCAGCAAAGATGGATTATAGTTTATACAGCCCTTCATGCCTATCAAAGGCACGTTTGGAAACCCGCTGCAGCTGAAGATAATCTCAGTACCCAATCTATCTCTATCAAACCAGGCAATATCCTCCGCTGACAGACTCATCAAACGCTCGGACCACTCAGCTGTGGCTGCAGATGAAGCAAAGGGACCCCTCTTGGGTAGGTGACTATCAAGCCATCTATAGAGCAGGGGTACACAGCACGAGACGTTCTTGCCCCTTCGGTTCTCGTTTTTGTAGTGGACGGAATGGTAGACATCTCCTATCAAGGTAGGGACTGGATTCCCTGAAGCAAAGATGTGGAAGGCGTCAAAGTCCACAAAGTCGGGCATATTGGGGAACAGAATGATGCCATATATGCACAAAGCGAGAATGGCGTTGAACACGACCCAACATCCGTCTTTGGTGCACTGCTGAGCTTTTCCCACCAAGAACTGCAAGGAGAAACCGGGAATCTTGTTCCAACTAGACATTACCAACTCGGAGGCATCCAGATGAAGTGAAGGAGCTAGACTAGCCAGATTAGGCTCAGCATCCATATGAACAAAGGGCATCTGACTCTTGATAGGCACACCTAACAAATCAATATACTCCTCTAGTGTGGGTGCAAGAACGAAGTTCTGGAAAGTAAAGCATCTCAAAGGAGGATCGTAGAACTGCAGCAGGGCGTGCAACCCATTCAACTCAAACGCAGAAGGTTTACGAACCAAACCGAGCAGTTTACCGTAAGACTTTCTGAACTCATCTCTCACAGAATCATCTGCCAAAGCGATCAAACCGGTCAGCTGAACAACATCAGGGGCAGGGAGCTTGTAAGCCACGGTCTTCCTCAGAGAACCCATAACAATACAATAGGAGGCAAGAAAACCCGGATCGGGGGAAACGGTACCTGCAACACAGACACACGTTAATGAAATGCAAATGGGTATGAAAAGCAATGTAAAATGCAATCATGCAGCAGGAGATCAAGGCAATTGTGCTATGGAGATTATGTATCAACAAAACCATGATGTTGCTCTGTCAAGAACAACCACTATCTCTGATAAGAAGAAAACCCTGGTATCGGACCACAAATCTGCTCTGTCAAGAACACACACACATAGGACCATAAATCTGCTCTGTCAAGAACAAACATCTGATACAGGACCTCTGATACAGGACCAAAACTCTGCTCTGTCAAGAACAAACATACATCTGCAGATAAGGACCTCTGATACAGGACCATAAACTCTGCTCTGTCAAGAACAAACATACATCTGCAGATGAGATCCTCAGATCCCAATCATAAACCTGCTCTGTCAAGAACAAACATATCTCTGGAAATAAGACCCTCTGATACAGGACCATAACTTCTGCTCTGTCAAGAACACACATCTGATGATAAGGACCTCTGATACAGGACCATAAACTCTGCTCTGTCAAGAACAAACATACATCTGCAGATAAGGACCTCTGATACAGGACCATAAACTCTGCTCTGTCAAGAACAAACATACATCTGCAGATGAGATCCTCAGATCCCAATCATAAACCTGCTCTGTCAAGAACAAATACATCTGATGATGAGAACCTCTGGTACCAACAAAACTGATTCACTATCAAGAAAACCAGGTAGTCTGAAGGTCAAAGTTTCCTGCAACAAACCCAACCCTGCTCACAGGTATGGACCTAAACTGACACAAGTTCGACATCTTATGCGGTCATCAGCGTCACAAACATTCAAGCGGGGTGATACGATACCCAGAAGGTGTGGCATCACCAGCTCATGAAGCGGCCTCACTCGGCTGAATCCCAAATGATCGGTCCCCAGAGTCGACAATCCTCCAAACCAACAACCCCCTCAACCCAAAGGGTTGAAAAAGAAGTCAACCGGGAGAACCTCGTCTGAGCGTGGATTTCATGAGACACTAGTGCCTGCCAAGCAAGCACTCGCTCACTAATTTCCACAACTAATGATATGTTCACTCAAGCCTGGGTCTGGCTTCTCACTCATCAGAATGCCCCTCCCGCAACAGCACAGATAATCATATCATACTGAAAATAATGTGTGGGAAATAAAATGCGATAAATAAACACAACCCAACAAGTAATCATACAAGCGCTAGGATTGACTCTCGCAGGGGACGTCGGATCCCCAAACTGACTCGCATACGGGACGTTGGATCCCAGGAAACTATCAAGTCCCCAGCAGAGTCGCCAGTTGTCGCTTCCGCGAAAATAAGGTGCCGGCAAAACAGAAGAGTCGCCACCTTTCGTTATTTATCCCTCAGAGCGGGAAAGGAAATGATCGGAAAAACCTGAAGAAAAGGTATAAGACAAGGTCATCGCAACCGTTGTCTGGGTTCGGGAGTCGGTTACGCAAGGGGAAGGTATTAGCACCCCTCACGTCCATCGTACTCGATGGGATCCACGCTTGTTGTGTTTACTGGACGGGTTGGTTTTATCTATCTACCAATCAAGGCTGGCTTAAAAAGGAAAAGGAAATAACTCGGCAAAGTGTCGCACTTTATGCCTACGTATTCTCATCAGAGAATGAGAAATCAGAGTCAACGTAGTTCGACTAACTGCGGGTTATGGGGAAGGTGGCTCGCAAATACATCAGTATTATGCCTACGTACTCTCAACAGGTATGAGAGATCATAGCTTACGTAGTTCGGGATAACACGGATTACGGGGATTCAGATTCATCTGTTTTATCGAGTAGGGTTAAACAGCAGTTCCAGCAGTTAGGGACAAAGCCTGTTTGCGGTAGAACTGAAGTTTAACGACACTCTTTTCTTTAGAAAAGCTTCCTTTGAATTATGGGCCCACGGGGCAAAAAGGTTTGAAGTTTGTTTTCTGTCTTTTACGATAGAACTGTTTTTTATTGTGTTTGCAATTTCAATCGCACTAAAGACTATGACCTGAGAGTGAATGCGTCGCATGTCACCCAAAGGGTACCATGCTAAACATCCAGACTGTTGAAAAGCAACTCTACAACAATCCTTTCTCATATAGCTTAAGGCTCGTAACGTACAAAAGAAATCATTCATGATTACTGTATTTTAATTTGTTTTGAGATGAGAAGAGAGCAGGCTCAACTAAGGGGAGACTATCAAGTCCTAATGTTGTCATGCCAAGGATTCATCCTATGGTTGAGGTTTGAAACAGGGAACTCCTAGAAGTTGTCATGCATAGGTTTGAACCTAAAGTTCTATCATCACTTCCTTATCAAAGGGAGTGAGAGTCCTACGGGATCATGTCAATGATAAACGGAAACAGATAAAGCATCAGCCTAAACAGTAAATAGTAAATGACTGAAAAATGCATGCAATGCCAGTGAGGGAGGAAATGTGTGTGGGGTGTCAGCCTCCACAAGCTCATCTCAACCTCAAGCCAGATATGAATAACAACAATCATACAAAAGAAATAAAATAAAGTGCTATCAAGCAAGATACCATAAACTGCAAACATACAGAAGAAATGGAATGCTATCAAGCAAAACAAACCACATGGGCAAGGGAGCTGGGCTCTACCGAATACCCGCAAGCAAAGCCATACAGTAAAAATACAAGCAGAGGGAGCAACTCAACCTCTAGTGTAGTCATGCTCCTAGCTTAAAGTCAGTCTAGATATGAACTTATTTTAATGCATCAAGCAAGTCAAACAAGGCACGCCAATACAGAAAAGAAAACAGACAAGAAAAGAAAGCAGATCAACCCCTCTTTCAATTCCAAGCTTCAGCTCTTCTGACAGCAATCCAGTCTTCAGACTTCAACCACCCTTCAAGGCTATCATCCTCCATGACAAGTATCAACTTGCTTCTCCGGGTTTCAACCCATCAAACATAAGTATCCACTTATTCTCTTTTCTTCAAGCTTCAGCTCTTCAGTCAGTTCCACCTTCAGGCTTCACTCTTAACTACAAGTATCAACTTGATTCCTTCAGGCTCTAAATGTATTAATGCAAGTGTCAACTTATCCTTTATTCCTCAAGCCTCAGCTCTACACTCAATCTCAATTGAATCCTCTTCATAAGTATCAACTTAGTCCTCAAGCTTCAGCTCTCTTTTGCTTTACCAGTATCAACTTGGTCTTCTTCTCCTACAAGCTTCAGCTTCCCAGAGTAATCTTCAATCACCTGGAAGTGTCAACTTCATCCTTCAATTCTTTTTCAAGCATCAGCTCTTCACTCAATCTCCATTGGGTCTTCAAGTATCAACTTGTCTTCAAGCTCTTCAAGCTTCAGCTGCAATGGCAATGCTCAAGGAATCATCCTCTTCCACACTCTTCAATGAAGTCCTCATCTTCAAACTCAAGCCTAACATCTTTCAAGATACTCAAACCAGAAGACAATTGATTTAACAGAATGAGTGGGAATGATAAACAGCTTATTGACAACCAAAGGAAGCCTGTAAGGGTTCATCATTGTGACAGACAGGTTCCCTCAAAGTTCTACTTCCCAGATAAAGCCACTCATCCCTCCAAAGGAGGGATGTGAATATCTTAGAAGGACTTTTAGTCATTGGGAGGAATGGAAGCACAAGATGCTTTCCATATTTGTGAAAGAAGTCATTCTAGTTCTAAGGCTCTCCCTATGTCTCCTACCTTCTAAATCTTCATCAGACACCTTCAGGCACAAGCAAATCCAAGCTCCAAGCAACTTCAAGCAACTTCAAGCATCCTCACCTTGTCTTCAACTTGTCTTCAATCTCAACCAAAGGCAAACAAAGCAAAACCCTAATCTAAGGGAACTAAAGAAGTTAGTCTAGTTGAGTTAGTGCCTTAGAATCATCTAAAACTAGCACCTAAACTAAAATCAAACAAAAATAGGAAACTATCCTATAAATTTCTACAAAAATTCCTAAGGGATTCTAATTCAATTAAGAATGCCTCATACAAAAACCAGGGACTAAATCATCTATTAAGTCCTAGAATTAAATCCTAAATCCAAAGGTATCAACCATAAACCCTAAAAATGGAGCTTCTAAAGGTTTCAACCTAAACTACCACCTAGGTTCATCACAAAAATGTGAGAAAAATGCAATGGGAGCATACATGTCTAACCTAATCACACATAAAAAATCAGGATCAAAATCATCACCACATGATCACACAAAATTAGGTATCAAACATAACCATTTTAATATCAATTAAAATATAAAATTCCCATAAAATCAGAAATAAAATGAAAAAATAAAGAAAATCAAACAAAAATAATAAAACCATGGTGCAGATAGTAAACACGCTCAGTTCATTCTATGGATTGGGCCATGAGGGGGGTGGATATCAGTTAATTCACTAAGCCCAGCATTAGCACTCAAATGAAACGATGTGTTTCATTAATTCAGATCCTTCACAACTTGAAATTAAAACGTGGCCGTTGGATCACTCCTCTAGTCAAATGTCTCACCACATCCAATGGCTCTAGAGTCATCTTCTACCTTTTGAACCTCTGAACTTCGCGCGCAGCTCCGGCCACCACCGGTGGTGCTCTGGTCATCATCCCCAACCCTAACTCTCTCTAGGATCCTCCATTGCAAATGGTCTATACATGAATCTTGTCCCAAATTTCCTCACGAATTCATTCATGCCCTTTATTCTCTCTGAAACCTCAAGATTCTCCATAACCAAATCTCAACCGAAAATGGTAACATCCTAAATTGGTCACTAATTCTCAAATTAATGGTCTGAAATCATTCCTACACCGTTCTACAATGCATCTAACACCCTAATTCATCTTGATTCTACCTAATTCATGCTGGAGGAAGAAAGTTACTAACCTGAAAATTCTTGATGAAAAGATGCACTAAACCTTCAAATCAAGCTCTACAACCTTCCATACACGATCAATGGATCCTTTCCTTGCTTCTGTATGCAATAGAACTGGTTGAAAACTCCTGAATCTTGAAACCCGATGGTGAGTTGCAGATGGAAAAATATGAGCTCAAGAACACCAATCAGCCACGAATTCCTCTTGATTATGATCTGAACTCAATCCCTAGCATCCATGGAAGAAGTTACAATCAAGAAAATGGATGGAAAGTGAAGAAATTGGTGAAATCGAATTCAGTTGCAAGCTGTGCAATTTCAATCTCAATCTATGCTCTCTCTTTCAATCATCACCAACCTTTGCATTGGATCACCTCTACTCAATATATAGATGATGTATGAGTGATCTAGAACCCTCTAGATCCTTCTAATGAGAGTCTCAATCTCTCATGTCATGAGATTTTCAACCATGTGCCATGGTATGCATAACTCTGCAAAGAGCTTGAAACCAACCTCATTCACTTCCAATTTCTCCCCTAGTGACATTTTGAAAGCATTTGGCTTGCAAGGGATCTTGCTCATGCCTTGAATTTGAGTTTTGCAAATGTTACTTATGATGTAAGTAACTACTTTTCAAAGCAAGTCCACAAATTAGACCTCAAATCAAAAATGTGGCTAAACCAATGTTCTTACAATGTTTTCTATAGTCAAAATGATATATTACATGCCTTGGTTTGGATGTGTAGATTGAAAATATCAATTTCCAACTTTCATTCATTTAACTTATACCCTTATTTTAGGTCATTTTTGCAACTTTGAGCTACAAGTATTTCCATCATCTCATGACATCTTTACTAGCCTTAAAACATCATTTTGAACAAGTTTTATGTTGAACATTTTCCCATTTGAAGCTTGGAAATGGGAGTTATGGCCTTATGCTTGAAATGACCTGTAATCTCCAAATGACCAAAATGCCCTTGACTTGTCAAAGCCATAACTTGAGTTCTACAAATCCTATCAAGGACTTCTAGTACTCTCTAGAAAGATACGAAGATAAGGAATAACATTCATGTTGACAAAAAGTTCATAGGAATCATCCTTCTTGGGCAATCGTTTGATGCAAGTTGGGTAACTTTCAAGCCCCCAAATCCACATACCTCAGATGACCTGTAACTTCTCAAAGTCATAACTTGAGTTCTACAAATCCTATCAAGGACTTCTAGCACTCAAATTAAAGATAATCTCATGCTCTACAACATTCATGTTGGGGGTAAGATGAGATGACAATCACATCTTGAGCTAAAATGCCTTGAAGATAGGGGTCAAACTAGGGGATTTTACACTGTCAAGCCTTAGAAAACCTAGCTTGAAACTTCTCAAACTCTTCAATCATGATGAGTTGACATTGGAATCATCCTTATAACATCTCAATGTATCAATACATGATCACATGGCTCTTGGATTAGGTCTCAACCCTCTCCAAATCATCAGTTGACTTAGGGTTGACCTAGTCAAACCCTAACTGCACCACTCATGGCTGAGTCTTCTTAATCTTGCACAATGACCTATCTAGGCTTCATGATGGCTTTCAAGACATCTCATAAGCTCTCTCAAGGCTTCAAGTCCAACTTCATGGCTTCAGAATCATCTGAGGGTCTTCCCCATAACTCTCAAGTTAGGAGGCACACAACCTTGGTTTCAACCACTCACTTTGAGAATCCTTTAACTTCTCTGACAAGGGTATCAACCCTTGAACACTTGAATAAGCCCCTTAGCTAGCTTCAAGGTCTTGTGTAGCCCTTAATGGGTAATCAAACCTCTTGATCTCCTGCACACATGTCTATGAAATGCAAATGATAATGCTAATGTGAATGAAATGAAACACAAGCTAGGTAAAGAAAAGTTGGGCAAATTTTGGGGTGCAACAGCATGGATATCGTATTACGGTGTGAACTTCAACTAGGGAAACTCCTTTCACGCTGGTGTATGGTATGGAAGTTGTCCTACCATTAGAAGTCGAGATTCCTTCTCTGAGAGTTCTGGTTGACATCAAGCTCGATGAGGCAGAATGGGTATATAACAGATTGAATCAGCTTAGCCTGATGGATGAGAAAAGGCTAGCGTCTATTGTATATGGTCGGTTGTATCAGAGTCGGATGAAGAAAGATTTCAAAATGAAGGTGCGCCCTCGAAGCTTTCAGATGGGCGATCTTATGCTAAAAAAGATTCTCCCTCCACAAATAGATCACAGGGGCAAATGCACTCCCAACTATGAAGGTCCATACATCGTGCGAAAGGTCTTCTCCGGAGGAGCCTTGTTGTTATCCACCATGGATGGTGAGGATCTTACATCCTCTGTGAATGCAGGCGCAGTTAAAAAATACTTTGCTTAAAGAGACTCGCTGGAAAGAAAAAAGAATATCCAGGCAAAAATGGGGCATCCCAGCGAACCATAAAAAGAATGGGTTCGGGCGAAAGTTAGGGATAAAAAAGGAAAGGACGTAAACCCGCAAAGTTGAAAACCTGAAAAGGCGACTTTGGCAAAAATGGGTATCACGGTGAATTGAAAACCCGCAAGGGCGATTCAGGCAAAAGTTAGGGATTTAAAAAGCAAATGACTGCGGCCTACGTGTGATCTTCAGAGCTTAGTGGATTGATGGAGGACTTGATGGTCGTTTATCGAAATCAATCTCTTCTAAAGACGAAGTTTCAGTGAAGCATCGGAGTCATGCAAGTCATAGATGGATCAACTTATGGTGTTCGTCTGTGTCACATTGCCGACATTCTGTATATTTCTATGCATTTCTGTATATTTTTGCGCAACTTCCTCTTTCAGGGGTTGCATCTGTTGTAAAATCTTGCCTATTTATAGGCCATCTGTTAATAAAACATATACTATTCAGTAATTGTTTGTTTTGCTTTAGCCTTACTGTTTTGTTTGCAAAAAACGCCCGATGTTTTTGATAAACTGTGCATACATAAACTTGCAGGCTTTGCCAATAATCGTTAAAACTTTGGGTTATTTGAACAACGTCACAAATGATGACTGAGATAGTTCCTTTGTACAGGATATCTTATCTGTTTGTTCATTTTTGTAGGGTCGCTACCCTTGGGGTAATTCGTCAGAGGTGTATCTCCGGTATGATCACCATTTCCCCATCTATTGAAGTTTGAACATCTCTATCCCCGGTAGGGTTGTATGCAGAGGGAGCAAGCAGTTAAATATGTACGCTTATACCCAGCAGTTGGTTGGTACACAGTTAGCTCTTCGCAATTCGAGACCAAAGTCTCCAACAGAGTAAGGTTATCCCCAGAGGGTCAAGACTTATATTCAGATCAGATTAAGTGTGCACCCTTACCCCCAACAGTTCGTCAGTACACATTTAATCCCCGCAGGTTGCAGGTATGTATTTACTCCTCAGCGAGTCGAGACTGGATTTCTTTCCATTGTGCAGGTGTGGAACTTTTCCCAGCAGTGGGGCAATGTCAGGTGTTGTCTCCCCACAAAGTTCGAGCGTATAACTTTGTATCCCCTCAGAGTTCGAGTTATTGACTCATCCCCAAGCAGAGGTCGATATTGTTCCCCTCCTTGGGAGATCCCCAGAAGAGTTGGCTTTTCCCCTAGCAGGTTAGCAGAGTTGTCTCTATCCTCAGTAAAGTCAGCATAAAGTAGTTCTATTTCCCCGCAGAGATAGACTATTTCCCAGCAAGTTCGGTAAGTTTATGATTCTCTGGCAGAGTGGATCTATAGCAGAGATAGATTGTGCCTCAGGTGAGAAATTCCCGGCAGGTTGGATTTTGACTGCTTCCCCAGTAAGTCGTCACTTTCAGTTGAGTATTTGTGATTCGTTCAGGGTTGTTTTCTTCAGCAGGGCGTGTTGTGAATCTCGATGGTTGATTCTGGATCCCCTGTAGAATTGTTGGTTCCCCAGTAGTGTGAATTTGTTTTCAACGTCTGGTTGTCTATCCCCGGTAGAACCGTCTTTTCCCCAGAAGAGTTGGATTCTGGAAGGCCGTTCAGGGCATTTTGCTCAGCAGGTTTTGATGTAAATCCCCAGCTGAGTTTAAATTGCTTGTTCTCGTAAGAACTTTGCTCCCCAGTAAATAATCCATTTAGGGCTCGTTTCCCAGTTTAAGTATAGTGGCGATTGGCATGTGATAACCGTTTCCCCAGTAGGGTGGCTATGGGTTTTCTCTTCAACATTTATTTTGCTGGTTTGGTTCCGTTGCATTTTGCATTCTGTGCATAGCATCCTCCAAACGCGTAGCATTTCCATTTCGTATGGAGCATTACGCTATTTTCAAACATACGCATGTGAAACATAAGCCAGGTGGTTACCTCTTTGTTTGCGGGTGTATCTCCGAGAGATGGCTAATATCTTTGCCCGAATGGTATCCAGACCATGGCAGTTTATGTTAGCCCGCGTGGTATCCAGACCCCGGCTTACGTTTTTCCCAGCGGCGTCGCTGGACTTCAGTTGTTGTTATAAACTCATGTGGTATGCAGACCCTAGTGAGTATATTTAAGGTGTATATCTTTGTCCGTCGAGTAGCCAGACTCCGGTTATTACGTTGAGTGTCCAGACTCCAGCAATTTTTGTTGATTCATTTTGTTAGTTGAGTATTCAGACTCCGACAATTTGAAATGTTACCTTTCAGCCCATATGGTATCCAGACCATGGTACAACCTTTGATGGAAGCGTTCATCTTATTATATGTTACCCAACAGAGTTACTTGGTTAAGTTTCTCTTTATTCCTCAGCAGAGTTACTTGGTTAAGTTTTTTCGTGCTCCCAAAGCCGAGTTATTTGGTTAAATTTCTCTTTTTTGCCCTGCCAGAGTTGCTTGGTTAAGTTTCTCTCTTCCCCAGCAGAGTATTCTCAGGATGTGTTTATCAGCTTCGGTTGATCCGGTCTTTGGGTTCGATGCTCGCTTTTATTTAGCGAATGCTTGACGATGATGTCATATGTCCTTACCTTTGGGTTCGATGCTCACTTTTATTTAGCGAATGTCTGACGATGATGTCACATGTCCTTACCTTTGGGTTCAATGCTCGCTTTTATTTAGCGAATGTCTGACGGTGATGTCAGATGTCCTTACCCTTCGGGTTTGATGCTCGCTTTTATTTAGCGAATGCCTGACGACGATGTCATATATCCTTACCTTCGGGTTTGTTGCCTATTGGTTGTAAGAGATGCCTGAAGACGATGTCAGATGTTTCTCAACAATATGGATACTTGATGGCGAGGTCAGATGTTTTATCCCCTGCAGATGCCCGGCGGCGATGTCAGATTTGTATCAACTTAGGGGATTCCTGACGGCAATGTCAGATGTTTTTATCAGCTCAATAGAGGCCTGGCGGCGATGTTAGATGCTATGTGTTAACCCGATTTTCAATTTTGTTACTCGCTTTTATTTAGCGAATGCCTGGCGGCGATGTCAGAGGTCATGTCTTTGGATTCAATACATGTTTTTATTTAACAGTTGCTTGACGATGATGTCAGATGTTTCTTCTCAACTGCGGGTTGAGCCAGCCTTCGGCTTCAATGCTTATTGTGTTCATTGGTTCTGAAGACGATGTCAGATGTTTTACCGACTTGATGTCGATGCTTGACGGCAAGGTCAGATGCCTGACAACGATGTCAGATGTTTTACCGACTTGATGGTAATGCCTGATGGCGATGTCAGATGATTTACCGACTTGATGTCAATGCCTGACGGTGATGTCAGATGGTTTCCCAAATTGATGCAGAGGCCTGACGGCGAAGTCAGAGGTTCAGTATCCATTACGTGATATCAGATGATCTTTCCGACTTAGTGTCGACGTTTTGAAATTGGTAATCAGTTCGCTTGTTACCGTTGTAACTACCAGTTCAGTTATTTCCAGATATTTTTATCCCCAATCGGAGTTTGCAGTTTATTTCTGCGGTTGGCAAATTTCCAGATTCTTTAGTATTCAACCGTCTTTTACCTTGATTGGTTGAAATTCATTCACTTTTCACTCATTCAGGTCTAAGTCGCTTGAATAGGGGCAGTTGTTATACCCCAAAATTTGCCCAACCCTTTCTTTACTTGGCTTATGTTTTCATTGCATTGTTCTAGCATTTGCATTTGCATATCATTGCTCATTTGCAACGGATCAAGAGGTGTGCATAGCAAGAGAAGGTTTGTCAAAGGTTCCAAGTAAGTATAAGTGTTCATCAAGTCATCAGAAGCTGGTTAGAGCTCTTTGAGAAAGCGAATGGATATATATTGCTTATCTCCTATCTTGGAGGCCAATTGAGGATCATCTGAGGATCTCAAGTTCTTTGAGAAAGCTGGTTAGAGCCATTGTGGAGCTTATACAAGTTGTTATATCATGTGCAAGAGGTTGCAGTCAAAGGATTGTACACCTAGGGTTTCATCTGCCTAGTGCAAGATCCATTGTGGATTTGGAAGAGATTAAGACTTAGTTTTAGGTCTTTAGAGTCATGGATAGTTGTGTTGTGGCATCTAAGATGTTATTTCAAGATCAATTCAAGAAGAATCAAGAGTGTGAGAAGTTACTAAATTAGGGTTTCAGAGGTTTGTTAGTGTAAAATCCCCTGTTTAGTGCCTAACTTCAAGACCACATATCACAAGATACAAGTTTCATCTCACTTTGATGAAAACATGAGACTTGTAGAGAATGCTCCTACCTTTATTTTGAGTACTATAACTCATCCATTGAGTTTGTGGAGCTCAAGTTATGATGCTGGCAAGTTATAGGTCTCAAATGAACCATATTTTCAGTCAACCAACTTCCAAGGCACTTTTGACCTAGAATCATGTTTTTCCTCAAATTTTGTTGAACATGAAAGTTGTTCCTCATGATCTTAGATTTACAAAAAGTCCTAGAAGTCCTTCATCTCATTTGTGGAACTCAAGTTATGAAGCTTGCAAGGCAGGGGTATTTTGGGAAAGTGAGATTATAGGTCATTTTCATTATAAGTCCTTTTCATGATCTTAAGCACTTCAAATGAAACTTTCTCCAACATGAAAGTTGCTTCAAATGATATCAATTTCATCCTAGAACACAAGTTGGTCATGAATTTGTAAAGGTTAGGAAGATTGGTGAAGAAATTCAATGGAAAAATGAACTTGAAGTCATGAATTAAATTGAAGTGCTTTTAATTCATTTACTTGCCATATTTGTGCTCATTTTGAGTCACATTGTCATAACAAGTAGAATTCACAAATTGGATTTAAGGCATGAAGTGAAAAACACGTGCAAATCAAGGTTACTTCACAAGGAAGTTTCAAATTAAATCTTCACCATTTGATCAAATTAAGGTTTAAATTCCATCCACATGAACAAAACAAGTTGCCAGCTGATGATTCCAAGCAGATTCAAGGGGAATTGGAGCCAATTTCACGTGTGTATGAAATTCATTTTTCAAATTGGGCATTTTTGAAAATCAGCGAATTGGAGCACCATTGGGCCTCCAAATCATTCTAGATCCATCATATAAAAGTTTCAGATGAATTTTGAACCCTGATTCATGCATTTTCATGGATGGGGAACACCATTACAATTGGAAAATTCAAGAGCAAAGTGAATATCGTGAATTGAGATTGAAGCAAATTCAAGCTAAATCAAAGTGAGCATTACCTTCCTCAAGATCAGTGGAGTGATTCTGCAAAATTTCAAGCAAGTTCAAGTGCATTTGAAGCTCCAACGGAGAGACTCCGTTAGGTATTCTTCTTTTCAAAATTTCTCTCATGATACGCATCAATTCCATGCCATTTTTGTTGCATCTGAAGACCTACACTTGGTAGGCAAAATCTGGATAGTTAATTGTGATGTTTATGGAGATTTCAGTTTGGTGCTCCAATTTTCCATCGTTCGATTTGCTTTATTTGCGCATGATTAATGAATTTTGAGCTTGGATCTATGATCTACATGAGTTCCTCTTTTGATTGGTGTAAAATTTCATGTTGTTTGATGATGTTTAGAACCTACAACTCCGGCTGCGTTGTCGGAGAAAATGACCGGAGAACAGCTCTGGCGTCTAGTTCAGGTGGCTGGCGAGCTGATGTGGTTTGCCATGTCTACTTGTTGAATGTTTGACCAGACTGGATCAATGGTTGAGATCTTAGTGACCAGCATATCTGGCTTGTTGACTTGCCACGCGTATTAGTTATACGCTGCGTTTTAGTTGTGGATTCAGTTAGCTTTGTTTTGGGCCAAAGGCGCTATTCATAGTCTGGCTCAAGGTTTTGAACTGTGGATCTTGCTATTTGCACTGTTCCTTTTATTTCTTTTAATTTCTTTTTTTATTTGTTTTTTGTTTTGCTTTTGATTATTTAAAAATACCTCCAAGCATTATAAAATTCCCCAAAAATATTTTTAGGACACTTTAGGGTGTGAAATAATTTTTGATAATTTTTACTTTTATTTTCCTTTATTTTTTCAATTGAAAATGGAATATATATTTGGAGGTGTTTTTATTTGATCTTTTAATGGTTCTTTTGTGTTCATGCCTTGTTTTTGGACCAATATTTTTCTCCAATGAATAAGATTCATTTCTCATTTCAATAATGAGTTGAAGGATCTTTGAGGATGAATTTGCCCCTGGTTTAGTTCATTTTCGCTTGACTTTTGATCCATTTTTGTTGGCCCTCGACAATCCTCTTTCAAAGTGGAGCATCCTTGTGAATCAAATTCTTTGATGATGCTTTGAAGTGACTTTGATTGTGATCTTTTGGCCTCTGGTTTCCAACTCTTTTATGAGCATTTAAGATTTTATTTGGTTATTTTTGAGCCTTTTTCCTATTTTTGAGGTAACTTGCAAGTCAAGTTATTTCTAAGGGTGGTTCATACAAGTACTTGACCTAGTTTGATTTGGAAATGACACTTGTGGATCCCTTAAGCTCTCAAATCTTCTTAATTCATATTGTTAACATGTTGAGCTTGCTGGTTGTCAATTTATAGGTCATACACTTGCTTCTTGTGCTTGAGTTGCTTTCTTTTAGGCTTTCCATTTGAAGTTCAAATGTTGAATGTGTTTAAGACCTAGGTCTTTCTCCTTGCCTATTCATGCAATTCCTTTTGGTGTGTTTGATCTTCTCTTTATGCATTCTTTCTTCTAATCCCCACTTATGTCCAATGACTTTAGAGTCCCATTTGAGATGGTTTAGTCCCTCCTTTGGAGGTACTTTGAACATGTCATGAATGGTGATTCTTTGAGGACTTCTCTTGTGTTTTCTTGCATGATTATGGTGTTGCTTATGGTTGAATTGCCCATTTGAGTTCCTTGTTGTCCTTACACTGCCTCCCATTCTCCAATTTAATCATGGCTTCTTCCCTTTCTTTTGGCTTTCCTTTGGGCTTGTGATTGATGACAAATGGTTGTAGGAAATTCTTTTCTCCCATTTCATCTCACTCTTGTTTGTGTTCTTGTTTGTGTGTGTGCATTCTTTTCTTTGCTTGCATCCTTTTGCATATTCTCATATGCATGCTTGAGGTTGAGATGTGCTTGTGGTGGCTACTTCCCCACACTTTTCTCCTCCCTCACTTTCATTCTAATTGTGCATTACATGTTTGCATACTTGCATTTTCTTATGCCTTTTTCTTCTTCTTCTTCTTCTTTCTTCTTTGCCTTGTTCCCTTAGGACCTCAAATATTCCTTGTTCAAGGTTGATTATGATATACCTTAGGCTTGAACCCATGTATGATAACATTAGGTAGCATTCCCTTTCATCTCAATCATAGGTGCACTTTGTATGAGAATATTAGGTTGAGTCTTAGTCTCCCTTTAGAGTGTCTCTCTCTTCTCATCTTTAAACTTTCTCAAAACATCTAATAAAGGTTAAGGATTGCTGTACGTTACGTGCCTTAAGTACTTGAGAAATGGTGATTGGGGGGCCTCCTCTCAATTGTCTAGAGTGTTTAGCGTATGTCATTTGGACGATATGCGACGCATTCGCTCCTAAGTCATAGTCTTTAGTGATACATGAATTACAAACAATAATCAATGCACTTCTTCTCTAGAAAACACAAAAGCAAACTTAAAACCTTTTTATCCTTAGGGATCTTAATTTGTAAAACCTTTTTCATAAGGAGAGTTTTGTTAACTCTTGGTTCTACCACAAACAGGTAACGCCTAAGTCTCCAATGGTCGAGCTGCATACACCTAACTGCTAGAACTAAGTTTTAACCATACTCGGGTAAAACATTTTGAACCAACTTGTGGTCTTTGTTAGCCTGAACTATTTTTGCTCTGATTTCTCATACCAGATTAGGATACGTAGGCACAAGACAGCGATGTCTCGGCGAGAAACCTTCTCCACCTTTCACCCGTAGTTAGCCGAACTACATTGACTCTGACTTTCCCATTGCACGAGGGAATACGTTGGCATAGAGCGGCGATGCTCTATCGAGTCTCTTTTCTTTTCTTTTATCCCTGAGTCGTAGCTTAGATAGTAAACACCCTTTTAGATAGACAACAAAGCGTGGATCCCGTCGAGTACGACGGACGTGAGGGGTGCTAACACCTTCCCCTTGCGTAACCGACTCCCAAACCCGAGATATGGTTGCCATGACCTGTCTTTTCCCGTTTTCGTTAGGTTTTATCTGATCATTTCCTTTCCCTCTTTTTGGATAAATAATTAACGGTGGAGATTCTTCTATCATTGTCGGTCCTTTTTCACAGTGATGCGACAATAAGCACACACACTTGACCTTCATGGGGGATACCAATCTCGACCCTCTGGGGATGACTTTATTCTGCCGAATAAATCAAACTTGAACACTGAGGAATAAGTGCATACAGACAAACTGCTGGGGAGAAGTGTATCCACTCAACCTCACACTTGCATATCTTTTCTTGTAGAAGTAGACTCTCCCTAGGGCCAAGGTGCATCAGGCCCGTTGCTGGAGATAAATGCGTCTCAATTACACACCTTCTTTCTGTGGGGAGTGGTGATCCTATCGGGGATACACCTCCGAAAAACTTGCCCCAAGGGTAACGACCCTGCACAATGAACGAACAATAAGATATCATGCGCATTGGAAACTATATCGATCACCATCCGTGACATTGTTCAAATAAATCAAAGTTTTAATGATTATTGGCAAAGCCTGCAAGTTTATGTATGCAAAGTTTTATCAAAACATCGGGCGTTTTTTCGCAAACAAAACAGTAAAACCAAAGCAAGAACAACAATTTACTGAATAGTATATGTTTTATTGACAAATGGCCCGTAAATAGGTAGATTTTACAACAGATGCAACCCCTGAAATGTGGAAGTTGCGCAAAAATTTACAAAAATGCACAAAAATATACAAAATGCTGGCAATGTGGCACAGACAACCACCATGTATCGATCCACTTATGACTCACATGACTTTGATGCTTCTACGATGCTTCGTCTTCTGAAGAGATTGATTCGGATGAACGGCCCTCAGGTCCTCCCTCAATCCACTATACTCTGAAGATCAATACGCAGACCACAGTAATTTGCTTTTCAAAGTCCCTAACTTTTGCCTGAATCACCCTTTTGGGTTTTCAATTCACCAGGATACCCATTTTTGTCAAAGTCGCCTTTCCAAGTTTTCAACTTTGCGGGTTTATATCTTTTCTTTTTATCCCTAACTTTTTCCCGAACCCATTCTTTTTTATGGTTCGCCAGGATGCCCAATTTTTTCCTGGATATTCTTTTTTCATTCCAGCGGGTCTCTTTAAGCAAAGTATTTTTTAACCGCGTCTGCATTCACAAGGGACGTGAAATCTTCACCATCCATGGTTGACAACAGCAAGGCTCCTCCGGAGAAAACCTGTCGCACGACATATGGACCTTCATAATTGGGAGTCCATTTACCCCTGTGATCTGTTTGTGGAGGGAGGATCCTCTTCAACACTAGCTCGCCTACTTGAAAGCTTCGAGGGCGCCCCCTCTTATCGAAAGCTTTCTTCATCCTGCTCTGATATAAACGACCATACGCAATGGATGCTAACCTCTTCTCATCCATCAGGCTGAGCTGATTCAATCTGTTTCTCACCCATTCTGCCTCATCCAGTTTGACGTCGACCAGAACTCTCAAAGAAGGAATCTTGACTTCCAATGGTAGGACAGCTTCCATACCATACACCAGCGAGAAAGGAGTTTCCCCAGTTGAAGTACGCATCGTAGTACGATATTTGTGTAATGCAAAGGGTAACATCTTGTGCCAATCCTTATAGGTTACAACCATCTTCTGCACTATCTTCTTTATATTCTTATTGGCCGCCTCAACAACGCCTTTCATTTTCAGACGATAGGGAGAAGAGCTATGATGCTCAATTTTGAAACTCTGGCACAGTTCCTTCATCATCTTATTATTCAAGTTCGAACCATTATCAGTAATGATTCTTTCGGGCACTTCGTAATGGAAGATGATGTCCTTCTTGATAAACTGGGCTACCACTTGCTTAGTGACATTGGCATAAGAAGCTACTTCAACCCACATGGTAAAGTAGTCAACTGCTACCAAGATGAAGCGATTTCCATTGGATGCGGTTGGCTCAATCTTGCCAATCATATCAATACCCCACATGGAAAACGGCCAAGGCGATGCCATGACGTTCAGAGGACTTGGCGGCACATGAATCTTATCAGCCTAAATCTAGCATTTATGGCATTTTTTTGCATACTTGAAGCAATCAGACTCCATATTCAACCAATAATATCATGCTCTTAACTGCTTTCGAGACATGGCATGCCCGCCGATGTGCATACCAAAGGCGCCTTCGTGGACCTCTTCCATAAGCAGGCCCGCTTATTTCTCGTCCACACATCTCAACAGCACCAAGTCAAAATTCCTCCGGTAGAGTACACCATCTTAGTTTAGATAGAAATTTCCATCCAACCTCATCAAGGTCTTCTTATCCCGGGCCGAGGCCCCAGGCGGATACTCCTGATTCTTGAGAAAAATCTGCATGTCATAATACCACTGCTTGCCATCAGAAGCTTCCTCTATTGCGAATACGAATGTCAGCGTATCAAGGCGCGAGATGATAATTCTTCGAGCATCATTCTAAAAATTCACCTTATACATCAAGGATAAAGTGGCTAAGGCATTCGCCATCTGATCCTCTGCTCTAGGCACATGGTGGAACTCTATTCTGTCAAAGAAGGGTAACAATATCCTTACATAATTCATATACGGAACCATATTAGGCTGCCGAGTCTCCCACTCTCCTTTGATTTGATTTACAACTAGCGTTGAATCTCCGTACACGTCTAGATTCTTGATCCTCAAATCAATGGCTTCTTCCAACCCCATAATGCACGCTTCGTATTCGGCTTCATTGTTGGTGAAAGGAAATGTCAACCTGGAAGTGAATGGGATATGAGAACCATGGGGAGTCGTGATGATTGCCCCAATTCCACTGCCGTAAGAGTTAACAGCACCGTCAAAGATCATTTGCCACTGGGAACTTTTCTCGGGACCTTCCTCAGGTAGTTGCTCATCGTAATCCTTCATCTTTTGGAACATGATGTCTTCATTCAGAAACTCAAACTTTATTGGTTGATAGTCGTCAATCGGTTGTTCAGCAAGATACTCTTACAGAATACTTCCCTTGATAGCTTTCTGAGAAACATACTGAATATCATACTCTGTCAAAACCATCTGCCATCTGGCAATTCTCCCCGAAAGTGCTTGCTTTTCAAAGACGTACTTAATCGGATCCATCTTCAAAATCAGGATGGTTGTATGATTTAGCATATACTGTCTCAGGCGTTTGGTAGCCCAAGCAAGTGCACAATATGTTTTTTCCAGCATTGAGTATCTCGACTCACAATCAGTGAATTTCTTACTCAGGTAGTATATGGCATGCACTTTTCTTCCAGTCTCGTCATGTTGACCGAGAACACAACCCATGCTGTTCTCAAGAACCATTAGATATATTATCAATGTTCTTCCAGCTACTGGAGGTATTAGTATCGGAGGCTCCTGCAAATATTCTTTTATTTTATTAAATGTCCTTTGGCAATTTTCGTTCCAGACAACCGCCTGATCTTTCTTTAATAATTTCAACATGGGTTCACACATGGCCGTGGGATGAGATATGAACCTAGCAATGTAGTTCAATCTACCCAAGAACCCATGAACCTCTTTCTCTATTTTCGGTGCTGGAATATCTTGAATTGCTTTTATTTTTGTAGGATCGACCTCGATTCCTTTTTTGCTGACAGTGAACCCCAGCAACTTTCCTGACTGTACACCAAAAGTGCACTTGTTCGAATTCAACCTCGGTCTGAATTTCCTTAGCCTTTCAAACAGCTTCAAAAGGTTTACCAGATATTCCTCCTCTGTTTGCAACTTTGCTATCATGTCATCAACATAGACCTCAATCTCATGATGAATCATATCATGAAACAAAGTGACCATTACCCGCTAATAGGTTGCCTCTGCATTTTTCAACCCAAAAGGCATTACCTTATAACAGAACGTTCCCCACGGTATGATGAAGGTTGTTTTCTCCATATCCTCCGGCGCCATCTTAATCTGATTATATCCGGAAAAGTCATCCATGAAGGAAAACACTGAATACTGCACGGTATTAGCAACAAGTACGTCAATGCGGGAGAGCAGGAAATCGTCCTTCGGGATCGCTTTGTTCAAGTCTCTATAATCAACACACATCGTTACCTTACCGTCCTTCTTTGGTACAGGTAGGATGTTAGTGACCCACATAGGGTAAGTTGTTACGGCGAGAAACCCTGCGTCCAACTGCTTCTGGACTTCTTCTTTGATTTCTACTTCCATATCTGGTCTAGTCCTTTTAAGCTTCTGCTTAATAGGTGAACACTCTTCATGCAAAGGCAAGTGACGAACCACGATATCGGTGTCAAGACCGGGCATATCCTCGTAAGACCAAGCAAAGATATCACTATACTCTCAGAGCATTTCAACCAATATTTGCTTGACATCACTCTGCAATGCAGCCCCTATCTGGACATATCTTCTAACTTCCTCGGTGCCGAAGTTGATGATCTCAATTTCTTCCTAATGAGGCAGAATGACTTTCTCTTCTTGTTTCAGTTGCCTGACGAGCTCTTCAGGTAGGTCTTCATCTTCATCAATTTCTTCTTCGGCTTGAAATATCGGATTATCAAAGTCAAAGCGAGTCATAGACGATTCTGGAGCGGTGTCATCTGCAATGTGAAACCTGCAATGATGATGATTTAATGCTTAAAATGATATGCAAACAAGTACAAACCACATTGCCATTTTATTGTTAAAAATAAAACAAGAAAAACAGAGATCACAATATTTGAATGCGAGAAAAACGCCCTTTGATTAATTGATAAAACGATTGTTCAACATAAAATATTAGGCCCTGCATACAAAGACCACTATGCTCCCGATAGAACATAGGGCTACAGATAATCAGGAAAACAAATCATTACTCTTCTCTAGTCACTTGGATGACTTCTTTGGCAGTCCAGTTGCTTAGGTTCTGACCCGAAATGCATGGCCGAATCCACGAATCCATGTCGCAGTCGCTATCGCCTTCTTTATTAGACACATCATTGATCTGCTCAAAGATCACCCCATCGCTGGTGAATTGGACGGGTCCTTTATAGTGCGGCGCACTCTGCGAGGAGGAAGATGGGTTGTATCCCAGTCCAAATTTATCTTGCTTATTGGGGATGCTTAGAACTTGACCCCATCCTTGAGATGCCCCATATTTCACCACTGCCTGTGCTTCTTTAAAAGATGACATGGCAACCTCAAGTAGTCTTCTCACATCCGGCGCATTCTCTTTAATCAGCACAGTCTCGAAAGCCTGACATAAAGTCTCATGGATCTCGCTGTCAACCTCGACATATTTTAACAAACACAAATGACTTATCATAATATCTTCTTCCCCATAAACAATAACAACACTGCCACCCACCATGTATTTCAACTTTTGATGCAGAGTTGATGTAACAGCGCCTGCTGAATGAATCCAGGGTCGTCCCAATAGATAGCTATACGCTGGCTGAATATCCATGATATAAAACACAGCATCAAAAACTTCCAGACCGACCTAGATCGAAAGGGTCAATTCCCTAAACACGGACCTTTTGGTCCCATCAAAAGCTCGAACCACCAAGTCGCTTGGGGTGCATATTATCCCTCGGTATCTAGCTTCACTAAAGCCTTCTTGGGCAACACATTCAAGGATGACTCGGTATCAACCAACACGTGCGGCATTACAGACCCCCGGCATTCAATAGATATATGGAGCGCCAGATTATGATTTTGTCCCTTGGGTGTCAAATCCAAATCAGTAAATCACAGCCCGTTACCAGCATTAACGTGTGCCACCACTCCTTCGAGTTGATTCACAGATATCTCCTGTGGCACGTATGCTGTATTCAAGATTCTTAAGAGAGCATTTCTGTGTGCTTCAGAACATAACAGCAACGACAGAATAGAGATCTTTGACGGTGTTTGTTGTAAGTGATCTACTATCTTATAGTCACTCTTCCAGATCAACCGCATGAACTCTTCCGCTTCCTTCAACAAAGACTCCTTCTCACCAGCCTGAGAACTCTCTTCGACCACCACTTTTCCTTTACCATTATCAGCTTTCTCGACACTCATTTAGAGGGGTGAAAATACTCTTCCGCTTTGGGTTATACCCCTACTCCCTACCAGATTGTCAACAGAAGCCAATGGTGAACCTTTCAATTCCTACTTTTGACCATTACAATAAACCTCGGCTCCGTAATTCCACGGAATAGCTATGGTACTCTCATAAGGTACGGGTCCAGCTTTAGTAATAATGATGGTGGGCGGCCTTGGAGGCGCAGAAATAGTGATAGTCTTGTACGGAATCGAAATTGCCGCAACTTCATTCTTCTCTTTATCGACTATTTTCCCATCTTTCTTCTGTGACACTCGGTCAAATTGTAAAATACCATCATTCATCAGCTTCTGAATATGACTCTTCAGTTTCTCACATCCCTCAGGATGGATCAAACACTCTGCACAAGCTCTGTCACAACCCGGAAATACCCCTCCACTCAGCAGTTTGTTCTTTACAAAACTCAACGGAGTGTTCAAATCCTCAACATTAGCTACCAAGTTCAAACCATCATCCTAAATAATGGCATTAACCCTAGGTGCCCCATGATTAGGCATGGGATTCTGCAAAACATTGGGTGTATCTTGAGAAAAATTGATGGCTTTGCTATCTATAAGGTCTTGCACCTTATGCTTGAATGCTTTATAATTGTCGATTTTGTGTCCAGGAGCACCGGAATGAAAATCACATCTAGCATTAGCATCATATCTGGGTGGTGGTGCACCAGCCAAAGGAGCTAAAGTCCTTTTCTGAATCAATTGTAATTGCAACAAGTGTTGAAGCAACTGCGAGTATGGCAATGGCGGCGCATCAAACTGCTTATTTACTGCTCTGCCCCGATCCTGAAATCTGCGAGGAGCATAATGTTGTTTCTACTATCATGGTTGTTGTGGTTGTGGCACTGCAGGAATTGTAATGCTAGCAACCTGAGGTTGTTGTTGATGGTATTGATGTCCTCTACCCTTATTTCTGTTTCGGGAACCTGAGACTGCATTGGTTTCCCTCTCTCTTCTTTTATTTCCGAAACTCTTCTTAACTCCTCCAGCTAAGGATCCTTCACCGGTCTAAATTTTACCCAATTTGATTCCATTCTCAACTCTTTCTCCTATGATGATTAGGTCTGAAAAACTTCCTGACATGTTGTCGATTAGCTTCTCGTAATACACCCTTAGTAACGTGGCAACGAACATGTCTATTAACTCCCTCTCCACCATGGGAGGTTGTACTCTGGCAGCCAATTCACGCCATCTCCAGGCATACTCTTTGAAGCATTCATTATTCCTCTGAGATAAATTCTGTAGCTGGACCCTGTTCGGTGCTAGATCACTGTTGTATTGGTAATGCTTAACAAACGCCTCAGCTAAATCCCTCCAACTTCGGATATGAACTCCTGCAAAGCACACGTAGGTCCGGGAATATGAACTCCTGTCTGATTTCCTCCGCCCAGAGGGATAACAGTTGTTGGGATAGCAGTATTAGCATGTGGGGTGACATTGTCAACAGTAGGAGGTATGGCAGTAGTTTCTCCATGAAGCACACCACTCCCATCAACTCTAGAAATTAACGGTTGCACCAAAGTTCTTAGCTGCTCTTGCCCATTGGCGACCCCCTGCATCATATCCATGAACTGGGCCCTCCTGTCACGGGATTCCTAAAGTTCAGCCTGAATCTGATCCATAATCCTGCGTTGATTTCCCCGAGTAGTATAGCGATGAGTTGCTTGGTTGTCAATCCTGAAACAAACAGAACAAACCACTGAGATAAAGTTAACGGTTCCGGAGCACCTGCGATGCAAAATGAGAAATGATGCAGTATGCAGACATGTAAATATGCGTTAGGGAAATTTTACCCTCGATTCTAGTTCTGCGAGAACACCAAGATAATGGAAAGCCAACAGATAAGCACAACAAACTCCTCATAAATAAAATGAGAGCCATGATTCAATGTATAACACAACACTGAATACAACAGAATCAAAATGACCTCATCCAACAATCGAGCACGACAACGAGCCTGGAAATCCTCCAATAACTCCTTCGTATCTATATGGTCTGGCCTGTCTACCAACTCCTGGATGAGCAACTCTCTCTGGCTGATGATGGTCTGCAAACCCTGAGCATAATCCTCCCTGGAGCCTTCACCAAACATTTCCTCAAGCTTGCATCTCTTCACATCTGTGTCGCTACTGCGAAAATCAACGCCGGCTGAACAGAAGAGTCGCCACCGTGCGTTATTTATCCCACGGGAGGGAAAGGAAACGCTCATAGTAAACCTCGCACAACATGGGAAAGGTATGGTCGTCGCAACCAAAACCTGGATTTGGGAGTCGGTTACGCAAGGGGAAGGTACTAGGCACCCCTCACGTCCATCGTACTCAATGGGATCCACGCTTGCTTGGTTTGTACGGATTACACTTCTATCTAAACTAAAGGATGAGGTCTGAAAAGAAAAGAAAATTTGACTCGGCAAAGCATCGCACTTTATGCCTACGTATTCCCGTCTGGAACGAGAAATCAGAGTCAACGTAGTTCGCCTAACTACGGGGGAAGGTGGGTGAAGGTTGCTCGCTAGGATATCGCATCCTATGCCTACGTACTTCCACACGGCATGGAAGATCAGAGCAAACGTAGTTCGGGCTACGCCCGACACAAGCTGTTTCAAGTGTTTTTTATGAAAAATCTCACCTTAAACAAGGGTTTTCTTATTGCAAAAAGGTTGATGTCTGTTCAAATCTTTTGACGGAAGAAATGAATTAATCTCTGTTATAACCTTTATTAATGTTTTTCTGTTGTTTTGAAGGAAGAAGAGATGACACTCTAAAAATCCTAGGGTTAAAAGGGGAATAAAATCTACCCTAAAGTTATCATGCATGGGTTACCTCCTAATGTATATCATGCTCCTCTCTTGCGCAGAGAGAAACAGAGATCCTAAGGGAATAGACGGAAGGCAAAACAAATACGCAGTAGACAGTAAAATAATGAATACAGTAAAATGCATGGATGCAACAATACAAGCGAGGCAAGGGAGTCCCACTCAACCTCGAACCTAGAAAACAATAGGCGAAAATAAACAGGATTCACCTTCAACCCAGCAGGGTAAACAGCAAACAATACAGTCAATCAATACATCAAAAATAAAACAGCAAAAGCAAAGCAGTCTTCATCAGCATCAGCCACTATCTTCAAGTCAATATCAGCTATCCACAGGCTTCAAGCAAGCATCAGACTTTATCTCCAATCTCCCAATGGCTTTTCTTCAAGTCCTAACCTCCAATCTGAGGAATCAATCACAAGAGTAAACTGGGTGTTAAGCAAATAGTTGACCACCAAGGGTGGCAAACATACTGCTATCAACACAAAGAATATTTCTCTCAAGAGTTCTATCCCTTAGACATTAGCACCAAGCCTTCCAAAGGAAGGGGGTGAGTGTCTTAGAGAGACTCTGCATCACAGAGAAGAATGGAGGCAGTCAAGACCCTCCATGTTTTAGAATCAAGTTTGCTACTCTAGGGCTCTGCCTAACTCCTATGTCCTGCAAACTTCAGCAGCCACCAGCAAGAGATACTCCTCATCTGCTCTGGAAATTGATCTTCATTCTCTGATCTTCAATTGGGCTTCATCATCACAGGCCTTCAGCTCTCCCCAAATCCCAAACAAACCCAATACCCCACACAGACAAAAAGATAACCCTAAAGAGGGCACACCACACAATTAATCACATATAAGCCATATACTAGTAGCAGTAGGGGAAACCTATTATTTTCTAAGGGGATCTATCCTATACCCATAACCCCTATAGTCCATACCCCAAAAAACAAATGAAAATCTCCTAAAAGAATTAAACTATCTCACCTAAGTTGATTTAACCCTAATTTCCATCATGCTAATCACACTTAACTAAATCACCTAAAAAAATTAATCCTAAAAATGTGAGTTAAATCTTATGTACAAGTTGAAGTCCTATACTAATCACTCTAAAAAGAATGAACCCTAAATCTAAGGAGACCCATGAGAACTAAAATCAACAAATTTGAGTACCAAACCAAACTTAACAAAGTACTATTTACAAGAAAAATACATGAAAAATAGTGAAACAAAATAAAATGTCAATTTTATTATTTGGTATTTTTCTAGACAGAATTATGGACCTATAGCAAAAAGAAGGAATTAAAAATATTAATTTTCCCATTTTTTATGATTTTTTAAAGATGACAAAAATATTAAAAGAATTAAAATAACAAAATGGAAATAAAAGGGGAGGGGGGGTCTGAATAGCCAATTCGCCCAGTTGTTATATCCAGGTGGGCCAGAAGATGGGGTGCGAATAGAACACGGCGTAAGGCCCAGCGCGCTTCAGAAATAAATTGGAAAAAATGCCAGAAAAAATACTAAACCTTCGGTGCCAATAGCAGTAAAATCACGTGCACTTCATTGGGCTTCTCAATAAGGGGGTGGGGATAGAAATAAATGGATCAGGCCCAGACGCGGTTTAATGAAAACGCAGCGTTTTATCGTGTTTGGCCTTTCCCTCCATTTCTGAGGTTTAATCTGGGCCACGCGATCAGATGACAAGTCAAGGGATCCAACGGTAGTATCATTATCTTCTCCAACCAGCCATTAGGGTTTCTGAAACCCTAGCCCATGCGCACAACTTCCACTCCCTATATCTCCCTCGTCCCGCCATGAAATAGCACGATCCAAAGACCAAAAGAGCTCCCCTCCTCACCCTCTACAAGACTATGGCCCTAGATTTTCTCAAAACTCAACCAATAAGGAAACCCGATAGAAGAAAGTTCTGGGCACACTTTAATTGCACTGATATGCATGATCACCATCCTTGTTCAAACTACCCTAGCATGATCTACAGGTTATGGGAACAATTCTAAACATGATATCTAGTATTAATACGCCCTAACATGTGAGTTCTTGATCCCTAACCAGAAACTGCCATGGAAACAACCTTCAAGAACAGCCCTTAAACTACTCATGAATCATCCCCTAATGGTCTCTATCACATATATCCTAACCACATGATCTAACAATGGATAAATAGTGGGATTCGAATGAAGTTGCATACCTTGCAAGTGATGATGGCTATGGTGGTTCCTCTTCAATTCAAGCCTTTATACTTGCCTCAAGCAATCTTCAATGGCTACTAGTGCTTCTGTTTGCAATGGTTCTTGTTCAAACCTCTTAAATCACTCTATCCACACCTTCATGCAAATTGGAGGGAAGCTTTGGATCACATGAGCTAGCCACTAATTCCTCTGGTTCTTGCTTGCCAATTGCTCTATGATGATAGTAGAAGATGATGATAACAAGAATTATGATGATTGATGAAGTTTTAATGGAGTTTGAAATCAAAATGCACAATGGAGTTATGGAATCAAACTATGGTATGCGAGCACAATCAGTCACCAACCAGGGCATGGATCATCTCTAGGGTATATATAGGTGTCAATGGAAAAGTGTGGAAGCTTTGAGAACCTTCCAAGAAGTTTCTAGAATGTATCATGCAATGAGAATTTGAATTTTCCATATTTAGTAAATCTCATGAAATCTCATGATAAACCATGCAATCCCACTTAATATCTCCTTAAATGAGTAATTGGTATGAGAACAAGGCATTTCAAACCCTTATGTAGCATTTTCTCACTTTCTCTTTTGGTGCCTTAAAATGCAAGAAACAAATTTGCAAAGCAAGTCCAATTTTTAAGCCTAAACTCAAAAATGTGGCTAAACCATTGTCTTTAGAATGATGTTGGGAATCAATTTGGTATATTGGATTACCCATATTGGATATGTAGATCTCTCAAACCAATTTTTCATTTCAACTTTTTCAACTTATAAGCCATTTTCAAGTCATTTGCACCACTTTTAAAATTCCATGCTCTAAGCTTTTCCAAACTTTCAAACCTTCTTTTCTAGCCTTAAAATCCCATTTTGAACAACTTTGATGTTGTGAAGTTTTTCATTTGAAACTTCCTTGTATGAGTTTTAGGCATAGGCTAAGAATGACCTGTAATCCTCAAATGCCCAAAATACCCTTTTCTTGCCAAGACCATAAGTAGAGTTCCACAAATCATATGAAGGCATACCATACCATTATAGAAATCTAAGACAATAAGGAACAATTCTCATGTTGGCCAGAAATCCATTTGAAGTACCCTTGAAGGTCAAAAGTTGCTTGGAAGACAGACAATTTTCACAGACAAATTTCAGTGCCCTCAGATGACCTGTAACTTGCAAGAGCCATAACTTGAGTTCTACAAATCATCTTGATGACTTACACCCCTCAAATTAAAGCTATGAAGATACTCTACAAGTTTCATGTGGACCAAGAATTCATATGAAGCTTGCATCTTGAGCTACACTGCCTTGAAGTTTGACCTAAATCAGGGGATTTTACAATAAAACCCTAATTTAGTAACTCCAGTTCTCCTTGACTCCTCTTGATTTTTCTTTATCACAACATCATATACATATCCCTATAGCAAATAATGAATCCCACATTCTTCAAACGCTCCTTGATGCCCTTCAAAATACTTCTTTGACCTAGAATTGACCCAGTGTTGACCCTAGTTGACTGACTTCAACTGAGGCTCTTGCAATCATTCAAATGACTTGGTTCTCCTCAAAAATGATTCTCTAGACTCTTCATAGCATCCATACCCACCTCATGCTCTTGGCTCATAGCTCACACATTTCCTCTGATGATCCCCAACTAGCCTCAAGATAGGAGAGAATTCACTGATCAACCTGGCAGCTCTTCAAAGCTCAAATTCTTCCCTGATGACCTGAGTAGACTTGAATATGATTGAAACCCTTGGATATACCTCCTGAGATAGGAATAGCACTTTGATTCCCTGATTAAGACAGCTTGCTCATGCTATGCAATGCAAATGAATACACTATGCACATGATGACAATGCACATGACTATGCAATTGAAACATAACCCTAGGTTAGAAAGGTTGGGCAAATTTTGGGGTGCAACAGCTGCCCCTATTCAAGCGACTTGGACCTGACTGGATGAAGAGCGTGCAGCCTTCAGACATTCGAGGTACGAGACGGTTGAATACGAAAGAACCCGGAAATTTGCCAACCACAAAAATAAATTGCGAAAACAACTACTGCTTGAGAAAGCCCTGGGAACTGGCTTCTGTTGTCACAGCAACAACTAGCCATCCATCTGTCAAATAATCTGATGTTGTCCGCAGACCACTCCATTCCGAAGAAATGAGCATACGCCACATAACGAGAAATTGTTGATCTCACTTATCAACCTCTGTTGATCTCACTTATCAACCGAGCGCACGCTAACCAGCGGGAGAATATTGACTTCACTTGTCATGTTGATTTCACCGATCAACCTTTCGTATCCTGAAGAAACGAACAGACGCTTAACCAAACGAGACGATGTTCGAAGGCATAAACCACCGACTCTGCGGGGAAATGAGAAACTTAACCAAGTAACTTTGAGGAGACAACTCTGACGACGGCCGTCAAACACCTGCTGGGAAATTGGGAACTTAACCAAGCGCCCTCGAAAGTAACACCCTGCTGGAGAACATAACTCTGTTGGGAAATTGCGGGTAACCACCCGAAAATCTGTATTACCACCTTATAACACTGAATCCACAGTGTTGCACCCTAAAATTTGCCCAACCTTATTCACTTGGTTCATGTTTTAATATCATTATCATTAGCATTTAGAGTCATGTACATAGACTAACCATCTGCATAGCATAAGCATAGCAAGTCATTCAACAGGGGACCAATCATTATTCTCATCTCTAGAGGCCTATCATGAGGTTATCATCATAATTAAATCATATTCAAGTCATCAGGAAAGAATTTGAAAGCAAGGAGTTCAGCAGATCAAGCCTTGAGACCATCTCCTAGCTGAGGGTATCTGAGGACCAACAAGAGGATTGTGAGCTGTGGAGTGAAGGCATGGAGAGTATCTAGACATCTTGAGAGACTTAAAAGGTCATTTGGAGAAGAAAATAAGTTTTTGAGGTGATCACAATAGTTATAACTGAAGACAGTCAACTAGGGTTTCATCTGGGTCAACCCTAGGTCAACCCTAAGTCAATTGACTGACTTAAAAGAGCATTCCAGGCTATTGGAGAGATGTGGGGTTCATCATTGGACATATGAAGAAGGATATGGAGATATGACAAGAAGAATGCAAGAGAAATCAAGGAGAAGAGGAGTTACTAAATTAGGGTTTCTCTGTAAAATCCCCTAGTTTAGGTCAAATTTCCAAGCAAGATAAGTCAAAATGATAACTTCAAATGGCTTCTTGGCCAACATGAAACTTGTAGAGGATCTCAAGACCTTTAATTTGAGTGGTGGAAGACCTCAAGGAGATTTATAGAACTCAAGTTATGGTCCTTGCAAGTTACAGGTCATCTGGGGTGTCTGAATTTTTGTCTGTGAAAGTGACTTGACTTCCAAGCAATGTTTACCCCTCAAGGAGATTTCAAATGAATTCTTGGTCAACATAAGAATTGTTCCTCATTGTCTTAGCTTTCTAGAATGGTATGGCATGCCTTCATATGATGTGGAGAACTCAACTTATGGTCTTGACAAGAAAAGGGTATTTTGGGCATTTGTGAATTACAGGTCATTTTAATCTATGTCCAAAACTCATACAAGGAGGCCTCAAATGGAAAAACCTACAACATCAAACTTGCTCCAAATGGGATTTTAAGTCTAGAAAGAAGGTCACAAGTTATTGGAGAAGCTCATAGCATGGAGTTGCATGATTGGTCAAAATATGAACTAAAAAGGCTTATAAAGTGAATAATTTCAAAGTGAAAAATGGTTTGGGAGATTTCCAAGTCCAAATGGAGACTTCCAATATATGATTTTGAATGGAAAAACAATTCTAAGAATAATGGTTCACACACTTTTTTGAGTTTAGAAGGAAAAAATGAAGTTATCCATGGTTGCTTGTTTTTTAAGAAACATAATCAAAATGAGCCAAAGTTTGAAAACAAGGGAATGTGCAAGATGGATCTAGAATGTACCATTGGGGTCTATATATTCATGAAAGGAGAATTTGGCAAGGGTTGGCTTCATTTGCACCAAGAATTCCACAAATTTCTCATTCTTGTTCATAAAAGTTTCATTCCAAATCTCTCAAATTCTTCATCAATTTTCCTCAAAATCAATTCAATCCTATTCAACATTCATCATAGATCATAATTGAAGCAAGGATTAAGTGATTCTCATCCATTTTCGAGTGTTTTTTTTCATCAACATCAAAATCACAAGTTCAAGTGAATAGCATAATTCAAGCAAGGAATCTCCAAAATTGTGCATACAGAATTGAGTACTGAATTGGTGAATCAAGATCCAAGTCTCAAAAGCTTCATATCTTCCATTTCCATAGTTGTTTTCAAGGTTTCTCATCAGGTAAGTTTTCATTCGATTTGCTTAATTCAGTTAGTTTAACATGATTTCATTAGTTTAGACTTGATCTAGGTGGTTAGGAGATTAAGTTAGATGAATTTGGAAAGGATTGGTGATGGTTAGTGACAGGTGCAACAAACTGTTTGGATCAATATCTCTTGGATTAAGGCGTTAGAATGTTAGTTTGATTCATCAGATTAACCTCCATTATGTGTAGATTAGTTTAGGGTAAGTTTGAGGAAGAATGGTGATGGTTCATATCAGTGCATTTCAATGGTGGCCAGTGTTTGATTCAATCGTGTTTGTCGTTGTGGTGAATTTCAAAGGAAACTGATGCCCTAGGATTGTAGAGGGGGAGATTCTGAGCAGGTTTCATGTTTATGGCGTGGCGTTTCACTGCGTGTAGAAGGAGAACCGAAGGGTGTAAAGCTTGCTCGTGCATGGATCCATGGTGAATTGAAACCCTAGGTTCAGTTGAATGGAGGAAGAAGAGATAATCTGGACCCTTCATGTTGAGTAAGACTTTTGACTTCCCAGAAGATCCAATGGCCAGCATTTAATCTGAAGTTTGGAGGGAATTGGGGTTTGGCCCTAAACGCACCGTTTCATTAATTGAAACGGGCGGGCCTGAGTTGAATTTTGTTATCCCCACCCCCGAGTTAGGCCCAAAACCATTTTCTAACGTGAATTTGTCACTTTTCTCACCCCCCAGCGATTCTCTTTTTGTTTCACTAATTCAGAGTGGTATTGGGCCCTAATGCAAGCGCTATCTGCACCCCCTGTCTGAGGGCCCATCCAGATATCAACTGGGGCGAGTTTCTATTTCAACCCCCTCCCTCATTTTTAATTCATTGTAATTTTCTTAATTCATTTTAATATTTTACCATTTTCATTAATTCATAACTAATTCATAAAAAATGCATTTTAATCCATTCTTTTTACCATATTTTCATTAAAATGTCTAGAATATTATAGGAAAATAAAATTTCATTTTTAGTTTTATTTCATATTTTTTTCATATTTTCTAAATAAATGTCATATTAAATAGTCTCATTTCATGCATTATTTTTATGATTTTTGTTCTCTTATATGCTTTAATATTTTTTGATCATTCTTTTCATATTGTTTAGATGAGATATTCAACTTGTAGAAATATTTTAGTTCCCATTTTTAGGAGTTAATTTTAGGTGATTAATAAATGCTTGAACATTATGTACAAAACTAGGGTTTTAGGTAACAACTCAGGAGTTTGATTTCATTTCCCTTAGGACTTAGGGTTTGAATAGATTAGTTATGGGACTATATGGGCTATGGGTAGCTATTAGATCCCTTAGAAAAAGTCAGGATTCCCCTACTGCTATTATTACTGTCTGTTATATCTGACTGTCTGGTGTGGTGTGCCCTCTGGGGATTGTTGCTTGTTTGTTTGGGTATTGGGTTTGTCTGGGGCCCTGGGGAAGCTGAAGATTTGTGAAGATGAAGCCATTGGAGATTCAAAGATTGGAGATCAACTGTCAGAATTGAGGAGGAGTTCCTTGCTAGCAGCTGCTGAGGAGACTAGGGTTTAGGAGCTAGGCAGAGCTCTAGATTAGAAAGTTGTTTCTCAAACATGGATTGCCTTGTCTGCATCCATTCTTCTCTGTGATTCAGAGTCTCTCTAGGACACTCACCCCCTTCCTTTGGAAGGCTTGGTGATAGTGTCCATGAGATAGAACTCTTGAGAGAAAATGTCTCTTGTGTTAGAAGCAGTCTGTTCACCACCCTTGGTAGTCAACTGATTGCTTAACACCCAATTCACTCCTGTGACTGATCCCTCATCCTGGAGGTTTGAGCTTGAAGAAAAGCCAGTGTAGATAGAAGACTGATGATCAAAGCCCTTGTCTGAAGGCCATGAAGATGGAGATTGATGCTTGTTGAAGCTGGTGAATGATTGGAGATTGCTTGAAGCCAGTTGTTGATTCAGAGCTGCTGATGCTGTTCATTTTTGCTGTATTTCATTTGCTGATGTATTGATTGGTTTTCCTGACTGTATTGTTTGCTGTTTACCCTGCTGGGTTGAAAGTGAAGCCTGTTCACTTTTGCCTATTGTTTTCTAGGTTCGAGGTTGAGTGGGACTCCCTTGCCTCGCTTGTATTGTTGCATCCATGCATTTTACTGTTTTACTGTATATATCCGTTATTGCTTCTGTTTCTGCCTATCCCTTAGGATCTCTGTTTCTCTCTGTGCAAGAGAGGAGCATGATAGACACTAGGTCTTAACCCATGCATGATAACATTAGGTTAGTTTGTTTCCCTTCGCAACCGTAGGTTAGAGTTCTGTCTCTTTCTTTCTCAAAACAAACAGAAAAACATATAAAGATTTCAAACACAATAAAAGACACTTCTTCCGTAAAAGAATGTGAACTCATCAAAGCGTCATTTTTGTCCGCTTGGACTGCTAATCAGAAAAACCTTTTTCAGAAGGAATAAAATCAACCAGGACAGACTTGTGTCGTACGTGGCCCGAACTACGTTTGCTCTGATCTTTCATGCTGTTTGAAAGTACGTAGGCATAGGATGCGATATCCTAGCGAGCAACCTTCCCCTCCTTTCCCGTAGGTAGGCGAACTACGTTGACTCTGATTTCTCGTTCCAGACGGGAATACGTAGGCATAAAGTGCGACACTTTGCCGAGTCATTTTATTTTCATTCTCTTTTCTTCTCAACCCTTGACCTATAGTTTAGATAGAATAACAATCCATACCCGAAAACAAGCGTGGATCCCATCGAGTACGATGGACGTGAGGGGTGCTAATACCTTCCCCTTGCGTAACCGACTCCCGAACCCAGGTTTTGGTTGCGATGACCATACCTTTCCCGTGTTGTGCGAGGTTTACTCTGAGCGTTTCCTTTCCCTCCCGTGGGATAAATAACGCACGGTGGCGACTCTTCTGTTCAGCCGGCGCCGATTTTCGCAGTAGCGACAGCTGGCGACTCTGCTGGGGATCCAACGTCCCCTGGCTGCTAAGGACTGCGATGGTTCTTATGCATTTGGGATCCAACGTCCCTTGAGAGAGTCAATCCTAACGCTTGTTTTCCCGTCGAGGATTTTGTATGGAGTTATTGTATATTTCTAACCTTGTATTTTCAGCTTTTATATATTGATTATTGTTGCTGTATCTGGGGTGTGACGGGTGTTCTGATATTGAGAGATAAGCCGGACCTGGGCTTGAGTGCACCTAGAATTAGAGTAGAAATTAGTGGGCGCCCGCTTGCTTTGCTTGCTTTGGTGTCCCATGAAATCTACACTCAGACGAGGTTCCTCTGGTTGGCCTCCTGCCCCTTCCTTTGGTTGGCGTGGGTTGCTGGTTAGTTGGATTGTCGACTCTGGGGACCGATCATTTGGAAGTTGGCTAAGTGAGGCCTCTTCAGGATTTGATGATGCCACTCCTTCTGGGAATCGTATCGTCAACCCTGAAAGTCTGTGACGCCGACGACCGCATAGGATGCCGTACCTTGTGCCAGTTATAGGGCCACCCACCTGTGAGGGGATTCAGGGTTATGCAGGTAACTAGACCTCCAGACTACCGGTTATTTCTTGATCAGAGATCCTGGTTATTTATGGAGAGTTATGAGGTCTGTCAGAGACCATTTGGAGATTTATTCTGAGGTCTGTCAGAGACCATTGGGAGAGCTATGAGGTCTGTCAGAGACCATTTGGAGGTGTGTTCTGAGGTCTGTCAGAGACCAGTTGGAGTTATGGTTTGAGGTCTGTCAGAGACCAGTTATAGAGGTGATTTGAGGTCTATCAGAGACCAGTGAGTTATGGTTTGAGGTCTGTCAGAGACCAGTATTGGAGTTTTATTTCAGGTCTATCTGAGACCAGGGTTTGGTGACTTCTGGATGGTCTATCTGAGACCTTTCTTGATTGGGTTTAGGCTATTCAGCTGCAGCTCTGGTCCCTGTTGAATGTTACTTGCATTGCATCCCCGCATATCCATTATCATTTGCATTTCACTAACGTGTGTCTGTGCTGCAGGTGCATTTGCATTTCCCTAGTTCTAGTGCCCAGACTTCTGAGTATTTGATCATGACTAGCCTACGGAGAACGGTTGCTTACAAATTGCCTACGCCTGATATTGTTCCTCTACTTGGGTTGATCTCTCTTGCTGATGAGGGTGTTCGTAGGAGCTTCCGGATGAGCTATGGTAGACTACTGAGATTGGTGTGCAAACCTACAGAGGTAGAGTTAGATGAGCTGTATGCTTTGATGCAATTCTATGACCCTGCTTTGAGGTGCTTCACGTTCTCTGACTTTATTATGGGACCAACTCTGGAGGAATACGCTGAGTATGTTGAGCTGCCTGTGCAGAACCAGGTTCCATTCATTCATTATGATGCCAAACCCAAGCCGGAGGAATTGGCAAAAGCCTTGCATATTGATGCTTCTGAACTCGTGACTACTGTTTCCCGTGGAGTTCCAGGATTCTCATTTCAGTTCTTAGTGGGTAAAGCCCAAGAGTACGCCAAGAATGGGTGCTGGGTTGCTTTCAATGCTGTGTTGGCCTTGTGCATTTATGGCATAGTACTGTTCCCCAATATACCGGATTTTGTGGACTTCGATGCTTTCTACTTGTTTGCCGCTGGTAATCCTGTACCTACCTTACTCGGAGATCTCTACCACTCACTGCATTACAAGAATGAGAAGGGAAGAGGGAAGAATGTTCATCTGTGTGTACCCTTATTGAGTATGTGGTTTGAGAGTCATCTTCCTAAGAGAGGATCTGCTGCAGAGACTACAATTCCAGTTGGTTGGCCAGAACGCTTGATGAGGCTATCGTCGGAAGATATGGAGTGGTTTGATAGAGACCTGTTGGGATCTGAGCTCATCTTTAGCTGTGCTGGTTACCCTAATGTCCCATTGATTGGAAGAAAAGGGTGTATCAATTACAACCCTTCTCTATTCATTCGCCAGTTTGGATATGCACTGAAGAATCCACCTCAAGAGGAAGAAGTACAGGAATCTCTGTACTTCACTGGAGATTTGAAGGGGGAGTTATCAGCCAAGTTGCAACATGCCTGGACGCGTATTAACCGCAAAGGGAAGCCGCTGTTAGGTAAGAATGACTGTCAGGCCTATGCACCTTATAGAGCTTGGATTCAGGAGAGGGCTAGTCAGTTGAAGATGCCATTTCCAGATGCACCAATTCTTGATCCTATTCCGGTAGAAGAGCCGACTACTGTTTCTAGAGAAGCATATGAACAAGTTGTGAGAGAGAAAGAAGCCTTGATGAAGATTAATGAAGGGTTAGAGCAAGAGCTAGCCCAGGCACGCAGTGGGAAAAACAAGGCTGTATATGCTTTCCAACAACAGATTGAGCTGGTAAACAGGTTAGGAGCTGAGTTGACTGAGGAAAAGAAAAAGCGCGAACGTCTGGGGCAAGAGTTCAGAAGTTCCCATGACATGCTGGAAGCCAAAAAGAAGGCGCTCGACGCAGCACACCGAGAGATATCTTCTTGCAATAAGACTTGGAATGCTACACTCACTAACAACAAGAAGAGGGAAGATAAGCTGAAGCAGCAAATTTCCGACCTCGAGGAGAAGTTGAAGTCTAGCATCAAGAAGTGTGAGGAGGAAGTGATGAACCGGTATAGTGTCCAGCATGCACTGAACAAGGCAATCAAATCCAGAGATGAAGCAGTGTCTCAGAAGCGAAAGCTAGAAGATTGCTTCGGAGAAGCAACATGGGAAGAAACTGCTGAAGACGTACGCCGTGTCCTTAAGAAGAGAAACCAGCTTGTTGAAGGGCTGCTTGACCGACCAAGCCATCCGGAGACCAAGAAGTTGATAGAGGAGTACCAGACTTTTGGGAGGATTTGATCATTCCATTATTTGTATGCTTTATTTGCATAGTGCTGACCATCGCCAGGATTGTTGGTTGAGGTCATGCCATCCTTGTACTCTCAGTGATATTGTACCCTGGGCTTATTGATTCTCTCTGCAATATACGAGGCTTTCTATGATTCAACTCCGGTATTCTTATTATCAGCACTGTCACTGCACCGGCACCTTCGCACTAGAACTGGGGGAATGAATTTCCCTAATGCACAGACACATTGCATTGCATTCATATTCATATTGCATAACAGGTAATCTTTGAATGGTGTCTTATCTCCTGCTTTGATTCAGGTACTTAACAGGATTCCAGATCAACATCCGCACCGCTACTCTACACGATCCAACTGTCGGAAAGTCATGGACCAGATTCAGAACGAGATGCAGGACGTACGCGAAAAGCTCGCCCTCTTCATGCAGACCATGGAGGCTATAGCAAAAGGGCAAGAGAATTTGCAGGCCATGGTCCAGCCTCTGTTGGCTCGCAACGCTGGTCATGGTAACGAAGATCATCAGTCTGTCCGGGTTGATACTGCTCATGGAGATGGCACTCCAACGCCAGTGGCTCCGCCTGTCGTCAATATGACTGCTGCTAACGTCAACAACGCTACCGCTGCTGTGAATGGTAACGTCGGAGTTGGAAATGAAACTGCTGTCCATAACGCTGGGCTGGGTGATGTCAATTTGGGAGATAATCTCGGAGGCAATGGCTTTGTCAATACTGGGTTCGGATTTAACGATCAGGGATTCGACAACACTGGCAAGTATGGCTTTAATGCTCAAGGCTTTGGGCAAGATGGTTATGGTATGGTCAATCAGGGTTACGGAGGCTTTGGGAACGGAAACGGTACTGGATTTATGGCTGGTGGTCCTGCTGGAGGTGTTCAAGGGTACGGCAACAGAGGCCGAGGTCCCGGAATGAACCAGATCAGAGCTGGACGTAATAATGCATATGATGGATACGGGGCTGGAAATGGTATGTGGCAAGAGGATCAACAGGAGGACGCCTTCTCTGGAGGAGGTTTTGAAGGGCCAATGGATGATTCTCAAAAGATTAGAATGCTGGAAGAGCAAATGAAGGGAGTCTTAAACCAGAGTGCTGTGGGATTGGATATGGCAACAATGGGCTTGGTACCTGGGCTGAGGGTGCCAATCAAGTTCAAAGCGCCTGCGTTCGATAAGTACAAAGGAGATACATGTCCGAAAGTGCATGTACGAGCTTATTACAGAAAGATGTCTGCATACTCCACTGACGAAAGAATGCTCATGCATTTCTTTCAGGATAGTCTATCGGGTCCTTCCTTAGAGTGGTACATGGGGTTGGAGCCAACTGATATCAAGACTTGGAAGCAATTAGCGGAGGCATTTGTAGCCCATTACAAGTATAACAGCGATCTGGCGCCCAATCGGGTCCAGTTGGCCGGGCTGTCGCAGAAGAAGGGGGAGAGTTTTAAAGAGTACGCGCAAAGGTGGCGCGATATGGCTGCCAGGGTCCGTCCTCCTGTGGAAGATAAGGAAATGAACGATATGTTTGTCGGCACATTCACCGGGCTGTTTCATGATATGTTGTTTCATACTTCTCTGGCCAGTTTTTCAGACCTGATTTTGATGGGGGAAAAGATTGAGCGGAACATTAAGCAAGGAAAGTTCCAAGTTGACGAGTCAGCTGCATCTGGCAGTAATAGGAAAGCTTATGGTGGGCGCCGTCAGGGCGAAGCTAGCGCGGTATTTGGAGGCCGAGGCCGAGGCCGAGGCAGGGGAAGAAATCAATATCGTCAGCCGCAGCAAGTGTCGAGTGTTACTATCCCTTATCAACAGCAACCAATCCAGCAACAACAACCGGTTCAGCAGCAACCAATGCCACAGCAGCAGCAGCCTCAGCAGGGGGCACAGCAAGCTCAGCGAAAATTCCAGGGTGGTAAGCCGAGAAGGGTGTTCGAGAAGCCTCCCTCTAACTATGCTGATTTATTGCAGACATTGTTGGGATTGAATCTGGTGGAGAAAAGAACCCTGGCACCGATAACGGGAACTCCCCCGTTCGGCTACGATGCGAATAGACACTGCGAGTTTCATTCTGGAGCCCCGGGCCATGATATAGAAGGTTGTCATGCTTTTAAGCACGTTGTGCAGGATCTCTTGGACAACAAGTCTATCAACTTCGGAACGACAGGTGCGAATATAGTCCAGAAACCCATGCCTAATCATGGGGCGAACGCTGTTCTGACTGAGGAAGAGCTGAATCTGATTATGAATGTTGAGGATTTAAAGACGCCGCTGAGCGAAATAAAGAGTCGACTGTTGCAGGGAGGTGTTTACCCAGGATGTAATGAATACTGTTTAGATTGTTGGGCCCTGTCTGGGGGGTGTGAGGATCTGAAGAAAGGCATTCAGGCCTTAATTGATGATGGTATATTGCAGTTTGATAGAACAGCAACTGATGAGCCTGCAGGGACAGTAGTGGATAATCGGAGTGATGTGGCCACGGTAACAATTCCTAGGAAGACGATCACCATTTCAGCACCAGCTCAGCGACCACCGATTACTATAACTAAAGCCGGGCCAATCCCGTACGAGAGCACGAAAGCGGTCCCATGGTCATATGGGCTAGAGGTGTATTGTGACGGGATTAAAATCGATGTTAACAAGCAGTCAGCGGAGGTTGTGGATAATGTTGTGGGCTCAGGAGGCATGACGAGAAGCGGCAGGATCTTTATATCTCCTGAAGTGGAAGCCGAAAGGATAGCGAAAGGAAAAGGGAAAGCGGTTGAGAACGTTCCGGTTCAAGCAAGTGAAAAAGAAGCAGCATCTAAGGATGTAGAGGAATTCATGCGCTTGATTCGGAAGAGCGATTATAAAATTGTGGAGCATCTGCAGCAGACACCGTCCAAAATATCTATTTTGTCATTGCTGTTATGTTCGGAGGCTCACAGGAACGCTTTGCTGAAAGTCCTAGACACTTCTTTTGTACCACAGGATGTCTCCGTGAACCAGCTAGAAGGAGTATTGGCACACGTAAATGCAGGCCACAGTCTGGGCTTTACTGATTTCGACTTGACTCCGAAAGGAAGGGATCATAATATGGCATTACATGTATCTGTTGAGTGCAGAGGGTCGACAATGTCGCACGTATTGGTTGACACCGGGTCGTCTTTGAATGTGCTGCCTAAGAAGGCTATGATGAAGCTGGATGTTCGAGGGATTTTGTGTACACCTAGCGATTTGGTAGTCAGAGCGTTTGACGGCACGCGGAGGACAGTCTTCGGATCAATTACCTTGCCTCTGCAAGTGGGGCCGGAAGTGTTTGCAACGGAGTTTTATATCATGGATATACAGCCTGCGTACAGCTGCTTGCTGGGAAGACCTTGGATTCATGGGGCAGGGGCTGTCACGTCTACCCTGCATCAGAAGTTAAAGTATATGGTCGGAGACAGTGTAGTCACCGTGTGCGGAGAAGAAGACATCCTGGTCAGCCATCTTTCTTCGTTCAAATATGTGGAAGTCGACGGGGAGATCCACGAGACGCCATGCCAGGCATTCGAAGGTTTGCGCATTAAGGACGAGGGTCCCGGGCCAAGCAAAGTGCCAGAGATAGCTGTCTCGTCGTATAAAGAAGCTCGAGCGCTAGTAGAAGCAGGAGAAGCCAAAGGCTGGGGAAAAGTATTGGACATTCCTGTGAAAATGGACCGGTTCGGACTGGGGTACCGACCATCGTCATCAACTCCTTCCGTGGGGGCCCCTCATTTCAGAAAGTCAATCACCATCTCTGCCAGTGGAGTATGCCATGAATCTGTCAATGCTGCTTCAGAGTCCGATGAAGGGGACAGCGACTGTGATATGGATGCCTGGATTCAGCCAAGCACGCCAGGACAAGGACTGTGCAACTGGTCTATTCAGGAGCTTGTTCCTGTGACTTTTAAACAGTAATGCTTTGCTTTATTAATTGCTGAATAATCTGATGTCTTGCCCGGGGCATCAGGATTTGCTTAGGGCTGTGTTGTTATAAACATTGTTTCGTTAATCATTAAATAAATGGCGTTTTTCATGTGCAAATACTGTAATCCCTGTCTTTCTTGTTTTGTATTTTTCAATAAAATGGCAATATGGTTATCCGCTTTATACGCATTTTGAAGCACTTAACCATTCCTTTTGCAGGATAACATTTTCAGATGACATCCTTGAGCCACCTATGACTCGTCCCGACTTCGAGCACCCGGTATTCCAGACCGAAGAAGAGGTTGTCGAAGATAGTGACGTTCCTGAAGAACTGTCTTGGTTGGTGAAGCAAGAGGAAAGAGCCATTCTGCCTCACGACGAGGTCATCGAAATTATCGATTTGGGGTCGGAAGGGGTTGAGAAAAATATTCGTATCGGAGCCGCACTGCAGAGTGATATCAAGCGAAAACTGGTTGAAATGCTCAGAGAGTATAATGATGTATTCGCTTGGTCGTATCAAGATATGCCAGGGCTCGATACAGATATGGTTGTGCATCGCCTGCCACTGAAAGAAGATTGCCCGCCAGTTAAACAAAAACTTCGCAGAACTCGCCCAGATATGGCAATGAAGATCAAAGAGGAGGTTCAGAAACAGTGGGACGCTGGTTTCCTGGCTGTGACGAAGTATCCCTCATGGGTTGCTAACATTGTACCGGTGCCAAAGAAAGATGGCAAGGTTCGAATGTGCGTGGATTATAGAGATTTGAATAAAGCAAGCCCAAAAGACGATTTTCCACTTCCTCATATTGACGTGTTAGTTGATAATACTGCTCAATACTCCGTATTCTCCTTCATGGATGGCTTTTCAGGCTATAATCAAATTAAAATGGCGCCAGAGGATATGGAGAAGACTACTTTCATAACGCCTTGGGGAACATTTTGCTACAAGGTGATGCCCTTTGGTTTGAAAAATGCAGGAGCAACATATCAGCGTGCGATGACGACTCTTTTTCATGACATGATGCATAAAGAGATCGAAGTTTATGTTGACGATATGATTGCTAAATCCCAGACGGAGGAAGAGCATCTGGTGAATCTGTTGAAGTTGTTTAAAAGGCTTAGGAAGTTCAGGTTGAGGCTGAACCCTAATAAATGCACCTTCGGGGTGAGATCGGGTAAACTGCTGGGGTTTATCGTAAGCGAAAGAGGAATAGAGGTCGATCCTGCTAAAATAAAAGCGATTCAAGAAATGCCGACGCCTAAAACAGAGAAAGAGGTGCGCGGGTTTTTAGGGAGATTGAACTACATTGCCCGGTTCATATCTCACCTAACGGCCACGTGTGAACCGTTATTCAAGCTGTTAAAGAAAGATCAAGCTGTAACGTGGAACGAAAATTGTCAAAAGGCGTTCGACAAAATAAAGAAGTATCTGCAGGAGCCTCCTATTTTGATACCCCCGGTGGCAGGAAGACCTTTGATAATGTATTTGACGGTTCTTGAGGGAAGCATGGGTTGCGTCCTCGGTCAACACGACGAGACTGGGAGAAAAGAGCATGCGATCTATTACTTGAGTAAGAAATTTACAGACTGTGAATCTCGATACTCAATGCTGGAGAAAACTTGTTGCGCGTTAGCCTGGGCCGCCAAGCGGTTGAGGCAGTACATGCTGAATCATACAACCATGCTCATCTCAAAGATGGATCCAATCAAATATATATTTGAAAAGCAGGCGTTGTCAGGTAGAATTGCCCGGTGGCAGATGGTCTTGACTGAATATGATATTCAATACGTCTCGCAAAAGGCAATAAAGGGGAGTGTGCTGTCTGAGTATCTGGCGGAGCAGCCTATTGAAGAATACCAATCAATGAGATTTGATTTTCCTGACGAGGATATCATGTATCTCAAGATGAAAGATTGTGAAGAGCCGTTGCCAGACGAGGGGCCAGAGCCGGGGTCCAAATGGCAGATGATATTTGACGGAGCTGTGAATGCTTACGGTAGCGGAATAGGGGCAATTATCACTACGCCGCACGGGTCGCATATCCCGTTTACTGCCCGATTGACCTTTGCTGTTACCAACAATGAGGCCGAATACGAAGCTTGTATAATGGGGCTTGAAGAAGCCATTGATTTGCGAATCAAACATCTAGACGTATACGGAGACTCAGCTCTGGTAGTGAATCAGATCAAAGGGGAATGGGAGACACGTCAGCCCAATTTGATACATTATATGAATTACGCAAGGAGATTGTTGCCTTTCTTCGACAAGGTCGAATTGCATCACGTGCCGCGGGCAGAAAATCAAATGGCTGATGCCCTTGCCACTTTGTCTTCCATGTACAAGGTCAATTTCTGGAACGAAGCTCCCCAAATCACTATCTCTCGGTTGGACAGGCCAGCTTATGTATTTGCTATTGATGAAGCATCTGATGACAAACCGTGGTACTTTGATATCCTTAATTTCCTGAAGAATAAAGAGTATCCGGCTGGGGCGTCCAGTCAAGATCAGAAGACTCTCAGGAGATTAGCGGGTAATTTCTATTTGAACCCGGATGGCGTCTTATACAGAAGAAACCACGATTTGGTGTTGTTGCGTTGTGTAGACGAAAAAGAGGCAAAGCTTCTCATGGAGGAAATTCACGAAGGTGCCTTTGGTACGCATGCTGGTGGGCATGCTATGACGAGAAAACTGCTGCGGGCAGGTTATTTTTGGCTGACGATGGAAACTGATTGTTTCAAGTTCGCAAGGAAGTGCCACAAGTGCCAAATCTATGCTGACAAGATACATGTGCCTCCGAGTCCTCTAAATGTGATGTCATCTCCATGGCCATTCTCGATGTGGGGAATCGATATGATCGGAAAGATCGAGCCGACCGCTTCTAACGGGCATCGGTTCATCCTCGTAGCAATCGATTATTTCACCAAATGGGTGGAAGCGGCGTCTTACGCAAATGTAACGAAGCAAGTGGTGGCTAGGTTCATCAAGAGAGATATCATCTGCCGATATGGGATCCCCGAGCGGATAATCACGGATAATGGTTCTAATCTGAACAACAAAATGATGAAGGAGCTCTGTCAGAATTTCAAGATTGAACATCACAACTCCTCCCCTTACCGACCCAAGATGAATGGCGCTGTCGAAGCGGCCAATAAGAATATCAAGAAAATTGTCCAGAAAATGGTGGTGACTTACAAGGATTGGCACGAAATGCTACCTTTCGCTTTGCACGGTTATCGTACGACGGTACGCACATCAACCGGGGCAACTCCGTTCTCGTTGGTATACGGAATGGAGGCGGTATTACCATTGGAAGTTGAGATCCCTTCTCTGAGGGTATTGCGAGACGTTCAGCTGGACGAGGCAGAATGGGTAACGAATAGGTTGAACCAACTGAGTTTGATGGATGAGAAGAGGCTAGCTTCTCTGGCATACGGTCGTTTGTATCAAAGACGAATGAAGAAAGCGTACGACAAGAAGATACTTCCGCGAAGCTTTCAGACGGGCGACCTTGTGCTGAAAAGGATTCTCCCGCCGCAAGCAGATCACAGGGGCAAGTGGACCCCCAACTACGAAGGGCCATACGTTGTCAGTAAGGTCTTTTCAGGAGGAGCTTTATTGTTGTCCACCATGGACGGAGAAGACTTTGCGTCACCTGTGAATTCGGACGCAGTTAAAAAATACTTTGCTTAAAATAGACCCGCTGGACAAAAAAAAAAAGAGAGTCCAGGCAAAAATGGGGCATCCTGGCAAACCAAAAACAGAATGAAAGGTTCGGGCAAAAGTTAGGGATAAAATTGAAAAAATGTACACCCGCGAAGTTGAAAACCTACACTGGGCGGCTTCGGCAAAAAGGGGTATCCCGGTGAACTGAAAACCCGTAAAGGGCGGTTCACGCAAAAGTTAGGGATTTGAAAAGCAAATGACTGCGGTCCGAATTTAATGAGCATCAATGCGGGAGAATATGTTTAAGGAGCCAGTTATCGGATACAATCTCTTCAGAAGTGGGGATACCGGGAAAGTATAAGAGTCGGACGAGTCATGGGAGGATCAGTTCGTGGTGTTCATCTGCATCCAGTTGCCGACATGTGTACAAAATTTAATTTGTCAATATTTATGCTTCTTGTGCATACTTTCATACTTGTGTATTTGCTTCGCGTAGCTTCCTCTTTTCAGGAGTTACATCCCGTGTACAAAAACTCCGCCCATTCAGGGGCCCAATCAATGAAAATGTGTTATTCAGCACTTGATGATTGTTCTTTACTGTTTTGCGCATGATAAAACGCCTAAGTTTGATGAAACTAACATGAGTATAACATCATTGGCCCTTGCCAACAATTGCTAAAGCTTTGAATTGACTGAGTGTAACGTCACTAACCTGAATTGATTTGATTGCATAGGCTTGTCGTGCCTTGTTTGTGTTGTTGCAGGTTCCATAACCGTACGAGGAAAGTGATCAAAAGATCGCGATAGTGAAAGGCTTGATCCCCCCGCAGGGTCATGCATTCTCCCCCAGCGGAGTCAGTTAATTTTCCCCGAGAGAATCATCCCATCTCCAGCGGATTTCTCTTTGCGAGTATTTTCATTCCTTCCAGTGGAACTCGAAGATTAAGACTCTCCCAGGCAGAGTCGATGGTGGTTCCTGTCACTTATTTTGTCAGAGATACCGTGTGATATTAGTTCACTCTCCAGCAGAAGCTCAATCATACCAGGCGCATCTGCTATTCCCCAGCAGAGTTATATTCCCCAGCAGGGGGTTACCTCAGCTAGGTGTTTGGTTTGAGTTATATTCCCCAGCAGGGGGTTACTTCAACAAGACGTGTGGTTTGAGTTCCCAACTTCCCAGCAGGGTCGACTTCACCCTACCAGCATTTATTTTGCCGGAATAATTTTGTAGCATCAGGCTATCTCCGGCGAGTCGGCATTATCCTTCCAGCATTTATTTTGCTAAGGCAGTTTCTGTACTCTAGCAGTTCAGGTGGAGAGAGCTCTTGCTCAAATAAATCACCAAACAGTCAAGATCTCGGCAGGAGATATTCAACGATAATGTCAGTTTCGGCTGCATTCCCCACAGAGTTATCATGAGAGTCTCTTTGTCTCCAGCAGAGTCATTTATGCAAATGTCTCTTATTTTCCCCAGCCAGAGTGGCCAGGATAAGAATCTCCTTATCCCCAAGCAGAGTTTGTTTGTCATCAACGGGTCGCATGAATCAGAATTTCAGAGGCCACCGCCGGTTATCAGCGCAGGCGTCCGATAGTGGGTTTTCAGACATCCCCAGTAGAGTTCATCCCAAAGTCGCTGTCGCGTCCGTGCTGAGCAGTGTGTAGGTGAGGATCATTGAAGAACTAAGTCCTGACGTGGACAATTTACTCCTAGAATGACGGGATTTCTTCAGAAGTGGGCGTCCTAACGTGGACAGGTTTGTTTTACCGGGTTGGTAAGGTGTGTTAATCCTGACGTGGATAGATTCGGTCTCTCGAAATTTGGAGAAAGGGAGGTCATGACGTTGACAAAAGATTGGTTACTCTTCGTGTTGGTGTCCTGACGTGGATCATTTGTGTCCAGCAGATATCTTTATTCGTAATGGTGAAATGTGCGTCCTGACGTGGACAAGTTTGTAGTTCTTTGTGATGACAAGATGCAAAAATCCTGACGTGGACAAATTTATTCTTCTTCGTGTTGTTGGCAAAGTGTAAGTCCTGACGCGGATATTTCCCCAGCAAGTCGAAGGTGTGAGTCCTTACGTGGACAAGTCTTATTTCCTCAGCAGGTCGAAGACGCCTGAGTCCTAGCGTGGACAAATCAAGACGAGATCAGTGTCCTAACGCGGACAGGTCAAAGAGATTATTATTCCTAATGTGGGAAGATGTAGTCCTTACGCGGACATATCAACAGAAGTGATTCCTAACGTGGAAAGACGGAGATTCCTAACGCGGAAAAGATGGAGTCCATACGCGGACGTATCAGAAGATAGTTTCCTTACGTGGAAATGACAGTATTCCTAACGTGGAAAGAAGAGAGTCCTTACGTGGACAGATTAAGATGATTCCTTACGTGGAAAAAGATGGTTTCCTTACGTGAAAAAATGAGTCCTGACGCGGACAAATCAGAAAAAAGTTGGTATTCCTTACGTGGAAAGATCAGAGTCCTGACGTGGACATATCAAGAGCATTCCTTACGTGGAAGAAAAATGGTTTCCTAACGTGGACAGACGGGTTTATTCCTTACGTGGAAAGATTGAGTCCTCACGCGGGCATATCAAGATTGATTCCTGACGTGGAAAGAAGGAGATTATTCCTGACGTGGAAGAGTTTAGTCCTGACGCGGACAGATCAAAGAAGATATTCCTAACGTGGAAGAAGAAGTTTATTCCTTACGCGGAGAAATTGGGGTCCTTACGTGGACAGATTCGAGAAAAGTTGAGTCCTAACGGGGACAGGTTCAGAACCAAAGTTGAATTCCTTACGTGGAAAGATTGGAGTCCTGACGCGAACATGTCAAATGGTATTGGAGTCCTAACGTGGACAGATTGATATAGTTTTCCTGACGCGGAAAGAAGGTTGTTTCCTAACGTGGAAAGATGAAAGGTTTAGTCCTGACGCGGACAGATACAGAATGAATGATCCCTAACGTGGATAAGCGTTACTCCTAACGTGGACAGGTGTTACTCCTAACGTGGAAGTATTTTATTCCTAACGCGGGCGATTCAATTTATGGAAATGCAGACGAAGTATCCCCAACGGAGTTGCCGAGATTTCTCTGGGTTAACAGCAAGTGGAGTCCTAACGTGGACAGGTTTTAGTTGAGATTTCTTCGTATTGATGACAGACAGAGTCCTAAGGTGGACAAGCAAGCAACCTGTTATGATAAAGTCTTTTTCAGGCTGATGAAAATAATCCCCAGCACGGTCGCTAATGGATCAGTGGGTTACTATAACAGTCAGATTCAGCTGATGAATGTCAGTCCTCAAGCAGGAGCGCAATTTAGTTTGGCAGTTGGCAAATTTTTGGTTTCACTAGTATTCAACCGTCTCGTACCGCGAATGTCTGAAGGCTCCGGGCTCTTCACCCAATCGGGTCCAAGTCGCTTGAATAGGGGCAGCTGTTGCACCCTAAAATTTGCCCAACCTTATTCACTTGGTTCATGTTTTAATATCATTATCATTAGCATTTAGAGTCATGTACATAGACTAACCATCTACATAGCATAAGCATAGCAAGTCATTCAACAGGGGACCAATCATTATTCTCATCTCTAGAGGCCTATCATGAGGTTATCATCATAATTCAATCATATTCAAGTCATCAGGAAAGAATTTGAAAGCAAGGAGTTCAGCAGATCAAGCCTTGAGACCATCTCCTAGCTGAGGGTATCTGAGGACCAACAAGAGGATTGTGAGCTGTGGAGTGAAGGCATGGAGAGTATCTAGACATCTTGAGAGACTTAAAAGGTCATTTGGAGAAGAAAATAAGTTGTTGAGGTGATCACAATAGTTATAACTGAAGACAGTCAACTAGGGTTTCATCTGGGTCAACCCTAGGTCAACCCTAAGTCAATTGACTGACTTAAAAGAGCATTCCAGGCTATTGGAGAGATGTGGGGTTCATCATTGGACATATGAAGAAGGATATGGAGATATGACAAGAAGAATGCAAGAGAAATCAAGGAGAAGAGGAGTTACTAAATTAGGGTTTCTCTGTAAAATCCCCTAGTTTAGGTCAAATTTCCAAGCAAGATAAGTCAAAATGCTAACTTCAAATGGCTTCTTGGCCAACATGAAACTTGTAGAGGATCTCAAGACCTTTAATTTGAGTGGTGGAAGACCTCAAGGAGATTTATAGAACTCAAGTTATGGTCCTTGCAAGTTACAGGTCATCTGGGGTGTCTGAATTTTTGTCTGTGAAAGTGACTTGACTTCCAAGCAATGTTTACCCCTCAAGGAGATTTCAAATGAATTCTTGGTCAACATAAGAATTGTTCCTCATTGTCTTAGCTTTCTAGAATGGTATGGCATGCCTTCATATGATGTGGAGAACTCAACTTATGGTCTTGACAAGCAAAGGGTATTTTGGGCATTTGTGAATTACAGGTCATTTTAATCTATGTCCAAAACTCATACAAGGAGGCCTCAAATGGAAAAACTTACAACATCAAACTTGCTCCAAATGGGATTTTAAGTCTAGAAAGAAGGTCACAAGTTATTGGAGAAGCTCATAGCATGGAGTTGCATGATTGGTCAAAATATGAACTAAAAAGGCTTATAAAGTGAATAATTTCAAAGTGAAAAATGGTTTGGGAGATTTCCAAGTCCAAATGGAGACTTCCAATATATGATTTTGAATGGAAAAACAATTCTAAGAATAATGGTTCACACACTTTTTTGAGTTTAGAAGGAAAAAATGAAGTTATCCATGGTTGCTTGTTTTTTAAGAAACATAATCAAAATGAGCCAAAGTTTGAAAACAAGGGAATGTGCAAGATGGATCTAGAATGTACCATTGGGGTCTATATATTCATGAAAGGAGAATTTGGCAAGGGTTGGCTTCATTTGCACCAAGAATTCCACAAATTTCTCATTCTTGTTCATAAAAGTTTCATTCCAAATCTCTCAAATTCTTCATCAATTTTCCTCAAAATCAATTCAATCCTATTCAACATTCATCATAGATCATAATTGAAGCAAGGATTAAGTGATTCTCATCCATTTTCGAGTGTTTTTTTTCATCAACATCAAAATCACAAGTTCAAGTGAATAGCATAATTCAAGCAAGGAATCTCCAAAATTGTGCATACAGAATTGAGTACTGAATTGGTGAATCAAGATCCAAGTCTCAAAAGCTTCATATCTTCCATTTCCATAGCTGTTTTCAAGGTTTCTCATCAGGTAAGTTTTCATTCGATTTGCTTAATTCAGTTAGTTTAACATGATTTCATTAGTTTAGACTTGATCTAGGTGGTTAGGAGATTAAGTTAGATGAATTTGGAAAGGATTGGTGATGGTTAGTGACAGGTGCAACAAACTGTTTGGATCAATATCTCTTGGATTAAGGCGTTAGAATGTTAGTTTGATTCATCAGATTAACCTCCATTATGTGTAGATTAGTTTAGGGTAAGTTTGAGGAAGAATGGTGATGGTTCATATCAGTGCATTTCAATGGTGGCCAGTGTTTGATTCAATCGTGTTTGTCGTTGTGGTGAATTTCAAAGGAAACTGATGCCCTAGGATTGTAGAGGGGGAGATTCTGAGCAGGTTTCATGTTTATGGCGTGGCGTTTCACTGCGTGTAGAAGGAGAACCGAAGGGTGTAAAGCTTGCTCGTGCATGGATCCATGGTGAATTGAAACCCTAGGTTCAGTTGAATGGAGGAAGAAGAGATAATCTGGACCCTTCATGTTGAGTAAGACTTTTGACTTCCCAGAAGATCCAATGGCCAGCATTTAATCTGAAGTTTGGAGGGAATTGGGGTTTGGCCCTAAACGCACCGTTTCATTAATTGAAACGGGCGGGCCTGAGTTGAATTTTGTTATCCCCACCCCCGAGTTAGGCCCAAAACCATTTTCTAACGTGAATTTGTCACTTTTCTCACCCCCCAGCGATTCTCTTTTTGTTTCACTAATTCAGAGTGGTATTGGGCCCTAATGCAAGCGCTATCTGCACCCCCTGTCTGAGGGCCCATCCAGATATCAACTGGGGCGAGTTTCTATTTCAACCCCCTCCCTCATTTTTAATTCATTGTAATTTTCTTAATTCATTTTAATATTTTACCATTTTCATTAATTCATAACTAATTCATAAAAAATGCATTTTAATCCATTCTTTTTACCATATTTTCATTAAAATGTCTAGAATATTATAGGAAAATAAAATTTCATTTTTAGTTTTATTTCATATTTTTTTCATATTTTCTAAATAAATGTCATATTAAATAGTCTCATTTCATGCATTATTTTTATGATTTTTGTTCTCTTATATGCTTTAATATTTTTTGATCATTCTTTTCATATTGTTTAGATGAGATATTCAACTTGTAGAAATATTTTAGTTCCCATTTTTAGGAGTTAATTTTAGGTGATTAATAAATGCTTGAACATTATGTACAAAACTAGGGTTTTAGGTAACAACTCAGGAGTTTGATTTCATTTCCCTTAGGACTTAGGGTTTGAATAGATTAGTTATGGGACTATATGGGCTATGGGTAGCTATTAGATCCCTTAGAAAAAGTCAGGATTCCCCTACTGCTATTATTACTGTCTGTTATATCTGACTGTCTGGTGTGGTGTGCCCTCTGGGGATTGTTGCTTGTTTGTTTGGGTATTGGGTTTGTCTGGGGCCCTGGGGAAGCTGAAGATTTGTGAAGATGAAGCCATTGGAGATTCAAAGATTGGAGATCAACTGTCAGAATTGAGGAGGAGTTCCTTGCTAGCAGCTGCTGAGGAGACTAGGGTTTAGGAGCTAGGCAGAGCTCTAGATTAGAAAGTTGTTTCTCAAACATGGATTGCCTTGTCTGCATCCATTCTTCTCTGTGATTCAGAGTCTCTCTAGGACACTCACCCCCTTCCTTTGGAAGGCTTGGTGATAGTGTCCATGAGATAGAACTCTTGAGAGAAAATGTCTCTTGTGTTAGAAGCAGTCTGTTCACCACCCTTGGTAGTCAACTGATTGCTTAACACCCAATTCACTCCTGTGACTGATCCCTCATCCTGGAGGTTTGAGCTTGAAGAAAAGCCAGTGTAGATAGAAGACTGATGATCAAAGCCCTTGTCTGAAGGCCATGAAGATGGAGATTGATGCTTGTTGAAGCTGGTGAATGATTGGAGATTGCTTGAAGCCAGTTGTTGATTCAGAGCTGCTGATGCTGTTCATTTTTGCTGTATTTCATTTGCTGATGTATTGATTGGTTTTCCTGACTGTATTGTTTGCTGTTTACCCTGCTGGGTTGAAAGTGAAGCCTGTTCACTTTTGCCTATTGTTTTCTAGGTTCGAGGTTGAGTGGGACTCCCTTGCCTCGCTTGTATTGTTGCATCCATGCATTTTACTGTTTTACTGTATATATCCGTTATTGCTTCTGTTTCTGCCTATCCCTTAGGATCTCTGTTTCTCTCTGTGCAAGAGAGGAGCATGATAGACACTAGGTCTTAACCCATGCATGATAACATTAGGTTAGTTTGTTTCCCTTCGCAACCGTAGGTTAGAGTTCTGTCTCTTTCTTTCTCAAAACAAACAGAAAAACATATAAAGATTTCAAACACAATAAAAGACACTTCTTCCGTAAAAGAATGTGAACTCATCAAAGCGTCATTTTTGTCCGCTTGGACTGCTAATCAGAAAAACCTTTTTCAGAAGGAATAAAATCAACCAGGACAGACTTGTGTCGTACGTGGCCCGAACTACGTTTGCTCTGATCTTTCATGCTGTTTGAAAGTACGTAGGCATAGGATGCGATATCCTAGCGAGCAACCTTCCCCTCCTTTCCCGTAGGTAGGCGAACTACGTTGACTCTGATTTCTCGTTCCAGACGGGAATACGTAGGCATAAAGTGCGACACTTTGCCGAGTCATTTTATTTTCATTCTCTTTTCTTCTCAACCCTTGACCTATAGTTTAGATAGAATAACAATCCATACCCGAAAACAAGCGTGGATCCCATCGAGTACGATGGACGTGAGGGGTGCTAATACCTTCCCCTTGCGTAACCGACTCCCGAACCCAGGTTTTGGTTGCGATGACCATACCTTTCCCGTGTTGTGCGAGGTTTACTCTGAGCGTTTCCTTTCCCTCCCGTGGGATAAATAACGCACGGTGGCGACTCTTCTGTTCAGCCGGCGCCGATTTTCGCAGTAGCGACACACAGCATCCTGAGAAAGACTCAGCTGGGGAAATACAAGTGACTGAACCAAGCGACTTGTCAAAGGATACCCTGCCGGGGACTACGAGGAACTTAACCAAGCATCCCGTTGAAGAACAACCCGCCGGGGATTACATCTCTACTGGGGTAACTTGTGAGTGACCACTCAAAATCTGTACCATGCTATCTCCACTGTATTCTGAGGAAGGACTCGTCTGGGGAGAAAGAGAAATGCTTGACCAAGCAACTCTGCTAGGGGAATGTGCCATGGCGAACACGATCACTGCGTGTCTGGCACAACAAATCCACAAAACTGCGACGAACACGGTCACTGCGTGTCTTACAAACAAAAACCATTTAACGGGACAAACACGAAGAACACGATCACTGCATGCTGCGTTACAATCACATCGACCATAAATCCAACCGGATGAGATAAACATGATCACTGCGTGCCAGACGGAATAAATCCGCATAGAAGAGGCGAACACGTTCACTGCGTACTTCAACCACCAATATGATAAACACGATCACTGCGTGTGCTGTAATAGGAAGAATGCGATCACTGCGCATCTCGACCAACAAAACCCCGGAATTATGTCAACACGATCACTGCGTGTGTCACAAAACCAACCCATGTAACAGGACGAATACGATTACTGCGTATGCCGACCAACAACCCATTGATACAATAGCCACGATCATTGCGCGCTCCGCATCATAAGTTCCCATGGTATTAACAACACGATCACTGCATGCTGAACGAATACGATCACTGTGTATCTTGAACACGATCCCTGCACGTTCGAACACGATCACTGCGTGTTCTAAGCCACGATCCTCTTGACTGGAGAAAAACACGATCCCTGCGTGTTCGAACACGATCACTGCGTGTTCTGAGCCACGATCCTCTTGACTGGAGAAAAAACACAATCCCTGCGTGTTGCGTGTCCCAACTAACCCACATAACTGGACGAATACGATCACTGCATATCCTGACCATACATAGGATAAACGCGATCACTGCACGCTTCATGTCACGACCCTCTTGACTGGAGGAAACACGATCCCTGCGTGCTGTGACACAACTTCAAACACGGGACGAATACGATCACTGCGTACTTCGGCCACCAACAACCCGATGAACACGTTCACTGCGTGTCTTACAGCATAATCAAACTGCATAACGGACGAATACGGTCACTGCGTATACCGACCAACAAAACCGGATGAACACAATCACTGCGCGTCAATCTATAACCACCGTGTAACGGACGAATACGATCCCTGCGCATATCGACCAACACTGGATGAACACGATCACTGCGTATCAACCCATAATCACTGTAGAACGGACGAATACGATCACTGCATATATCGACCAACGAAATCACCTGATATGGTAAACACGATCACTGCGTGCCTTGCTCAATAAAACCCCCCGAGATGATACCAACACGATCACTGCGTGCCTTACAAAACAATCCTCTTAGATTGGGACGAATACGATCACTGCGCCATTCGACCACAGATATACATAACAAGATCAACACGATCACTGCGTGTCCTACAACATGAACCCCATGAAAGAGACAAAATACGATCACTGCGTACTTTGGCCACAAATTAACATCTGAAAATCGACACGATCACTGCGTGTCTTACAATATGAACCCCGTGAAAGAGACAAAATACGATCACTGCGCACTTTGACCACAAAATCCACATCTTCCTGAATCACGATTTCTCTTATCGGCAAGGAATAACATATCTGAAACTGGAGAGGTAACCACCTGGCTTATGTTTCAAACAATGCATGTTTGATAATGACGTGACGCTTCCATTCTGCATGGAAGTGCTACGCATCTGGGTAGAATGCAAATGCTCATGATGCATGCTTATGCAAAGAGTTACTTCAGCAAAATAAATGCTGAAGACACACTGGATTCGCTGGGGATGACCGGAATACTACCGATACGCTTCCAACAAAATAAATGTTGGAAAGATGAACTAACTCCGCTGGGGATAACCATCCTGCTGAGAAAGGTCCTCCTGACGAGGAAGAGCGACTTGCTGGGAAAAAGAAAGGACAATCCTGCTCGGGAAAACTTCTTTCAGCAGCTCCGACCACTTGATCACACTCTGTGGGAGCCCTTCCTGCTATTACTGAGCTGGGGAAATCATCCTGCTATCACTGAGCTGAGGATTGAACTACACATTCTGATTTGCACTGCACAAGAACTCTCTGGGAAGTTAATCGTATCCATCTCGACCTTCACTGGGGAGGACTCTGCTCTGCTTGATAAGCTAATGCCGAACTGAAGATACATTAATCTTAACTCTCCTGGGGAATTAACATTCAGTTTTGCCCGGGGCGACTTCACTGGGGAAGACACAACATACAATCTCTGGAGAGGGTACCAGCCTGCCATGGATTCTGGCGGGGAACTTTGCGAGCTTTTGAATAGCTTGCTCTAGTGCACTCCACTTGCCCCTATCTGCCTCCTGGGAATACTTGCGCTGAACCGCTTACTATGAGACGACCCCGAGATTTACTTGCCCCGGTATCTATACGGCAAAAAGATTCAATCTCCATTAGCCCTGATCAATCCAGTCCGTTTCAACGCTCTCCGCGGCGACTTGCCCCTGAATGAGCGTTCTAGCGACTTATCCTGATCTGATTTTCCACCTGAAGTATCTGCTTTCAAATCTCCACGTTCTGCATGACTGCCCCTGATGGGATCTCGAGAAGACTCTCTTCCGATTAGTTGCCTCTCAAGCATACTTCCCCTTAATCAACTGAAGCTTCGGGACTTGTCCTCAGACTAACCGATTCCGAACTCACTGGAAGTCAATGCTCCTGATTCACATGACTTTGCCCCCGATTAGCTGGTCCAGAACAGTACCTCCAACTACGAGAGATTTACTGAATCTCGACCTGATTGCCCCAGAGTAGCTGACTTCTCATGGCTGACCTGACTGGGAATCACGATAATAGCTTGCCCCTGCTCTCGGAACATTCGGGCGCTCTGTATTCTATCCTGACCATACTTTCCGCTGTAGAAAACTTTTCTGCTATCAAGCGCTTACTCGCAAGTAAAACAAGTTGTTCTATGTAAAAGACATATTAATGCAACACATATGACAACTTTGACATCCAATCTGTTCACTGGGAAAAGGGAAAAACAGTTTATAGCATATACTGCACAAAACATTTATCAACATCAATACCAACATGGTAAGAGGAACCCTTTCAGGAGTCAGAATCGACGCGACCTTTACCAAAGTATGCTTTCGAAACAACCTGCTTCAATTAGGACTTTTGAAGGTTATAACGTGGTCAGGTTCACGGTTTTGAAGGAAAGGATAAAGCCTCAAAGTTTATTTTAACCCACCCATTCTCCTTGATGTTCTCCGATCCTATGTTCGGCTAATTCGACCTTAGCACTCACCTCTCAGAGGATGAAAGATAGGAGTGATAGTTCGAAAACCCATGAACTTTTAGAGTGACAGCCACTCACTTTTCGTCTTTGACACTTAGGGTCACATGACTCGCATTTGATTTGAGGATTTTTCTTTTTGTCCTCCTTTCATCTTTTTTCTTATCCCTAACTTTTGCCTGGACTGACTCTTTTTGAGTTTCTTTTGATTTTTTAAGTCCAGCGGGATACCCTCATTTTTGCCTAAGTCATTTGTCTTGAAGTTGTGACTTAGCGGGCTTTTGATTCTTCTCACTTTTCATTTTTTCGAATAAGTCGTGTGACACTGGTTGTCTGACTCTTTGGGGAATGATGTGACTGTCTCACTCTTGATTTAACCATTGTGGTTTTTTAGGCACGACCTCTAGAGGTGTGATTGATCCTCGAATGGACACTCCTTTTGCAACCTGAGCGCTCGGTCAAATTAGCTAACACCTACCCTGCCCCAGGTTAAGATTGAGGGTTTTTCATTCACAGAAAAAAACTCCTACTACAAGGCTCAAAAGGGTTGACAAGGGATTATCTTCCTTATAACTCCGGTGTTTAGGGATTTGAAACAATGCCTGTACATCATCAACAGGTTTTATTTCAAAAGCATACAATATCGGAAGTTGCATGTCATTCATTTTCGTCATCCCCCCCAGATTCCTCTTAACCAGGCGTTGGACATTTATAAAAACAATTAGTGAACACGAATGGATTTAATCAAAACATGCATATTTATTTCATTATCATCAATCGAAATGAAAACAACAAGTTTTACGAACAAGGTCGCAATTCAATCATGAAAGAAACTACAAACGTAAGAAATGACAAGATAAAACAAAGAAAAACGCCAGCTTCCGAGAATCGGGCTTTCACATCTGTCCTGCTGCTGAACCAGCTATCTTCACAATCAGTTATTAGAGGCAGCCTGCCGCTGTTCTGATCTACTTTTAACGGCCCACCCGAACTATAGAACTCCTCTTTGTCCACCATATTCCAGCCTATTCATGGTTTGGCATTGGTTTTTGTGTAATATTGGGACCTTCCTTCCCAAAATTGATGGCTGAGCTATCAAGCAAATCTTGCACTTTGTGCTTGAAAGCTAAATAATTCTCGATGTTGTGCCCGGGTGCACCAGAGTGAAAATCACAATGCTCGTTGATGTCGTACCCTACTGGTGGCGTGCCAGTCGGCGGCGCCAAGGTTCTCTTTTCAACGAGCTGTAACTTCAATAGAGTCTGAAGGAGCTCTGCGTAAGACATCGGTGGTACCTCAAACACCCTCCTCGGCCTTGGAGCCTGAAACCGCCGCTGATTCTTATTAGGCTGCTGCTGAGCTTGCTGCTGTTGTTGTCTCTGTTGCTGAGGTGGTCCTGGAATAGTCACACTCGCAACTTGAGGCTGTGGACGCCGATTCTGATTCCTATTTCCCCGCTGAACGTTATACACCGCATTAGCATCATCTTGCCTTTTACCACCGAAGGCTTTCCTGTTGCTTCCAGCTGAAGCAGATTCTCCCGGTTGAATCTTACCAATTTTTATCCCGTTCTCTATACGCTCCCCCATCAGGATCAACTCGGAGAAGGTACTCATTGAGAAGTTAAGCAGCCGGTCATAGTACATCCCTGAGAATGTCCCTACGAACAAGTCCATCATTTCCCTCTCGACCATAGGTGGTTGTACTCTCGCGGCCAGGTCACGCCATCTCTGGGCGTACTCTTTGAAGCTTTCCTTGGGCTTCTGGGACATGCTTTGCAACTGAACTCTGTTAGGAGCGAGATCGCTGTTGTATTGGTAGTGCTTCACGAAAGCTTCCGCCAATTCCTTCCAAGTTCTGATCTGTGTTGGCTCCAGGCTCATGTACCACTCCAATGACGGCCCTGACAAGCTGTCTTGGAAAAAATGCATAAGCATCTTTTCGTCGTCCGAATACGCAGACATCCTTCTGTAAAATGAACGGACATGCACCCTCGGGCACGTGTCGCCTCTATACTTATCAAAAGATGGCGCCTTGAATTTCAGAGGTACCCTCAGCCCTGGTACCAACCCCATGTTAGACATATCTAGTCCCACAGCGTTCTGATTAGCCAGACCATTTACCTTTTCTTCCAACAATCTCATGCGGAGGCTGTCCCCTGTAGGCCTCCCGTAGCCTTCATTATGACCTGAGAAAACGTCTTCCTGATGGTCCTCCCAACGAGGTATCTCTTCATATGCAGCATGTCCGGCGTTACGACCCAGACCTGCTTGGAAGTACCCGGGGTTACCCCTCAGGTTGCCCATATCTTGGCCGTTGTTCATACCCATTCCATATCCTGCGTTACCATAACCATGGTCTCCGTATCCAGTTTTGGCGCCAGCCACATTGCCATATCCCACATTCATACCCTAAAAGCCCTGATTACCATTGCCGCCATTCAGCCCGACGTTCTCCGCACCCAAGTTGAAACCCTGGTTGACGTTCCCTATGAACACTCATGCAGTATCTCCGTTAGTGTTACCAGTGTTTCTGTTCCCACCAGCAGGACCAGCTTCTCCGTTGTTCAGCCCAGCGACCTGAATGTGATCAGCACTTTGATGATTTTCAACCCTGGGAGAGTTAGCCACATTTTCACCATGCGGGGTACCGTTGTTCTCAGCACGAGTAACCAACGGCTGCACCAAACTCTGCAACTGTTCCTGCCCTTTGGCGATAGTCTCCATGGTTTGCATGAACAGGGCCATCCTGTCACGCATCTCTTGCATTTCAACCTGCATGGCGTCCATGATCTTCTTCTGGTTGATTCTTGTAAAGTAACGGTGGACCCGCCTTTCTTCAATCCTGAAAATACCTTGCACGGATGCGGGAGATAAGATACACGACTTACAAACATGTAATGCAAATATGGGTATGTATGCAAAATGCAATGATAAATGGGTATGCAAACAATGCACTGCAAACAGCTGCAACAGGGGGTCAAGTGCCCTGAATAAGAAGCCCAAGTCACACCAAGAACAGGTCTCAGACAGACCCTCCAATACTCATCAAACTCTGGTCTCAGACAGACTTCACAAAGAAACTCCAGCCTGGTCTCGGATAGACCCAATAATATAACCCACACCTGGTCTCTGACAGACTTCATAACATAACTCCAACTGGTCTCTGATAGACCTCATACCATACTCTGGCTGGTCTCTGATAGACCTCACAACTATCCATAAATACCAAGGATCTCTGATCAAGAAATAACCGGTATCTGAAGGTCTAGTTACCTGCATAACCCCAAACCCTCTCCCAGGTGGATGTCCTAGTAACTGACAAAGGTATGGCATCCTATGCGGTCGTCAGCGTCACAGACTTTCAGGAGTGATGATACGATTCCCAGAAGGAGTGGCATCATCAAATCCTGAAGAGGCCTCACTTAGCCAACTTCCAAATGATCGGTCCCCAGAGTCGACAATCCAACTAACCAGCAACCCGAGCCACCCAAAGGGCAGGACAGGAGGCCAACCAGAAGAACCTCGTCTGAGCGTAGATTTCGCGGGACACTAGGACATGCAAAGCACGTGCGCGCCCACTAATCTCTACTCTAAATCTAGGTGCACTCAAGCCCAGGTCCGGCTTATCTCTCAATCAAAGAACACCCGTCACACCCCACAATACAGCAATAATAATGATAATATAATGCTGAAAGGTAAATACAGAAATGTAAATCCATACAAAATCCTCGACGGGCAAACAAACGCTAGGATTGACTCTCTTAAGGGACGTTGGATCCCAAATGCATAAGAACTATCGCAGTCCTTAGCAGCCAGGGGACGTTGGATCACCAGCAGAGTCGCCAGCTGTCGCTACTGCGAAAATCGGCGCCGGCTGAACAGAAGAGTCGCCACCGTGCGTTATTTATCCCACGGGAGGGAAAGGAAACGCTCAGAGTAAACCTCGCACAACACGGGAAAGGTATGGTCGTCGCAACCAAAACCTGGATTCGGGAGTCGGTTACGCAAGGGGAAGGTATTAGGCACCCCTCACGTCCATCGTACTCGATGGGATCCATGCTTGCTTGGTTTGTACGGATTACACTTCTATCTAAACTAAAGGATGAGGTCTGAAAAGAAAAGAAAATTTGACTCGGCAAAGCATCGCACTTTATGCCTACGTATTCCCGTCAGGAACGAGAAATCAGAGTCAACGTAGTTCGCCTAACTACGGGGGAAGGTGGGTGAAGGTTGCTCGCTAGGATATCGCATCCTATGCCTACGTACTTCCACACGGCATGGAAGATCATAGCAAACGTAGTTCGGGCTACGCCCGACACAAGCTGTTTCAAGTGTTTTTTATGAAAAATCTCACCTTAAACAAGGGTTTTCTTATTGCAAAAAGGTTGATGTCTGTTCAAATCTTTTGACGGAAGAAATGAATTAATCTCTGTTATAACCTTTATTAATGTTTTTCTGTTGTTTTGAAGGAATAAGAGATGACACTCTAAAAATCCTAGGGTTAAAAGGGGAATAAAATCTACCCTAACGTTATCATGCATGGGTTACCTCCTAATGTCTATCATGCTCCTCTCTTGCGCAGAGAGAAACAGAGATCCTACGGGAATAGACAGAAGGCAAAACAAATACGCAGTAGACAGTAAAATAATGAATACAGTAAAATGCATGGATGCAACAATACAAGCGAGGCAAGGGAGTCCCACTCAACCTCGAACCTAGAAAACAATAGGCGAAAATGAACAGGATTCACCTTCAACCCAGCAGGGTAAACAGCAAACAATACAGTCAATCAATACATCAGAAATAAAACAGCAAAAGCAAAGCAGTCTTCATCAGCATCAGCCACTATCTTCAAGTCAATATCAGCTATCCACAGGCTTCAAGCAAGCATCAGACTTTATCTCCAATCTCCCAATGGCTTTTCTTCAAGTCCTAACCTCCAATCTGAGGAATCAATCACAAGAGTAAACTGGGTGTTAAGCAAATAGTTGACCACCAAGGGTGGCAAACATACTGCTATCAACACAAAGAATATTTCTCTCAAGAGTTCTATCCCTTAGACATTAGCACCAAGCCTTCCAAAGGAAGGGGGTGAGTGTCTTAGAGAGACTCTGCATCACAGAGAAGAATGGAGGCAGTCAAGACCCTCCATGTTTGAGAATCAAGTTTGCTACTCTAGGGCTCTGCCTAACTCCTATGTCCTGCAAAATTCAGCAGCCACCAGCAAGAGATACTCCTCATCTGCTCTGGAAATTGATTTTCATTCTCTGATCTTCAATTGGGCTTCATCATCACAGGCCTTCAGCTCTCCCCAAATCCCAAACAAACCCAATACCCCACACAGACAAAAAGATAACCCTAAAGAGGGCACACTACACAATTAATCACATATAAGCCATATACTAGTAGCAGTAGGGGAAACCTATTATTTTCTAAGGGGATCTATCCTATACCCATAACCCCTATAGTCCATACCCCAAAAAACAAATGAAAATCTCCTAAAAGAATTAAACTATCTCACCTAAGTTGATTTAACCCTAATTTCCATCATGCTAATCACACTTAACTAAACCACCTAAAAAAATTAATCCTAAAAATGTGAGTTAAATCTTATGTACAAGTTGAAGTCCTATACTAATCACTCTAAAAAGAATGAACCCTAAATCTAAGGAGACCCATGAGAACTAAAATCAACAAATTTGAGTACCAAACCAAACTTAACAAAGTACTATTTACAAGAAAAATACATGAAAAATAGTGAAACAAAATAAAATGTCAATTTTATTATTTGGTATTTTTCTAGGCAGAATTATGGACCTATAGCAAAAAGAAGGAATTAAAAATATTAATTTTCCCATTTTTTATGATTTTTTAAAGATGACAAAAATATTAAAAGAATTAAAATAACAAAATGGAAATAAAAGGGGAGGGGGGTCTGAATAGCCAATTCGCCCAGTTGTTATATCCAGGTGGGCCAGAAGATGGGGTGCGAATAGAACACGGCGTAAGGCCCAGCGCGCTTCAGAAATAAATTGGAAAAAATGCCAGAAAAAATACTAAACCTTCGGTGCCAATAGCAGTAAAATCACGTGCACTTCATTGGGCTTCTCAATAAGGGGGTGGGGATAGAAATAAATGGATCAGGCCCAGACGCGGTTTAATGAAAACGCAGCGTTTTATCATGTTTGGCCTTTCCCTCCATTTCTGAGGTTTAATCTGGGCCACGCGATCAGATGACAAGTCAAGGGATCCAACGGTAGTATCATTATCTTCTCCAACCAGCCATTAGGGTTTCTGAAACCCTAGCCCATGCGCACAACTTCCACTCCCTATATCTCCCTCGTCCCGCCATGAAATAGCACGATCCAAAGACCAAAAGAGCTCCCCTCCTCACCCTCTACAAGACTATGGCCCTAGATTTTCTCAAAACTCAACCAATAAGGAAACCCGATAGAAGAAAGTTCTGGGCACACTTTAATTGCACTGATATGCATGATCACCATCCTTGTTCAAACTACCCTAGCATGATCTACAGGTTATGGGAACAATTCTAAACATGATATCTAGTATTAATACGCCCTAACATGTGAGTTCTTGATCCCTAACCAGAAACTGCCATGGAAACAACCTTCAAGAACAGCCCTTAAACTACTCATGAATCATCCCCTAATGGTCTCTATCACATATATCCTAACCACATGATCTAACAATGGATAAATAGTGGGATTCGAATGAAGTTGCATACCTTGCAAGTGATGATGGCTATGGTGGTTCCTCTTCAATTCAAGCCTTTATACTTTCCTCAAGCAATCTTCAATGGCTACTAGTGCTTCTGTTTGCAATGGTTCTTGTTCAAACCTCTTGAATCACTCTATCCACACCTTCATGCAAATTGGAGGGAAGCTTTGGATCACATGAGCCATCCACTAATTCCTCTGGTTCTTGCTTGCCAATTGCTCTATGATGATAGTAGAAGATGATGATAACAAGAATTATGATGATTGATGAAGTTTTAATGGAGTTTGAAATCAAAATGCACAATGGAGTTATGGAATCAAACTATGGTATGCAAGCACAATCAGTCACCAACCAGGGCATGGATCATCTCTAGGGCATATATAGGTGTCAATGGAAAAGTGTGGAAGCTTTGAGAACCTTCCAAGAAGTTTCTAGAATGTATCATGCAATGAGAATTTGAATTTTCCATATTTAGTAAATCTCATGCAATCTCATGATAAACCATGCAATCCCACTTAATATCTCCTTAAATGAGTAATTGGTATGAGAACAAGGCATTTCAAACCCTTATGTAGCATTTTCTCACTTTCTCTTTTGGTGCCTTAAAATGCAAGAAACAAATTTGCAAAGCAAGTCCAATTTTTAAGCCTAAACTCAAAAATGTGGCTAAACCATTGTCTTTAGAATGATGTTGGGAATCAATTTGGTATATTGGATGACCCATATTAGATTTGTAGATCTCTCAAACCAATTTTTCATTTCAACTTTTTCAACTTATAAGCCATTTTCAAGTCATTTGCACCACTTTTAAAATTCCATGCTCTAAGCTTTTCCAAACTTTCAAACCTTCTTTTCTAGCCTTAAAATCCCATTTTGAACAACTTTTATGTTGTGAAGTTTTTCATTTGAAACTTCCTTGTATGAGTTTTAGGCATAGGCTAAGAATGACCTGTAATCCTCAAATGCCCAAAATACCCTTTTCTTGCCAAGACCATAAGTAGAGTTCCACAAATCATATGAAGGCATACCATACCATTCTAGAAAGCTAAGACAATAAGTAACAATTATCATGTTGTCCAGAAATCCATTTGAAGTACCCTTGAAGGTCCAAAGTTGCTTGGAAGACAGACAATTTTCACAGACAAATTTCAGTGCCCTCAGATGACCTGTAACTTGCAAGAGCCATAACTTGAGTTCTAAAAATCATCTTGATGACTTACACCCCTCAAATTAAAGCTATGAAGATACTCTACAAGTTTCATGTGGACCAAGAATTCATATGAAGCTTGCATCTTGAGCTACACTGCCTTGAAGTTTGACCTAAATCAGGGGATTTTACAATAAAACCCTAATTTAGTAACTCCAGTTCTCCTTGACTCCTCTTGATTTTTCTTTATCACAACATCATATCCATATCCCTATAGCAAATAATGAATCCCACATTCTTCAAACACTCCTTGATGCCCTTCAAAATACTTCTTTGACCTAGAATTGACCTAGTGTTGACCCTAGTTGACTGACTTCAACTGAGGCTCTTGCAATCATTCAAATGACTTGGTTCTCCTCAAAAATGATTCTCTAGACTCTTCATAGCATCCATACACACCTCATGCTCTTGGCTCATAGCTCACACATTTCCTCTGATGATCCCCAACTAGCCTCAAGATAGGAGAGAATTCACTGATCAACCTGGCAGCTCTTCAAAGCTCAAATTCTTCCCTGATGACCTGAGTAGACTTGAATATGAATGAAACCCTTGGATATACCTCCTGAGATAGGAATAGCACTTTGATTCCCTGATTAAGACAGCTTGCTCATGCTATGCAATGCAGATGAATACACTATGCACATGATGACAATGCACATGACTATGCAATTGAAACATAACCCTAGGTTAGAAAGGTTGGGCAAATTTTGGGGTGCAACAATCTGCTCTTGCCTTATAGTCCTCCAAGGTTGCAAGGGCTTCATTCAGTCTGCACTCGCTTTCGCGTCGGTGCAAGGATTCAGCTACGACCTTCTCATCTCTTACCTAGATCTGAGCTTTCAACTTAGTAATCTATTGTCGCAAGCCGTCTTCTCGCTCTTTGTTGTTAGTTAAAGTGGCGTTCCATTGGTCGTTAAACTTGGAGATCTCTACATATGCCTCGTCCCCTTCTTTCTTCTTAGAACTAAGAACATCACTGACACTCTTCAGATCTAAGCCCACACGCTCTCGAGCGTGAATCTCTGTAGTTAGCTCTCTACCTAACTTATTCACCAATTCAGTTTGCTTCTTAGATGAAAAATTGGCTTGATTTCTCTCGCTTCGGAGCTGAATAATCTTTTTTTCCAATTCCTCGTTAGCTTTACACAAGTCCTCCTTCTCGGACCATAGTTGATTATATCTCTGAATATCAACAGTAGTCGGCTCCTCGATCATCAAAGGATATAGAAGCTCACAAGGTGGAAAAGGCATAAATAATCTCCTAGCTCTCTCCTGAATCCAAGTCACATAAGGATCATAAGCTCTACTGTTGCTCTTACCCAAGGAAGCCTTCCCTCTACGGTGAATCTTGTTCCAAGCCTTCTCTACTCTGATCAGGGTCTCATTCTCAAGAAAACCAGTGAAATATAGAGATTCCTGTATTTCCTCTTCCTTCAGAGGTTCTCTCAGAGCATACCCCAACGGCCTCACTGCAAGAGCTGGATTGTATTTAATACCTCCTTTCCTTCCAATCAACGGGATGTTAGGAAAACTACCACAACTAAAGATAATCTCTGTACCTAACTGGTCTCTGGAAAACCAAACAATGTCCTAAGAAGTCAAGCCCATCAGTCTCTCTGACCATTCTGAGGTACCTGCAGCATCAACAAAAAGACCAGCCTTAGGAAGATGACTCACAAACTATCTATATAAAAGAGGTACACAACAAGACACATTCTTCCCTCTCTGATTCTCATTCTTATAATGCACATAGTGATACACATATATGCATCCAAGTCAGTGAAGTCAGGAATATTCAGAAACAACACTACACCATATATGCATAAAGCTAAGATGGCATTAAAGACAATCCAACAACCCTCTTTTGCAAAGTGTTGAGCTTTACCAACCAGGAAAGATAATGGAAATCCAGGTATCCCATTTCTTCTAACCAACTTCCCTTCTAACTTTGAAGCATCCAGATGAAGAGCATTAGCAAGCTTAGTCAGATTAGGTTCGGCTTTAGTATGATAAAAAGGCATTTGATCAAGGGCAGGAACTCCCAACAGCACAGAGAACTCCTCCAAAGTAGGTGTCAACACATAACCCGGGAAAGTGAAGCATGTCAACTGTGGATCATAAAACTGAAGCAAGGTGTGAAGACCCCCCAACTCAAACACTGAGGCTTTGCAGACACAACCCAGGAGCTTCCCATATGACTCCTTGAAATCTTCCATTACATTACGATCAGCAACAGAAATCAAATTGAGCAGTGGTGTTATGTCGGGAGTAGGAAACTTGTATACAACAGTCTTCTTCAAACTGGGCTCCATGTCAGAAGTGGAATAAGCTAACTAGAATCGAGAGGAAAATATACACCTGCAACATAAATACATGTCAATGTTAAATGCAAATGAAAATGCAAATGCAACAGGGGATCAAGATTGATGTGCTGTTGACTGAGAAGAACTAATGCTTCGCTCTGGCGAGATAATAACACAACACTAATATAAGGACCCATTGTATTAAGATCAAAAGTTCACACTAACGAGAAAACCGGGTAGGTTGAAGGTCAAAGTTTCCTACATAACCCTCCCCACTCACAGGTATGAACCTATCTCTGATAAGGTCTGGCATCCTATGCGGTCATCAGCGTCACAGACTTTTGGTAAATGATGATACGTTCACCATTTCTGGTTTGGCATCACAGTCTAACGAAGCGGCCTCTCTTAGCTGACTCCCAAATGATCGGTCCCTAGAGTCAACAATTCTCAGATCCAACATCCTCTCAACTGTCCGAAACAGACTGGAAAGGTAGCCATCAAAGAGAATCTCGTCTGAGCGCAGATTTCGTGGGAACTATTGCATGCCAAACATACAGGTTCACCACTACTTTTCGCTTCTAATGCTATGGTTATACTCAAGCCTGGGTTTTGGCTTATCTCATAGTGGAACATCCCCACCCAACAGCACAGCAATAATGATATATAACAATGCTGGAAAGTAAAATGCAAATGCAGATAACGTACAACACATATATACACACCCAAAGATAAACACACAAGCGCTAGGATCGACTCGCATATGGGATGGGAAGAGTCCCCAGCAGAGGCACCAGCTGTCGCATCGCATTGAAGAGGGGCCAGCAAGGACAGAAGAGTCGCCACCATTCGTTATTTATCCCAAAAGAGGGAAAGGAAACGATCAGAGAAAACCTACGAAAAAGGGATAAGATAGGTCATCGCAATCAAATCTGGGGTTCGGGAGTCGGTTACACAAGGGTAAGGTATGAGCATCCCTCACGTCCATTGTACTCAACGGGATCCATGCTTGTTGTCTATCTAAAAGGATGTTAATCTATAAGGCTAGCTCATAGGGACAAAGAAAAGAAAATAGACTCGATAGAGCATCGATGTTCTATCCCTACGTATTCCCTCGTGCAATGGGAAAGTCAGAGTCAACGTAGTTTGGAAAACTACGGGTGAAGGTGGGGAAGGTTGCTCGCCAAGACATCACCGTCTTGTGCCTACGTATCCTCATCTGGTATGAGAAATCAAAGCAAACGTAGTTCGGTCTAACACGACCACAGATTGGTTCAAGTGTGTTAACCGAGTAGGGTTAAACCTTAGTTCTAGCAGTTAGGTGTATTGTTGCTCGACCATTGGAGACTTAGGCGTTACCTGTTTGCGGTAGAACCAAGAGTTAACAACACTCTCTTTGAAAATGGTTTTCAATTAATCCCAAAGGATAAAAAGATTTGATGTTTGTTTTTGAGTCTTTTATGAAGAAGAAGTGAATTGAATTGTGTTTGTAATTCATGTTGCACTAAAGACTATGACTTAGGAGAAAATGCGTCACATATCGCCCAAAGGGCATACGCTAAACACTCTAGACAATTGAGAGGAGGCCCCCAATCATCATTTCCCAAATGCTTAATGCTCGTAGCGTACAACACTCATTATCCTTTATTACATGTCTTGAAGAAGTTTTGAGATGAGAAGAGAGAAGACACAACTAAGGGGAAACTAACTCAACCCTAATGTTATCATGCAATGTGCTCCTAAGATTGAGATTAAGAGGGGAAAAGACTATCCTAATGTTATCATTCTTGGATTGAACACTTAATATCTCTCCTACTCCCGAGGGACTAGGAATCCTAAGGGATCATGGCAAAGAAAACCAAGTAAACACAAGATAAATCAATCACAAATGAGATGAAAGTAAGAGATGCAAACATGAAATGCAACACAAATAAAAGAGGGAGGAAAAAAATGTGGGGCAGCAACCGCCACAAGCACATCTCAACCTTTTAAATGCAAGAAAAAGCACTCAAACAAAACCAAGCAAAAGTGAGATGCAATGGGAGAAGCCACAACTCCTACAACCATTCAAGCATCAATCACTAAACCAAAAGGCAAACAAATAAGAGAGAGAGAAGAAGACATGATCAAGATGAGGATGGGACATAGCTTGGGCAGCAAGCAACAAAGAAAGAAATATCAACCATAAGCATCAAAATGATCATGCAAACAAGAAAGCACAAAAGAATATCAAAGTGGCATCTCATCCAAGTTAAACTCAAAGTGCAAACAAAGAGCACCAAATCAACTTGAATGAGTTCCAAAGTCCCATGGACAGAAGTGAGAACAAGGGAAGAAGATGCACAAATGAAAGAAGAAGAGGAAACAAGACAAATTGCAAGGTAGGGCATGGGAAAGAACCTAAGTTCAAACCACTTTCAACATTCAAATGCAAATGGAAAGCCCTAATTAGAAGTAACTTGCAACACAAAGAAAACAAGTGTAGGACCTACAAACTTGCAACCAGCAACTTTAAAAGAACTAGGTCAACTACTTTGTATGAACCTCCATTAGGGTGACTTGACTTCCAAGGTTCACCAAAAATAGGAAAATGGTTCAATAAATGCCAAATAAAAGATACAAAGCTCATAAGCAAGTTGGCAACCAAAGGCCAAAACAATAATACCAAAATCCAATCAAAGCATCACCAAAGGAATTGATCCACTAGGGTGTTCCACTTTGAAAGGTATTTGTCGAGGGTCAAACAAAAATGAACCAAAGTCAAACAAAAATAGGTCAAACTTTGACCAAAACCAGCCTCAAAGGCACCTCAACCCATCATCAAAATGGAGAGGAAGCCTTGCTCATAGGTGATTAAAATTAGTCCAAAAACAAGAAAGAATGAAATGGAAATCATGTTAAAAACACCTCCAATCATTAAACCCAAATTAAAATGAAAAATAAAAGAAAATTCAAAATAAAAATGATGAAAATTTTGTTAATATCTCAAAGTATTAGAAAATATTTTTATTTGAATTTTATGAAATTTGGAGGTATTTTTAGCATTTAAAAAATAAAACAGAAATGAAATAAAGAAAATAAAAACAAATAAAATGCAAAGAGGTGCAAACAACAACGAAAACACATTCAAATGCACTGGGCTTAAAGAAAAGGGGGAGCCAAAAGCAACTGAAGCCCAATCCATTCAGTAAAAACAAAGCGTTGCGTTTCATTTATTGACGTGGAAGTGAATATCCACGCGTGCAAGGTCAAGCGAATCTGAGCCAAACACCTCATCTGGTCAAAGTGTCAACAAAAGGCCACCTCAGATCTGAGGGTTTGAACCAGACGCTGGAGCCCTAGCTCTATTCGTCTTCTCCGGCGAGCCGACTGGAGCTCAGATCTGCAAACCTTCACCAAACATAACAAATCTTATACCAAATAAAAGGTGAAGTGATGTACATTCCAAATCCATGATCCATTGGTTTTAAACATGGCTAAATAAAGAGAATCGAACAGATCAAATTTGGAATGAACATATGAGATCTTCATCAAACATGACAATTAAGCACTCAAACATGGCATACACGAGGTAGGGCTTCAGATGCAGCCAATATGGACCTAGATCAAGCTCTAGAATGAGAGAAAAGTTGATTGGAAACTTACTTAACGGAGATACTCCGTTGGTGCTTCAACAGCTTTCTTGCTTGCTTGAAAATGTCCAGATCCACTCCAATTTTCTCAAGGAAGAAGAATCACACCTCAATTGAAGTTGAATTGTTGTGAAATGGAAAACACGATTTAGAATTTTCTTTGGAAGTTTGAAAATGGAAGTTGCTTGCTCTGGCTTCAAAATGCGCTTCTGAGCTCTCAATTCACATTGTGAACTTATATATGTTGGATTTGAAATGAAATTGGAGGCTCATGAAGCCTTGTTGTGATGAATTTTCAAAATGCCCAAAAATGTGATTCTTTCATGCACACGTGAAAACAACCACCTACACTCATGAAAATTACTTGATTCTTCAGCTGGAGAGTTGAATTTGGCAATGGGATTGGATTGGGCCTTGTATCTAGTCCAATTTGCAAGTTTGAATAAGAAACTTATTTGTGAAGTAAGCTTGAAATGCACGTGTTTTTCTCATTCATGTGCCAAATCAAAATGTGCATCTCACTTGTTAATGCAATGTGAATAAAATTGGATCAAAATGAGACATGAAAAAGACCTATAATGCATCCAATTCAAATCACCTTTAAAATCTCATTTTCATTTGAATTTTCTCACCCAATGTCCATAGCCAAGCATAATTCACACCAACCTTGAGTTTTAGAGTGTAAATGAGGTCATTTGGAGCAACTTTCATGTTGGTTGAAGTTTCATTTGAAGTACTTAAGTGCATGTAAATGAGCCATAACTTGGGTTCTAAAAAAGATATCAAGGACTTCTAGGACTTTTTGGAAAGTTAAGATCATGAGGAAAATCTTTCATGTTTACCAAAAGCTGAGCAGAAACTTGATTCTAAGTCAAAAGTGCCTTGGAAGTGAGTTGACTTTTGCTGACTGAAAAATATGTTCATCTGAGACCTATAACTTGATGGCATCATAACTTGAGTTCCACAAACCCAATGGATGAGTTCTAGTACTCAAAAGAAAGCTTAGACATGCCCTACAAGTCTCGTGTTTGTTAGAAAATGAGATTCAACTTGTATCATGAGGTAACTTGTCCTTGAAGTTAGGCACTAAAAAAGGGGATTTTACACTGAGATCCTTTGAAACCCTAATTTAATAACCTCTTGAAATCTTGATTCTTCTTGATTTGAACTTGACATGACATATTAAATGTCTCAAAATAACTCCCCATGACTCCAATGACTTAGAAATAAGTCTCAAACTCTTTCAAGCCTGCAGTTGACCTTGAACTAACCAGATGAAACCCTAAGTGCACAACCCTTGACTGTGGCCTCTTGCAAGTGAAATGAAAGCTTAGATAAACTCCACAATGGCTTCCAAAGCAACCAATGAGCTTCTCAAACATATCTTATCCATAACCATGAGCTTGTGAACCCCTGATGATCCTCTGTTGACCCTCAAGATAGGAGATAAGCAACACATATCCATCTTATTCTTCAAAGAGCTCTGACCACCTCCTGATGATTGTAAGCACTTGATGACTTGAATAAGCACTCTTGCTTGAGCTTGAAACCCTTGATACTCTTCTCTTGAATGGCACACTTCTCTTGATCCCTTGTGAAAGACAAAGTTATGCAAATGCAAATGCTAAAGAAATGAAATGAAACACAAGCCAAATAAAGAAAGAGGTTGGTCAAATTTTGGGGTACAACAGGTACCTACAACATGAATGAACTTGCCAAGCCCAACATGAATGGTGGATGTATGGTTGGTAGGCACCCAATTTGCAGCTCCAATTCTGTGAAGAATGGCATATTTTACACTGAGTTGCCCTGCAGATAGCTTGCCTTTTGATAGCCATGTCTTGACTTGATTTGCAGTGATGATCTTGCAAACTTGGTTGTCTGAAGCAGACAATTCTTCCTCACCACTATTTGCACGTCCCAAACATCCGTTGATCACAGCAGGAGAGAACTTCACACAATTTCCTCTGACAAACACCTTCATGTATTCTTTGATGGTCCTATTTGTGATCGAATCAGGTATGTTTATGATGAACTCTTTCACCAGTCCTTCATAGAATTTGGAGAACCCAGTGACTGTCTTGAGAAATCCAGCCTTGTTGATTAGGTCCATTACCTCCTTGATTTCCAAGGCATCCTTTCCCAATTCTATTTCAAGAGAAATTCTCCTTTGATAGACATATCTCCATTTGGACACACTGTTAATAGTATGAAAAGAGATGTTGTCAAGAGGGGCAGCTGGCACAGGTTTAGAAGATTTCTTAGCAGAGGATTTCTTTACATGGGATATGTTAGGAACATCTTTCACAACATCCTCATCAGACTCAGACTTTTTACCGGTAACTTTTCTTTTCTTGGATGCACCAGTCACCTTGCTCCATGTCTTGGGGGCCAACAAAAGTTCTCTTCTTTTGAATTTTGAGAGGGGATTCTTCAACCACAGCTTTTCCTTTCCTGGTCACAAGTCTCTTGGAAATTCCAAGAGCAACATTCTTGATGAGCTCATCATCTGATGGCACATCTATACCATTGCTGGGAACATCATTCATGTCATCATCATTATCAGTATTCTTGGCTTCATCATCATTTTGGCCAGCATCATTACCTCCCTCATGCACCACAGAGCTGGCAAGCATCTCCAGGTTCTCCGTATTAGGGTTAGTATCAGTAGAGGGAAACTCAGTATTATCTTCAGTGTTCTCACTAGGGATTGGGGATGAATCAACCTGAGACAGAGGGGTGGTGATCCCATGCACATTGCGACCTCCATAGAGGATATTGATGACCAGTTCCCTGATAGACCTGTCCACATAGGCAGAGCCTTCCATTCTATTAATGTTGTTAGTAGAAGATTCAGGGGTTTTACCTTTAGAAGCTTGTTTTGCATATGGAGGAGCAGAATTTGGGGCTTCACTAGCATTTCCATAAACCATATTGAGAGGAGCGATATCAAGGACATCATCTAGAGAGATGCTCATATGGTGAGCATTAGCAGTATCATGCTTAGACGACATAGTGATGGTTCTGAGTGAAGAGAAAATTTTTGGAGATTGAAGGTAGGTCACAGGGTGGTGAGTAGTCAGAGAATGAAGGATGGTCTGAGGAATAGTGAGGTATGGTTGCAAAGGAGGAGGGAACTCAGTATTTTGACCAATCAGCAAATGATTAATTTTCAAATTACAATTCCCTATTACCATTAATTGCTATAACTCCTCATTATGACACATTCCCACCCTGCTTCTTGAATTTTCAAATTGAGTAGCCTTGAGATCTCTTGTAACCATGTCAGCAATTTGTAGCCCAGATTTCCCAAGCTTCACACAACCTTCTCTAGAGTGATGTCTGTTATCCTATGCATGGTTCCATTAAGCTGAATTGGATTCAAATTTATGGCACTAAGATTGTCACAATATAATGTCATGAAATCCTGAGTGACACTGCTCCCTTTATGCTGGTTATCTTTCATGGACTCCATCAACTTCCAGTATAACAAATCTAGATTTCTATGATGTCCATTCTTTGGATGTGCTGTCTTTGCTTGCCTGCCATCTTGACATTTACCACAGCCTGTTTTTCCATCTAGAGTTAACTTTGGAGTTCCTCTTACTGCTTCCTTGGATATGGTCTTCTTTATCCTTTTTAGATGAAGATGTCCAAGTTTTTGATGCCACAGTTTGACCTCCTTTTCTTCTCTAGCCATAGAACACACAGTGGAGTTACTTGATACCTTAGGCTCCCATAAGTAACAGTTGTCTTTAGACCTAGAACCCCTCATGACTTCCTCTTTTACTCCATTTGTGACAACACATTCTCCCTTAGTGAATTGGACATTGAGTCCTTGATCACAGAGCTGACTGATACTGATAAGGTTGGCAGTCAGTCCTTTTACCAGCAACACATTGTCTAGGTTAGGAACTCCAGGACACTCCAGTTTTCCAACACCTTTGATTTCCCCTTTGGCTCTATCACCAAAGGTCACATAGCTAGTGGAATGAGGTTGTCCACCAACAAGTTCTTTATTCCAGTCATATGTTTGGAACAGCCACTATCAAAATACCAGTCTTCTTTAGCTGATACCCTTAGAGAGGTATGAGCTATTAGAGCACCTTCCTTGGCAACCCCTTATTGTTTCTTAACAGGAAAATCATGTTTGGGTTTGACTTGATGAGTATGGTTGGGAAATCCATGCAGCCTGAAGCAAAAGCGCTTTATGTGACCAAATCTTCCACAGTGGTAACACCTCCATCTTTGAAACTTTTTCTTGGTCTGTTTCATGTTTCTGTCCCCCTGATGTTGTGACATTGGTCATGACATCCTGTTTGTCCCATGATTTTCAGGCTTTGTCCTCTTGCAACCCAAGATGAGTCTCTGTTCACCAACAAAGCCTATTCTAGACATGTCTCTAGCTTTCTGACCCACTTGTATAATTTCTTCTAAAGTGTCAGTCCCATTGTTTAACATCCTGATGGACTTTAACATATGATCAAGTTTGGAGTTTAACAAACTGACTTCACTGTTGAGTGAGTTTATTGTTGTAAGATGTTCCTTCTTCTCAACCTCCAACTCCTTTATGATTGTCTTTTGCTTCTTCCCTTGTTGGCACACTTCTGCGCTTTTGATACACAGCTCATCTCCACTAGAATTATCATCAGATACACATGCACTAGTTAGTGCAGTGACATGTTTTGCAGATCCTACTTCTGATACTATCAGAATCTCCATCAGACCAGGTGGTAGTTAGAGCTTTCTTTTGCCTCTTGAGGTAAGTAGGACATTCAGCTTTAATGTGACCATAGCCTTCACATTCATGACACTGAATTTCTTTGCCTTGGTTATCCCTTTCTTCAGATTTAATTCTTCTGCTGATGTCAGATGAAATGTTCTTGACATTAGGTTTGCCCTTCTTATCTATTCTTTTCATGATTCTGTTGAATTGTCTTCCAAGCATAGCTATAGCTTCTGACATATTCTCCTCACTTCCACCATTGTCTTTATCTGAGTCTTCTGCAGTATTTGATATAAAGGCTATGCTTTAGTTCTTCTTTTCAACAGTTTCACACATCCCCATCTCAAAGGTATGTAAAGAACCAATGAGTTCATCAACCTTCATGTTGCTAATGTCTTGAGCCTCTTCAATAGCAGTAACCTTCATGGCAAATCTCTTAGGCAATGATCTGAGAATCTTCCTCACAAGCTTTTCTTCAAACATCTTCTCTCCTAAAGCTCTTGAGGTATTGGCAATTTCAAGAATATTCATGTAGAATTCATGAATAGTCTCATCCTCCTTCATTCTCAGATTTTCAAACTTAGTGGTCAGTATTTGTAATCTTGACATCTTGACCTTAGAGGTACGCTCATGAGTTGTTTTGAGGGTATCCCAAATCTCTTTGGCCAGTTCAAAATGATGCACAAGTCTGAAAATATTCTTGTTTATTCCATTGAATAGAGCATTCAAAGCCTTAGAATTTCCAATAGCCAAGGCTTCTTGCTCTTTGATCCACTCTTCTTCAGGGATTAGCACAGTTGCTCCATCTTTATCTGTTTTCACTGGATGTTCCCATTCTGAATTAGCTGCTCTCCAAGCCTTGCTATCCAGAGACCTCAAGAAAGCTATCATACGAGGTTTCCAGTAGTCATAGTTAGAGTCATCCAGAATTGGTGGTCTATTTATGAATCTTATATCCTTGTCCATAGTACCAGAATTTATCTTCCCTAGATCTCACCCAGAAAATAACAGGCAGGGTGCCTGCTCTGATGCCAATTGAAATTCTAGGTACCAAACAGTCGATGTTATAGTGGATGTTATGACATCCACTGCTTAGCTGACTACAGAACTTAACATTAAACATAAATTGAAGGGAGTAAATAACACATAGAATTGTTGACCCAGTTCAGTGCAAATCACATCTACATTTGGGGGCTACCAAGCCGGGGAGGAAATTCACTATCAGTAGAATTAATTCAGATTCAAACAACCAGTTTGCACTCTTTACTTAAGACCTACCCAATGACACTTCAGCCTAACACTAGACATGAGTTACCAACTCACTCCCCGTCAATCACAGCAATGATATCAACCAATTCAATTACAGATAAAATTGAAGACACACTTCAAACACACCTTGATCTGCTTCACAGCTTTGATCAAGTGACACAACACTCATGCTTAAAAGCTTAGAGTGACACACACAAACTACAGCTTAAAACACACTAGTCCAATGCAATCATCCAAGAGATAATTGCTTGGCTCACAAATAATCCTAAGATGCAAACAACCACGTGAAGATCACAGTACGCAGACTGAATTCTTCACTTACAAACACTATGTACTCTTTGTCTCAAAAGCTCTGCCCAGGACCTGCCAAGAACTGTCTTCAATTAGGATTGCTACTTTGGTATTTATAAGCAGCAGAAAGATTTTGGGCCTTAGTGCAGAAATTAGGTTTAACCCAGTTAAGACCTCTTTTCATTAAGTTGCGCACTAATAGTTTGGTCCTAGGTTATCCTCAGCCATGCCTGGCATTTCGCCTGAGATAACCAAGCTTCCTAAAATGTTTCCTGAAGTATAGCCTGAGCTTCCTCATGCACTATACCAGAACCTAAAACACGCGCCCTAATGTCAGCTGCTTGATGTCATAACATCCAGCATGACATCCAACATACTTTGCTCTTAGCTATCCAAACATACCCTGCAGCACACTTATTTTGTATGTCATAACATCAGTCATGACATTCACACATACATCAATGTTTTACCATAAAATGCAGCCAAACAAAAACATCTACAGGGCGAGTTGAAAGAGGATGGAGGGCTAGGTTGTGTGAAAGAAAAGTTGAAAGGGTTTGACAAAGGCTGAAAGTTGGCTTGAAATTTGAAGAATGGGTTAGGGATGAATGAAGAAAGAGAGCGATGAATATTTGCAGAAGAGGAGGAGTTTATGGGTTTTGATTTGATATTATTGAAGGGTTTGTTCTAAATGAAGAGGGAGGTGAAGTTTGGGTCGCGGGTTGAATGGGTTTCTGGGTTTGTAATGGTTGTTGTGGAGGATTCGGATGGTATCGTGGGTGTTAGTTCAAAGGAGAGTGTGGAGGTTCGAAAATGGGTCTGGTGTGAGGTTTTGTCACTGGTTTGGGTAGTTTGAGTGAAAGTGAAGGTTATGATATATGGTGGCGGCGGTGAGTTTTGTTTGGAGGTTGAGTAAGGGGGAGATGATGAAGATGAGTTACTAGTGGTTTTAATGGAGGTGGCTTTTGTGGGTTTCGTCGTGTTAAGTTGAAGAGGAAGATGAAGGAGCTTTGGTTGGCGGCCTAATGTTTTTTCGTTCTCTGAAGAAGAAAGTGACGATGAACAGTGAAAAATGGGAGGAATCTGGCGGCTGGTTTCTGCCTAGGGTTTCTCTAGGATGAAAAAAATGAACAGGACCTGGACTATATACAGAGTGACACGTGTCGCTGCTTGTTGTTGTTTTTGTCCTCTTTTGATTAATTAAATTAAATACTAATTATGTACTATATTCTGTTTTAAATAAATTTAATAATAATAATAAAACTAATTTAATCCTAGTTTAAACTAATTAAATTTTAAACTAGCTAAATAATTCAACTAATTCTAAATAAATAATCTACTCTATAATCTAATTAAAGTTCTAATCTAATTAAATAAAGAGTCTTAAATCTATTCTAAATTAAAATTAATTTCTAAACCAAATTAATCAATATAAAAAACTAATTCTAAAAATCTAATTAAATATATTTAAAAATCTAAAACTAATCTAAAACTAAATGAAATTAATTAATTCTAAAACTAAAATCTATCTAAATTCTAATTTTATTTTTAAAAACTATTTTCTAAATAAAAAAAACTAAATAAATTCTAAACAAATAAATCTATTCCTAATTCTAAATCTAATTGAAATTCCAATAAAAATCTATTTCTATTCTAATTAAAAAAATCTATTCTAATCTAATTAAAATTCTATTTCTAAACTAATTGTTAAATCTAAAATAAAATTCTATTCTAATCCTAATTAAAATTCTATTTTCTAAAAATCTAATTTCTAATAAAAATTCTAATTAATTAACACTAAAACTTACTATTATTAACTATTAAAAAGAAATTGAAAGCAAAAATAAATCACAAAATGCCACGAAATAAAAAAAAAAGGTCAAACACTGAAACACAACAAAATTATCAGCACGGACTGAACCACCAGGAAGAAAACAATCTTTCACCCGATTCCGAAATAAATCTCATCACTTGAACTGGTTGAAATTGTAAAATACGAATAAAACGGATGTAATCCCGATAAATCCATTCCGACTGATAACAGGTATAGTATGCGAGAAATGATAGACCTAGATGATATGCAGATGAATGTGAAGCAAAAGTCAGTCAAAGTTAGAAAAAGGACGGGCAAATTTTGGGGTGCAACAGCTGTCCCTATTCAAACAGCTTGGATCTGAAGGTATGAAAACTAATCGCTTTCAAACATTCGAGGTAAAAGGTGATTGAATATAAAAAGAACCCGAAAATTTGCACACCACAGGATGGTACACAATAGAGCTTGCCAGCCGAAAGTGGACTAAAAAACAACGGGTATCAACCAAGAGTTGGGATGATCTAAACAATAACTGATCAAAATAATAACAAAAAACTACTAACCAAAAGCTAGACAGCCTCGACACGAAGTCAGAACAAAAAACTGCTAACCAAAAGCTAAACATCCTCGACACGAAGTCGGAACAAAAAACTACTAACCAAAAGTTAGACAGCCTCGACATGAAGTCGGAACAAAAATATGCTAACCAAAAGCTAGACAACCTCGACACGAAGTCGGAACAAAAAACAGCTAACCAAAAATTAGACAACCTCGACACGAAGTCGAAACAAAAACTGCTAACCGAAATTAGACAGCCTCGACACGAAGTCGGAACAAAAAAATGGGATAAGCAGGAAGTAGAATCAACCAATTTACAACCCTGAAAAGGGAACTCTTATGGGGAAAGAGAAACTTAAACAAGAAAACTCTGTTGGGGAGCAAAAGATAAGATGAAAACATCTATCGATGATTTTTGTTAGGGCCAGGTACCACAAAGGTTCACGAATTATGTTGTTATCTGCTGGAGAAATGTCTGGCGACAAAAAGGTATCAACCTGGCTTATGCTTTGTATGCGTATGTTTGAGTATGGCGTAATGCTATACACAAAATGGAAATGCTACGCGTTTGAGGATGTAAATGCAAAGATGAAAACTATATGCAGATGTAGGCTCGAGATGTCGGGGAAAGAAAGATGCCCCAGATATGATTGGTCTTTGGGCGGGAAGTACTAGACGAAAACTAGTATTTGAAGAGTAGGCTACCAGACAAGAACTGGTGGCGAAAGGTTAAGTTGTCAAACGAGAACTGAATTTGTGGTTTGCCAGACAAGATCTAGACTTTGAGACGAGGTTCACCAGACAAGAACTGGTTAAACGGTTATCCAAAGAAAGGGTTACCAGACAAGAACTGCTCCTACTCATCTAAAATTGTCCAAAGATGAAAATGGAGTTAATGTGGATCAAAGTCTGTACAGAAGCATGATTGGAAGCCTGTTATATCTTACAGCAAGCAGACCTGACATTGCTTTTGCTGTAGGAGTTTGTGCTAGATATCAAGTTGAACCCAAAATTAGCCATATAAATCAAGTCAAGATAATTTTTAAGTATATCAATGGGATAAGTGAGTATGGGATGTTGTACACAAATGGATCTGGATGTGTACTGTCAGGATATTGTAATGCTGAATGGGCTGGAAGTGCTGATGATAGGAAGAGCACATCTGGAGGCTGCTTCTTTTTGGGAAACAACCTTTTTCATGGTTTAGTAAGAAACATAATTGTGTATCTCTGTCTACTGCTGAAGCAGAATACATTGCTGCTGGGAGTAGCTGTTCCCAACTTGTGTGGATGAACCAGATGCTTACAGAGTATAATGTCACACAAGATGTCATGACATTATGCTGTGATAATTTGAGTGCTATAAACATTTCCAAGAATCCTATTCAACATAGCAGAACTAAATATATTGATATCAGACACCATTTTATTAGGGAGCTTGTTGAAAGAAACATTGTTACTCTTGAGCATGTCACTACAGCAAATCAATTGTCTGATATTTTTACCAAAGCTCTGGATGCTAATCAATTTGAGACCTTGAGAGGAAATTTGGGAATTTGCATTTATGAGGACTTATAGCAATTACTGCCAAAAGGAAGTTTTGAGTTTAAAAGAAGTTTTATTAAAATAAACATGTTCCAACATCCGACTTTAATGCACTTCACGCCTTTGACCACTAAAACTCTTTATCCCACACAATTTTTTTCATATAACTGCTCCTACAATTCCCTCATCCCCCCTACTCTTCAGAATACCTCTCAGCCCTTGAATTTTTCCTCTTTCAACAACAAAATGTCTTCCAAACGAGGTGCTTCCCAAACTAATGCCCATCCCAACCCCTTCGAAAATGCTCCTGATACAACATCTCCTCAAGCTGGCACATCACAACAACACTCCACAGGTAACTCTTCTGATCCCTCTGCTGACAAAATTACTAGAATGTTGAACAAGGAAGACTCTGCATATGTTGACAGATCCATTAAAGAACTTGTCACTAAGATCCTCCAGAAAGGTCGTATTGTGCATGGTATTTCCACCCCTCTTGCTCGCATTGATCCCTCCCCCAGTTCTGATAATGCTAGTGAAAAAAATAGTGAGGCTGTGTCAAAGGAAGAATCTGAAGATAGTGATGAAGATGTCTCAACTGATGGTGAAGAGGTTAGCTCCAGTTCTGCCTCTGAGGATGAGGATTAGGTTGTCTGCTCTGGTGGTTTGCTGGCTGTTTTGGTTCCTTTTTGAATTTGTCTTGTTTTGTTTTTGACTGGGTTGTTGGTAATGTTGTCTGCTTTGGTAGAATGGATTGATTTTGTTGCTCTACATAAGCATTTTAGGTTGTAATATTTTTGGGGTCTTTGTACCTTTAACATGTTTGCTTCTAACAGTTCTGATCAATGCTATTCCATTAGTTTATGATCTAAATTATGGCTAAAAAGGGGGAGAAGTTTGGTTGAATGGTTGTATTTGGTTGAATGGTTGTATTCTAGCATACAACTTGGTGTATGTCCCTAATAAGTGGAAGTGGGTTGATGGTTAGTATGTCCCTAACAGGTGGAAGTGAGAAGTAGCTGTGATGTGTTGTTGCTCTGATTATATACCTTGGTGTATACCTTGTTTTGGTTTGTTTGGCTGGTGTGAAACATTGTGCTTAGCAGGTGTGAAGATGTTAAGCTGCTGATCTGTTTGGATGATGACAGGATGCTGATCTTGTTAGTTGTATGCTTATTCCTTTTGGAAACTTTGTAGTAGCCTAGATGTTTGTGTTTTGTGTTGTGCTTTTATGTTCTACAGGTTGCTGATAGTTTGTGTTTATGGGCTAATGTTTTGTTTGGGCTGTTGAATGGTTTGTTTGTGCATCTGTTGAGGGGGAGTTTGTTTTACTTCCCTTGTTTTGGAGTTTTTTTTATGCTGTGTTGTACTCTTGTATGATGTTGTATTCTTGTGATTGGTTTTAGCCAAAATTTTCCAAAGGGGGAGTTTGTTAGTTCTTGATTGGCATGTATTTTGGTAAAACTAAAAGGAATCACAAGATGTCCTACAAGATGTTGTGACATATGTAGTCAGAAATTAGCAGGTTGCTTTTTATGCTATGTAATAGGTTTTCTCATGATGTCACACAAGATGTTTTGACATTCTTGATCTAAACATTCTGTATGAATGTATGTGTGAGCATGTCTTTTTGTGCAAGCTGGCTGCACTTATCTGATGCGCTTTCTGTGGATCAGATTGGATTTTATTTGGATTTAATATCAGGAGATCATTTGCAGATTTGAAGATTGATATGATTAGATTTGATTAGCCAAATCAAATCTGATTAATTACGGTTGTTTATGAAAATTGTTGTTGTTACTTTTGGCATAGCCCAAGCCCATCGTGCACTACTATTTAAGGAGGGTGAAACCCTGGCTTGAAGAAAAAAGAAGCAAGGATTAAAAGGTGTGTACATCTGTTTAAAGTTCACGCTTCGTGTGTGTTAGTTTTGTTAGCCTTTCACTCATTGCTTAATGTGTGAATTGGACTAGGCTGTTGATTGTAATTTGTTAATTGTTAATTGTTCGCTCAAAGATTTTAAGCCATAGTGTATTGTACTTGATTGAAGCTTTTAAGAAAGATCAAGTTGTGACTTTGAAAAGTGTCTTCTAAAGTCTTTTCTTTATGTATTGAAATTTTATCACTGTTGTGATTGAAGGGGAGTGAGAGGTGTCTCTTGTCTAGTGGGTTCTAAGCAGAAATTGCATTGGGTAGAGATTAAGTGAGGAGTTGTAAACTGGGAGTTTAGCTCCAAATTAATTCTGCTGATAGTGAATTTCCTCCCTGGCTTGGTAGCCCCCAGATGTAGGTGTGCTTCACCGAATTGGGTTAACAATTTCTATGTCTCTTTATCTGTTATTTATCCTGTTGTTTTCTTTGTTTTTGATAGACAGATATTTGTGTCATAGACATCTCCTTCGACATCTAATATCTGATACCAGAATTTCAATTTATTTATTTACTTTTTATACTTAATGTTCTTTTTTCTGTTTTTATTTTAAGTTTGATTTGGGCTCATAAGATTGTTAAACCCATCGTTTTTTATGCATTTAGACTAATCGCTAGCACCCCCAGAGTCATTTGGTTTTTAGTTTTAATTTAGAATTAATTTATTAGGTTTTAATTATATTATAATTTGATTAGTTAATTAGTTTTTTTAATTAAATTTTAGTTAATTAGTTTTTAGTTAATTAATTGTTTTTATTTTTTTAGGATTTAATTTGTTTGTTAGTTTGTAATTAATTTTTATCTTAATTAGGACGTGGTTTAATTAGATTTTATTTTTAGTTAATTCTTAAATTAATCTTGATTTCATACGTTCCATTTTAGTTAACTCCTTATATTTATTTTGAATGTAATTCTTGTTGCTTTTGGCTATGGTTAAATTCTGATTTTGATGTCCTATCTGTTGAGTATTTGATTTGCCTGAGCATTTATTGTATATATTGTTATTCCTCTTACACTTGATACTTGAGGTTCATCCTTTGCTCCTTTATGTTGCTTACTCCAAAGGAAAGGACCATCTCCTGTAGATTGCCACGTCATATGTAGGATAGCCTTGTCCACTATACTCTCGAGACCTGGTTAGAGTCTCTAGCTTTCATCCTAGCCTTAGGATTGGAGTCTCCGCACTCCATGTAAGTGTCATGGTTATGAACACTTACTTTCCTTGTTTAGCATAGCCTTAGGTCTGGAGCCGTTGCACGCCATATAAATGTCATGGTTATGAACACTTACTTTCCCCTTGGAACCCTGACCACAATCAAGAATTCCTCTCCTTAGTTAGGCCGAACTACGGTGGCTCTGATTTCCCTTTCCTAGTCATGATACGTAGGCACAAGATGAGATATCTTGTCGAGCTCTCTAACCACTAACAACTAACTGTTGTCTCCCTCCTTTTGGTCTGGTTAGAACCAATTGGTCCTGCAACTTAGAATTAAGTTTAGAGTTGGTAAACTCTATGTGAATATCATGGTTATGGGTACTCACTTTCCCCTTTGACTTTGGTTAAAGTCAACACTAGTTAGGTTAGTTTTCAACTTAGACTTAGAGAGTTGGTTAACTCTGTGTAAGTATCATGGTTATGAATACTTACTTCCCCTCGGGAACCTTGATCGTTATCAAGAGTTCCTCATCCCTAATTAGGTGAACTACGGTTACTCTTATTCTATCCTTGTTAGGATACACAGGCACGAGATGCGACGTCTTGGCAAGCATACTTTGTGTATATACCCCTAGGTCTTTACCACACTTTTCTCTTAGCAAGCAAGCTTTAGCATAACACAAATACTAACAAGAGGTTGTAACACCCCACTCTACCCCGTACGTGTATCATAGGAATATTAAAGAAAATACATCAGAGTTTTCAAAACACATAGGATGTCACATAGACATTTTTCTCATTCAATGAAGTATCAAGTCACTTCATACTTTCCTCAATATTTCAACAAGGTCATTCAATAAAACAGAGGAATAAAATCAATGTTTAAACATAATCCCCATAACCGGTGGTTATACATCATTAATCCAACAGATAAAAGATACGTAACAACTAATCAAGAAAGTAAGCAAAATATAATGCAATCCCATCATCCCATGTTACGTATCAGAGTGACTTCTAGGACTCGATCAAATAGCAACACACTCTAAGCACTACTCAGGTACCTGGTCATCTGCACTCCCCAAGGAGCACAGACACAACAAACAGAAAAGGGGTGAGAACTATATTCAATAAATAAGCGGTGAAATACACATGCTAAGGAGTAGGCATATACCACACATACAATCATACGCATGCAACGCAGATACACGTGCCATCTCAATCACTCGGCATTAATAGCCCATAATCAAATATAAATATGTAATGTAACTCACTGACTCGACACAATGTATGTGGTACCAACACAAATACATACGGTTCACCCTAGAACCTGATTCCCGTTGGAATACGGATAAGTCGTATACGTTCCTCTGAACTACAACTTATCTCCACAACGACTTCCACATGAAGTCCGGATGAACTAGGCACCCATCATGGATTCCCACCTAGTCATCTCCACAAGACATGAAATGCATGACAACACCATTATGCAAATATAATAATAATTTCAAGCATAATTCACGATCATCAATGATCCACACGAGTCATCCGCTCACTGTAATCCTCTCGTGAATTACCATCATCACACCAGATCGTCCACACTGGACGGTCCTGGCCCACACATATCAATCACAACCCTAAGGGCAAAAACATAATTTTCCATATTATCTCTAATTAAATTCATCACTAATCTTCCTTAGGTTCATTTTAGTCATATTAATCCTACCGATTAAACGGAATTATGTTCCAAGCAAAATCTTGGCAGAAATCGCGAAAATGGGAAAAAGTCATCTCAGGCCTGCCCATGTGCGTATTTCCCTTCCTGTTACGCGTAATGCCCTTCTGTCAGGCCCACCATACACGTATTTCCCTATCTCATACACATATTGCCCTGCTGTCAGGCCCACCATACGTGTATTTTCCAGTCTCTTACGCGTATTGCCTTGTCCCATACGCGTATCACTAGAACTGCTGCCAAAAACTCATATTTCATCCCTTTCACGAATCCTCACTCAATACTCTTCATTTTAATCGTTTCTCTCTACCTCTACTATACTTCATCTATCCATTATTCTCCTAAGATTTCTATCATGTAAGAATCAATTTCGTTCACCCTTAAACCCTTATTTCCTATATCTGTTACATGTTAGAGTCATACCACAACATCAATCGATTCCACACGAATTTCATATAGATCTCAGATTCATTTACACATACATCACACAATAATTATTCAACAGCACAACCATTTACAGAGAAAAGCATTATATTACGAAAATTAGATAAAAGAAGAAGAAATACAAGAATCATATGAGGGAAAGGACCTCTCACTACCCTCTCATGTTAATTCACCCATATTGAAATCCATTCTCCCCCCCCCCCCCCCCCCCGCCCCCTTACCTTAGATTGAAGCTTTCTCTTGGTAACAATGGAGAATTTCTCGGTTCCTCTGCCCTAGCTCTCTTTTCACGGTCTCTTCCTTTTTCACGGTTATTAACTAATTCCACACTAAATCACTTCTAATCCCCCTTAATTAGATTTTCACTTTTATTATTCCAATTAATAATAATAATAATAATAATAATAATAATAATAATAATAATAATAATAATAATAATAATAATAATAATAATAATAATAAAATAATAATAACAACAACCACTACCATCTCATTAATATTATTATTAATAGCATAAAATAATAATACCAATGAGGATAATATTCTTATTATTATCATTAATCATTAATATTATTTATTATAGGTTCACTTTACCCCAACTAAGGTCAACTCTCACCCTCACCCCTAACATCATATCCTTATTAAGAACATCACAACCAATACATGCACAACAAAGTATAAAATGACTAAATAATTTAAATAGGGTGTTACAACTCTCCCCCATTTAAAATATTTTCATCCTCGAAAGTGTACCTGATGAGAACAATTCTGGATACGACTCTCGCATCTTTCTCTCCAATTCCCAGGTCACACTTCCTCCAACAGCTCCTCCGCAAGCTATTCTCACCAACGGGATATCTTTCCCACTTAGTTGTTTCATCTTATGGTCTTCAATTCTCAATGGCATCGCCTCCAACGTAAGGTTATCTCGAACTTGCAATTCATATCTCTAAAGCACATGAGATGGATCGGAAACATACTTCCGAAGTTGCGATACATGAAACACGTCATGCAGATTCGAAAGTTAGGGTGGCAACGCCACTCTATAGGAAACCGCTCCAACCCTCTGCAAAATCTGATACGGTCCAATGAACTTAGGATCCAATTTCTTTGATTTCAGTGCATGACCAACACCGGTCACCGGATTGACTCTAAGAAATACATGGTCACCCTCGCTGAATTCCAAGTCTTTCTTCCTACTATCATGGTAGCTTTTCTGCCTACTCTGGGCCATTTTCATTTTCTCCGTAATCATCTGGATCACCTCTGTGGTTTGTTGCACAATCTCAGGTTCGAGTACTGTACTCTCGCCCGACTCATACCAACATAGAGGTGTCCTATACCTTCTACCATACAATGCTTAAAAAGGTGTCATTCCAATACTAGAGTATAATTGTTGTTGTAAGTAAATTCAATCAACAATAAATGAGTATCCCAAGCGCCTCCCAGCTCGAGTATACAAGCTCTCAATAAATCTTCCAATGACTGAATAGTCCTCTCAGATTGACCATCAGTCTGCGGGTGATAAGCAGAACTCAATTTCAAACTGGAACCCAAACCTTCTTGCAAGATTTTCCAAAATCCAGAAGTAAACCTTGGGTCTCTGTCAGATAAAATGCTCGACAGAACCCCGTGTAACTTCACTATCACTCTGATATAAATTTCTGGATTTGTTGTTACATAGCGCACTTAAGGTTTTCTTCGGTCTTTACCCTTTCCTTTGGATAAACCAAAGCTCGGTGGTGAACTTCATAATTTGTGATTCAAGTTAATTAATAGCTTGATATCTGATTCTCACCGCAACAGTACTCATCAACGATGACTAATCCATACTTCTTATCATTGATAGAGGCAATTTCCACTTGCCCAAACAAATCAATATTAAGAAGCTCTAACGGTCTAAAAGTAGAAACAACATTTTTCACTTGGAAAGAACTTTTAGATAACTCGCCTTTCTGACATGCTTCACAAAGAGCATCTAAAGCGAACTTCAGGAGGTAAGCCTCTGACTAATTCAAGCTTATTTAGCTGAGAAATCCTTCTCATGCTAACATGGTCCAAACGTCTCTGCTATACTCATTGCTCCTCATTAACAGACATTAAGCATATTACGTTTTGACCATTAAGATCAGAAAGTTTGGTCTTAAAAATGTTGTTCTTCCTTTTTTCGTTAAAAAGGACACCGTCATCTTTATGACTGACAACCTTATAGGACTTTTGACTAAAAATGATATTATAACCATTGCCACTAAGCTGACTAATAGACAATGATTTATGCATCAAGCCATCGACTAAAAGAACATTAGTAATAGAAGGGAGCTTACATTACCAATAGTTCCAGAACCAATGATCTTCCCTTTCTAGTTTCCTACGAAACCAACAAAGCCTACAGGTTTATGTTCCAAATCTTGGAACACATGCCTTCTTCCCGTCATGTGCCACGAGGATCCACTGTCCAGGTACCACAAATTGTGTCTTAACTGAGATGTTAAGGATGTCTGCAACATAAATGATCTTATACTTAGGTACCCACTTTCTGGGTCCTCTTTTGTTAGTTCTCCCAGAGTTTTTTACAACCTTGGTTTTTTGTGCAGCAGGATAATCAAATGGAATTTGTGCGTGATACTAGGGTTTTCAAAACAGAGTTTTGTGCCTGTGCAAAACAGTCAAGCTCACTGCCTGCAGGCACAAAATTCTCATAGATAGGTTTCAATTTTACCTTATGACTTTTCTTAGGTTTTGAAGTTTTTGTATAAGCTAGAACTTTCTTGCAATTTCTGCAAACTCCATAGCTCATGGAAGCCATTTTGCTTCTATCGATGCTTTTATCCAAAAACTACTTGAATGATCTGTCATATTTGATGAAGCAATCAGTACCAGAAGCTTCTAAGACTATTTTTTCCTCCAATTTTGGAAGCAGAGTGTTACTTTATAAAGAAAAAATGTTTTCATTTAGGAAAAAAATATGTTTTTCAAGCTTACTACGAGTTTCAGAAGTAACTACTTAGACTTGTTTAAGGTATTTGCACCTACTCTGAAGACTTTGGTACTTTTCCAGCATTTCATAGAGACATGACTCTAAATCAGAACGAGATATTTTATAAAATACATCTTCATAATCGGAGTCTGGTTCTGATTCTGACAACACCTTGTCTTCTGGTTCTTCAGAACCTTCAGGGCCAGCTGTAGTTTCCATCAATGCAACATTGGTATGTTCCTCTTCTAAGTCATCCCATGTAGCCATAAGCCCTTTCTTTCCTTTAGAATACTTATTCTTAGGACTTTTATTCTTCTTCAGCTCAGTACATTCATTCTTATAGTGGCCTGACTCCTTGCACTCATAATAGATCACCTCCTTACCAAAACCTTACTTTATTTGTCCAGACGAAGAGTCAAAACAACAAACAGTCCTTCTAGCTCCTCTCAACTTCCCTTGACCATTCTGCCAGTGGCTCTAGAGACTGATGACCCTCTTGGAAACCAATGAAAGCTCATCATCATCTTCTAAGTCTTCATCAGAATCTTTTGATTCTTCCTCAGCTTGATAAGCCATTGTCTTCTCAGGCTAAGACTTCAAAGGAACATATTTACCTCGCTTCTGAGGTTCATCTTCCTCAAGTTCTATCTCATGGATTCTCAAAGAACTAACAAGCTCTTCATGACTAATATTGTTCAGGTACTTTGACATCTTCAAGGAAGTTACCATAAGTCTCCATTTTTAGGGAGATTTTTGATGATTTTTTTGACATGGTCATTCTTAGAATACCTTTTGTCTAGAACCTTGAGTCCCGCGACAAGCATCTGAAATCTTAAGAACATAGTCTCAACAATTTCATCATTTTCCATTCTGAGTGCCTCGTATTTCTAGACTAAGGCCAAAGCCTTTATTTCCTTTACTCGAGCATTCCCTTCATGAGTCATCCTTAGAGAATCAAAAATAGACTTAGTAGTATATCTATATGTTATCTTCTCATAATCAGTATAAGAGATAGCATTAAGTAGTCTCATTCTAGCCTTATGATAATTCTTGTAATCCTTATTTTGTTGATCTATCATAGCACTTCTTGCTACTTTGTTTCCTGCACCATCAACTGGGTGAACGTAGTCATCGACTACAAGATCCCAAAGATCAACATCATATCCTAGAAAGAAACTTTCGATTCTGTCTTTCTAATAATCAAACTTTTCACCATCAAAGACTAGTGGTTTAGCATTGTAGTGATCTTTCTCTTTGTTGTTAGCAGCGGGAGGAGCAACAGCCATTATTTAACATACATAAACTGGATCGATACTGAACACGGCGAAGTGTTAATAAAACTTTATCACAATCAAAACTAGATCTTTGATGCCAATTTAAGGTGCGAAAAACAGAAGAAATGGGGGTTTGAATTAGATTTTAAAAACAATAGTTTTTTATCAAATCAAAGACTCAACACAATTAAAAGATCAAAGAGAGAAAGACACAAGGATTTTTATCCTGGTTCGCTTGAAATCAAAGCTACTCCAGTCCACCCGCCAAGGTGATTTCGCCTTATACACAAGGATTTAATCCACTATAATCAAACTGATTACAAAATCACAAAGAACAACTTTCTTTGTCTTCTCAAGGATCTGACCACAACTTAGTCTCCTTATGGAATCACTAACAAACAAGTTTAAATAAGAATTTATGTGTTACAAGTTGCTTCTACATAAGCATATTTTACACAAATGAAATACAAACACTTAAAGAAAAGTATGCATAAAGTTGAGAGCTTTTCACATAAAAACAATATTGTAAATTGTTGCTCACTTCTTCAAAACTCCAAGTCCGCTTTATATAGCATGATAAAGCATCCTTTGGAGGGAAAATCAGGAATACGCAAAATGCAGCTGTCCACTAACGGATTAGTGGCAGGTGTGGAGAATAGTACAGTCCATCGTCCATACTTTCACGTATCCTCTTTGATCTTATCTTCAAATAATTGGCTTCTAATGAAAAGTTGATGAAGCATGAAAAGAAGAAACACACAGATGAAATCAGAATCTCCAGTCAGAACCTTGACAGAGTCAGTGTCTGGCTTGAGATCTTCAGAGTCTTAAGCTAAGTAACAAAACTTTAGAAGCTTGATTATCAGAGTCACATCTAGAAGCAAAAGCAGAGAAAACATTGCAGCAACAATATAGCGCATTTCCAGAAACGTCTCAGGAGTGAATCTGCGCAGAAGCGAATTTCAAAACACAATGTTCAGAAACTGATGATGTTTCACGTCATATACTCAGAACCAGAGCTGGCTGGTAAAGCTACACAATAACAAACTGTTAGGGTACCAAAATTGTTCTCACACAAATACGACATTGTTTTCATCAACTCAAAGGTATATATGCAGAACCAAATCTTATTCTAACATATCCTTCTCTATACATTATTGGATGTGTGAGTTGGTATAAGCAATAAAATGAATAATTACAATATAGACATATCCCTTCAGCTCATCACTAAGGATCATAAACTTTGAGATATTCTCAAACAATTTGCTTTGATCACAATGATAGATATTTTCCATCATTGTGTATCCTTGGATCATATACCTCATACATTATATACCTAGAAGTATACTATTGCTTTTTACAACTTTATTAATAACCGTTAAATCCTCGAGCTGCAAAGTATACCTGCAAAACATTCAGGTTTCACCTTTGGTGCCCATATCTTCTTGATCCCTACTGCATTTGTACCAGAATATCTAAGGTTATTACCTCCTCTCTTATAGTGTGTGCACTTATAAATTGGACGTTTCTTTTCCTTATGATACATATCTTTTCTGAGTTTTCTATCCTTTTCAAATCCTAATCCATTCTGTTTATGGAAAATATTTGAGTTGATAATATCCAGTCAAGCTTTTATTTCCCTTGGGTAAATTTGCTAAGGTTTCATGTAAATCAATTACTTCTTTTATAACGGAATCACGCTATTTACATTCTTCTCTCGGATTTCTAATCTTAGTTTTTTATACCTTGAGTGAATAGATTATTTCTTTAAGATGTCTTGATGATTCCTTAAGGCCTAAGATACATTCTTTTAGTTTATCATTTTCTTCCACCAATTGACTACTCATTCTAAATAGTTGAGCATAAGATGGTTTGACACCAGGAATAATATCTGCATCGTAGGATGCCTTTAATCATATTCCATCTTCTTCGTTGAAATAAAATTATTTCATATTTATCCCTAAGGTTGATGTCCTCCTCTTATTTGTTTGAGTATTTAAGAAACTTCTTCTTCTTTGTCATTCCTTGAACAAGAGGGTCCTTCATTTGATGTTGAATATTTTGAGGATCGTTCAACTAGTGAGTATGTTCTTTTGAAGGATTGGGCTGGAGTTGTATGATAGGAGTATGATGAGGATGATGATTCTTCAGTTTGTATTCCTTCGTTTTTCTGTAACCGAACTCCATATATCATTTCAAGAGTATCCCACATTTTGTTTGGGGTTTTAAAACGATGAACATAATAAATTTTAGTATCATCCAGTTACATTATTATAAGGTTCTTAGTTTTAAAATATATCTCAATCTTTGTCTTTTCCTTTTCCCACAGATCATGATTTATTCTTTGTAAAAACATTTTAAATCTAGCTTGCCAAATATTAAATATACTACTGTTAAAAAGTGGTGGTGTGTTTAGAAAAGATATCATGTTGAAATTAATTTTCCTCCTAGGACGTTTAGTCCTTAAACAGAAGCTAGGCTCTGATGCCACTTAATGGATATGTGATTTCACAAGTTACAAAAAATATGGTTTTGAAAAACTTTTCAATTTAACATTGGAGTTTAAAAATATTTTGACAGTTGCTTTAATGTTGTGCAGCAGAACATGAATTAGCAGAATATAAATTGTGAAAATGTAAAGAGTTAAGGGAAGAGAGGAACGCCAAGAGTTATACAGGTTCAGTCAAGAAACGACATAGTCATGTCCCTAAGGGAAGAAAGGAAACTGGTTTACTTCCCAGCAAAAAAATAATACTAGAAATTGACCAATTTGAGTCCTTTTTTTTCAAATGGCAGATTGAAGCGGCTAGTCTATTTTCCATGCAGTAGATTGAATCGGTTAGTCTTCTTTACACGAGAATCTTGGAGCGGTTAGTCTTTAATCCTCTAAAAAAACATTGCAAGTTTTTATCACGGGCTGAGCTCACGAACCTTAAACCTTGGTTTTACACGGGCTAGCGAATAATCTTGCATATTCTAATAGCTGGCTAATCTCGAACCTTATCCAAACTTTTAATACTAGGATAAACTTTAACCTAAACTTCATTTACCATGGTCTAAACAAGAATTTATGAAATATTTTAACATTGGCTGAGCCTTCAAACCTAAACAAGGGTTTGCTCACACAATCCTCAAACCAAATCTTTTACGGGTTTAGCTTCTAACCCAAATAAAACATAATAAAATGTTCGACCAAAAAATTTTTTCGTGAAATTACAAGTATAACCTTCTAGAATGATAACTTATCCTCACTCACAAAATAACTTTCTCGAAAAACACTTCGGCTAAACACTTAGTGAGATAAAGTAAAAGAAAAAATTTAGAGAGAGAAGTGTCAAAACACGGTTCTAGATTATTTGAAATGAGGGGAAAGATCTCTATTTATAGGCTAGAGGTTGGCTCAAAAAGAATAATGATTTTAATTCATTTTAATATTTGCCAATTGATTAGCACCTAATGTGATATGATTAGATACCTCAAAAGTAATTGATTTATGGTTAAAATAGGAAATACAATATATCTAGCAATTCCACATAATTAAGATGGTGCCCTAATCACTTAGAGCTTAATTTTAGTTGAGACAATAGATTTGGTTAATGTGCCAATCGATTGGAAAAGACAAAACTTTGCCCATAGCTATTCTGATAGCTTCCAACTAATCTGGCACAACTTTAAGCCATCTTTGAACATATGTTCTTAAGAAAACATAGTTTAAAAAGATGTTGTAGTTTGTGTGTGATTTAGCCATGCACTTTTACGATAACACACTTATTCTTTACAAAGTATTCACTAAGACTAATCAGAGTAGGGCTTTGTTGCACTTCAAGACTTTGTCAGAAACTTTCTTTTATAGACACTTGCTTGAGTTAACCTGAGATTATGCTTGAGTTGTATTCCGTTTGATTGACATCATCAAATAGTCAAGTCCGACAAACCTTAATACTTAGGTTTGCATATTTATTTGCTTAACCACCTATACTTAATTTGTTAGAAGACATTAGTTGTCATCATCAAAATTTGTTGTCCTTGTTAAAAACATATCACCTGCAAAACAAGGTTCCACATATACCTTTGTATGTCATTTAGGATAGATCATGCTTGCGTTGATTTTTTTTTTTGTATAAGCATAGATCTGTGTTGCATCAAATTTATCGAATCATGCTTAAGTCAATTTTCTCAACATTTCTATGTTGAGATATTAAACATGTTATATTAAGCAACTTGAATTGTCCTAGTTTACTCAAGTCATTGTTTAATCATACTCTTGGTAATAATATTGAAATGTATTGGTATGAATTCATATTGATGATATTACATGCTTCCATTCTATCTCATTTTAGCTTCTGCATATTAAACTCCAATTTTTGTAATCAAAGTTTTCAAATTGTTTTGTAAAAGGGATCGTTTTATTCAACCCCCCATTCATTCTAGACCTTGTTAGTACTTATATTCCTAACCAACATGTTCCTGTTACTTTTTCAAAACATTGATCCCAAGTGATTCAGTTCTATTCTACATGGACAATAACATAGAGATTGGTCGATGATACCTAAGGCTTCCCTCGGCTCCTTCAGTTCCCGACAAAGCCTTGGGGACAACTGTTTTGGACCGCACAAAAGGCCCAATTGTCAAAGGACCAATCCATCTCAAGCTCACTTTATTCGAACTAATATATAAAAATAGTTCACATTCTATGAGAAGGTACACAATCTTTGGTCTTCAATTTTCCTATACTCATATTGAATCTTGAACAAACTTGGGTGTTGGAGTGCTAACCACGTAGTTCTACCTTGCGCTTTCGTAAAGGAGATCGGAGCCACCATTCAAGATCAATTTTTATGCAACTCTCTTTATATATGGTTCCTGAACGGAACACACACACAGAGAATAAATTTTGTCCCTAGGCTAGAGAGTAGTTTCCCTAACTCTCTTATCATAGAGATGGAGTGGTGTGGACATTTTCTCCCTAGAATTATGGGAGAAAATTTCTCTATAGAGTCTCTCTCCTATCAGTCACGACTTGGAAACATCACCCATGTTTACTATGAAATAGTAATGGGAATTAACAGGGGGCCCAAACCCAATAGGGCGCCCTATCACCCATATCCTGGCGACCTGTCACCAACCGTTGGAATACCTTATGCCCCGTGTCTCAGTGACATGTCACCATGAATTAAGTGATTATTATTGGGGAAAAGGGCTTGTATCGCATACTCCAAGGTCTCATTCTTAAGATAAGTGACGTATTAGCTTAGGACGAACATCAATTTCAGTGATTGGGCTGATTTCTTTCTAGACGATACCCATAAAGTCAAGTCCCCTCATGTAGGGCTTATATAGACTGAGTCCTTCTTTACAACTCTTGAGTCTTTTTTTTCATAAAATCTACGTTGTTGCATCGTCAGAGGTCTACTTGGAACTTCGCCCTTTTTGGTCTTTTTAAATGACAATACTATTTAGTTAAGTGGTATACTTATTTATTTTATCTTATTCCTTGAGTTGGCGGAAAAGCATTGGGATTCTTAGCCCTGAAAGAAAGTGATAGTTTGAGTCCCTCAAGCTTTGAATGAGGCAAGTCCCTTATGTCTTGCTTGAGGCGAATCCCTCAAGACTAGGTGGACTCAATACATTTGTATTTCACGTCGCCTTGACTAATTAAATTTCTTCCTGAGGAGAGTCCCTCAAGAATTGCTCCAGTTTCTCTTTGTGAGGGTGGCAAGGATACTTCACTTTAGCTCCAGAATACAATTGCTTATGAGGGCGACAGTGACACTTCATTAAAGCTCTAGCATATATATTGCCTTTGAGGGCGGCAATGGCACTTCATTGAAGCTCTAACATAAATATTTCCTCTGAGGGAAACATGGAAACTTCATTTAAGATCCAACATAAGTATTGCCTATGAGGGCATCAAGGACTCTTCATTGAATCTCTAACATAAATATTGCCTCTGAGGCACCAAGTACACTTCAGTGAAGCTCTAACATAAGTATTTCCCTTGAAGGCGGAAACAATACTTCATTAAAGCTCCCGCGTAGTTATTATCAATTTTATCATTCGAATTTTTTTAAAATAGGGCACCCTGTTTAAGGGCCTTCTACTTTATGGAATGATGTCACCCATTTTTGAAATTTAAAGCAAGACATTTTAAGAAAGTTTTTACATTGTCGAGGAAATGCCTCTTAATATATTGGTTAAGAAATAACAAATAACTAACTATGAAAATATCTTAGGTTAATAAAGCTCTATGTATTAGGAATTAGTCTTCCATCTAACTCTTTGAACTTGTAGGTGCCATGAAGTAATTTATGAAATATGCAATATGGATCTTCTCATATAGGCTGTAATTTCCCCAAGAAAGATGGAATGACCACCTGTTTGAGTATGAGTTTGCCCTTCTGCATTTCCCTTCGGACCTCTTTGGAATTGTACCTTCTAGCGGCCCTTTATTTAGCAAAAAATTCTATGATTTAGGCGGTATCATTGATTTCGTCGATTAGGTTAAAATCATACCTGAGTCCTATCTCATTTTTCTCTTCCTTGAATTGAGTGTTCCTCCATGTGGGTGTGTAAATTTCAACCTGTCATACCTCGAAAAATACGATCTTCGTGATGTACAAAACAGTGTTGTACGATCACGGATGGACTTAGGAGAGTCGCCATCGAACTTTACTAATTCCCAAGTGTAGCACCCCAAAATTTGCCTTTCCGTTTTAGCAGCATCTGGCTTTTGTTTCTTTGCATTTTCGTATTTCTGCATTTGCATAGCATTCGTTCTTGAGACACGGGGTCAAGGTTTTCCTGTGGTTCAGTTTTCATTTTTGATGCAAGAGACGAAATAACAATCATCAGAGTCCCTGGCATTTATTTTGCCTAGCGGTCTGGCGACCGATTTTATTTTATTTTGTAGGGTATTTTTAGCTCAGGAAGCAGCATTCAGGCTATCGCAAGCATTCTCGTGGTTATAATATTCAAGAGTAAGTTTCAGCAAACACTAACATCCCAAATATTTAGCCAACACGAATCTAAAACAATAAAATCTTCTATTGATACAGATTACTCAACTGTTAACACTCAAGATCTTCAATGATGTTGATCCAAAAAGCTTGATAGACACAAGGTTACTGCTCAATGTTTCAATTTTACAGCATTGTTTACTCAGTTGTGACGAAGACTTTTATGAGCATTGTTATAACATCGAATAATTTGGCAACTCTCAACTTAGTTATACAATAACCTTTACTCAGATCCCCAAACTCTTTCTTAGAGTACTGAGAAAACTCTTCTCTTGCTTGATAAGCACTAATAAACAATGTGAATAAGAAAGGATCCTTCCTCTAGATATAAACAACAAAAATTCACATAAAAATATTAAATTCCCTAATGTACCTTAATCTACCTCTCACCCTCAATCTTTAGAGCTGAGCATCACAACAACAAGTTTTTTTGTATAAGGTTGAAAATGATGAATAACATCTAAAGAATCTCACACAACACAACTACAAACTTCTCACACTCTCAAAATTCTAGAAAGTTTTTCACAAGATTGAATCATGGAGATAATGTGTTTATGAATGAAGAAACTTTTATGGTTTCTTTCAAGGTTCATGAAAGTGAAAGTTTAGATTCTTGATGAATATTATAGATTTTCAATCAAAAATATCCAACAACTTATCAACAAAATTTCTCTTCACTTGACATCACTTGATGTTTCATGATCACACAAGATATCACTCGTGATCATCATAATTTCATCAATTGATATTACTTGTAAAAGAGAGGAAAAAAAAGGTTTAAATAGGTATTAGAGATAAGACACAAATAGGTAGGAAAAAATACAATGTGATTCGAGTCAAATTACGAGTTTATGATTTGAATCAAAGAAAGTAAAGTGAAGAGTTTGTTATTTTTATGATTTGAATAATATATGGGTTTGTGATTCGAGTCAAACAAAGTATGATTTGAATCACACTTAATTTTGAATAAAGTTTGGTTTTCATGATTCGAATCAACTTGCTTGTGATTCGAATCAAGAAGTATTACGATTCGAATAAGGCTGGCAAAGGAAAATTCTTCACTTTCAAGTAGGTGTTTAATTCAAATGACGACTTGTTTGATTTGAATCAAGCCTTACAAAATTCGTGTTTTAAGATTTTTAACTTGTGATTCAAACTTCACTCAATATTTTATCATGTCTAAATAAATGAAGTGATAAAATTACAATTGAATTATACATATGCGATAAATCAAATCACACACAGATTAAAAAAAATGAACAAAACATCAAAATAAACGATATCGATTGCATTGCAATTTTAAATCCGGTGAAAACTCAAAGTTGATTTTAGTGGAAATCTGAAGAAAAAAAACTCTTGAGGACTCAAATAGATCAAATAGCTTATGACAAAATATAATAAATCTCTTGTGTAATGTTTCTATCTTTTAATAAATTTTTTCCATTCTTTTAGTTTTTTTATGCCTTGTTCCTCTCATTTTTCAATTTTCTACTATTATTCATCTGTTTGTTTGTTTATACTAACATAATTGTTCTCAAAATAAAAAGATTTATCGCTTTTAAATTTTGAATGTTACAATTCACTTTTCTTCTATGTTTGAAGTTACTTGATAACATCATTCAATTTTCTCTTCCTTACTTTTAAAACTATAAGGTGATAATAAGTTCTAGAAGGTCAAGATTTTTTTTTCTATATTTTTTCTTGAAAGCATTTTATTCTTTTTCATTTCTACTCTTTACTATATATTTAGCTTCACTAGAACATACATATATACAACATAATTCTTTAAATTTAATTATATATTTTAGTTGCTTGTAGAAAAATATTAGTATCTGCTAGACAAAGCTTTAATTCCTTCAAATCCTAAATGATTCTATTTTGCATTTTTCAAAAATAAAAAGAAAAATGAAAGATTCATATGTTGAAATCTATGAAAATCAATTGTATGAAGGTAAATGAAATATCACTTTCATCTTTCCTTTTCCTCCCTTTTTCTTTCTTCTTTCTTTTGATTTTTGGGCCAAAAGATTCCATTTCTTGTCCCCTATTTAGAATTCAGTTACTGTGTACATTACTTTACTTGCTTACACATTTAAATCATTATCCATTATCTATAGCGTGCGTCTAACACACACGAGTTATGAATGAAAAGCACATACTAACTAGGGATTAACTTAATCTTAAACTATTCAAAATAATTTTGTTTTTAGTAGGCTTAAATAATTAGGACTTTTCATGAAAAAATCGCATTAATCGAATTGAATAATACTTTAAGATCATTTGAATTGAACTGAATCACTTCAATTTATTTAGAATTAAAGTGAACCAAAAATATTAATTTGATATATTGTTTAAAAATTATAAATCGTATCAAATGATTAGAGGACAATTTTTTTGAAATTGAACGATTTCTTAAAGAATTTTTTTTTAATTTAAAACTATTTTTATTTTAATTTCAATTTTGGTTCGATTTATTTATCATATAGTTTGATTTTAAAACCGATCGTTAATACAAATTTATTAATCAAACATAACAATTTAATTATTTTTTAATTCAATTTGATTCGTTTCAACCGTTTGATACAGTTCACCAATTTTTAAAGGCTTTATTTTATTAATAACTACTTAAATACAATTACTTGATGATAATACGTAAAAGTATAGATAAAAGTTTTAAAAAAATAATTTCAATATAACTTAACCGAAATTAAAATAATTGATGTTTGACTAATGAATCAAATCATGTGACACAAACAATTTTAAAATTGTATTGAATAATAAATGAATCAAACTGCAATTTAACTCAAATTAAATTGAAATTAAAAATTAAAAATGCTAAAAAAAAATATTAAAAACGTTTATTAACTTTTTTTTGAAAACAAAAACATAACGATTTGGTTCTTTAACAATAGTTAAGTTTGGAAAAAACAGTTTTCTGTTAGGTTGATACGATTTAGAATTTCGAAAAATATATTAAATTTATAAAAATGTTAATTTAATTCATTTTTTGAGTAAATTAAAAAAATTCGATTTAATTCAAGTGATCTTTAATTATTGTTTGATTGGATTCAAATATTTTTTTAACTAAACTTTATCATAATAAGTAAAGTCGTCACAAATTTTTAAAGATAATGTGTAAGTTAGTCTCAATTTGACCATGATAAAACAAATAAAAATCCTATTTAATCATGATTTGATCTAACTTGAGATTCTATTCGGTTATAGTTTAACCTTGAAAATTTTGAGATCTTATGCGGTAGACTGCTTTGCACGTCCTCAAAGACGGCTTTAATAAAGAGTTAGATTGTCTTTGAGACATGTAAGGAGGGCTACCACACATAATCTCAAACAGAGTGGTTTCAAATTTGTGAAATGTCCTGTGTAAAAAATTTAAGTTTGATTCAGTTTAGTTGTGAAATATTTTTATAAAATTCTATTTAACCGTAAATTAACAATTAGTCATAGCTTAATCATTAAAAAAAATTAAAATTATGTGTTATAGGCCGCTTTGTACATAAAAAAGATGACTTTCATCTCAAATCATTTAAAGTTAAACTATAATTAAATATTTATGAGATTAAACTGTGCTTAAGACTGCTATGATAAAGATGCATTACCCCATGTCTCCTTTAAATCAGACGAACCCTCTTGTGGCTGGAAACTTTGTACTCAAAATCGTACACAAAAATTATAGTAACATTGATACGTCTATTCTGTAAAATAAATATGATGACAAATTGACTATTCACGAGCACTATCGTAGAGTCTTCCTCAATTTTATAACTTTTATTTTGAATTATCATAAACGACAATTCATCACATCATTTCAATTCAGCATTCAACCTAGCTTTCCACAAACGTTGATGAAAAACTTAAATGCCAGACTGGTAAAATGACTCATAATTAAGCTACTTATTTCATCATTAAAGTATAAATGAAGTCCATTAACGTTTATATGATTATTTTTATATCATCATTGATGCAACAAGCTGGGTCTCACTAGAATAAAGGTTGGCTTGGGGGGTCACTTATTTGATTAATTAATGTCTCAATTTGGAAAAAAATGTTGGAGTGATTAAGAGTAATTAATGTTCATTAGTAGTGCTAGGACAAGAAAAATGGAAATTTCAAGTGCTAAGTTTATATAAGAAAACAAATACAGTACATTTAAAAAGACAAAAAAAAAGTTAAAAAATTGAAAAATACAATACATTTAAAGGGGGAACAAGCTTACATGAGAATTCACGCATTATTAAATTTTAAAGAGAGAAATCAAATAATTAATAATATAGTCACTTTATGGTTAGTCCTTTGAGGGGAAAAAATAGATTTTATGGGTTTAATTGAAGATTATCATTTATTAAAAGTATCAGGGAAATGATATTGATGAGTCACCAACTATATGTCTATTGATTGAATTGATTTTAGTTGGCAACTTTAATTATTTAAATGATATTAAAATATTTTATTTTGATGCAGAGAATTATTGGTTAAAAAAAAAAACTAACTAGAGATTTAGTTTGAGAGAAGTTACAATTTGTAACATAATTTCCACTAACTAAATATGTGTTGACAAAGTAACTGGTTAAATAACAATAATTTTTTTTTAATAGGCAATGATGAATTCATAAATATGAAAACGAGTATAAGGGATACTCAGAGCCCTTAATAAAATATTATTCGTTTAAGACGGAATAAATTAATGAAGATAAAATCCAATTAAAAAAAACTATATGATTTAAAAAATTATTTGCATAACACTGCCAAATTTCGGAATGTTAGCGTTGAACAAAACATCATTACGATTCTTTCAGATTGTCCAAATTGTTGCCAGTCAAATTATACTTATAAATTTAATGCTAAATAACAATAATTAATATAGCGTGATACCTCTCACAAGCGGAGGATAGTAAATATCATTCATTTTGAGTTTGAGTATAAAATTATGGAATATCTTACATTGCAAGCTTTGGTAAAAATATTAGTAGTTTGATTTTGAGAGGCTACAACTAATAACAACAATAGACCATCTTCCACTTTTTCACAAACCAAATGACAATTAATGTCAATGTGCTCTATGCACTCATAGGAAATGAGATTGAATTGTAATTTGTTGTATTGAAATAGGTTGTTCGATAGAGACAAGAAAGTTGTCGAATAGTGTAATGTGTGTGTTGAAACACCTAATTGTCGAAGTGTCGAACAGTTAGCCTTGACATGAATTTTGTCTTAAATCTAATTTTGCAGTGTTGACAGAATTAAGTATTTTGGGCTTTGCTTCGGGAGTAAGCAAGTTAAATCTACAAATAAAGAGTAATCCTATTATTATAAAGTGATTCGCTTGGATAAAAATTGCAGTTTTTAGAGTAGAGAGTTACTCTGTATAAATTCTTCTTCTTCCCCTATTTTGTATTGAATCCTAATCTTCTTTCTTCCCCAAATTCGATTTTGTTTTCTTGTTTTCATCACCATTGTGCAACAATACAATCTTACAACAAATGCTGGTTGATTCACTCAAGTGAAGAGTGTGAGAGAAAGGTATCTCAATCCTTATTTTAATGATGTCAAAACGTGTCTAGTTAGTGCTTTGTATTTTGGACGGTATCATCGAGTCTCATCTGCATTCATAGTTTTCCAATGCACAAAAGTACTTCAAAAATATGAGTCTATTCATATAGATGAGCGTCATATGTATCTTGTGTGTATTTGATCATGATATGAGACTTAGGTATGCATAAGTATTGATTAGGTAGACCAAAATATGTGCAAAAAGTCATTTTTGGGAGTTTCGAGTCCTTGAGTCGACTCAAAGCCCTGTTTAGGTCGACTCATGTAATGTGGATTTTGAGCTTTTGCTCTCAGGTGTGCTCGCGTCGACCCTCATGTCGACTCATATTGTTAATATTTGCATTTGTCATTTTTGGGCAACTTTGTGTCGATGCACAGAGTCAATTTTTGCACAATTCTGAAATCGGGTGTGCTCAGGTCGACCCCCCTTTTTTCTTAGGTCGATCGTTCGCTCTAATCACACTATTTTTCTTATATGTTTGATTTTCAAATTGTTGTTATGGTTGTTAATTGGTCTTAGCATCATATATATTCTTTTTGCCTCACCATTTCAAAAACAACAAGAAAAGTAAAATATTGACACTGAATTTTTCTCATCATGTTCATCCTCTTTCTTGCATTTCCTCAACAACTACACATAACAATTTTTGTTGATCATTTTGTATCATTGAGGTGATAACGTCCAAACATAGGATATTGTATCGGGTTTGGGTTAGAGTTCGGTGGGTTTTTCTTGAATAAAAGCATTAGGGTTTTATCCTCCAAGAATCTTGAGGTTTTGGGGGTTTTTTGCACAAATAATTTCTTCATAGATTCAGCCGTGAGAAGGTGATTGAAGAACGGGTGGTTCGTTCAATCTAGTAGCGGTAACCGAAGGATTGTGGAAGAAAGGTTTGAGTTCGAATTGTGTGTGATTGAAATTAGGCGAGCTAAAGATTTGAAGACTGTTGGGTTATTCAGACGAGTAGCTGGAACCAGAAGTTTATTCAATACATTCTAGGCACTTAATCCGACTTGAATCAAGGGTAGAGAAGACATAGTATCAGCATCAACAACTAGGCTTGAGTGTGTGGTTACTATTGCTTCTCTTGTACAAACTTTTGCAACAGGATAATATAGATCTCAGTTCTATTTCTAGAATTGAGGGTAGACGTACTCTAAGCTAGGACAAAAGGAGAACTGCCTCAACAAATTCGATGTTGTTATCTCTTTCGTTATTTTTCTATTTCTGAATTGTTAACGTTTGTGCAGAATCAATTGTTCGATAAAAATTCAGGTGTAGTGCAGTGCTGAGAAGTGTTTTGAAAACTCATTACAATCATTTTGATTGTGATTGGAAAAATATGCACTATCATTACTTAGAGAATTTCACTTGGGGTGTTTTGCACACCAAGTGTTTGATGAATTGATCGCACACAAACTATTTGTGCTTTTGTCAATTTGAGTTTAATTTTTACAAGTCATTAGAAATTGCACAAACTTGAGTGATTCTAATTGTATTGGTTAGCTTTCAAAATATTTATTCATTTTCTCATTGGATTCGATATTCCATCTTGGCTTATCGCATATCCGATCTTTTCAGTAACGATTCATTTAGACGACCTAGTTCCTCGGCCACTTCCGCATAAATTTTAAAAACCAAATTTCTTTTAAGCGCCAATTATGTTTAGAAACTAGTGATTTATTAACCTCCCTTTCTAGATCATTGTCGTTGTCTAACAAGTGGTATCACGAGCACCGGTTCATCTAGTGCTTCGCATATAACTTACAATAGAGCACCAGTTTTTAACGGTGAGAACTATAGTTATTGGAAAGATTGTATGCATGTGCATATCAATTTCATTGATAGAAAGGTGTGGAACTTTATAATAAAAGGTCCCATGGAAATTACCATGACCGATGTGAATAACGATGTTGTGCCTAAGCCGAAAGCACAATGGAATGAAGAAGATGAGGAAAAGTATAACTACGATTGGAAAGCTAGAAATATTATAATCACCTCTTCGGGATATGATGAGTATTATAGAGTTTCACATTGTATGACTGCTAAAGCTATGTGGGACGCATTGCAAGTTGCCCATGAGGGAACTAATGACGTCAAACTAACTCGAATCAACACTTTGACTCAAGAGTTTGATCTCTTTCACATGAAGCAAGGAAAAACCATTGTCGACATGCAAAATAGATTTACTTATTTAATTAATCGACTAAACTCACTTGGTAGACCAATTTTCAATGACGTTGCTAGTAACAAAGTTTTGAGGTGTCTTACTAGGGAGTGGCAACCAAAGGTCACAGCCATTAAGGAAGCCAATGACCTCGTGACGTTGGACATTACAGCTCTATTTGGAAAGCTCCAAGAACATGGGCAAGTTCTCATTAGTCTTAATCAATTTGAGAAGAAGGAAAAGAAAGAAAGGACCAAAGATAAGGAAAAGAAGTCAATAGCTCTAAAGGCTTCTTGTTCAAAGTCCTCTGCAAAAGAGCTAAGTGATAATGAATCGAGTGATGATGATGATGAAGAAACGAATGAGGATATGGGATTGTTCGTGAGGGATGCAATTGATATATAAAAAAAAATAGTATTCAACATTCAAAAAAGAATCTCGACAGCTTTAGAAGACAAACAAGGTCTTCCAAGAATGAACGGAACAAGAGTAGTAAAGCAAAAGGGTCTTGCTACAATTGTGGAAAAGTCGGGAACTATAAGCCAGATTGCCCATTGATGAAGAAGGACAATAGGAAGGAAATGAACTGTTCACAAAAGAAACAAGGCAACCTGGAGCAGTGTAGGTATTTCTTTTCATGGTGCAGGTGTATCTTCAGAAGACATACTCATGGACACTGAAAAGGGGACTGGTCAACCTGAAGCAGTGAAAGTTGAGGAGGAAAAAGATTACCATCATGAGGAAATTAAGGAGGATCATCCGACTAACAATGGTGACCTTCCTCCATCTTGGAAGTCTTTTAAAAACCATCGTATCGACAACATTCTCGGTGACATTTCAAAGGGAGTGACTACGAGATCCAAGCTAAGTAACTTTTGTTATCACTTTGCTTTCGTCTCTCAGACTGAGCCTAAAAACCCTAAAGAGGCATTACTTGATGAACATTGGTTCTTATCAATGCAAGAGGAATTAAATCAATTTAAAAGGAATGAGGTTTGGGACCTTGTCCCTCCTCTGCGAGGCCATCGAGTAATTGGCACTTGATGGGTGTTTAGGAACAAGCTTGACAAAAATGGAGTCATACCAAGAAATAAAGTGCACTTAGTTGCAAAGGTTATAACCAAGAGGAGGGCATAGACTATGAGGAAACTTATGCTCATATTGCCCGACTCGGGGCTATACGTCTTTTCCTTGCTTACACATGTGCTAAAAATTTCAAATTATTTCAAATAGATGTAAAAAGTGCTTTCCAAAACAGATATATCAATGAAGAGGTTTATGTAACCCAACCTCCTGGTTTTGAATCCCATGAGTATCATAATCATGTTTATAAGCTTAAACGTGCTTTGTACAGACTCAAGCAAGCTCATAGGGCTTGGTATGAACGTCTTAGCAAATTTCTACTAGATCAAGGGTACTCAAGAGAGAAGGTCGACACAACTCTCTTCATTAAACGTCAAGGAAATACTCTATTTTGGTACAAATATATGTAGATGATATCATATTTTGATCTACTAACATGAATTTGGTTAAGGAGTTTTCTAAGTTGATGCAAGGAGAGTTCAAGATGAGCATGATGGAGGAGCTAAACTATTTCCTCAGATTGCAAATCAAGCAGCTCAAAGAAGGAACTTTCGTGATCCAGATGAAGTATTGCCTTGAGCTTCTTAAGCGTTTTGACATGGCTAACTCCAAAGAAATTGACACTCCAATGCCTACATACACAAACTTGAATCAAAATGAGAATGGTAAGGATGTAGATGTAAAGAAGTATAGAGGTATGATAGGTTATCTCCCTTATCTTACCTCATCTCGAACGGATATCATGTTTAGTGTATGTATTTGTGCGAGGTACCAATCATGTCCTAAGGAATCACACTTAAAAGTCGTCAAGCGCATACTTAGATACCTATCTAGTACTCCAAAGTATGGGCTTTGGTATTCCAAGGGAAATGATTGTTCTTTGGTTGGCTATTCCGATTCCGACTTTGTCGGTTTCAAATCGGATAGGAAAATCACAAGTGGCACTTGTCATTTTTTCTTAAATTCCTTAGTGAGTTGGCATAGAAAAAAGCAAGTTTCCGTTGCTTTGTCAACAGCCGAGGTAGAATACTTTGCGGCCAATAGTTGTTGTGCTCAAGTCTTGTGGCTCAAGAAACAATTACTCGAATTCAATGTTAAACTTGAACATATTCGTATTTTGTGTGATAATACAAGCGCCATCAACCTAACCAAAAACCCTGTGTTGCATTCACGCACCAAACATATTGAATTTTTCCATCATTTCCTCAGGGATCATGTAGAGAAAGGTAATGTTGTGTTTGAGCATGTTGATACCAAGAATTAACTTGCAGATATTTTCACAAAACCACTTGCCACAAAGCCTTTTTTTAACATCCGTAGGGAACTGGGTGTTCTCGATATCTTGGATCGTGTCTAAAGTTTCATGATTGCATGCTCTATATCTATGCTTGTCTATATTCTTATTTAACAATATTGAGAAGATCAAGCTATATGTGAGGGCATCTATCATTGATCGTCATTGGAGGTAATAATGTTCCTCTGTAGCAAAATACTCTTGATCACATATATGTGTAAGATAGTGTGTCATTTTGTATGTTAGATTGATGTTTATTCTATGGTTTGAATATATTTTTATCCATTTGTAAGTTTGAAATATGTGTGAGACTTTTATTTGTTAATTTTTGATGCATAAATGACTTAAAAAATGTGTTTTTACATATTTTCGCTGTGTGAGTCGACCAAAACAGGTCATAGGTCGACTCATGATTATGCCTTTTTAACAAGTTTTGGATCGGGTATGCATAGGTCGATCTATAGGTCGACTCAAACCGTGTGCATTTGAAATTGTCAAATTTTCATCAGTATGTGTCGATGCATAACTTCTTTAGGTCGATGCGTCGCTGAAAATATCTAAAAAATCTTGAAAAATGCAGCGCCTCTTCATTTTGTTTGACCCATTAATTACATTTCTTCATTCAATGCATTCAAACATTATCATTTGCATTTAGACAACTCTCTTCCACTTCTCCTCTCCCAAAAGTCTCTACAAAACCTAAAACCACAATCTCAATAAAGTCCTTCAGGATCACAAGGTTTCAATTGAGTTTTTCATCATCAATTCAAATTCAAACTACTGTTCATCTTCTCTATAATTTGAATTTCATGGCTACCAGAAGAGTAACCGGGAAAATAACCATAAGAACTCCGACATCAGTAGCTGGCACTTCGCAACCTAGGGCAAATGTCCCGGTAAATGCTCTCTCTCTACTCTCTACTGAATTGGCTTAATCATATGAGAAGAACTTTAGCAAAAGGTCTATTGTGAAACAATTTGTCTATTATCACAAAACTCTTGAACGCATGCACATTCAGGAAGTTCTCGAACTTCTGGATTTTCAAGAGTTTAATCTGTTTTTGGAATGTGACACAAAGTATAATTAAGATCTCGTTCGATTGTTCTATATGAGTTTTCAGGGAAAATTTGATGGTTATGAGTACAGTTGTAAAATAGGTGATAGAAGGGTATCAGTAAATGATCGAGTTTGGAAAGATTTATTTAATATGTGTCCATTGTCTGCTCCACTTACTAAGATCACTGATACTAGAACTGTTGATGGCTATGAGTTTAAGGAAGCTTTAAATTCAATGTTGAAGAAACCCTTTGCTGATCATATTATGGCTAGTGATCTATTTCCTAAGTCGCTCACTACTGGTCGGTTGAAACCAATTGATAGAATCCAGCAGTGGATAGTATCTCACATCCTTCTTCCTAAGAAGGGAGGTTACTCCATGGTTGACCAGGATGAGGTACACTTAGTTTACATTTTGAAAAAGAAAATAAAAATTCATTGGCCTCATTATATTGCGAGCAGGATTTATGCTTTGAGGGATTCTGGCAGAGGTACTACTTTATCTTATGCCTTGTTTATTCAAAGTGTGCTTAACCGTGTTGAAGTGGTTGTCAAAGGGATTCCGTATATGTATTTGACAGCAAATCAAGAATTCTGTCAAAAGACCCTGACCATGATGAGATATTTGTGGGATAAAGAAGAGAAACGTTACAGGTTCATAGTGAAGGCCTCTAGCTCACGGGTCCAAGAGTCAGGTGAAGATGATGATGAAGAGGAAGAAGAAGAAGTCGCTCATGCAATGGAAATTGACCATAATGATACTAAACAAAATAACAGTGGCTGGTTGGATCAATCATCTCCTATAGATCCCTATGCAAATTAGGGATGGAGTGAGTGCCAACAAACAGGATGGACCTCTTTCGGTTCAGCCTATATGCCTTCAACAAACAACTGGAACCAGCAAGAGTCCTATTACATGCCTCCTTCTCCTCTGCGCCCTCAACAAAATAATGATGAAGTTCTTGAGATGTTGAGAAACATGCAGCCCCAACAGCAAAATTTTGCTACCGCTCAAAAGGAACAGTGCACTGCATTTCAGAACCAGATTCAGGCTTAGACCGAGAACTTTAATTTGTTCGCCACCACCATCATTGGACGTTTTGATACTATGGATGAAATGCTTTGGGTCAGAATCAAGCTCTTATGATAAGTTTCAACGTTCTCAACAGGGCTGTTTTTGAACTCACTGAGCGATTGAATGAGCAACAACCCCCACCACATCCAGAATATCATTTCAGAGGGAGGGGCCATCCATTTAGGGGGAGGCGACATTGAGGATGATGTTGTTTAGCTGTAGTGCATATCATGTTATCTTTTGTTCATCTCATTTTATGTTTACCTTTTTTATATGTTTGTTTGTTTGTTAGTTTGAGACTTGGAGATATTTTGGAACATGGTGTTAGTTTAATGAACTTCACTTTTTTTATATGCTTCTCGTCCTATTTATCTTCATATTTTTTCCATTAACATCATTTTATGTGGATGTTTGTTAATGCGTTTTGTTGCACCCTAAAATTTGCCCAACATTTATTTACCTAGCTTATGTTTCATTTCATTCACATTAGCGTTATCATTTGCATTTCATTGACATGTATGCAGGAGATCAAGAGGTGTTATTACCAATCAAGAGATATACAAGACTATGAGGCTAGCTAAAAAGGTTTATCTAAGTGCTTAAGGGTTGATATCCTTACCAGAGAAGTTAAAAGATCCTCAGAGAGAGTGGTTGAAACCAAGGGTGTGTGTCTCCTAACTTGAGAGTTGTGGGAAGCCATCAGATGATTCTGAGGCCATGAAGTTGGACTTGAGGTATTGAGAGAGCTCATGAGAAATGTTGAAGGTCATGTGGGAGCTCAGACAAGTCCTTATGCAAGACTAAGAAGCCTCAGCCATGATTGGTGCAGCTAGGGTTTGACTGGGTCAACCCTAAGTCAACTGAGGATTTGAAGAAGGTTGAGACTTAATTCAAGAGACATGTGACCATGGATGGATACATTGAGATGTTCTAAGGATTATTCCAAGGTTAACTCATCATGATTGAAGAGTTTGAGAAGTTTAGGCTAGGGTTTCTAAGGCTTGACAGTGTAAAATCCCCTGGCTTGACCCCTGACTTCAAGATCATTTAACTCAAGATGTGATTTTCATCTCATCTTGACCCCAACATGATTGTTGTAGGGCATGATCTTAGCTTTAATTTGAGTACTATAAGTCCTTGATAGGGTTTATAGAACTCAAGTTATAAGCCAGACAAGTTACAAGTCATCTGAGGCATGTGAATTTGGAGCTTGAAAGTTACCCAACTTGCAGGACACTTTTTCCCTAGAAGGATGATTCCTATGAACTTTTGGTCAACATGAATTTTGTTCCTTATCCTCTTAGATTTCCATAGAGTACTAGAAGTCCATGATTGGATTTGTAGAACTCAAGTTATGGCTTTGACAAGTCAAGGGTATTTTGGGTATTTGGACATTACATGTCATTTTGAATTATGAGTCCATTTCACTATCTTGCAAGCATCAAATGGAGTTTTGTTCAACTTGAAAGTTGCTCAATATGATGTTTTTAGCTTAGCCAAGTATCAAGAGTCCATTGATATGGATTAAAACAAGCATTGGTTGAAGAAATTTCACAAAAAGACCATTTTAATGAATTAAAAAGGGAAAAATTCAAAACAATTGATAATTGAATGATTTCAAGCCAAATTTGTGTTCATTTTGATTGGAAAATAAGTTCTAAACACAATGGAATTATTAGAATTTTCATTTGAGGCTTGGTTCATGGTGCTTTAGTTTGTGACTTCATGAATAAGCTACACATCCAAAATCATTCACAAGGCACAACCAAGGTTTCCTTTTGATTCAAACTCATTCACAAGGTCATATACAAGTGGAATGAAGGTTCTAGAAGGTGTGATCAAGGCAAATTCGTTTTTTCCATTGTTGGAATTTTGGAAGAAACTTGAAAATTGGATATCATAATTTGGGCTTCCCATGGACCTCAAAAGCCCACAAATCATTTCTATATATTGCCATGAATGACTTCAGATGAAGTTTGGTGATGGAATGAGCTTGGAAAGGTAAGAAATACATTGAAAAAGTTTGTTACAAGTGAAAATTGAATTTCAACTTAGAGGCCATTTCTAGAGCAATTGAGCATTGAAGTAGCTTCTACCATCATCAAGGATTGAATCTGCAGAAGATTGGATCAAGATTCGCGCCATAACCGCTCCAATTCGAAGCTCCAACTCAGGTTTTTACATTTCAAAATTATGCTCTGTTCTTGATGAATTAAGATAGAATATGCATGTGGTTATGTAGTACATGAACCATAGATGGATTTTGGATGAAAAAACTGAAGTTTAGAGACAATTTTAGGATGAACACGTTTTTGGTTTGGATTGGTATCTCTCTGTTCTTGGAGTTTTAGTACAAATAAGTATGATATTTGAAATCCTTGTGAAAAATCCTTCAAGATTGGTTCAAAAATCACTCGATTCCGTTGAGAAATGAGAGAGATATGTGTTGGAGATGTTCGCTGAAAAACCTTACGGTTACCGTCTGGCCGTGCTGTGTGTGTTCCCTCCCAACGGATTTCAAATGAAGAAGAAATACAGCCACCGTCGGGTTCGCGTGGAAATGTTGACTTGGTACGTGCATCTAACAGCCGCGATTTCGCCACATCATCCCGTCCAAAACGACGTAGTTTTGTTAAATGAATTTCCCTGGGCTTAAGAGATATTGCTACGTGCACCCCACTCCTCATGGGCCCAGTCCAGTTTGCCTTGGATTATCTACTACTTGCACCACCCTTCCAATTCCATTTAATTTCCATTTCTTTTATTTTTTCTGTTTTAATGATGTTAGATATTAATTCATTAAAAATAGTTAATTGCTTCATAAAATCACAAAAAAATACTTTCTTGCTAGCTTAAGATGTGTAGAATTTTATCGTATATTTTATTTTAATTTTCCATTTCTTTTTCAATTAAATTCGTATTTTCTCTTTTAATGTGTTTTTAATGGTTGAAAACTGACATGCTTGATTTGTTGATTTTTGTATTGGCTCATATTTTAGAATTTAGTTCTAATTTTTTGTATGCTAGCTATAGACTCATTGATTGTTTTGTGTAATTTTTATCAGATATTTTTAGAGCCTTTAAATGTAGTTTTGAATTAAATATTTGTGACCTTCCTCACTTGGTGGTTCATTTGCATACCTCACATTGTTCTTTCTGTTTGAACCATTTTCTTTTGGATTTTCCCCCCATCCTTTTGGATGTTGATTATGTACATATTAAGGTGCTTCCATGATTTTTGTGGTAATTTTTAGATAGCTTTTGGTGCTGTTTTAGAATTAGATCATTAGACCTTCCATTTTAGGGTTATTTTGTGACACGTTGTGGTTTAGGATTTGTTTAGAGACTTTCCCATTAGGTTTGGCCCCTGGCCTTTCTACTATAGATACCTAACATACTTAGGTTACCTTAGAAATTTTCCTAGGATTTTAGAATTAGTTTTGGTATTTTAGATTGAATTAATACTTAGGCTAGTCTTAACATGTTCATAACATAGCCTTTCCTTTTGATTGATTTCATTGATGACTTTTAGCATGAGATGATTTCCCTATTTCTCTTGGATGTTGCTTTATACATGTTATAGCTTCTGTTTGCTTGATTATGATGATTGATTTGGAGTTTTAGTTTCCCTTTGATAGCTTTCTTATAGCTTGTTCTGATTAGGGATTAGGAAGAGCCTTAGTGGTTTCTTTCTTTCTTCAAATAAACATGGATAGCTTTGTTTGCTTTCCATCCCATCCCATGATTCAAATTCCTCATGTGAAAGCCCATCTCTCCTTTGGAGGGATGTAAGGCATGTCATAATGATTAGAACTTTTGAGGATGCCTTTCATGGATGCATGGTTGAGTGTCATGATGGATTCCTTAGGTTTCCATCATGCTTCCCATCATCATGTACTCATCTTGTTGATTCTCTTCATTCTGGTTGAAATAGCTTGTTAAAGCTTGAAGACGGAGCATTCATTTCCTTCTCTTGAAGATGGTTTGAGCTTGAAGATTGGTTTACAGACTGTAGGTTTGCTTTGCTGTCAGAAGATTGCCTTGCTTGTTGTCTTGTTTGCTGTTTTCCTTGATTGAATTACTGTATTGATGTGACTTATTTGGTATGTTGCATTAGATTAGGTTTCCATATAGATGATTCTAAGCCTAAGAGCATCCTAAAGGGTTGAGTTGCTCCCTTTGCTTGTTTGCATAAGAGGATGAGTTGAGCTCCCTCTACTTGTCTGTTATTGATTTGCTTTGCTTGATTGCTTAGAGGTTGAGTGAGTTTCCCTCTGCTTGTATTGATGTATAGCATGTGCATCTCTACTGTTTTCTTCTGTTTACTATTTAAGCTAATGCTTTATCTGTTTCTGTATACCCTTGACATGATCCCCTAAGAATCTCACTTCCTTTGATAAGGAAGTGATGATTAGAACTTTAGGTTGAAACCTATGCATGATAACATCTAGGAGTTCCCTGTTTCAAACCTCAACTATAGGATGAATCCTTGGCATGACAACATTAGGACTTGATAGTTTCCCTTTAGTTGTGTCTGTTCTCTCTTCTTATCTTCAAACAAATCAAAATACAGTAATAAAGGTTAACTAATGTCGTACGTTACGAGCCTTAAGCTACTTGGGAAATGATTGTTGAAGGGTCACTCTTCAACAGTCAGGATGTTTAGCCTGGCACCCTTAGGGTGACATGCGACGCATTCACTCCTAAGTCATAGTCTCTAGTGTGATATTAGTTGCAAACAACCATAAAAAACAGTTCTTCCGTAAAAGACAGAAAACAAACTTCAAAACTTTTTTCCCCGTGGGCCCATAATTCAAAGGAAAGCTTTTCTGAAGAAAAGAGTGTCGTTAACTCTCAGTTCTACCGCAAATGGTAACGTACGAGCCTCTGACGAGCAAGCTGCATACACCAAACTGCTGGAACTGTTTGTTAACCCTACTCGAAAAACAGATGAATCTAAACCCTTGTAATTCGTATTGTCCTGAACTACGTAAGCTCTGATCTCTCATATTTGTTGAGAGTACGTAGGCACAATACTGAGGTATTGGCGAGCCACCTTCCCCCATCCGTTAACCGTAGTTAGCCGAACTACGTTGACTCTGATTTCTCATTCTCTGATGAGAATACGTAGGCATAAAGTGCGACGCTTTTCCGAGTCTTTTTCTTTTTCTTTTTAGACCAGCCTTGATAGGTAGATAGATAAAACCAACCCGTCAGATAAGCACAACAAGCATGGATCCCATCGAGTACGATGGACGTGAGGGGTGCTAATACCTTCCCCTTACGTAACCGACTCCCGAATCCAGACAATGGTTGCGATGAACTTGTCTTATACCTTTTCGTCAGGTTTTTTCGATTGTTTCCTTTCCCGCTCTGAGGGATAAATAACGAAAGGTGGCGACTCTTCTGTTTTGCCGGCACCTTATTTTTGCGGTAGCGACAGCTGGCGACTCTGGTGGGGATCGAACCCAGAATCTCTGGTTCCCTATGCGAGTCAATCCTAGCGCTTGCGTGTTTACTTGTTGGGTTTGTGTTTATTTATCGCATTTTACTTTCCCGCATTTTATTTTCAGTATGATATGATTATCTGTGCTGTTGTGGGAGGGACATTCTGATGAGTGATGAGCCAAAACCCAGGCTTGAGAGTATATACCTAGCATTAGAGTGGAGATTAGTGACGGACCTGTATGCTTAGCATGCACCAGTCCCCATGAAATCCATACTCAGAAGAGATTCTCTTTGATGACTTCTCTTCTGACCCTTAGGGCTCGACATGAGGTTGGATCTGAGGGTTGTCGACACTGGGGACCGATCATTTGTGATTCAGCTAAGAGAGGCCGCTTCAAGAGATGATGATGCCACCCCTTCTGGGTATCATATCATTGTTTCTTGAAAGTCTGTGACGCTGATGAACGCATAGGATGCCGAACCTTGTCCGTGATTAGGTCCATACCTGTGAGAAGTGTCGGGTTATTGCAGGAAACCTTAACCTTCAGACAACCTGGTTTTCTTGACAGTGAATCAGTTTTGTTGGTATCAGAGGTTCTCATCATCAGATATGTGTTTGTTCTTGACAAAGCAGATTTATGGTCTGGTATCCGAGGTTCTCATCATCAGAGATGTGTTTGTTCTTGACAGAGCAGAATTATTGGTCCTCTTCAGGGTTTTGTTGTCAGAGTAGTGTTGTGGTTATGTTGAAATAGAGCCTTGATCTCCTCGACAGCAGCCTTGATCTTCTGCAGCATCCTAACACTCTTGCATCTTGCATCTTGCATTTTTTGCATTTTCATTGGCATATCATTAACGTGTGTTTGTGTTGCAGGTGCATACTTCATCCCTGATTCTAGTGATCTATCTTCCCCGGCCATCATGGAGACTCTGAAAAGAACCGTCGCCTACAGATTCCCTACACCAGATGTCAGTGCCATCCTGAGTTTGAAGACCCTGGCTGATGAGACAGTTCTGGCAAAGTTCAGGCAGACGTATGGGAGATTGCTGAAGTATGTCTACAAGCCCTCTGCCCACAAGATCAATGGTCTGTACCCGTTGCTACAGTTTTACGAGGCCCTGCTGAGATGCTTTCTGTTTCCCGACTATGTTTTGGCCCCTAATCTGGAGGAGTATGCTGACTTGATAGGCATTCCTGTTAAGGATCAAATGCCTTTTCATCATGTTGACACTGAACCTAAGCTGGTTGACATGAGAAGCCAACTACTGTGGACATCCTGAAGTATGAACATGTAGTGGCTGAAAAGGAAGAGTTGAAGAAGGTCAATGAAGAATTGGAGAAAGAGCTGGCACAGGTTAGAAGCGAGAGAAATGAGGTCGTCTACTCCTTCAAAAAGCAGACAGAGCTGGTGAACCGGCTAGGCACGGATTTGACTAAGCAGATAGCTGATCATGAACGCTTGGGTCTGGACTTCAAATCTGTCAATGATGTACTGGCCACCAAGAAGCAGAACCTGGACGAGGCATACCGAAGAATCTCCAAGTTCAACCAGCAATGGAATGCCACTCTAGCCAACGGCAAGGAACAGGAGGCCAAACTGAAACAGCAGATCTCCAAATTGAAAGCTCAGGTGAAGGCTAGTGAGAAGAGGTTTGATGAGGAAACTGCTCGCAGATATGCCGCTGAAGACCTGCTAAACAAAGCTCTCGCTAACCTGAAGGATCGCAAGCAGAAGTTCGAATCCAAGAAACGGAGGTTAGAATATTGTTTCGGCGAATGAGCGTGGGAAGACTCCGTTGAAGGCCTTCAATACACTATTATGCAGAGGGAGTTACTCGTCGAGGGGTTACTCACTCAGCCTGATCATCCAGAAATGAAGGGGTTGTTAGAAGAGTTTCACGCCCGTGGGTGTGCTTGACTATATTTGTAATCCTCTGTTCTGATCATTGTTGTATGCTGACCATCACCAGGCTTGTTGGTCGAGGTCATACTGTTGATTTTGCTTGTACTCAGTGACATTGTATGCTGCCTTGATGGGCTTTATATATATATATATATATATATATGAGATGTTATTTCCATGACTGGATCCGGACTTCTTATTATCAGCACTGGCACTCTGGCACTAGAATCGGGGGAGAAATCTCCCTAAGGCACAGACACACGTTTGCATTTGCATGAATCATTTGCATGACAGGTACCTTGCCATTTTCCTAACCCCCTGTTGATACAGGTTGTTTCAGGTTTGTCTCAGGTTGATCCGAGCAATGGAGCGGGTACGAGCGGAGCTGAGAGAGGTCCGAGGCTAGCTGAGGCAGGTTATGAGGGACCAGCAGGCGCTCAAAGAGGAGAACGACCAGCTGAAGAATCAGATGGGCCTGATGGCAGAAGTGCTAGAACATACTCCGAAGGGAATGCGAGCAAAAGCCCGAGGCTGCAACCGGCATACTTGCTCCACGGGTATCTGAAGAACCCGCACCTAGGCATGATAAGCCTAACAGATCCTCTGCGCAGCATGAAGCTCAGAACGCTTCCCGTCAGCAGCCACGTCCGGTTCCGCAAGACAACCCCAGAAGGCAAGGTCAAAAGAGGAGACTATCTGACAAGATCCTTGATCCAATCTCGATGGATTATGACCAGTTATTGCAACTCCTGCTCCAACTTCAGTTGGTTAAACATCGAACGTTGGCTCCAATGATTGGACAGCTACCACCCGACTACGACGTGAACGCCCGTTGTGAGTTCCACTCTTGAGCACCGAGGTATGATATATTGAACTGTAGAGCTTTTAAGCATAAGGTTCAAGACATGATTGAGTCAAGAACAATTGAATTCGTTCCGGGCGGCATGAAAGCATCAAGCAAATTCATCTCTTATTGTGCAAGAGATATGGATGTTCCCATGATCTCATCTGAAGATGAGAAGGATCAGGAGTATATCCCGCGATCTTTGAGGTCTGAATCGCCTTGCCCACAACTTTTTCATGTTCCTGGGTCGAGCTCCAGGATGAAAACCCCTGAACAGAGAGGATCCTCGCTAGGTCAAACCTCGTCTCCGAATTGTTTCTGCCATACAGAATCGGTAACCTCTCGCTCCGTTGCAGCAAAACTATTGGAGCCCGAATCAGAGTCGACCTCACAACAGTCGTTCTTCTGATTGAGTCTGAAGACTTCAAGGTTAGCTCCCCTCAGCAGCAAATAAGTGTAAAAGCCCAATTCCCTGAAAGCTAGCAATCTGCATTTTATCATGTCATTTATTTACATTTGTAGTTTCTTTCCTGTTAGAATTTCAAATTTCGTTTGTAAAGCATGATTGTTTTTCAATTGATATTGATAATGAAATAAATATGCATGTTTTGAACTAATCCATTCGAGTTCACTCTATTGCTTTCTTTTATTTCTAACACTTGTTTAGGTGGAATCCAGGGAGGATGACGAAATCCCATGATGCGTAAGCTTCCGATGCTATGCTTTTGAAAAAAACCTGTTGATGATGTACAAACATTGTTTCAAATCCCAAACACTGGAGATATAAGGAAGAAAATCCCTTGTTAACCCCTTTGAGCCTAGTTGTAGGAGTTTCTTTCTGAAGATAAAAACCCTCAATCTTAACTTGGGGCAGGGTAGGTGTCAGTTAATTTGACCAAGCATTCAAATAACAAAAGGAGTGTTCGTTCAAGGATCAATCACACCGCTATAGGTCGTACCTAAAAAACCATGATGGTTAAACCTGGACGATCAGGAGTGAAACAGTCACAATCTCTTTAACAAGTCATACGAGCCGATGCCATGCGATTTGTTCCAAAAAAAAGAGAGAAAAAGAGAAAGAAAAGAATCGAAAAGAAAAGCCCACTAAGTCGAATCTTGAAAGCAAGCGACTTAGGCAAAAATTAGGGTGCCCCGCTGGACTTTAAAACTGAAGAAACTCTAAAGAGTTAGTCCAGGCAAAAGTTAGGGGAAAACGAAAAAACGAAAAAACGAAAAGCGAAAAAGGATTACGAAAGAAAATCCCCGAGAAAGAACGAAATCATATGGCTACCGGTGCCCAAACAAAGACGAAAAGCGAGTGACTGTCACTCCAAAAACTTGCGGTTTCCTGAACCTTCACTCCTGTCATATAACCTTTGAAAGGTAAACGCTAAGGTCGAATTAGCTGAACGTAGGATCGGAGAACATCAAGGAGAATGGGTGGGTTAAAATGAATTTTGAGCCTTTATCCTTTCTTTCTTAAACCATGAGCCTGACCACGTTACACCATGTAAAAGACCTAATTGAAATAGGTTTGTTTCGAAAGCATACATCGGTAAAGATCGCGTCGGAACTGACTCCTAGATAGGATTCTCAATACAACGTTGTTTTAGTGTTGGCATGTTAATGAATGATTTCATATATTTTGTCATAAAAAATTTTTTTCTCAATGAACAGGAATGGATTTCGAAAACTGCCATATGCATTGTATTTGATGTGTCTTTTATGTAGAACAACTTGTTTTACTAGCAAGTAAACGCTTGACAGCAGGAAAGTTTCCACGATGGAAAGAGTTGATCAGGACAAAATGCAGAACGCCAGAATATTCCGGTGAACCGGGGCAAGCTATGTCAAATGATCACAGATGGGTGTCAGCCATCCAAAAATCGTTAATCCTGGGCAATCAGGTCGAGATTTGATGAATCTCTCGCAGCTAAGCGTACTACTCCCCACAGATCAGCCCATGAGGGGCAAAGTCATGACAAGACTGGGGCAGGTCACCCCGGGAGCGTCGAAGCTACCCTTATCTTGAAGGTTATTAACTTGAAGCACCTTTGCAAGGTTCAAGATGCTGAGGCAGATCTGGGTGCAGAGATTGCAGATTTCCTTTCAAGGAACATCCCCAAAGAGATCCCACCAGGCTGGGGCAAAAGCTGAAAGCAAAGGAGTCGTTCCTCCTCGTGTTGGCATAGATTGTCAGGGTTTGTTAGAAGTTGTCGGAAGATTCTGGGGCAAGCCATCTCGAGTTCGTTTTGTGGCATGTTTCCCAAGCAGGATGATTCCTTCTTCCCTAGCAAGTTCAGCAGTGTCTCCCCGCGGAGTCTGAACATGGGACCGTGAGCATTGATATGTCTCCCCGAGCAGAGATAGATTCTCTCCAACCAGATGTATCCTAGGCAGGATCATCATTTTCCCAGTTGAGTCATGCGCTGAAGCGTATGTTCATCCCCAACACTGAGCCAATGTGCAGTTTTCCCGTAGAAAACTATTCGCAAGTGTCCAACTTCCGATAGTTCAGACTGAAGTCTCCAGGAGAATTTAAATTCCCCACAAAGTTGTACTCTCCCCGGCAGGTAGGAGTGATTCCAGTGTCTGGTTACCCTCCCAGCCGAGTTTGCAGTTCCCCAAGAGAGCTGAGTCCTTGGAAGTCGTTCAGGCCATGATTGGTTTTCCCTAGTAGAGAGTATTGAATAGCTGATGCTATACTTCCCCGTTGGAGTCCGTGTCTCCAAGAAGTTTCTACCTGCGAAGGTCGTGCAGTTTATTTTTGCGATTGACATCGTTTCCTCGACAGTTTGTGGTTTGTATACCTAGTTGAGCGAGTTCAGGTTCTCGTAGAACTTTGTTCCCCCCGCAGCAGTCGTCTGGAGTTCGTTTCCCCAGGTTGAACCCAATTGAGATCGGTGTGACTTCTTCTCCTCGACAGGATGATTCCTTCCCCCACCAGAGTGGTTCTTTCTCCTTGACAGGAGGATTTTCCCTTCAGCATTTATTTTGCTGATGGGGTCATAGCATTTTGCATGATTGCATAGCATTTACCCTAAACGCGTAGCATTTCCATCGTGTGGAGCATTACGCCATGGTCAAACATATGCATATGAAACATGAGCTAGGTCATTACCATTCTTGTTTTGCAGGTGTTCCTCCACAGAATGGTTTGTTCTAGATGATTCTTGAATTCCCCAGCGAAGTTGTTTGCTTAAGATGATTCTTAAAATCCCCTATGGATTCACCAGAGTGGGTTGCTCAAGTTGATGCTTAGAGTCCCCGGCAGAGTGTTTGCTCAGGATGATTCCTGAAATCTCCAGCAGAGTTATTGGTTCAGGGTGATTCTTGAAGTCCCCGGCAGAGTTGTTTGTCCAAGATGATTCTTGAAGTCCTCAACAGAGTTGATTCATCCAGAATGATCTCTGGATCTCTGAAGCAGAGTTACCTGATAATTCTCCAGAATCCCCAGCGTAGATGTGTCATCCCCAGCATGTTTTCAACAGAGAAGTTGAGATTTCCTTGAAGACTTAATGATTGAAGTCCGACAGTAGTGCAAAAACCCCTGACTTACTGATGAAGTCTAACGACAATGTCAAAGCAGTTCTCCCAGCTGACGCGGAGTGCCTGACGACAAAAGAATGTATGTCCTTATTGGTCCGTGATTGATTAAGGATTCCATTTGAAGACTTACCGATGAAGTCCAGCTGCGATGTCGAAGCAGTTTGCCTAGCTGGCGCAGAGTGCCTGACGGCAAAAGATTGTGTATCCTTATTGATCCGTGAATGACTAAGGATTCCATTTCAAGACTTACTGATGAAGTCCAACTGCGAGGCCGAATCAGTTCTCCCAGCTAACGTGGAGTGCCTGACGGTGAAAGAATAGATATCCCAATTGGGTTCATGATTGACCGAGGATTATATTTCAGACTTGCTAACGAAGTCCGGCTGACGCCCGAGATGTTATTTGAATGCCCGACGGCATAATTAACTTGATTGCTAAAAAGTTCCTAATGACCTGATGAGTCCCAAGGAATCCTTCTGCCACAGTGTCGCAGAATGCCTGACGGCAATATCAGCTATGTATCGTCGGTTACCGAGTGACCAGTGATCCCTTGATGATTTGAGGAAGAAGCTGCAGCGAAATCTGATAATCATCCCGACGGAGATTTGAGAGTAGCCCTTCACCAGTTACCGAGTAACCGGTGATCCCTTATTGACTTACTGATGAAGTCCGACAAAGATACTGTCGACGTTCCTAGCGACATGATGAGTCCATAGGTGACGATAAGGAATTCTTCTGCAGTGGCGCAGATTGCTCGACGGCATAATCAGCCATCATTCACCAGTTACCGAGTAACCGGTGATCCCTTATTGACTTACTGATGAAGTCCGACAAAGATATTGTCGACGTTCCTAGTGACATGATAAGTCCATAGGTGACGATAAGGAATTCTTCTGCAGTGGCACAGATTACCCGACGACATAATCAGCCATTATTCACCAGTTACCGAGTAACCGGTGATCCCTTATTGACTTACTGATGAAGTTCGACAAAGATGTTGCCGACGTGCCTAGCGACACGATGAGTCCATAGGTGACGATAAGGAATTCTTCTGCAGTGGCGCAGATTGCCCGACGGTATAATCAGCCATCATTCACCAGTTCCCGAGTAACCGGTGATCCCTTATTGACTTACTGATGAAGTCCGACAAAGATACTGTCGACGTTCCTAGCGACATGATGAGTCCATAGGCGACGATAAGGAATCCATCTATCCTTCACTAGTTACCATGTAACCGGTGACCCCTTGATGACTTGAGAACGAAGATCTACAGCAAAATCAGATGATCATCCTGACGGAGATTTGAGATTAGACCCTTCACCAATTACCGCGTGACCAATTCCCCAGCAGAGTTGCCGTGCAACTGTCATGCTCAGTTTCGAAGATGTTCCTACCAATTGGAGTACCGTTTACCTGTATGGTTAACAAATCATCAGTTACCGTGTAACCGGTGATCCATTGATGATTCGAGGATGCAATGATATCAGATAAATTAGAAAATCATCCTGACAGAGATTCAGATCAGTATTTCTCCAGCAAGTTGTCGTGCAACTATTATTTCAATTTCCGAAGATTTGTCCCCATCAGAGTACCGTGTACTTGTGCAGTTGGCAAATTTACGGGTATGTTGGTATTCAACCGTCTTTTACCTTGATTGTTTGAGAGTCATTCGCTTCTCACCCAGTCAGGTCCAAGCCGTTTGAATAGTGGCAGCTGTTGCACCCCAAAATTTGCCCAACATTTCTTTACCTAGCTTATGTTTCATTTCATTCACATTAGCGTTATCATTTGCATTTCATTGACATGTATGCAGGGGATCAAGAGGCATGATTACCAATCAAGAGCTATACAAGGCTATGAGTCTAGCTAAGAAGGTTTATCTAAGTGCTTAAGGGTTTATATCCTTACCAGAGAAGTTAAAAGATCCTTAGAGATAGTGGTTGAAACCAAGGGTGTGTGTCTCCTAACTTGAGAGTTGTGGGAAGCCATCTGATGATTCTGAGGCCATGAAGTTGGACTTGAGGTCTTGAGAGAGCTCATAAGAAATGTTGAAGTTCATGTGGGAGCTCAGACAAGTCCTTATGCAAGACTAAGAAGCCTCAACCATGATTGGTGCAGCTAGGGTTTGACTGGGTCAACCCTAAGTCAACTGAGGATTTGAAGAAGGTTGAGACTTAATTCAAGAGACATGTGACCATGTATGGATACATTGAGATGTTCTAAGGATGATTCCAAGGTTAACTCATCATGATTAAAGAGTTTGAGAAGTTTAGGCTAGGGTTTCTAAGGCTTGACAGTGTAAAATCCCCTGGCTTGACCCCTGATTTCAAGACCATTTAACTCAAGATGTGGTTTTCATCTCATATTGACCCCAACATGATTGTTGTAGGGCATGATCTTAGCTTTAATTTGAGTACTATAAGTCCTTGATAGGGTTTATAGAACTCAAGTTATGAGTCAGACAAGTTACAAGTCATCTGAGGCATGTGAATTTGGAGCTTGAAAGTTACCCAACTTGCAGGACACGTTTTCCATAGAAGGATGATTCCTATGAACTTTTGGTCAACATGAATGTTGTTCCTTATCCTCTTAGCTTTCCATAGAGTACTAGAAGTCCATTATTGGATTTGTAGAACTCAAGTTATGGCTTTGACAAGTCAAGGGTATTTTGGGTATTTGGACATTACAGGTCATTTTGAATTATGAGTCCATTTCATTATCTTGCAAGCTTCAAATGGAGTTTTGTTCAACTTGAAAGTTGCTCAAAATGATGTTTTTAGCTTAGCCAATTATCAAGAGTCCATTGATATGGATTAAAACAAGCATTGGTTGAAGAAATTTCACAAAAAGACCATTTTAATGAATTAAAAAGGGAAAAATTCAAAACAATTGATAATTGAATGATTTCAAGCCAAATTTGTGCTCATTTTGATTGGAAAATAAGTTCTAAACACAATGGAATTATTAGAATTTTCATTTGAGGCTTGGTATATGGTGCTTTAGTTTGTGACTTCATGAATAAGCTACACATCCAAAATCATTCATAAGGCACAACCAAGGTTTCCTTTTGATTCAAACTCATTCACAAGGTTATATGCAAGTGGAATGAAGGTTCTAGAAGGTGGAAGCAACACAAATTCGTTTTTTCCATTGTTGGAATTTTGGAAGAAACTTGAAAATTGGATATCATAATTTGGGCTTCTCATGGACCTCAAAAGCCCACAAATCATTTCTATATATTGCCATGAATGATTCCAGATGAAGGTTGGTTATGGAATGAGCTTGGAAAGGTAAGAAATACATTGAAAAAGTTTGTTACAAGTGAAAATTGAATTTCAACTTAGAGGCCATTTCTGGAGCAATTGAGCATTGAAGTAGTTTCTACCATCATCAAGGATTGAATCTGCAGAAGATTGGATCAAGATTCGCGCCATAACCGCTCCAACTCAGGTTTTTACATTTCAAAGTTATGCTCTGTTCTTGATGAATTAAGATAGAATATGCATGTGGTTAGGTAGTACATGAACCATAGATGGATTTTGGATGAAAAAACTGAAGTTTAGAGACAATTTTAGGATGAACACGTTTTCGGTTTGGATTGGTATCTCTCTGTTCTTGGAGTTTTAGTACGAATAAGTATGATATTTGAAATCCTTGCGAAAAATCCTTCAAGATTGGTTCAAAAATCACTTGATTCCGTTGAGAAATGAGAGAGATATGTGTTGGAGATGTTCGCCGGAAAATCTTACGGTTACCGTCCGACCGTGCTGTGTGTGTTCCCTCCCAACGGATTTCAAATGAAGAAGAAATACAGCCACCGTCGGATTCGCGTGAAAATGTTGACTTGGTACGTGCATCTAACAGCCGCGATTTCGCCACATCATCCCGTCCAAAACGACGTAGTTTTGTTAAATGAATTTCCCTGGGCTTAAGAGATATTGCTACGCACACCCCACTCCTCATGGGTCCAGTCCAGTTTGCCTTGGATTGTCTACTACTTGCACCACCCTTCCAATTCCATTTAATTTCCATTTCTTTTATTTTTTCTGTTTTAATGCTGTTAGATATTAATTCATTAAAAATAGTTAATTGTTTCACAAAATCACAAAAAAATACTTTATAGCTAGCTTAAGATGTGTAGAATTTTATCGTATTTTTTATTTTAATTTTCCATTTCTTTTCAGTTAAATTCGTATTTTCTCTTTTAATGTGTTTTTAATGGTTGAAAACTGACATGCTTGATTTGTTGATTTTTGTATTGGCTCATATTTTAGAATTTAGTTCTAATTTTTTGTATGCTAGCTGTAGACTCATTAATTGTTTTGTGTAATTTTTCTCAGATATTTTTAGAGCCGTTAAATGTAGTTTTCAATTAAATCTTTCTGACCCTCCTCACTTGGTGGTTCATTTGCAAACCTCACATTGTTCTTTATGTTTGAACCATTTACTTTTGGATTTTCCCCCCATCCTTTTGGCTGTTGATTATGTACATATTAAGGCGCTTCCATGATTTTTGTGGTAATTTTTAGATAGCTTTTGGTGCTGTTTTAGAATTAGATCATTAGACCTTCCATTTTAGGGTTATTTTGTGACACGTTGTGGTTTAGGATTTGTTTAGAGACTTTCCCATTAGGTTTGGCCCCTGGCCTTTCTACTATAGATACCTAACATACTTAGGTTCCCTTATAAATTTTCCTAGGATTTTAGAATTAGTTTTGGTATTTTAGATTGAATTAATACTTAGGCTAGTCTTAACATGTTCATAACATAGCCTTTCCTTTTGATTGATTTCATTGATGACTTTTAGCATGAGATGATTTCCCTATTTCTCTTGGATGTTGCTTTATACATGTTATAGCTTCTGTTTGCTTGATTATAATGATTGATTTGGAGTTTTAGTTTCCCTTTGATAGCTTTCTTATAGCTTGTTCTGATTAGGGATTAGGAAGAGCCTTAGTGGTTTCTTTCTTTCTTCAAATAAACATGGATAGCTTTGTTTGCTTTCCATCCCATCCCATGATTCAAAGTCCTCATGTGAAAGCCCATCTCTCCTTTGGAGGGATGTATGGCATGTCATAATGAGTAGAACTTTTGAGGATGCCTTTCATGGATGCATGGTTGAGTGTCATGATGGATTCCTTAGGTTTCCATCATGCTTCCCATCATCATGTACTCATCTCGTTGATTCTCTTCATTCTGGTTGAAGTAGCTTGTTAAAGCTTGAAGATGGAGCATTCATTTCCTTCTCTTGAAGATGGTTTGAGCTTGAAGATTGGTTTACAGACTGTAGGTTTGCTTTGCTGTCAGAAGATTGCCTTGCTTGTTGTCTTGTTTGCTGTTTTCCTTGATTAAATTACTGTATTGATGTGACTTGTTTGGTATGTTGCATTAGATTAGGTTTCCATATAGATGATTCTAAGCCTAAGAGAATCCTAAAGGTTGAGTTTCTCCCTTTGCTTGTTTGCATAAGAGGATGAGTTGAGCTCCCTCTGCTTGTCTGTTATTGGTTGGCTTTGCTTGATTGCTTAGAGGTTAAGTGAGTCTCCCTCTGCTTGTATTGCTGCATAGCATGTGCATCTCTACTGTTTTCTTCTGTTTACTGTTTAAGCTGATACTTTATCTGTTTCTGTATACCCTTGACATGATCCCCTAGGAATCTCACTTCCTTTGATAAGGAAGTGATGATTAGAACTTTAGGTTGAAACCTATGCATGATAACATCTAGGAGTTCCCTTTTTCAAACCTCAACTATAGGATGAATCCTTGGCATGACAACATTAGGGCTTGATAGTTTCCCTTTAGTTGTGTTCGTTCTCTCTTCTTATCTTCAAACAAATCAAAATACAGTAATAAAGGTTAACTGATGTCGTACGTTACGAGCCTTAAGCTACTTGGGAAATGATTGTTGAAGGGTCACTCTTCAACAGTCAGGATGTTTAGCCTGGCACCCTTAGAGTGACATGCGACGCATTCACTCCTAAGTCATAGTGTCTAGTGTGATATTAGTTGCAAACAACCATAAAAAAACAGTTCTTCCGTAAAAGACAGAAAACAAACTTCAAAACTTTTTGCCCCGTGGGCCCATAATTCAAAGGAAAGCTTTTCTGAAGAAAAGAGTGTCGTTAACTCTCAGTTCTACCACAAACGGTAACGCACGAGCCTTTGACGAGCAAGCTGCATACACCAAACTGCTGGAACTGTTTGTTAACCCTACTCGAAAAACAGATGAATCTGAACCCCCGTAATCCGTTTTGTCCCGAACTACGTAAGCTCTAATCTCACATATCTGTTGAGAGTACGTAGGCACAATACTGAGGTATTGGCGAGCCACCTTCCCCCATTTGTTACCCGTAGTTAGCCGAACTACGTTGACTCTGATTTCTCATTCTCTGATGAAAATACGTAGGCATAAAGTGCGACGCTTTGCCGAGTCATTTTCTTTTTCTTTTTAGACCAGCCTTGATAGGTAGATAGATAAAACCAACCCGTCAGATAAACATAACAAGCATGGATCCCATCGAGTACGATGGACGTGAGGGGTGCTAATACCTTCCCCTTGCGTAACCGACTCCCGAATCCAGACAATGGTTGCGATGACCTTGTCTTATACCTTTTCGTCAGGTTTTTCCGATCGTTTCCTTTCCCACTCTGAGGGATAAATAACGAAAGGTGGCGACTCTTCTGTTTTGCCGGCACCTTATTTTTGCAGTAGCGACACGTTTCTGTTGTAAAATATTTGATTGTGTTCAATTGGATATATTATGTTTCTCTTTGACCTTGTTGTTGCACCCTAAAATTTGCCCAACATTTCTTTACCTAGCTTGTCTTTCATTTCATTCATATTAGCATTATCATTTGCATTTCATTGAGATGTATCAAGGAGATCAAGAGGTATGATTACCAATCAATAGCTATACAAGACCATGAGGCTAGCTAAGAAGTTTTATCTAAGTGCTTAAGGGTTGATATCTTTACTAGAGAAGTTAAAAGAGCCTCAGAGAAATTGGTTGAAATCAAGAGTGTGTGCCCCCCAACTTGAGAGTTGTGGAAAGCCAGCACATGATTCTGAGGTCATGAAGTTGGAATTGAGGTCTTGAGAGAGCTCATGAGAAGTGTTGAAGATCACATTGAGGCCTAGACAGGTCATTGTGCAAGATTAAGGAGCCTCAGCCATGAGTGGTACAATTAGGGTTTGACTGGGTCAACTCTAAGTCAATTGAGGATTTGAAGGAAGTTGAGACTGAATTCAAGAGACATGTGATCATGGACTAATACATTGAGATGTTATAAGGATGATTCCAAGTTTAACTCATCATGATTGAAGAGTTTGAGAAGTTTCAGGCTAGGGTTTCTAAGACTTGACAGTGTAAAATCCCCTAACTTGACCCCTGACTTCCAAGACATTTAACTCAAGATATGATCTTCATCTCATCTTGACCCCAACATGATTGTTGTGGGGCATGATCTTATATTTAATTTGAGTACTAGAAGGATGATTCCTATCAACTTTTGGTCAACATGAATGTTGTTCCTTATTCTCTTAGCTTTCTATAGAGTACAAGAAGTCCATGATTGGATTTGTAGAACTCAATATATGGCTTTGACAAGTCAAGGGTATTTTGGGTATTTGGGCATTACATGTCATTTTGAACCATAGGTCAATTTCACCATCTTGCAAGCTTCAAATGGATTTTTGTTCAACATGAAAGTTGCTCAAAATGATGTTTTTAGCTTAGCCAAGTATCAAGAGTCCATTGATATGGATTATATCAAGCATTGGTGGAAGAAAGTTCATATAAAGGCCATTTTAATGAATTAAAAGATAAAAATTCAAAATAATTGGGAATGGCGTGTTTTCAAGTCAAATTTATGGTCAAATTGAATGGAATTGATATTCTAAAGAGATTGGCATTGTCACATTTTTGATTTGAAGTCCATAGCATGGCCATTTGGAAGGTTGCTTCACAAGTAAGAAACATATCCAACACATTCCATGGATTGAAATCAAGGGATGAGAACCACTTCATTACATTCCACAAGGGTTAAGTGAATCATTGGGACTGATTTTGAAGAGTGAACAAGGCTAGAATGCACATATCAACATTGAAATTTTGAAGGAAAATGAAAATCCAAAATTCACAAATGGGCTTGGTTTGGGCCTCCAACTCACTGAAACAGAATATAAATATGATTTAGAACAGATTAGGAAGCTTCTAGTGCCAATTTTCATGGAGAAGCCATTGGAGAGAAGTGAAGAAAAGAGCTTGAAATTGAGATTTCATTTTGGAGAATCAAGGGTTTTCAGCAGGAATTGAGCATCAATAAGCATTCACCATTGATCACTGAAGGTTTCTGCACGATTTGGAAGAGAATTGAAGCTTGAATCCACTGCAATCAAAGATCAAAGCCAGGTTTTAACTTCTTGAAATTTCTCTCTAATTATGTGTTTTTAATGAAGTAAAAGCATGCGGTTAGGTTCCTCTTATGATCTAGATGGATTTTGGATAGTTAATTTGAACTTTAGAGACAATTTAGGGTTTACACCATTTTTGGTTGAGATTGATATCTCACGATCCTTGTGTTTTTAGAATGAATGAATGGTATGGTTGAATTCCTGGTGAAATTTAGGGCAAGATTCATTTAGAAATCGTGGCGAATGGTTGATTATAGATGAAGTTAGGGTTGCGTGAGGGTGGCCGGAAAAGCCACCGGCGACGTCTGGTTCGCGCGCGCAGGCTTGATGTTTGCAGGTTTGAAAATGAAGAAGAGATAATCTCGTCCATCCATTCGTGTTGAAGACTTGACTTGGTCAAGCAATCCAAGCGTTCTGAACGCGCCACCTACCCCCTCCCTCAAAACGCAACGTTTTGATTAATGAGAAACTCAGGTTTTGTGTCTTCACTGTGTGAACCAAGAAAGCGTAGGTTCGATACCTCACGCGTGCACTTTTTGGATTAATTTGTGAATTGAATGAACTGGTGAATTGTTATGTGGCGTTGGGCCTCATCCTCCATTGCTATCACCACCCCACCATCCAGGCCCAATGTGGATTTACAACGCGAATTGCTTACTCAGTGCACCCCCTCCTGGCATTTTTCCTTGAACTGAGTTGAAACTCAGATGGGCCTAGCGCCCTCATGTTAATGACACCCCCTTTTTTCCTGGGCCCAAGCGAATTTAGTGTAGTTTCACTGCTAACTGCACCCCTTTCCTCTATTTCTTTTATTTTCATGTCTTTTAATTTTTGTTTTCATATTGTTTGATTTTAATTCCCAAAAAAATAGTAAAAATTGATATTAAATCTAGAGAAAAATTGTGGATATAATTTAAAATGTTTAGAATTTTGTCATGATTTTATTTTTCATTTTTCATGCATTTTCATTTTATTGCATATTTTTTAGTTTAATATGTGTTTAATGGTGAAATAATGATGTTGTGATCTTGTCCATTTTCTTTCTCACTCATGATTATGAATTTGATCTTGATTTTTTGTATGTTGTTTGTGTACACATTGATGTTGCCTTGTGATTTTTATCATGATTTTTAGATGATTTTAAATATGCTTTTAGTGTAGTTGTTTAGGTGTGCTTTTTTAGTGGATTCTTTAGTGATGCCTTGCAACTTAGGATTTTATTAGAGGACTTAGGGAATGAATTAGGTCCTGATTCTTTAACTGTAGGTTATTAGAAAATGCATGTTCCCATAGAAAGTAATTAGATTTTTAGAATGTGTTTTGATATTTTAGATAGAATATTCAAGTTGGTTGTTCATTTGGTGTTTCAATTTTGATGATTGATTTGGAATGGACTCAAAGTTGGGCTTCCTTGCATAGTGGGCTTTTGGATCTCAGTGGAGGATATCATGGACATGTTGAAGCTTGTGTGGAGTGGCTGGTGGAGCTTGGATTGGAGCTTTTCCTTCTTTTTTTTGTTAGCTTTAAGTAGCTTGTAAGATTAGGGCTTTAGGAGAGAGCTTTAGAAATAGATTTTTCTTCAAATAATGGTTGGTTTCATTCCCATTCCATTCCCATCCTATGATTCAAAGTCCTCATGTTAAAATTCTCATCTCTCCTTAGGAGGGATGTGTGACATTTACAATGAGTAGAACTTTTGAGGATGCCTTTCTCTGATGACTGGTTAAGTGTCAGATGGGATTCCTTGGGTTTCCTGTCTGCTTCCCATTATCAAATAATCATCTTATTGATTCTCTTCATTCTTGGGGGAGCCTATTGAAGATTGAAGCTTGAAGATGGAGTACCTATCTCCTTTTCTTGAAGATGAAAGACTTGAAGAACAGTTACAGACTGTGGACTGGGTTGCTGTCAGAAGATTGCTTTGATGTGAAGCTGTTGATTTGCTTTCCTGTGTGTCTGTTTTCTTCTTATGCAACTGTATTGAGGTGACTTGACTGGTGTGATTCATTTAGATTAGGTCATGTAGTTGAATAAGCCTAAGAGCATCCTAAGGGTTGAGCTTCTCCCCTTGCTTGTATTGCATTAGAGGTTGAGTTTCTCCCTCTGCTTGTATTTTTACTGTATGGCTTTACTTGCTGGTATTCGGTAGAGCTTCGCTCCCTTGCCTGTGTGGTTTGTGGTTTGCTTGATGGCATTCTATTTTATTCTATTATGTTTGCAATTATTCATATCTGGCTTGAGGTTGAGATGAGCTTGTGGAGGCTGATGTCCCACACACATTTCCTCCCTCACTTGCATTGCACGAATTTTACTGTATATCTGTTTATCTGTTTAAGCTGATGCTTTATCTGTTTCTGTTTGTCATTGACATGATCCCCTAGGAATCTCATTTCCTTTGATAAGGAAGTGATGATTAGAACTTTAGGTTGAAACCTATGCATGATAACTTCTAGGAGATCCCTGTTTCAAACCTCAACCATAGGATGAATCCTTGGCATGAAAACATTAGGACTTGATAGTCTCCCCGTAGTTGAGCCGGTTATCTCTTCTCATCTTGAAACAAATCAAAATACAGTAATAAAGGTTAACTGATGTCGTACGTTACGATCCATAAGCTATTTGAGAAAGGGTTGTTGAAGGGTCACTCTTCAACAATCTGGATGTTTAGTATGGTACCCTTAGGGTGACATGCAACGCATTCACTCTCAAATCATAGTCTCTAGTGCGATATTGGTTGCAAACATCCATAAAAAAACAGTTCTTCCGTAAAAGACAGAAAACAAACTTCAAACCTTTTGCCCCGTGGGGCCGTAATTCAAAGGAAGCTTTTCTGAAGAAAAGGGTGTCGTTAACTCCCAGTTCTACCGCAAACGGTAACGCCTAAGTCTCCAAGGGTCGAGCTGCGTATGCCAAACTGCTGGAATTGTTTGTTAACCCTACTCGAAAAAACAGATGAATCTGAATTTCCGTAATCCTTATTATCCCGAACTACGTAAGCTCTGATCTCTCATACCTGTTGAGAGTACGTAGGTACAATACTGACGTATTGGCGAGCCACCTTCCCCGTAACCCGTAGTTAGCCGAACTACGTTGACTCTGATTTCTCATTCTCTGATGAGAATACATAGGCATAAAGTGCGATGCTTTGCCGAGTCATTTTCTTTTCTTTTCAGACCAGCCTTGATAGGCAGATAGTAAATAAACCTATCAGATAAACACAACAAGCGTGGATCCCATCGAGTACGATGGACGTGAGAGGTGCTAATACCTTCCCCTTGCGTAATCGACCCCCGAATCTAGACATTGGTTGGGATGACCTTGTCTTATACCTTTTCGTCAGGTTTTTCTGATCGTTCCCTTTCCCGCTCTGAGGGATAAATAACAAAAGGTGGCGACTCTTCTATTTTGCCGACACCTTATTTTCGCGGTAGCGACAGCTGGCGACTCTGCTGGGGAGACTATAGTTTCCTGGGGGGATCCAACGTCCCTTATGCGAGTCAATACAGGGATCCAACGTCCCTGTGCGAGAGTCAATCCTAGCACTTGTTTGCTTGTCTGTGGGTGTTTATTTTTGTGCGTTGTATGTTGTATATTATTGTATTTACATTTCCCGCACTATTATTATCTGTTGCTACTGTGCTGTTATGGGAGGGGCTCTGATGAGTGATGAGCCAAAACCCAAGCTTGAGAGCAAATACCTAGCATTAGAGTGGAGATTAGTGACGGACCTGTATGCTTAGCATGCACCAGTCCCCATGAAATCCACACTCAGACGAGATCCTCTGTGATGACTTCTCTTCTGGCCCTTAGGGCTCGAAGTGACGTTGGATCTGAGGGTTGTCGACTCTGGGGACCGATCATTTGGGATTCAGCTAAGTGAGGTGGCTTCAAGAGATGATGATGCCACACCTTCTAGGTATCGTATCATCGTTCTTGAAAGTCTGTGACGCTGATGACCGCATAGGATGCCGAACTTGTGTCAGTTTAGGTCCATACCCATGAGTGGGAGGGTTTTTGCAGGAAACCTGACTTCCAGCCTACCCGGTTTTTTGGTTTTCTCTCGTCATAACAAACTTATCCCATCAGCAGCGCAACAGTAATCAGAGCTTTGTGGGGGCTGTGATCCCGTGTTTGTTGCATCTTGCATTGCATTTGCATAATCATCTTTGCATCATATTGCATAGCATTCTCCAGCTATCCAGAGCTCTTATCCAGCCTTTGTTTTGCTTCAGAGGGTGATTCTCCGGTGTTTGGTCTGAGCAAGGGTTGATTGTTAGAAGACGACCAAGGGGTTGAAGCAGATTTGAGCAGGATCAAGCAGTGAAGTCAGTTGAAAGTTGTTGGTAGTTATGTCAGAGAGCAACTTCCAGTTTGTTGATACCTTGTCAAGTTTCACTATGACGTCCAATCCTTTGTATGGTTCTATGCCTGATGAAAACTTTCCGCAAGTGAACAACCTTATTGCAACTCGACTTGTACAACCTTCTGTTGAAGACCGAGATCTACAGGAGCAGTTTGTTGTCCGAAGTGAACGCTCTCCTTCTATTGATACCTCAGACTATCAGGGTGTTGTTTTCCCTATGCCAAATTCCTGAAGAGAGGTCCCGATAACGAAGAATGAAGACTCATTAGCTCTCGTGTATGCTAAAAGGTTTCGTGTGTTGGATGAAAGATTCAAAGCCTTGGAAGTTAAAGATGTTGTTAACCTCAATGCTGTAGACATGTGTCTGGTTTCTGGCCTAGTGTTACCTCCGAAGTTCAGAGCGCCGAGGTTTGAAAAGTACAAAGGAGATAGTTGCCTGAGGCAACATCTGGTGATGTTCTGCCGAAGAATGACTTCGTTTGTGCATAACGACAAGTTGATGATTCACTGCTTTCAAGATAGTCTGATTGGGGCATCTCTGAGTTGGTATATGCAGTTAGAGGGTAATCAGATCCGATCATGGGTGGACTTAGCCAATGCTTTTCTGAAACACTATGACTATAACCTGGACATGGCTCCTAGTCGCATGCAGCTGCAAGAATTGTCTCAAGAGAACAATGAACCTTTCAGGAAGTATGTTCAGAGATGGAGAGAATTTGCTGCTAGAGTGCAACCACCACTTCTAGACCAAGAGTTAAAAGGCATGTTCGTAAACTTCTTGCAGAGCCCGTACTTCGAAAGAATGCTTGGAGTTGCACCAAATTTCTCTGAATTGGTAAAGGCAGGAGAGCGCATCGAGTATGGTGTGAAGACTGGAAGAATTCAGAATGTTTCAAGCAGTCAGGCTGGTGAAACCGAATCTCTCTGTAGCTTTCAAATTGAAGATGAAACTGTGGTCAATGCAGTCATGACAGATGTTGGGTATCCTCAAGACGAATCGGTGAAATCTGTTGGTTCTTCGTCTTCTCAGCGGTCGGTATCCTCTGTGTCTCGTTATTCTGGACAGACAATTGTGCCTAGGGCACCACATCGGGAATTTTATGTCGCTCCTCTTGCAAATCCACGAGCCCGTGGCCGAGGTTATCAGAATTAGCGTCAGAATCAGAACCGACCTCGTAACAACTTAGAACGAAGGAATGCTCCTTCTCATCCGGTGCATGTGTCGTATAGCCAAATTCTGCCACATTTGATTCAGAATTCTTTGGTGGAACCTAAAGCTCTTAAGCCCGTGCCAGAGCCTTACCCTCCTGGGTACAATCCCCATGCTCAGTGTGGATACCATGGTGGATCCCCGGGGCATTCAACTGAAGATTGCAAAGCTTTTCAGGAAAAAGTGCAACAGTTGATCGACAAAGGGTGCATTTCCTTTCCAGAAGGAGTTTTGGTTGTGCACGACAACCTCTCAGCTGTCTGAGCTTGCAGATTCAGAGGGTTATTTCTAGAGGCCAGTGGTCCAGACAGGCAGACGTCCTCAGTGTTGGCAGTCCTCAGACTTTTTATCATTTGCATTTGTAGTTTCCTTTCTATTAGTTACTACTTGCTGTTAAACATTGTTTGTTTAGAATGGTAATATTGATAAAGTGACTATGCATTTTTCTGAATTAATCATGTCGCTGTCACTCATTTATTGCATCGCACTGACACTTGCATTTTTTACTCCACTTTATCACTATGATTAGTAAAGATTGGAGGGAGGATGACGAAATTGAATACTCATAACTGATGATCGTATGCTTTCGGATAAAACCCTGCCTATGATGTACAAGCATTGTTTCAAATCCCCTAAACACTGGAGATATAAGGAGTTAGTCCCTCGTTAGCCACTTCGAGCCGAGAAGTAGGAGTTTCTTTCGGACTTTTAAACCCTCTCATCTTAACCCGGGGAAGGGTAGTCGTCAGTTAGCTTGACCGAGCGTTCAAGCCTTATAGAGGAGTGTTTCCATTCGAGGACCAATCACAGTTTATTCCTCTCAAGAGGTCGTACCTCGTCAACCGCAGTGGTTAAACCTCACCAATCAGGAGTGAGACAGTTATAACCCTTTCGGAGCAAGCAAGACAACCAGATTCACACGAATTGTTCCAAGCAAAAGAGAAAGAAAAAAGAGAGAGCCCGCTAAGTAAAAAGAAAAGAAAAGCTGGGAAGCAAATACTTAGGCAAAAACCAGGGCATCCCGCTGGACTTCAAAAGAAATTGGAAAGAACTCACAAGAGTCAGTCCAGGAAAAAATTAGGGAATCAAAAGAATAAAATGAAAGGATCTCAACAGAAAAATCCTCAAACAAGGACAAAGTCGTGTGGATACAGACACTGAAAACGAAAGAGGAGTAACTGTCACTCCGAAAACCTTGTGAGTTCCTTAGCCATTGTTCCTAACATTCCTCGAAGAGGCGAGCGCTCGTGATAGGTTAACTGAACATTAGGATCGGAGATCATCACGTAGAAGGGGTGGGTACGAATCATGACTTGAGCCTAATATCCCTTGTTTCACGAACCGTGAACCCAACCACGATACAACCCTTAAAAGACCTAATTGAGGCAGGGTTTATTCTGAAAGCGCATTACGATAAGGTTGAGTAACCTAACTCCTACATGATTTGCTAATCATATCCTTGTTGTATTTTTCACTGATCAAATCAGCACTACGTTTGAACTGTTGGTTCATTCGTCACTCACTATCATGACACGTAAATGAGTGACAGCATTTTTTCGAAATCTGCATGAACACTGCATTAAAGTTACCATTCGGGAATAAATAATTTTAATTGCAGGTCAGTAGTTGATATGAAGGAATTCCAACAGGGAATAGTCAATCAGGACTGAATCATTCAGCAGTCTAGATCAGACGGTACGCTGCGAAGCCCTGTGAATCTGGGGCATTAACTTCCAGTGAGTTTGGAATCAGTTGGCCTGAGGACACGTCCCGAAGCATCGGTTCATTATGGGACATTTTGTTCAAGAAGCGGTTGATCAGAAGTGAATCTTCTTGAGACACATTCAGAGGCAACTACCCGGAGTTCCTGTGATTTGAGGGCAGATCCCTCCAGTGTTCAATCAGAGCATGTTAAGTCGCTCAACGCTCATTCAGGAGCAAGCTACTTCAGAAGTATATTGAAACAACCATGTTGAGAGTTGGTTAGTTGAGGATGAATCCTTCCGTTGCACAGATGTCGGGGCAAGCCATCTCGAGGTCGCCTCGTGGCAAGCTGCTTTCTGTTCAGAATGAATTTTCCCAAGAGTCGGATTGGGGCAAGTTGAATTGCGCTGGGGCAAGTTGTTCAAGCGAGTTTGTTCACCCCATCAAGAGTTGAGTGTCAGGGAATCGTGTCATTACCCTACCAAAAAACCTGAACCTTCTGAAGAAGCCTTGCTGCCATTGGATTGTTATCCTACAGCCTAAACTTGTTACTTACCGTGTAACCAAAGTCATTTCCGAAGCCCAGTTCTCGCCTGGAAAACCTCCAAAGCCCAGTCCTCGTCTGGAAAACCTGTAACCAGTTCTCGCCGGGTCCGCCTTTTTCAGAATACCAGTTCTCGTCTGGTGCGTGTCAACTTTTAAACCAGTTTCCGTCTGGTCACCTTTTCCTTGACCCACTGTTTAACCAGTTCTCGTCTGGCTAACGCAGTTTTAAAGCCCAGTCCTCGTCTGGCAAACCATAAATCAGTTCCCGTCTGATATCCAAAACCGAGTAGTCAGTTCTCGTCTGACAACTTAAACCCTTTTGCCACCAGTTCTCGTCTGGTAGTCTACCCTCGAATGCTAGTTCTCGTCTAGTATGTCCCCTTCAAATCCACTTTGTTGTTGACCAGAAATAAGTCCTTGTCATCATAAAACTATCCCTAAACTAGAAAAAGCCTAATTGTACCTGGCCCGATGTTCCCGGTGACGTGTGCTATCACGTTTCCTGACACGCGACTCGAATGATCTCAGTTCTCCATGATTGGTGTTCTGTATGCCCTTAGAGGGTGATGTTGTTAAATCAGGAAATTTTCTTCAGCAGAGATGTGCAGTTAAGATCGACTCTCCTCAGCTGTTTGAGATTGCAGCAAGTTGAGATGGCACTTGTCCTTTATCAGAGTAGGGTCAGGATTATCCTCAGCAGGGCGAGATTGATATCCCTGGCAGAGTGTAGCCATCCTCGGCAGATTGATTGTACATTCCCAACGATTTAGGATCGAAGTTCTCCCTGATAAGCGGATTTAGGTTTATTTCCCCAGCACTGGGAATGTGTGCAGTTTCTCGTAGGAGACTATTCACAAGTGTTCAGCCCTCGATAGCGTAGACTGAAGTCTCCGGCGGAATGGAGATTCCCCACAGAGTTGTACTCTCCCCGGCAGGTAGGAGTGATTCCATCGTCTGGTTGCCCTCCTCAGCCGAATTTGCAGTTCCCCAAGGGAGCCGAGTCTTTGGAATCCGTTGAAGCCATGATTGGTTCTCTCCAGTAGAGTGTTGAATAGCTGATGCTGTTTTTCCCCATCGGAGTCGTTTTCTCCCGAAAAGTTTTGTCGCGAAGGCCGTGCAGTTTATTTCTGCAATTGACATTGTTCCCTTAGCAGTTTGTGGTTCGTATACCTAGTTGAGCGGGTTCAGGTTCTTGTAGAACTTTGTTCCTCTGCAGCAGTCGACTGGAGTTCGTATTCCCAAGCAGAATCCAATTGAGATTGGTGTGACTTCTTCTCCTCGGCAGGATGATTCCTTCCTCCACCAGAGTGGTCCTTTCTCCTTGACAGGAGGATTCTCCCTTCAACATTTATTTTGCTGATGGGGCCATAGCATTTTGCATGATTGCATAGCATTTACCCTAAATGTGTAGCATTTCCACCGTGTGGAGCATTGCGCCATTGTCAAACATATGCATATGAAACATGAGCTAGGTCATTACCGTTCTTGTTTTGCAGGTGTTCCTATGCAGAATGGTTTGCTCAAGATGATTCTTGAAGTCTCCAGCGAAGTTGTGTGCTTAAGATGATTCTTAAAATCCCCAGTGAAGTCGCCAGAGTTGGTTGCTCAAGTTGATGCTTAGAGTCCCCGGCAGGGCGTTTGCTCAGGATGACTCCTGAAGTCTCCAGTAGAGTTATTGGTTCAGGATGATTCTTGAAGTCCCCGGCGAAATTATTTGTCCAAGATGATTCTTGTAGTCCTCAGCAGAGTTGATTCATCCAGAATGATTTCTGGATCCCCGAAGCAGAGTTATTTGATAGTTCTCCAGAATGCCCAGCGGAGATGTGTCATCCCCAACAGGTTTTAAAAAGAGGAGTTGAAATTTCCTTGAAGACTTGACGATTGAAGTCCGGCAGCGGTGCCAAAACCCCTGACTTACTGATGAAGTCCAGCTGCGATGTCGAAGCATTTTACCTAGCTGACGCAGGGTGCCTGACGGCAAAAGAATGTATATCCTTATTGGTCCGTGATTGATTAAGGATTCCATTTGAAGGCTTACTGATGAAGTCCAGCTGTGATGTTGAAGCAGTTTGCCTAGCTGACGCAGGGTGCCTGACGGCAAAAGATTGTATATCCTTAGTGGGTCCTGATTGATTAAGGATTCCATTTGAAGACTTATTGACGAAGTCCGACTGTGAGACCGAAGCAGTTCTCCCAGCTGACGCGGAGTGCCCGACGGCGAAAGAATAGATATCCCTATTGGGTTCATGATTGACCGAGGATTCTATTCCCGACTTACTAACGAAGTCCGAGTGACGCCCGAGATGTTCTTTGAATGCCCGACGGCATAATTAACTTGATTTTTAAAAGTTCCTAATGACCTGTTGAGTCCCGAGGAATTCTTCTATTGCAATGCCGCAGAATGCCTGACGGCAATACCAGCTATGTATCACCGGTTATCGAGTGACCAGTGATCCCTTGATGACTTGAGGAAGAAGCTGCAGTGAAATCTGATAATCATCCCGACGAAGATTTGAGAGTAGCCATTCACCAGTTACCGAGTAACCAGTGATCCCTTATTGACTTACTGATGAAGTCCGACAAAGATGTTATCGACGTGCCTAGCGACACGATGAGTCCATAGGTGACGATAAGGAATTCTTCTGCAATGGCGCAGAATGACCGACGGCATAATCAGCCATCCTTCACCAGTTACCGAATAACCCATGATCCCTTATTGACTTACTGATGAAGTCCGACAAAGATGTTGTCGACGTTCCTAGCGACATGATGAGTCCATAGGAGACGATAAGGAATTCTTCTGCAGTGGCGCAGAATTCTCGACGGTATAATCAGCCATCCTTCACCAGTTACCGAATAACCGGTGATCCCTTATTGACTTACTGATGAAGTCTGACAAAGATGTTGTCGACGTTCCTAGCGACATGATGAGTCCATAGGCGACGATAAGGAATTCTTCTGCAGTGGGGAAGAATGCCCGACGGAATAATCAGCCATCCTTCACCAGTTACCGAGTAACCGATGATCCCTTATTAACTTACTAATGAAGTCCGACAAGGATGTTGTCGACGTTCCTAGCGACATGATGAGTCCATAGGCGACGATAAGGAATCCAACTATCCTTCACCAGTTACCGTGTAACTGGTGATCCCTTGATGACTTGAGGACGAAGATCTACGGCAAAATCAGATGATCATCCTGACGGAGATTTGAGATTAGACCTTTCACCAATTACCGTGTGACCAATTCCCCAGCAGAGTTGCCGTGCAACTGTCATGCTCAGTTTCAAAGTTTGTTCATACCAATCAGGGTATCGTTTACCTGTGCGATTGGAAAATCACCAGTTACCGTGTAACCGGTGATCCCTTGATGATTTGAGGACGCAATCACATCAGATAAATCACAGAATCGTCCTAACGGAGGTTCAGATCAGTATTTCTCCAGCTAGTTGCCGTGTGACTATTATTGCAGTTTCCGAAGATTTGTCCCCATCAGAGTACCGTGTACTTGTGCAGTTGGCAAATTTCTGGGTATGTTGGTATTCAACCGTCTTTTACCTTGATTGTTTGAGAGCCGTTCGCTTCTCACCCAGTCAGGTCCAAGCCGTTTGAATAAGGGCAGTTGTTGCACCCCAAAATTTGCCCAACATTTCTTTACCTAGCTTGTGTTTCATTTCATTCACATTAGCATTATCATTTGCATTTCATTGACATGTATGCAGGAGATCAAGAGGTATGATTACCAATTAAGAGTTATACAAGACCATGAGGCTAGCTAAGAAGGTTTATCTAAGTGCTTAAGGGTTGATATCTTTACCAGAGAAGTTAAAAGAGCCTCAGAGAGAATGGTTGAAACCAAGAGTGTGTGCCCCCCAACTTGAGAGTTGTGGAAAGCCAGCAGATGATTCTGAGGCCATGAAGTTGGACTTGAGGTCTTGAGAGAGCTCATGAGAAGTGTTAAAGATCACTTTGAGGCCTAGACAGGTCATTGTGCAAGATTAAGGAGCCTTAGCCATGAGTGGTGCAATTAGGGATTGACTGGGTCAACTCTAAGTCAATTGAGGATTTGAAGGAAGTTGAGACTTAATTCAAGAGCCATGTGATCATGGAATAATACATTAAGATTTTATAAGGATGATTCCAAGGTTAACTCATCATGATTGAAGAGTTTGAGAAGTTTCAGGCTAGGGTTTCTAAGACTTGACAGTGTAAAATCCCCTAACTTGACCCCTGACTTCCAAGACATTTAACTCAAGATATGATCTTCATCTCATCTTGACCCCAACATGATTGTTGTGGGGCATGCTCTTAGCTTTAATTTGATTACTAGAAGTCCTTGATAGGGTTTATATAACTCAAGTTATGAGTCAGACAAGTTACAGGTCATCTGAGGCATGTGAATTTGGAGCTTGAAAGTTACTCAACTTGCATGACACTTTTTCCCTAGAAGGATGATTCCTATCAACTTATGGTCAACATGAATGTTGTTCCTTATTCTCTTAGATTTCCATAGAGTACAAGAAGTCCATGATTGGATTTGTAGAACTCAATATATGGCTTTGACAAGTCAAGGGTATTTTGGGTATTTGGGCATTACATGTCATTTTGAACCATAGGTCAATTTCACCATCTTGCAAGCTTCAAATGGATTTTTGTTCCTCATGAAAGTTGCTCAAAATGATGTTTTTAGCTTAGCCAAGTATCAAGAGTCCATTGATATGGATTATATCAAGCATTGGTGGAAGAAAGTTCATATAAAGGCCATTTTAATGAATTAAAAGATGAAAATTCAAAATAATTAGGAATGGCGTGTTTTCAAGTCAAATTTGTGGTCAAATTGAATGGAATTGATATTCTAGAGAGATTGGAATTGTCACATTTTTGATTTGAAGTCCATAGCATGGCCATTTGGAAGGTTGCTTCACAAGTAAGAAACATATCCAACACATTCCATGGATTGAAATCAAGGGATGACAACCACTTCATTACATTCCACAAGGGTTAAGTGAATCATTGGGACTAATTTTGAAGAGTGAACAAGGCTAGAATGCACATATCAACATTGAAATTTTGAAGGAAAATGAAAATCCAAAATTCACAAATGGGCTTGGTTTGGGCCTCCAACTCACTGAAACAGAATATAAATATGATTTAGAACAGACTAGGAAGCTTCTAGTGCCAATTTTTGTGGAGAAGCCATTGGAGAGAAATGAAGAAAAGAGCTTGAAATTGAGATTTCATTTTGGAGAATCAAGGGTTTTCAGCAGGAATTGAGCATCAAGAAGCATTCACCATTGATCACTGAAGGTTTCTGCACGATTTGGAAGAGAATTGAGGCTTGAATCCACTGCAATCAAAGATCAAAGCCAGGTTTTAACTTCTTGAAATTTCTCTCTAATTATGTGTTTTTAATGAAGTAGAAGCATGCGGTTAGGTTCCTCTTATGATCTAGATGGATTTTGGATAGTTAATTTGAACTTTAGAGAATATTTAGGGTTGACACCATTTTCGGTTGAGATTGATATCTCACGATCCTTGCGTTTTTAGAATGAATGAATGGTATGGTTGAATTCCTGGTGAAATTTAGGGCAAGATTCATTTAGAAATCGTGGCGAATGGTTGATTATAGATGAAGTTAGGGTTGCGTGAGGGTGGCCGGAAAAGCCATCGGCGGCGTCTGGTTCGCGCGCGCAGGCTTGATGTTTGCAGGTTTGAAAACGAAGAAGAGATAATCTCGTCCATCCATTCGTGTTGAAGACTTGACTTGGTCAAGCAATCCAAGCGTTCTGAACGCGCCACCTACCCCCTCCCTCAAAACGCAACGTTTTGATTAATGAGAAACTCAGGTTTTGTGTCTTCGCTGTGTGAACCAAGAAAGCGTAGGTTCGATACCTCACGCGTGCACTTTTTTGGATTAATTTGTGAATTGAATGAAATGGTGAATTGTTATGTGGCGTTGGGCCTCATCCTCCATTGCTATCACCACCCACCATCCAGGCCCAATGTGGATTTAAAACGCGAATTGATTACTCAGTGCACCCCCTCCTGGAATTTTTCCTTGATCTGAGTTGAAACTCAGATGGGCCTAGCGACCTCGTGCTAATGACACCCCCTTTTTCCTGGGCCCAAGCGAATTCAGTGTAGTTTCACTGCTAACTGCACCCCTTCCCTCTATTTCTTTTATTTTCATGTCTTTTAATTTTTGTTTTCATATTGTTTGATTTTAATTCTCAAAAAAATAGTAAAAATTGATATTAAATCTTGAAAAAAATTGTGGGTACAATTTAAAATGTTTAGAATTTTGTCATGATTTTATTTCTCATTTTTCATGCATTTTCATTTTATTGCATTTTTTTAGTTTAATATGTGTTTAATGGTGAAATAATGATGTTGTGATCTTGTCCATTTTCTTTCTCACTCATGATTCTAAATTTGATCTTGATTTTTTGTATGCTGTTTGTGTACACATTGATGTTGCCTTGTGATTTTTATCATGATTTTTAGATGATTTTAAATATGGTTTTAGTGTAGTTGTTTAGGTGTGCTTTTTTAGTGGATTCTTTAGTGATGCCTTGCAACTTAGGATTTTATTAGAGAACTTAGGGAATGAATTAGGTCCTGATTTTTTAACTATAGGTTATTAGCAAATGCATGTTCCCATAGAAAAATAATTAGATTTTTAGAATATGTTTTGATATTTTAGATAGAATATTCAAGTTGGTTGTTCATTTGGTGTTTCAATTTTGATGATTGATTTGGAATGGACTCAAAGTTGGGCTTCCTTGCATAGTGGGCTTCTGGATCTCAGTGGAGGATATCACGAACATGTTGAAGCTTGTGTGGAGTGGCTGGTGGAGCTTGGATTGGAGCTTTTCCTTCTTTTTTTTTGTTAGCTTTGAGTAGCTTGTAAGATTAGGGCTTTAGGAGAGAGCTTTAGAAATAGATTTTTCTTCAAATAATGGTTGGTTTCATTCCCATTCCATTCTCATCCTATGATTAAAAGTCCTCATGTTAAAAGTCTCATCTCTCCTTAGGAGGGATGTGTGACATTTACAATGAGTAGAACTTTTGAGGATGCCTTTCTCTGATGACTGGTTGAGTGTCAGATGGGATTCCTTGGGTTTCCTGTCTGCTTCCCATTATCAAATAATCATCTTATTGATTCTCTTCATTCTTAGGGGAGCCTATTGAAGATTGAAGCTTGAAGATGGAGTACCTCTCTCCTTTTCTTGAAGATGAAAGACTTGAAGAACAGTTACAGACTGTGGACTGGGTTGCTGTCAGAAGATTGCTTTGCTGTGAAGCTGTTGATTTGCTTTCCTGTGTGTCTGTTTTCTTCTTATGCAACTGTATTGAGGTGACTTGACTGGTGTGATGCATTTAGATTAGGTCATGTAGTTGAATAAGTCTAAGAGCATCCTAAGGGTTGAGCTTCTCCCCTTGCTTGTATTACATTAGAGGTTGAGTTTCTCCCTCTGCTTGTATTTTTACTGTATGGCTTTGCTTGCTGGTATTCGGTAGAGCTTCGCTCCCTTGCCTGTGTGGTTTGTGGTTTGCTTGATGGATTTCTATTTTCTTCTATTATGTTTGCAATTATTCATATCTGACTTGAGGTTGAGATGAGCTTGTGGAGGCTGATGTCCCACACACATTTCCTCCCTCACTTGCATTGCACGCATTTTACTGTATATCTGTTTATCTGTTTAAGCTGATGCTTTATCTGTTTCTGTTTGTCATTGACATGATCCCCTAAGAATCTCATTTACTTTGATAAGGAAGTGATGATTAGAACTTTAGGTTGAAACCTATGCATGATAACTTCTAGGAGATCCCTGTTTCAAACCTCAACCATAGGATGAATCCTTGGCATGACAACATTAGGACTTGATAGTCTCCCCGTAGTTGAGCCGGTTCTCTCTTCTCATCTCGAAACAAATCAAAATACAGTAATAAAGGTTAACTGATGTCGTACATTACGAGCCTTAAGCTATTTGAGAAAGGGTTGTTGAAGGGTCACTTTTCAACAGTCTAGATGTTTAGTATGGTACCCTTAGGGTGACATGCGACGCATTCACTCTCAAATCATAGTCTCTAGTGAGATATTGGTTGCAAACATCCATAAAAAACAGTTCTTCCGTAAAAGACAGAAAACAAACTTCAAACCTTTTGCCTCGTGGGCCCGTAATTCAAAGGAAGCTTTTCTGAAGAAAATGGTGTAGTTAACTCCCAGTTCTACCGCAAAAGGTAACGCCTAAGTCTCCAAGGGTCGAGCTGCATACGCCAAACTACTGGAATTGTTTGTTAACCCTACTCGAAAAAACAGATGAATCTGAATTTCCGTAATCCGTATTATCCCGAACTACGTAAGCTCTGATCTCTCATACCTGTTGAGAGTATGTAGGCACAATACTGACGTATTAGCGAGCCACCTTCCCCGTAACCCGTAGTTAGTCGAACTACGTTGACTCTGATTTCTCATTCTCTAATGAGAATACGTAGGCATAAAGTGCGACGCTTTGCCGAGTTATTTTCTTTTCTTTTCAGACCAGCCTTGATAGGTAGATAGTAAATAAACCCGTCATATAAACACAACAAGCATGGATGCCATCGAGTACGATGGACGTGAGGGGTGCTAATATCTTCCCCTTGCGTAACCGACTCCCGAATCCAGACATTGGTTGCGATGACCTTGTCTTATACCTTTTCGTCAGGTTTTTCCGATCGTTCCCTTTCCCGCTCTGAGGGATAAATAATGAAAGATGGTGACTCTTCTGTTTTGCCGGCACCTTATTTTCGTGGTAGCGACACTTGTGCTTATCTCTTTTTGATGTTTTCAAAGGGGGAGAAGAGACTAAGAAAAAGCAGCAATTCATCTTATAAAGATTGATCAGATTTTTAGATTGTCTCTCGGAAGAATGCATAAAATCAGGGGGAGGATGATACTACTCAAATTCTCGATTTTTCTATTGTTTTGCCATCATCAAAAAGGGGGAGTATGTGAGGGTAAGGTGTCTCAATCCTTATTTTAATAATGTCAAAACGTGTCTAGTTAGTACTTTGTATTTTGGACGGTATCATCGAGTTTCGTCTACATTCATTGTTTTCCAGTGCACAAAAATATTTCAAAAACATGAGTTTGTTCATATAGAAGAGCGCCATATATGTTTTGTGTGCATTTGATAATGATAGGAGACTTAGGTATGCATAAGTATTGATTCGGTAGACCAAAATATGTGCAAATTTTCATTTTTGGGAGTTTCGAGTGCTTGAGTCGACTCAAAGCCCTGCTTAGGTCGACTCATGTAATGTGGATTTTGAGATTTTGCTCTCAGGTGTGCTCACGTCGACCCTTTGGTCGACTCATACTGTTAGTATTTGCATTTTTCATTTTTGGGCAAGTTTGTGTCGATGCATGGACCTGTTCAGGTCGATACACAGAGTCAATTTTTGCACAATTTTGAAATCGGGTGTGCTCAGGTCGACCCCCTCTTTTCTTAGGTCGACCATTTGCTCGAATCACACTATTTTTATGATATGTTTGATTTTCAAATTGATGTTATCGTTGTTAATTGGTCTTAGCATCATATATATTATTTTTGGCTTATCATTTCAAAAACAACAAGAAAAGTGAAATATTGACACTGAATTTTTCTCATCATCTTCATCCTCTTTCTTGCATTTTCTCAACAATTACACATAATAATTTTTATTGATCATTTTGCATCATTGAGGTGATAACTCCAAACATAGGATATTATATCGGGTTTGGGTTGAGAGTTCAGTGGGGTTTTCTTGAATAAAACCGTTAGGGTTTTATCCTCTAAGAATCTTGAGGTTTTAGGGGTTTTTGCACAAATCATTTCTTAACAGATTCAACTGAGAGAAGGTGATTAAAGAGTGGGTGGTTCGTTCAATCTAGTAGCGGTAACCGAAGGATTGTGTAAGAAAGTTTTGGGTTCAAATTGTGTGTGATTGAAATCATCTGAGTTAAATATTTTAAGACCGTTGGGTTGTTCAGACGAGTAGCTGGAACCAAATGTTTATTCAACACATTTGAGGCACTTGATTCGACTTGAATGAAGGGGAGAGAAAAGATAATGTTAACATCAACAACTAGGCTTGAGTGTGTGGTTACTATTGCTTCTCTTGTACAAACGTTTGCAACAGGATAATATAGATTTCAATTCTATTTCTAGAATTGAGGGTAGACGTACCCTAAGCGAGGACGAAAGGAGAACTGCCTCAACAAATTTGGTGTTTTTCTCTATTTTGCTATTTTTTTATTTCTGAATTGTTAACGTTTGTACATAATCAATTGTTCGCTAAAAAATCTGGTGTAGTGTAATGCTGAAAAGTGTTTTGAAAACTCATTACAATCATTTTGATTGTAATTGGAAAAAATTTTCACTACCATTACTTAGAGAATTTCACTTGGTGTGTTTTTCACACCAAGTGCTCTACGAATTGATTGCACACAAATTATTTATGCTTTTGTCAATTTGAGTTTAATTTTTACTAGCCGTTGGAAATTTCACAAACTTTAGTGATTCTAATTATATTGATTAGCTTTAAAAATATTGATTTGTTTTCTCATTTGACTCGATATTCCATATTGGCTTATCGCATATCTGATCTTTTCAGTAACAGTTTGTTTAGACGGCCTAGTTCATATTGGCTTGTCGCATATCTGATCTTTTCAGTAACAGTTTGTTTAGACGGCCTAGTTCCTCAGCCGCTTCCATATAAATTTTAGAAAACCAAATTTCTTTTAAGCGCCGACTCTATTTAGAAATTAGTAATCTATTCAACCCCTTTTCTAGATCATTGTCAACGTCTAACAAAGAGAGAAGAACAAGAAGAATTCAATCGGTGTAATTGAATCTTTTTCAACAAGATTGATTTGGAATTACTGAAAGTCTTGGGTTTAATTCCAAAATCTGGTATCTAGAGCACTGGATGAGTGATTCGTGGGAAGTAAAACACAATGGAAATGGCGATGAGTCATCCGAATGGAAATTTTCCAATGTGTCTCCCAATTCTGAAAGATCATAATTTGAGAATTGATCCAAACAGATGAAGGTGGTTTTCTGTTATCAAGATCTTTAGGATATTGTGAAGGAAAGAGTAACACCACTTATAGAAAATACATCGGATTAAGAAAATGATGCATACAAAGAATTGGAGAAGAAATATTATAAAGTTGTCTTTATAATTCATCAATGTGTTAATCCAGATAATTTTGAAAAGGTTAGTGATGTAGAATAAGCAAAAGAAGCATCAGAAATCTTGAAGAAATCGTTTGGAGGTACAGAGAATATGAAATAGGTAAGGTTACAAACTCACAAAAGAACATATGAATTGCTTTAGATGGAAGACAATGAAAGCATATCAAATTTTTTCACTAGGGTTACTAAACTAGTGAATCAAATCAAGGTATGTGGAGTAGTGTCGACATCAAGATTAGTTGTTACAAATATTGTGAAGTCATTAGCTCCAAATTTTGACCACGTAGTATTAACCATAGAAGAGTTGAAAGATTTGTTAACATTGACAAAGGAAGAGCTTCAAGGGACACTTGAATCTCATGAACAAAGAATGGCTGAAAGAGCTGCAAGCAGGTTGAAAGGTGATATGGATTTGCAGGCACAATCAGTAAGAGAAAAGAAAGGAAAAGGGATGTGGTTCGACAATATAGGTAGAAGAGGCTACAACAAATCGACTGGTTGAAATTTGCATGAAGGAGGCTGGTTGAATCATAGAAATTCCTCTTACCAAAGCAACCAAAGAGGTCGTGCTGTTGGCAGAGGAAGAGGTGGTGGTCGAAAACTTGACAAAATTCACATTCAGTGTTTTAATTGTTAGAAGTATAGTCACTACTCTAGTGATTGTCTTGAAAAACAAAGGAGTCAAGAAAATGATGCAAATTTTATAAAGCATGAAGAAGAAGAGATGTTGTTGATGGTCACAACAAGATATGAAGAAAGATTCTAAGACAAATGGTACTTAGACTCAGGATGTTCATCACACATGACTGGCAGAAAGGATTGGTTTGTCAATATAAAATCCTCAATGAAGAACATTGTAAAATTTACAAATGATAATACTCTAGCAACTGAAGGTATTGGTGATGTTATGATTTTTTAGAAAAGATGACAAGAGATAAGTAATTTCCAATGTATTGTACATACCAGGCATGAAGAGTAATTTGCTCAGCATAGGGCAGTTAGTCGAAAAGAAATACAAATTTTCGATTAAATACAAGATGATGAGAGTTCTCGACTCAGGTGGAAGGTTAATCTTAAAGGCACATATGTCTCAAAATGGAACCTCCAGGATTGAACTTAATGTGATAAAGCACAAGTGCCTTACAACTGCAGCTAGCAGGGATGAATGGATATGGCACTACAAACTTGGCCATCTCAACTTTAAAGACACCAGAGATCTGAAGAGAAGAAATATGGTTTCAGGGTTACCAAAAATCGATATTCCAAATGAAGTGTGTGAGGAATGTGCTCAGGTGAAGCAGAAGAAGAACAACTTCAACAAGGATCCAAGAAGTAAGTCAAAGGAAATTCTTAAAATCATATACTCTAATGTATATGGTCCTATCCAAGTGGATTCTAATAGAGGTAATAGATACTTTGTCACTTTTATAGATGATTTCAGTTGAAAACTATGGAATTACTTGATCAAGAAGAAAAGTGAAGCGATCGAGGTATTTGCCAGGTTTAAATTTATGGTCGAAAGACAAAGTAGTCGAATGCTCAAGATTTTGAGGACTGATAGTGGTGAAGAATATGTGCCAAAATACTTCGACACATTATATGGGAAAGAAGAGATTGTGCATGAGGTGGTGCCACCCTACACTACACAACATAATAGAATTGCAGAAAGTAAGAATATAACCATCATGAATATGGTGAGAAGTATGTTGGAAGGCAAGCATCTACCCAAAGAATTATGGGGAAAAGTTGTGCCGACTGCAACATACACTTGAACAAATGTCCGACGAAAAATCTAGAAGGAATTACGCCATAAGAGTGTTGGTCTGGTGTTAAGCCTAGCTTTAGTCATCTGAAGTTATTTGGATCTATAGTACATAGACATGTGCCTGATTAATTGAGAAGAAAACTTGATGACAAGTCGAGTCAAATGATCTTAATATGATATCATTTGAATGAAGGATACAAGTTGTTCGACCCAGTGAACAAGCAATTAGAGATCAGCAGGGACATGATCATATATGAGCTTAAGGAATGAGATTGGACTAAAAATGTCAAGAAGGATTCAGTGAGAATCTTATGTGAAGAACCATTAAGTGAATTCGAAAGAGAAGTTTGACAGGAAGAAGTCAGAGGTCAAGTAAGCACAAGAAGACCTCAAAGAATGAGACACACGCCTACAAGGTTATAAGAATGTATGATTACATCAGATGATGTGGTCGATGATGAAGGTGAGCTGGTACATATGCTTTTTTTATGCAGATGTCGATCTAATCAATGCAGCTGAGGAATTGAAGGATTCGAAGTGAAAAAAAGCAATGCATGAGGAACTAAAGTCCATCAAAGTTAACAACATTTGGTCACTTGTTGTGTTGCCTCAAGACAAGAAGGCAATCGATGTGAAGTGGGCATACAAGATGAAGTTGAATCCCAAAGGATAAGTAACTCGACACAAGGAAAGACTTATGGCAAAAGGATTTCTTTATAAAGAAGGAATCGACTTCGACGAAGTTTTTGCATCTGTTGCTAGAATTGAAAGAATCAGGTTGGTTGTTGGTCTAGCAAACATGAAAAACTGGTAGATGTGTCAGATGGATGTGAAATGTGCATCCTAAATGACCCCTTAGATGAAGAAGTTTATATTTCACAACCAGTTATGTTTGTGACACAAGACGAATAAAGCAAGGTATACATGTTTCATAAAGCTCTGTATAGACTTAAGCAAGCTGCAAGAGCTTGGAATAAGAAAATATATAGTTTTTTAAGAAAGAAGGAATCTGTAAAGTGCAAAACTGAGCATGGAGTATATATGTAAGAAGGATAAATAGTGAATTGATTATACTATGTCTTTATGTCAATGATATGTTGATAACAGGAAGTTGTAAGAAGGTGATCAAAGATTTCAAACATGACCTAAATGAGGAGTTTGAAATTTCAGACTTGAGAAACTTCACATATTTCCTTGGCATTGAATTCTACAAGAGTGATAGAGGTTTGATGATGCACCCAAGAAGATATACAAAAAAAATACTCAAGATATTTGAGATACAATATTGCAACCTAACTTCGACTCCAGTTGACCCTATAATGCAACTATCAAGAGACACAAATGAAGCTGATGTCGATCCAACATAGTATATAAGACGCATTGGATCACTTTGATACCTTTGTCACACAAGACCCGATCTAGCATACATTGTGGGTATGGTAAGTAGATACATTGGATCACCTCGACATGGATTTTGTCTTAAACCTAATTTTGTAGTGTTGGCAGAATTAGGTATTTTGGGCTTTTGTTTTTGGGTTTTTCTTAGGGAGAAAGCAAGCTAAATCTACAAATAAGGAGTAACCTTATTATTGTAAAGTGATTCACTTGAATACAGTTTGGAGAGCACAGAGTTACTTTGTAGAAATTCTTCTTCCTCCCCTATTTTGTATTGAATCCCTAATTTCCTTTCTTCCCCAGATTCAATTTTCTTTTCTTGTATTCATCATCATTGCGCACCGATACAATCTTGCAACCAAGGCTGCTTGATTCACTTGAGTGAAGAGTGAAGAACAAGAGGAATTCAATCAGTGTGAATCTGGTTCAACAAGATTGATTTGGAATTACTCCAAGTCTTGGGTTTAATTCCAACAAAATCTACATGTATTATGTTTTTGTTATCAAAATAGATAGGTGGCACTTTAGCTTGAGATTGTAACAAGTCTCAAAGCAAGAACAAAACCAATTGGAGTTCATGGGTGGTGCAAGTAAGTTCTCGATATTTTGACTCAGTAAATGAGTGTAATACCATTTGTTCTTTCTTTGATTTCCAAGACAGAACCGAGATATAAATGAAGAAACAATAATCGGTGAATATAATAAAGAGAATAATTACAAACTCCCTAAGCGCATAACTTGAAACCAAAAATTAAAAAGTTAAATATGGAGAAAATAAAATTCCTCTATATGTGGGTATTTGAGATACCTAAGAATCCTTAATGTTTCCTTGTGAAGCAATTCGCTCGGAGCAGCCACAAATTGGTTTAATTGATAAGTTTCAGAAGCTTAAAAATAGATGGTCAATGTGAAAATGTCTTAAATGATTTTGAGAAATTTTGTTATCAACAGGGAATTGTACATGAGGTAGTGTCACCCAATACACATCAACAAAATAGAGTCATCAATAGAAAGAATCAATCATTAATGAACATGGTAAGATGCATGTTGAAGGGGAAGCACTTGCCAAAAGAATTATGGGGGAAAACGGCGTCCACAACCACATATTTTTTGAATAGGTGTCCAACAAAAAAGTTGCAACATATAACACCTGAAGAATCATGGTTTAGATTTGAGCTAAGTATGAGTAACTTAAGGGTCTTTGGTTCAGTGATGCATAAACATGTTTCACACCAGCTTAGAAAGAAGCTAAATGACAAGAGAGATCAAATGATACTTGGTGGATATCACTCAACGTGTGGTTACAAACTCTATGACACTTAACAAAAGAATCATAATCAGTAAGAACATGATTTTTGATGAAGTGAGGTACTAGAAATAGGTTGTAACCAATTACCAGCCTACTGTAATCGGTTACCACAATGCTGGAACTGTTCCTGCAATGTTTGGAAGGCCAAAAACTGCAGTTGGAGAAGTTAAAGTGAAAGATATATGAGATGATCAACGAGGCAAAGAGGCATGCTTGCAGTATTGTAAGATGGTGAGTTATTTCCGGATAATGAAGTAAATGAAAATCGTGATCTTGTCCATTTTACTACCATGGATGAATTCTAATTGATCAAAATGGAGGAGACCTTAAATGATCCAAAATGGATATCTGCAATGAAGGATGAGTTGGATTCAGCTGAGAAAAGTAAGACATTGGAAATAGTTGATCTACCTCAGAGAAAGAAGCCAATTGGTGTAAGATGAGTGTACAAAGTGAAGACAAAACCCAAAGGTAGAATGATCAATCAAAAGGCTAGGTTAGTGGTAAAAGGATTTTTCACAAAAAAAGGCATAGACTTTGAAGAATTATTTGCACAAATAGCTAGAATAGTAACCATTAGGCTAGTTGTTGGAATTGTGAATAGAAATATTTAGTCCATCTACCAAATGGATATCGAAACTTTGTTTTTCTAATGTTCCATTAGAAGAGGAGGTGTATGTGGCACAACCACTTGGTTTTGTTGAAAAAATTTAGGAATCCAAGATATATAGATTAAGGGAGGTGTTGTATTGGTCGATTCAAGCACCAAGAGCTTAGAACAAGAGAATTAACGGGTTTCTAAAGGAAATAATATTTGATAAATGTGTATCCAAATATGGAGTGTATGTGAAGAAGGATACAAATAAATGTGTGATCATTCTATGTCTTTATGTCAATGATTTATTGATTACGGACATCGATGAAGATTATGTTACCAAATTTAAGATTGATCTAATGAAGGAGTTTGAGTTTATTGGCCTTAGTCTCATGACATATTTATGTGGCATTGAGTTTTACAAGTCTATATAATGGATGCTCATGTATCAAAGGAGGTATGCATTTGAGATATTGAAGAAGTTTTAAATGTAGCATTGTAATATGGCCATTACCCCTGCAGAACCAAGGTTGCAGTTGTCAAAGAATGAAGATAGGCAGGATATTAATCTAACGTAATACAGAAGGCTAATTGGACCCTTGTGGTACTTGTGCAATACGAGACCGGACTTGGCATATAGTGTGGACATAGTGAGAAGATTTATGGGAAAGTCAATGGCATCACACTTAGAAACAATCAAGAGAATTATGAGATAATTCCAAAGTTTAATTGATTATGGAATTCTACTTCCAGCAACTGACAAAGGTAAAAGCTGCAAATTGCTCGGTTATACCGACTCAAACTGGTGTCTAGATAAATATGACAAAAAATCCACCATTAGATACATCTTTATGTATGAAGAAACACCAACCTCTTGGCGTTTTAATAAAGAACCAGTTGTGGCGCTCTCTCCTTGTGAGACTAAGTACATTTTAGCGTCTGTGTGTGTGTGTCAAGCTATATGGTTGATGATCTTTACAAATGGGTTATACAGTGAAAAGAATGAAGTCGTAACATTAATGATAGACAATGTTTCAGTTATAAACCTTCCAAGAATCCCATTGCATATGAGAGAAGCAAGAATATATAGATGAGATTTCACTATATGAGAGAACTTATGAGTGAAGAAAAATTGAAGTTAGGTATTGCAAAATTGAAGATTAAGTGGCTAATTTGCTAATCAAAGGTGCGTCAATTGGAGTGTTCAAGAGGTTGAAGAAACACATGAGTATGGAAGATTTGAATTAAGGTGGTGTGCTGGAAAAAAAAAGTAATTCAAGTAAGGCGTAATTAGTTAATTCAGGTTTGTAATCGGTTATCCACAACTTTCAGTAGCCTTTTGTAAAAGGTTACCACTTTTATTTGCCTATTAAAAACTAGGTTACCACTTTAGTGCAACCAATTATGGCTCATGTAAATAATGTTTCGTAACTAATTACGAGCTTATAATAATCAGTTATTGTAACACCCCATTTGAATTATTTAGTCATTTTATACTTTATTGTGTGTATGTTTGTTGTGATGGCCTTAATTAAGGGTATGATGGTAAGAGCGAGAGTGAGAGGTGACGTTAGTTGGGGTAAGGTAGACCTGTAACAATAATAATATTAACCATTTAATAAAAATAATGAGAGTACTATGGTTATTGATATTAATATTTAATTATTATTGATTATAATATTAATAGGATGGTAGTGATTATTTTTATTCTTATTATTATTATTATTATTATTATTATTATTATTATTATTATCATTAATTAGATTAATAGAATTAAAAATATGATTTAGGGGTTAAGACAGAGTTAGTGGAGGAATTAGTCAGTTAACACGTAAAAGAGGAAAAAGACAAAGAAAGGAGAGCTAGGGTAAAAAGGAATCAATTCTCTTTTGTTGTCAAGGAAAAAGCTTCAATCCAAGGTAAGAGGGGGAGAATGGATTTCAATATGGGTGAATTAACATGAGAGGGTAGTGAGAGGTCTTTTCTCTCGTAGGAATTCTGTTTGTTCTTGCTTATTGGTCTGATTTTCGTATCAGTATGATTCTTCTTGTAAATTGTTGTAATTGTTGAATATTCTGATCTGGTGTTAGATGAACGAATCTAGAACTTATCTAAAACTCGTGTGAAAAGTTCTGAACACTGTGGTGAAATTATGACAGATGTTAGATCTGAGAATTAAGGGTTTAACCGTAATCGAAATTAGATCTAATAAATAGAATCTTGAAAGAATAGAAGATAGGATTCATTGGAATCGATTAAAATCTGAGTTTTAGGATAAATGGGAAGATAAAATGAGGAATCTTGAGTAGAAACTCGTGAGAATGATGAGATCTAAGTTTTTTGACAGATTTGCTGGCCATACGCGTATGGGAGGTGTCAATACGCATATGGGGGACTTGCCAAGGGGTTGTACGCGTAGCAGACGTGCCCTGTCCCCAGTGCCAGCACGACCATCTGGTGATACGCGTATGGGGGTAGTCATACGCGTAAGGGAGTGACTCTAAGGGGTTTTGGGAGGTGAAAGCCTCTGGTCATACGCGTAAGGAATGTTTGATACACGTATGACAACATGTAATACGCATATGGACCCTGTTGGTACGCGTATGAACCGTCTGGGATGACTTTTCCCCAGTTTTTGTGATTTCTGTCTCGATTTCGCTTGGAACGCAATTTCGTATAATCGGTAGGATTAATAGAACTAAAATGAACTTAAGAAATATTAGTAATGAATTAAATCGAGAGAATATAGAATTATCTGGGTGTGTCCTTATGGGTGTGTTTTGATGAGTATGAGCCATGATTGTCGAAATCGGATAATCTTGTGCGATTGTGGTAATTCCTGAGAGGATTACGGTGAGCGGATGGCTCGTGTGGGTCATTGATGATCGTGGATTATGCTTGAATTGTTCTATTGCATAATTGTGTCGTCATGCATTTCATGTCATGTGTCTTGTGGAGATGGCTAGGTGGGAATCCATGATGGGTGCCTAGTTTCATCTGGGCTTCATGTGGAAGTCGTTGTAGAGATAAGTTGTAGTTCAGAGGAACGTATACGACTTAACTGGATTCCGACGGGAATCGGGTTCTAGGGTGAACCGTATGTGATTGTGTTGGTACCACATGCATTGTATCGAGTCAGTGAGTCACATTGTATATTTGTATTTGAATATGGGCTATTGATGCCGAGTGATTGAGGTGGCACGTGTATGTGCGTTGTATATGTATGATTGTATGTGTGGTGTGTAACTACTCCTTAGCATGTGTATTTCACCGCTTATTTATTGAATATAATTCTCACCCCTTTTCTGTTTGTTGCGTTTGTGCTCCTTGGGGAGTGCAGATGACCAGTTACCTGAGTAGTGTTTGGAGTGTGTTGCTATTTGATCGAGTCCTAGGAGCCGTTCTGATACGTAACATGGGATGACGGGATTACGTTATATTTTGCTTATTTTCTTGATTTATTGTTACGTATCTTTTATTGTTGGATTAAGGATGTATGATCATCTGGTGGTGGAGATTATGTTTAAACAATTGACTTTATTCCACTATTTAATTGAAAGCTAGATAGCATTAGTTTATTTATGAAGAATGAAGTGACTTAGTGTGACATCCTACTTGTTTTGAAAACTCTGATGTACTTTTATGTAATGTTTCCATATATGTTTTATAATATGCGTACCAGGTAGAGTGGGGTGTTACAATTGGTATCAGAGCAGGTCGGTCCATCCGGCCAGTGTTGTAGTAGAGTCTGACTATAGAATGTTTGTAGCCATGTGTTCTTCTAACCTGTGTTTCGTGGATGTTGAGCAGTATGGCTGGTAGGAATGATGTTGTGATGGCTGCTGCGTTACAAGCTGTTGCGCAGGCAGTCGAGAACATTGGTCAGAATATTAATCGGAATGCTGGAAACAGAGAGTTCCATAATTTGGAGAAGTTCCAGAATAACAAGCCACTTAAGTTCGAAGGTGGACATGATCCAGATGTAGCATAGAGATGGCTGAAGGATATTGAGAAGATCTTCAGAGTCATGGGATGCTCAGAGGATCAGAAGGTATAGTTTGGTACCCATATGCTAGAAAGAGAGGCTAGGGATTGGTGGGACAACACCCTCCAGAGATTCGAAGCTGGTGAGGGTCCGATTACTTGGACAGTGTTCAGGGTAGAGTTTCTGGAACGGTATTTTCCGAAAGATGTTCGTGGAAAGAAAGAAATTGAATTCATTGAGTTGAAACAGGGGAACATGACGGTGGCAGAGTATGCGGTTAAGTTCGACGAACTGGTAAAGTATTGTCCTCATTACAATACTGATGCAGCTATGAGTTCGAAATGCATCAAGTTTGAGAACGGGTTGCGTCCCGAGATCAAACTAGGTGTCAGTTATTAGAAGATCAAGTACTTTCCTGAGCTGGTGAACAGGTGTAGAATCTATGATGAAGACAACAGAGGTAGAATCGCTCATTACAAGAATCTAAGTGACAGAAGAAACAAACCGAGGCATGGAAATACACCTTACCGTGCTCCAGATGATAAAGGAAAACAGAAAGAGGTTGCTGGGAAGAAACCAAGTGGGGGAGGAAATTCTTCCAATCCTCTCAAGTGTTTCAGATGTGGTGGCACGGGTCATCGTGCGAATGAATGTCAGAATGAGGTGAAGAAGTGTTTTAAGTGTGGAAATCCAGTTCATGTGGTCGCACATTGTAGAATCAACATACCAACCTGTTACAACTATGGTGAGCAGGGTCATATCAGCACCCACTATCAGAAACCGAAGAAGTCTCAGGTAGGTGGGAAGGTGTTTGCATTGGTGGGAGCTCAGCCTACCCATGAGGATCGTTTGGTCAGAGGTACGTATTACATTTATAACACTCATTTGATTGCTATAATTGATACCAGTGCAACTCAATCATTTATTTCTGTGGATTGTGTGAAGAGACTGAGGCTTGTGCCATCTACTTTGAGTAGAGGAATGGTGATTGATACTCCATCTATTGGATCAATCACTACATCTTTAGTGTGTTTGAATTGTCCTGTGTCGATCTTTGGTAAGGATTTTGGAGTGCACTTGATTTATCTACCACTCAGCGAACTGGATGTTATTTTAGGGATGAATTGGCTCAAGAGCAATTATGTGTATATTGATTGTTATAGGAAGAGGTTGTTATTCCTGACTCCTGAAGAGGAAGAAATGGCTAGTCTTATATCTACTAAGGGGTTAAGGATCTTAGTAGAAGACGAAGCTAAAGTATTTGCAGTGTTCGCTTCGTTATCAATGGAGGGTAAGTCGTTAATTGAGGAATTACCTGTTGTGAGAGAATTTCCTGAAGTATTCCCAAAGGACGTTGCAGAGTTACCTCCAGAGAGGGAAGTAGAGTTTACAATTGATCTTGTCCCTGGTACCAAACCTATACCGATGACACCATACAAAATGTCAACGTCAGAATTGGCAGAGTTGAAATCTCAGTTGGGAGAATTATTGGACAAAAATTTTATCAGGCCCAGTGTGTCGCCATGGGGAGCGCCAGTTTTGTTAGTAAAGAAGAAAGATGGAAGTATGCGCTTGTGCATCGATTATCGCCAGTTGAATAAAGTAACCATCAAGAATAAGCATCCATTTCCAAGAATCGATAATCTGATGGATCAACTCGTGGGAGCTCGTGTGTTTAGTAAAATTAATTTGAGGCCAGGCTATCATCAAATCCGCATGAAAGAAGATGATATCCAGAAAACATCTTTCAGAACTCGGTATGGGAATTATGAATATGCAGTGATTCCGTTTGGGGTGTCCAATGCACTGGGTGTGTTCATGGAGTACATGAATCGTATCTTCCATGCTTATTTGGACCATTTTGTAGTAGTTTCCATTGATGACATTTTGATTTACTCCAAGTCAGAAGCAGATCATGTGGAGCATTTGAGGGTTACGTTGCAAGTGCTGAAGGGTAATAAACTATTTGCAAAACTTTCGAAGTGTGAGTTTTGGTTGCGCGAAGTGAGTTTTCTTGGACATGTTATTTCTGGAGGAGGCATAGCAGTGGATCCATCGAAAGTGAGTGTTGTGCTTCAGTGGGAGGCTCTGAAGTCAGTAACAAAGATTAGAAGTTTCTTAGGCTTGGCAGGCTATTACCGTAAGTTCATCGAAGGGTTTTCTAATCTGGCTCTTCCATTGACCTAGTTGGTTAGAAAAGGCCAGGCATTTGTATGGGATATTTTGTGTGAAGAAAGTTTCCGAGAACTGAAGAAAAGGTTGACTACCGCACTAGTATTAACCTTACCAAATCTAAATGATCCTTTTGTGGTATATTGCGATGTGTCTAAAATGGGATTAGGCGGTGTTTTAATGCAAGGTAGCAAGGTTGTGGCTTACGCTTCACGATAATTGAGGATTCATGAAAGGAATTATCCTACTCATGATCTTGAGTTGGCTGTAGTGGTTTTTGCGTTAAAGGTTTAGAGACATTATTTGTACGGGTCGAGATTCGAAGTGTTCAGTGACCATAAGAGTTTGAAATATCTGTTTGACCAAAAGGAATTAAATATGAGACAACGAAGATGGCTAGAATTTCTGAAAGACTATGACTTTAGCTTGAGTTACCATCCCAGTAAAGCTAACGTTGTGGCAGATGCTTTGAGTCGGAAGACGATACATATGTCTACATTGATGATTATAGAATTGGATTTGATTTAGCAGTTTAGAGAATTGAGTATGGTTTGTGAGTTAACTTCGGAAAGTGTAATGTTGGGGATGTTGAAAGTGAATAATGAGTTCCTTCGTGAAATAAGAGAGGGTCAGAAACTGGATTTGAAATGGCTAGACTTGATGACTGTAGGCGGAATGGATAAGGAAGAAGACTTTAAAGTAGATGATTTTGGTGTGCTGAAGTTCAGTGACAGAATTTGTGTGCCAAATGATCCTGATTTGAAAAAAATAATTCTGCAAGAAAGCCACAGGAGTAGCGTGAGTATTCATCCAGGAGCTACGAAAATGTATCAAGACCTGAAGAAATTATTTTGGTGGTCGGGTATGAAGAAAGATATAGCTCGATTTGTGTATGCTTATTTGACTTGTCTGAAGTCAAAGGTGGAACACTAGAAACCATCCAATTTGATGCAACCGACGAAAATACTGGAGTGGAAATGTAATAGTATTGCAATGGATTTTGTGACTGCATTGCCGAATACGACGAGAGGTTTTGACGCAATTTGGGTAATTGCGGATAGATTGACGAAGTCGACGCATTTTATACCGATTAACATCAGTTTTCCTTTGACGAAGTTAGCATAAATTTATATCAGAGTGATAGTGAAGTTACACGGGGTTCTGTCGAGCATTATATCTGACAGAGACCCGAGGTTTACTTTTGGATTCTGGAAAAGCTTGCAAGAAGTTTTGGGTTCCACTTTGAAATTGAGTTCTGCTTATCACCTGCAGACCGATGGTTAATCTGAGAGGACTATTCAGTCATTGGAAGATTTGTTGAGAGCTTGTATACTCGAGCAAGGAGGCGCTTGGGATACTCATTTACCGCTGATTGAATTTACTTACAACAACAATTATCATTCTAGTATTGGAATGACACCTTTTGAAGCATTGTATGGTAGAAGGTGTATGACACCTCTATGTTGGTATGAGTCGGGTGAGAGTACGGTACTCGGACCCGAGATTGTGAAACAAACCACGGAGATAATCCAGATGATTAGAGAGAAAATGAAGACGGCTCAGAGTAGGCAGAAAAGCTACCATGATAATCGTAGGAAAGACTTGGAATTTAGCGAGGGTGACCATGTATTTCTTAGAGTCAATCCGGTGAACGGTGTTGGTCGTGTGTTGTAATCAAAGAAATTGGTCCTAAGTTTATTGGACCATATCAAATTCTGCAGAGGGTTGTAGTTGTGGCCTATAGAGTGGCGTTGCCGCCTAAACTTTTGAATCTGCATGACATGTTCCATGTATCGCAACTTCAGAAGTATGTTGCTGATCCATCTCATGTGCTTCAGAGAGATGAAGTGCAAGTATGAGATAACCTTATGATGGAGGCGATGCCGTTGAGGATCAAAGACAACAAGATGAAACAACTAAGGGGGAAAGATATTTTGTTGGTAATAGTAGCTTAGGGAGGAGATGCTGGGGGAAGTGTGACCTGGGAATTGGAGAGCAAGATGCGAGAGTCGTATCCAGAATTGTTCTCATCAGGTACATTTTCGAGGACGAAAATATTTTAAGTAGGGGAGAGTTGTAACACTCCATTTGAATTATTTAGTCATTTTATACTTTATTGTGTGCGTGTTTGTTGTGATGGCCTTAATTAAGGGTATGAGGGTAAGAGCGAGAGTGAGAGGTGACCTTAGTTGGGGTAAGGTGGACCTATAACAATAATAATGTTAACCATTTAATAAAAATAATGAGAGTACTATGGTTATTGATATTATTATTTAATTATTATTGATTATAATATTAATAGGATGGTAGTGATTATTGTTATTCTTCTTATTATTATTATTAATATTAATTGGATTAATAGAATTAAAAATATGATTAAGGGGTTAAGAAAGAGTTGATGGAGGAATTAGTCAGTTAACACGTAAAAGAGGAAAAAGACAAAGAAAGGAGAGTTAGGGAAAAAAGGAACCAATTCTCCCTTGTTGTAAAGGAAAAAGCTTCAATCCAAGGTAAGGGAGGAGAATGGATTTCAATATGGGTGAATTAACATGAGAGGGTAGTGAGAGGTTCTTTCTCTCGTAGGAATTCTGTTTGTTCTTGCTTATTGGTCTGATTTTCGTAACAGTATGATTCTTCTTGTAAATTGTTGTAATTGTTGAATATTCTGATATGGTGTTGGATGAATGAATCTACAACTAATCTAAAACTCGTGTGAAAAGTTATGAACACTGTGGTGAAATTATGACAAATGTTAGATTTGAGAATTAAGGGTTTTAACCGTAATCGAAATTAGATCTAATAAGTAGAATCTTGAAAGAATAGAAGACATGATTCATTGGAATCGATTAAAATCTGAGTTTTAGGATAAATGGGAAGATAAAATGAGGAATCTTGAGTAGAAACTCGTGAGAATGATGAGATCTAAGTTTTTTGACAGATTTGTTGGTCATACGCGTATGAGAGGTGTCAATACGCATATGGGGGACTTCCCAAGGGGTTGTATGCGTAGAAGACGTGCCCTGTCCCTAGTGCCAGCACGGTTATCTGGTGATACGCGTATGGGCCTGGGCAATACAGGTGTGGGGGTAGTCATACGCGTAAGGGAGTGACTCTGAGGGGTTTTGGGAGGTGAAAGCCTCTGGTCATACGCGTAAGGCAAGTCTGATACGCGTATGACAGCAGGCAATACGCGTATGGACCCTGTTGGTACGCGTATGGACAGTCTGGGATGACTTTTCCCCAGTTTTTATGATTTCTGTCCTGATTTCGGTTGGAACGCAATTTCGTCTAATCGGTAGGATTAATAGAACTAAAATGAACTTAAGAAATATTAGTAATGACTTAAATCGAGAGAATATGGAATTATCTAGGTGTGCCCTTATGGGTATGTTTTGATGAGTATGAGCCATGGTTGTCGAAATTGGATAATCTTGTGTGACTGTGGTAATTCCCGAGAGGATTACGGTGAGCGGATGGCTCGTGTGGGTCATTGATGATCGTGGATTATGCTTGAATTGTTATATTGCATAATTGTGTCGTCATGCATTTCATGTCATGTGTCTTGTGGAGATGGCTAGGTGGGAATCCATGATGGGTGCCTATTTTCATCCGGGCATCATGTGGAAGTCGTTGTGTAGATAAGTTGTAGTTTAGAGAAACGTATACGACTTATCCGGATTTCGACGGGAATCGGGTTCTAGGGTGAACCGTATGTGATTGTGTTGGTACCACATGCATTGTGTCGAGTCAGTGAGTCACATTGTATATTTGTATTTGAATATGGGCTATTGATGCCGAGTGATTGAGGTGACACGTGTATGTGCGTTGTATATGTATGATTTTATGTGTGGTGTGTAACTACTCCTTAGCATGTGTATTTCACCGCTTATTTAATGAATGTAGTTCTCACCCCTTTTCTATTTGTTGCGTTTGTGCTCCTTGGGGAGTGCAGATGACCAGGTACCTGAGTAGTGCTTGGAGTGTGTTGCTATTTGATCGAGTCCTAGGAGTCACTCTGATACGTAACATGGGATGACGGGATTACGTTATATTTTTCTTATTTTCTTGATTTATTGTTACGTATCTTTTATTGTTGGATTAAGGATGTATGATTATCTGGTGGTGGAGATTATGTTTAAACAATTGACTTTATTCCGCTGTTTAATCTAAAGCTAGATAACATTAGTTTATTTATGAAGAATGAAGTGACTTAGTGTGACATCCTACTTGTTTTGAAAACTCTGATGTACTTTTATGTAATGTTTCCGTATATGTTTTATAATACACGTACTGGGTAGAGTGGGGTGTTACAGGTATTACTTGTCAATTTTTTTTTATTAAGTTAATTAGTTGTAATATTGTGCAATGATGTATAAATACCCCCATTGAATCTTAATGAAAGTATATGTCACTTTTTTTCCACTTCATTCTCTCTATTTCTCTCAATCACCCTACATTTTTCACATTGTTCATTATTGTATTTTGTGATTGTTTTACCTAAACAATTCAAAGTTTCGATTGACAATGATCAAAATAGTGATCGATGATAATAAGAGTTATAGTCGATGATAATTATATTGATAATCTTAGAAGAATGAAGTGGTCATCACCGGATATCAAAGTTTGATCATAATTATAGTTGCTAGTGAAGACGTTGAAAATTATTAATGAATAAAATGATAATAAAGGAGGTTAGAATATTAACAAGTGATACAACCATTTGCACCACTTCTTAGCATTAATTGTTAAAACAAAAACATAAGTTATAAAATCTATTTTTTTAATATAAAATTTAATAAAAATATATTTTAAAATTAAGTTTAAAAAAAACCAACCAACCCAATTTGATTCAAAGAAATTTCATTTAAGAATAAAAAAACTCACATTCCTCTCCAAGAAACCCTTAAATAAATTAAGGTACATAAGACACCAAATTAAGAATTTTCATACAAGCCACTAATTTTAATCAAATGGTCAATAGAAGATCTTGTCACTACATATGCTATTGTATATTCACACAATATGTTAAATGGAAATGGTCCCTCCTAATTAAAATGATTGACAAATGGCTGATTTACCTAAGAGATGTATAAAACTAAATAATATATTTTGCTTAACATTGTTAATTCCATCGCTTAGTACAACCACAAAATTATTAATTTACATGGGTTGGTTTACTCCACCAAATAATTCTTAATTTAATTACTTTTAAATGTAGGAGAAAATGATTGTACACCTCATTTATGATCCATGATGAATGGTTGCTTCATTATTTCTGAATTCTTAAAGTTATTTATACATGTCTATATTGTCCTTATCAATTGCAACAAAATTTTAGGACTATAGTTTGATATATACTTCTTTCCTAAGTTAAATTAAAAATACTATACTTTCATTAAACAAATATTCAATAATTAAATATATACTCTCTCAGCTACTTGGTTCAGTTGAGGAGTAGGTCCATGTCCTTTAAAATAGTGAATTAAATTCATGTTATCTATTTGATATATATATTTTTTAAATTTATAATTTATAATTTTTTTAAATATGCTGGTGTATTTTAGAATCTAATTCAATTAATATATATCATTTTCAGTCATAGCTGGTCTTCAAACAAAAAAAATTATAATAATTAATTTATAAAATATTCTTAAGAAAACTTGTTTTATTAAAAAAAATCTCACATACACAAAAAAAAATCTATCAGAACAATAGAATAATTTAGAGCTAAAAAAACACACACGCGTGTGTATATATATAAAATAAAAAAAATAATAATTAAAATAAATAATTTTAAGTAAGGTTGAATTTCAAGTATAAAAGTGCTAATGTCCCACATCGAGTAGAAATAAAAGAAATGTTGGGTTTATAAAAAAGATAACCCATATCTATTTTAGACTATTATGTGGCATCAAGATTTATTAGAACCATGAACGTTTGATCCATTGACACTATTAAGTCTCACTCCCCGAATTTCCTCAACATATGATATCAGAGTCTGATGTGGAAAAGATTGTTGGATTTTAAATATGAGTGCTAAAGTTCTACATCACTTAGGAATATAGAAAATGTTGGATTTATTTGAGATGTTTGACTCATTAACACTTATTGGCCTCAATCCTCGGACTTCTCCAACAAGTGGTATCAGAGTCCTGATTGACTCGGTGGAGAAACGAAAGTAAATTTTAGTGTGAATCAAGACTAGTGATGTGAGTAAGTTACACTTGCGCGAAAGATTGTTGGATTTCAAATGTGAAAGTGCTAAAATCACACATTTATTAGAAACGAAGGTTTTGCCTCATTGACACTTCTAAACTCTTTTGGGTAGATATGTGACATCAACTCTTTTGTAACCATAACATTTGGCTCATTGGCACTTCTGAATCTCGCTCTCATTATGCATATCACCCAACAAGTAATATAATAAATTATTAAGATTTTTGATATAAAAGACAAGAAAAATGATTCATTTGTAGAATAAAATATTTTCAAAAGATGACTTTTTAAAATTTTTTAATATAATATTAATTATTTTTTTCAATTTGACCTTTTTAATTATTCTTCACTCAAATTATTTTTGAGACTTTTGATTTTTAACCAAAGTAGTTAATCTTTTGTAGAGAGGGAAAAAGTGAATGCATATCAATGTGGTGTAACTTAAAATAATGAATGTAGTTTTTAAAAAGACTTATTTTATCATCTAAAAAAATAACTGCACAGCTTGTTGATAATTTGTTAGGTATTTTATGTATAATTTTGATTATATTAATAAAAAAATTTAATTACTTTTTACAATTTTCAATATTTAATATGAAATATTTCAATAAAAGTATTATTCTTTCATTTATTTATATATATTTTTAATACATTATTAACTGAATCATTAGTTATAAGATAAGAAAAGTAAATAAATAAAACGCTTTAAACAATACAATATATGAAGAAAAAATTGATGTATGAGAACATATAACACCCATAACCAAAATAAATAATCTCACATCTCCAATATCTTTTTTGTTGATTTTTCTATAATTTTTTGATGTTTTAATTTTCTAACAATCTCAACAAAAACTCTCTCTCTCTCATGACTCATGATTTTAACATATTTAAAAAAAGGCCATATAGGGTAAATGAAAGGCATATAGGGTATGGCATGATTGTTGTCACCAAGACCATTTTTGGCATTTTTGGTTTTGATGTATATCTCCATATGAAAAAGCCTGAAACAAGGGTTGATGATAAAGTTGTTCACTTTATTTGATTTGATTTGAGGTTTTGGTTATTGTGAATTGTGATCATAACTCATGCCACAATTTACTGTTGTCATGATTTTGTTGAAACAATCGTCTTCATCATCAATCTGTGGGCCACCTCATGGGTTTACTAATAGGGCCCATTTCTTTGCGTCATGTCAGTTTCTCTGCAATATATATATTTTTAAATTATATATCAAGATAAACTCCACGAGTGTTTTGATTTTTAAATGATAAAATGTAAGAAAATAATAATGTTTCAGGTCGATTTTGTGCCATGACTTGAGTACAATCACCACAAGTTTTAAATTATTATTTGGGCCCACAAATATTAAATACTTACTAGTATTGAATATTTATGTAGAATTTTTTCCTCCTTATCAAGTATATATTGAGTTCGAATTATCTTCTTATAAATACTTTATTTTAGTACATAAATATATCAAATGTAAACTAAGAAACTCAAATGAAATGATGTAAATTTGTTTTCTAATAGAAAATAAATGAAATGATACTGTTTTTGTTGAATCCTAATAGTATTACTAGTAACATGTTCCATCTAGAGAGTTGATGGAATTTGATGCCGCATATATAAAAGAATCTTTTTGAAATACTGACACACACAAAACTATCATTGGTATGGCAGAACACACAAACGTTTGCTCATATTTGTAGGTCATACTTAAACTTCTTCCTGTGCCTTCTCTCACTCTCTTACACTTTTTTTTTTACTTTTTTTTTTTTTTTAATTTTTTGGGTGTGGGCCAAACCTGAAAGGAAAACATCAACAAACAACCTAAGGAAGGTACTGGTTGAAACCGAGAGAATTCTAAACCATAACTTTTTGTTTTTGTTTTTTATATAATATCTTTTTATTAATTTTATATGATTTTTTAGCATTATTTTATTGTATCTATTCATATAAAAATGTGCGTATGGATATGTATTAAAAATGTGCTTTCAACTCTAAATTATTGTATAGTGTAGTTTTTCTTTATTTCATTAAAAAAAAATTCAATTCCTAACTCTTAAAGAAAATAAGTGTGAGTTAGAAAGGTAGAATGTGAGATAGAAATCTCATATTAATTAAAAAAATGAGATTGAATATTTTATGAATTAAAGAACTTATACACCCATCATTTTAAAATTTTGAATCAGGACGTGGTATGTCTTTCATAAGGTAAGGTCTTATAAATAAATACTTCAATATAAAAATTATTCCTTCATGTTAACACTTAAGAAATTTGATGCCAAAAGTGGTATTAGAGCTTTATTGGCTCGGTGGGGAGCGAAGTGATTACTGTTAAATTTGTAAATATTTTTTGTTAAGCGTGTTTGTAAAATGCGTGTTAAGCATGTTTGTAAAATGCAGGACTCGATAGAGTTAAAGTTAGATGTATTTGATAGAGTAGTAGTCGAATATAGTTTATTATAGTTGAATCTAGATGTATTCAACAAAGATATGAATACAATTAGTTGTATTAAAGCATCAAGTATTCGACAGAGTTGAATAACAACTTGTTGAAGTTAGTTAGTCAGTTTGAGACTTTGAGATGTGCAAGCAATTTCATTTGTAAGTAGTACAATATTCATTCAATTCAATACTTTCTTCTTCCCTTCTCCAAAACCCTGAATTCTCTCTTTCTCTCTCTTTTTCTCTAAAAATTATCTCCTCTATTCAAATCATTGTGCGAGGGAATCATATTGCAACAAAAGTGTGGTTGAATCACTCGAGTGCATAGTAAAGAACAAGAATCTCAGATCAATCAAGAAAGTGATTGAATCTTGTTCTATCAACATCGATTCTAACATTTGGTATCAGAGTCTGGTTGTGATTCTTGGGAAGCATAGAGCAACGACTTTTCATCCAAACAAGCATTTTCCACCAAATCGTCTCATCTTGAATGGCAAGAACTATGATAATTGGTGTAAGCAGATGAAGGTTGTCTTATGTTATCAAGACGTTTAGAATCTTGTAAAGAATGGAGTAAAACCAATTAGCGAGAATGCTACAAATGAACAAAATATTGCACATAAAGATTTGAAGAAGAAAGATTATAGAGCTCTCTTTATAATTCATCAATGCATTGATCCAGACGACTTTGAGAAAGTCGAAGAAGTATACTCATCGAAAAAAGCATGAGACATCCTGAAGAAATCTTTTGGAGGTGCTGAGAAGGTGAAAGAAACGAGGTTACAAACTCAAAAAAGAATGTATGAATTGCTTCAGATGGAAGAAAGTGAAAGTGTTGCTGATTTCTTCACTGGGGGTAACAAGACTGGTGAATCAAACCAAGATGTGTGGAGAAGTGTTGACATCAACACTACTACAAAACGCGCAAACAACAACGTCAGGTTTACAACGGATTCATATACATCATTGTAATAGGTTAAAAAATTTGCGCCCAGTGTGTAGCTGGATTTATAAACAATAATTTAATGACAGTTGTCTTAAAAAACTGTAGTAATAAATGATGTGTAGCAAGCTTTGATTCCCAATAACTACATTTTTTAGAGTACATTAAGCGTGTGTTACTTAATTCCATTATTTAAAAAATAAATTGTAAATGATTTTACAACGGTGAAGTAAACCAACCGTTGTTAGAGGATATTAAGTGTGTGTCATTTAAGTCCATTATTTAAAAAATAAATTGTAAATGATTTTAAAACGGTGAAGTAAACCAACTGTTATTAGAGGACTTACAATTCCACTACAGTTGGATTGTTCAACCGCGATTAAAGGGTTTACTGATAAATTAAAACAAAACTTATTATGTATTTCTTTCATAAGACGCCTTATGGGAACAAGTGAGCCAAAGACGACAGCGGTGGCGTAATCTTTACCCTCTTCGTATCCATTCATTTGGAGCTCAAATCTTCACCCTCTTTGTTCATTTGATTCTTCAGCTTCGAAGTACGGTAGTCTTTTGTATCTTGATTCCTTACATGGATAAGATTCATCAGCTTCGAAGTACGGTATTCTTCTACATCTTCATTCCTTTTTTCTTTGCTTATGTTGTATATGCTCAAGTCAGTATGAGATTACATGTTTCATATGCTTTAGGTTTAGATTTGCATATGCATATGCTTAAGTTTTTGGATTAGGTTTTGGTATGTCATTCACATTATTATACTTGTATAAATTTCAGAAGTTGTTATGGATCGTAGTTGGATGAAAAAGTCGATAGATTAAGAATGATTTATGAGAACGGAGTTCTTGAATTTCTTGAATACGTTGATAAACATCTTCCCAACAACAATGGTATCTTTTATTGTCCTTGTGTTGTTTGCACAGATATCAAAAAGGGTACAAAGAAAGAAATATTCCATCACCTTTGTTATGATGGTATATGTCAAAATTATATAATATGGACGTGGCATGGTGAGGTGGATAAAGAGGAAAGTCTGACGTCACAAAGTCAAAGAGTGGATGAATATGAATATATGGAAGATCAACTAGAGGATATGCTCCGTGATATTGGGGAATCTTCTTTTAAGAATGATCATATTTATGATACTTTATATAGTGATAAAGACACACCTTTATATAAGGGATGCACAGATTTTACACGATTGTCGATGGTGTTAAAGTTGTTTAATCTGAAGGCAAAAAAATGGATGGTCGGATAAAAGTTTCACGAAATTACTTGAATTGCTAGAGAAAATGTTACCAGAAGATAACAAATCGTTGGATCGTTACTATGAGGTTTACTTACTTGTTCATCTAGTAAGAGAAATCAGAATTTGTGGTCCAGTTTATTTAAGGTGAATGTATCCAATAAAGCGATATATGAAGATATTTAAAGGATATATGAAGATATTTAAAGGATATATGAAGATTCATCACCGACCGGAAGCTTCCATTTTTGAAAGGTACATCACAAAAGAAGTTGTTGAATTTTATACAAACTATTTGTCAGACGCAAATTCTATAGGAATTCCAAAGTCTCGTCATACTGACATAGACGAAAGAGGTATTCAAGGTATAAATGTTAAGTCAATGGCTCAGGATGTAGTTATTCAAGCATATTTCTATATAATGAATAATATAGATGAAGTTCAACCTTTCATAGATACTCACAAAATATTTTTGAGGGAAAAATATCCCCGAATGAGTGACAAGTTGTTGTTGATAGAACATAACAAGAGATTCATAGATTGGTTTAATAAAAGTGTATCTAATGATCGTAGTGCATCCGAGATACTAAAATGGTTGTTGTACGAGCCAAAATTTTGTGTCATTACTTGGACTGCATACGACATTGGTCATTATACCTTTTATATAAAATCAAAAGATGATCGTAGTACAATGCAAAATAGTGGGGTTATGGTTGAAGACGAATCAATGTATTTCTCTAGTTCGAAAGATAAGAATATTGTATTGGCAACTACCACGTTTTATGGTGTCATTGATGAGATTTGGGAAATTAATCATGTTATTTTCAAAGTGGCTTTATTTAAATGCAAGTGGATTCCCAATAATCGTAATGGTGTACACATTGATGACTTAGGATTCACCCAGGTCGACCTTGGAAAGACATCTTTAATGACTGAACCATTCATTGTGGCTTCTCAAGCAAACCAAGTTTTCTATGCTACCGACCCATCAGACATATCGGAGAAATGGTCAATCATTCTCCAAAGAAAACACATTCCTCTTAGTGATGAAAGTCTTGATATTCCGTCCACACCTTCTTACACAACACAAGTTACTACCTCATATGGTGAAGTTGATGGAGATGTTGTACATGCTATTCGAATCGATCATGAAGAAGGCATATGAGAAAATTAATAAGTACATAATTTATTCTTTATTCATAATATATTAATTGTATGTTATAGTTTCTAAGTATTTTTACTAACAAGTTTTTGCTCATATTTTAAAGTCATACTTTAACTTCTTCCTATGCCTTCTCTCACTTTCTTACACTTTCTTTTTACTTTACTTTTTAAAAATTTTGGGTGTGGGCCAAACCTAAAAGGAAAACATCAACAAAAAAGTTAAGGAAGGTACTGGTTGAAATTGAGAGAATTATAAATCATAACTTTTTGTTTTTATTTTTTTTATCTAATATCTTTTTATTAATTTTGTTCTGGTCTGGGCCCAATCTCGCGGTCCAGCCCAATAACGCGCAAGGCCCAGTAAGCCGAATAGCCCGACCGGGCTCACACTCCCCCATTGGTCGAGCAGGATACGCCCCCTGCCAAGCGGGACGGCACACCTCGAAGCGTCCTCGGCGTTCCCCTTAGCCGGGCCAAACAACTTCCCCGGGCAGAATCCCCTTGCCAACGGGCATGGCGATTCGCCTTCTCCGCTCTCGTATGCTTTTCCTCGGGGAGCCACACACCGTCCAGGAATCCCACGAGCTCACCTCCGCGGGGAGAACCTCGCGCCCCCAAGGAGTCCCACGCCCTCCCCTCCGTGGGGAGAACAACGTGCCTTGTGCGCGGTCTCCACGTGCTCCCCTCCGCGGGGACACGTCACCAACCAACTGCCCACCTCCGAAAGAGCAGGTCAAACCCACTTTCCGGAGACCACGGGACAGTTGGACTAGGGCGAATACCACGTCCTGGTCTTCACTACGCCATGTAAGCCCTAGCAGTCACCTGAGTTGGGCCTGGCCATCCATCCCAACACAAGTGACCGTTGGCCCAGCGCTGGGGTCTCTCTATAAATACCCTCTTCCTCAAGAGGGTCGCGTAATCACTTCTTACCACACTTTCTGTACTTTGCTCTCACTCTGCCCAATTCCTTACTTTGGCATCAGAGTGTCTTGCAGGTACACCCCCCCTTTTTTCCTCCTCATCACCGGTGAACAGGTAGCAGTCTAACAGCGTGTGGCCAGCCCGTGATCCCCTTCTGATCAGGTCAGATCAGTGGCGCTGTCTGTGGGAACAGAAACTTCCCCGTTACTCTGAGCAGAAAACCAAAGTTTCACCAGCACTCCACGGTCATGGATAGCCCACATCACGATGATACCATGCACGACTTCGCGCTCAACATCGCCACCAACGGAAGCAAGCAGATGGAAACGTCACGTCCGGCGGAGACCGACGAGCGAGATGGCCAGACCGCCTCACCTTCATCCGCAGATCCGCTGCGCCAGGCCGACCACCGGCCCCCGAGCCCAGCAACGTTCCAACCCGTTCCTATCTATTGCACCCTAAAATTTGACCAACCGGTGCCACTTTCGGTTTATGCTTCGACGCATTTTCGCATTCACATTTGCATACTGCATATAGTGCATTTCCTCAATCATGGTGATTTTATCGGGATTACAGCCCTGTTATCGCATTTCGGGTATTTTAGACCGGTTCGGGTAATCGGAATTTATTTTGAGAAGTCGCGCGCTTCCTGGGTGTTTTCAGTACGCAGTGATTTTGGAGGTTCTTGGTGTCGGGGTTTACTGTTTTGCTTCGATCTGGTCTCGCGCTCTCTTTTATATTGGTTATTTGCCTTTGTCTGCATTTTTTTAGGATTTAATAGCCTTTTGTGGATTTTAGATAGGCTTTTTAGATTTTCTAGAATTTAAATAGATTTTTTTATATTTTTAATAGCTTTAAATCATTTTTAGAGTTTATAGAGTTTTTTTAGTTTTAATAGTTTTTAATATAATGATAGGTTTTCTCTTTTATAGAAATTAATAGATTTTTCTTTTAGAATTTACTAGGTTTTAATAGATTTAATATAGATTTTATTTTTAATGTAGAAATTAAATAGTTTTATTAGAAATAAGTAGGTTTCATTTTTTTAATAGGATAAATAAATAGATATAGTTTTTCTTTTATATAGATGTAATTAGATTGGATATTAATAGTTTTCTTAAATGTTAAATAGATCTTTTTAGAGTTAACTAGAAGATTTTTGGTTTGAATTGGATTTAATTAGGATAATTGTTTAGATTTATTAGTTTTAATTGATTTGGTATTTATTAGCATTTAATCAGGTCATTAGCAGTATTTGCACTTCCATTAATTCACGTTAACTCATTAGTCAGCATTAACTGTCATTAGCCCATTTAATTTTCGTTATTAGCCATTAATCCATTAGTTAATTCATCATCTATCTGGTCCATTTCATTCATTTAGTGCCTTAATTCAGCCTTATTGCAAATTCGTTGGGCCCAGAGTATTGGAGGCCCAGTCTAAGTCCATATGCCAAGTGTCATATAAGTAGGACGCCACGCATATCATCATAAAGGGAGCCACATCACAATTCCCACTTCACCCAGAATTCAGCCACGCGTAATCCACTTTCTCCTAACCCTACCACGTGGCCTTCATGCACTCCATCTCCCTGACACCTGTTCGCTCCTCCTCCCTCACCGGATGCATGGCCGCCGGTCATGCAACCACCGTAACCCCCAACCGCCGGCAGCCGTAACCAACCCGTAACCTACTCCGTCCACCACAACTGTTCGCCGGAAAACCCAAACTTCGCCTGAAAACTGAAAAACTCAGCAATCTTCATCCTTTCTCCCGATCTTCATCTTCCTCCTCTGGTCAACATCATCAGATTCACCAGAACGCTCATCATCTTCATCCATCTCCAGATGCCTTCGTCAAGAACTTCATGTGTTCTTCGCATATTTCCAGAAAGCCTTCAAAGTTTGTACGAATCTTCATAGTTTTCCAAGCTCCGCACCAGAAAATCCATGGTGAATATCCAGATCATCAAGAAACCGCCAAGAGCTTCATGTGTTCTTCAATCGTTCTTCCTCCAGAAATTCAAGAACCTGCTTCAAGATCTTCGTCCAGAAACTCGTTAATGTTCTCAGACAACTCCGATAATCATCCGATCATCACCAATGATCTTCTCAAATCTGCTCGCATGAAGAACATTCATCATTAAATCTCCAGATCCTTCATGACGTTCCCAGAACCTTCAAGATTTCTTCAAGAACCGCATGCAATCATCATCAGATTCATAGATCTCCAACAATCGCCATCGGGAACCATTTTTTCCAGAAATCGTTCTTCTCCGATCAACCTTCATCAACAATCTTCATCGTTTCTTCAACGTTTCCAGAATTTCCTCAAGAACATTCGTCTTCTCCGATCTAGATTTCCCAGGACATCGTTCATCATCCTTCACCAATATCTCCAGTAACATCATCCGAGCTTCATCGCATGCAAGACCTTCATCGGATCTTCATGATCTCTAAGCTGATGATCAAATATATTCCAGATTTGTATTACTTGCGAAAGTTGAGTGAGGAGGGAATGGTGATGAGGTTGAATGATTTGAGCGGAGATGTTTTAGAAAGATTGAGAGAGGAATAATCTGAAGGGAGAACGGGGACGAAAGAGTGAGGTTGAGAAAGAGATTGAGTGAGAGAGGTTGAGGGCGGCGCAAGAAGGGCGTGTGAACAGTGAAAAGAAGAGGAAGAAGAGGAACTAGGTTTTCTGAAAGTGGAACGAGAGAAAAGGTGGATCGCGTGTGGACTGGGCCTTGGGCCCAGAGGCTTCGATTCAGTCCGTACACCCCCCGTTTTTTTTCCAATTCCCTACACCCCGTCCGTTTTTGTTTGTTATGGATTGGGCTGGGCCAACAGATGTTATCAACGCCTCCGTTTTTCTCAACTCACCCCCCCCCCTGGGTTCTTTGTTTTTTTTCTGAATTACTTATGGGCTGGGCCCAGTTTTGTATTGTTTTTACTGCCTCCCCCTTGGCTGGGCTGGCTGCACCCCCTTTGCTTTTCTTTTTGTTTTTGTTTTTTTATTTCTTTTGTATGCATCTTTAGGAAAAGAAATAAGGAAAATATTGAAAAAAAAACAAGAGAATGTTAAGAGAAAATATTGAAAAAAAAGAAGAAAAATAGAGTGAAAAAGAATACATAAAAAAAAATGTTGAAAAGAATAAAGAATAGAAAAATAGAGTGAAAAGAATATGTGAAAAAAAATAGTGAAGTATGAAGATGAAAAAAAAACGGAGAAAAAGGAGTATAAAAATATTACTTTGTAGATTCAATATTTTTTAGAATAAATATTTTCTTCATAGGAGTTTATTTTACCTTTTTAGAGGTAGTTTTAGAAGTCCACTTGTTAGGGGACTATTTTCCATTTGATTTTTTATAGGATAGGTTTTTAGGAGTTTATTTTTTCAGTTCTCAATCATTGTAACCATTTTTCAGAATATCAATAAAACGAGATTTGAGCTTTGTTCTGAAAGTAGCCGAACTACAACTGCTCTGATTTCTCGCACCAGACGAGGATATGTAGGCATAGGATGCGATATCCTAGCGAGCACACTAACAACTAACCTTTTGTTCTCTCGCTGCTGTGCGATCGAGACTTTCCCGCTGACGACTGATTGTTATCCTTTTCTCTTGCCCGAGTGCATTTGAGACCAGACCGTAGTTTTTCACATAGGTTCCCGTACCTTTAAAACCAGATTAATTTCTCACTTCCTGTGTGTGAGAACACCCTGCTTAGCCGTAGTTAGCCTGAACTACGAAAGCTCTGATCTTCCATGCTGTGTGGAAGTACGTAGGCACAAGACACGAAGTCTTGGCGAGCCAATTCCCCGTAGTCCCGAACTACGTTGACTCTGACTTTCTCTCTTGAGAATACGTAGGCATAGAGTGCGACGCTCTATCGAGTCAATTCCCTTCCGTTTAGATTTAGCAGCCGTAGATAGATTGTTTTTGCATCCTTTAGACAACCCAAGCAAGCGTGGATCCCGTCGAGTACGACGGACGTGAGGGGTGCTAATACCTTCCCCTTGCGTAACCGACTCCCGAACCCAGGTTTTGGTTGCAACGACCATACCTTTCCCGTTTTTGCGAGGTTTACTTCGAGCGTTTCCTTCCCCCCGTTGGGATAAATAACGCACGGTGGCGACTCTTCTGTCAGCCGGCGCCGATTTTCGCAGTAGCGACAACTGGCGACTCTGCTGGGGAAATGCGATAGTTCCCTATGCAGGTGGGATCCAACGTCCCCTAAGAAAGTCAATCATAGCGCTTGTTTGCTTCTCTTTGGGGTGTTTATTTTTTTCATCGCTATTATCTGTTGCTGTTGTGCTGGGGAGGGTGATACTTTGAGTGATAGCCGGACCTGGGCTGCTTGAGTATGCATTTAGACGTAGTTGTGGAGATTAATGGACGAACCTGTTTGTTGAGCAGACACAAGTTCCCCACGAAATTCACGCTCAGACGAGGTTCTCTCCGAGGTGCTTCTTTCCGATCCTATGGATCTGAGGGGAGTCCAAACGTGAGGATTGTCGACTCTGGGGACCGATCAATTGGAAGTCAGCTAAGTGAGGCCTCTTCATGAGATGATGGTGCCACTCCTTCTGGGAATCGTATCGTCGCTTATGAAAGTCTGTGACGCTGATGACCGCATAGGATGCCGTACCTTAGGTCCATACCCGTGAGTGGGGGGGTTTTTGCGAGAAACTTGACTTCCAGCCTACCCGCTATCTTGGCGTTCTCTTTTAGAGAGAACGTACTCCGTCAGCAGTGCAGCAGTATTCAGAGCGTGCTGTGGGAGCTGTGATCCCGTGTTTACTGCATTGCATTGCATTTGCATAAGCATCTTTGCATCATATTGCATAGCATTTCTCCAGTTAGCCAGAGTTCTGATCCAGCCTTTGTTTCCTGAAGGTGAGTACCCGGAGTTTGAATTGTTGAAAAATCAGCTGAGTCAGCTCATGGAAACCATAACAGCTATGAATAGAGAAGAAGCTAACATCCAGAGAACTCCGGGGAACAATGTAGCTCAGCCTGTGCAAACCCCTACCAGAGGTATACCTTCTCTCCATGGCACAGAATATCACAGTTTCACTTTCTCTACGCCAGGTTCTCCGAGGATTGTTCCTTCTCCATGGATTGTTCCACCTCCAAGAGCTGTTCCACAGGTTAATGTTCAGAACCCAAGGACTGTTAAGTATACGAGAAGACTTCAGCTGTTGGAAGATCAGATTGATGCCTTGATGAATAAGAATGCTCTTGATCTGAATGCTGCGAGCATGTGTTTAGTGCCAGGCCTTGTGTTGCCTCCGAAGTTCAAGACGCCTAATTTTGAGAAGTACAAAGGGGATAGTTGTCCGAAGTTACATTTAGTTATGTTCTGCAGAAGAATGACTTCGCATGTCACCAATGACAAGCTCATGATTCACTGTTTCCAAGATAGTTTGATTGGAGCATCTTTGGATTGGTACATGCAGTTGAAAAGTGATAGCATCAAATCATGGTCAGATTTAGCCAATGCCTTCATGAAGCAATACGATTACAACCTGGATATGGCTCCTAGTCTCGTACATCTGCAAGAATTATCTCGGGCGGAGAATGAATCATTCAGAGGGTATGTGCAAAGGTGGAAAGAATTGGCTGCTAGTGTTCAACCACCGCTTCAGGAAAGAGAAATGGTTGACCTCTTCTTGGGTACTCTGAAAGGCCATTATTATGACAAATTGTTCGGTTGTGCAAGCTTTGTGGGCCTGATGAGAATGGGGGAGCTTGTTGAGAGAGGACTCAAGAGTGGAAAGCTTCGAGATGCTCCTTATATCCCAGTTGATAAGGATGAGTCAGTTGTCAGTTCTCAAGAAGAGTGGGAAGAAGGAAATGATGTCGTCTCAGAATCTCTAGCATCTCAGGATCGGTTTTCATACATTTCAAGTCAACGGTCATCCTGTCGTCGATCGCGTCAGCACGCCCAACGAAGACCAAGGAAACCTGAAAGGCAGTTTACTCAGCTACCGGTGTCGTACAGTCAGTTGTTGCCAGATCTGGTCAGAAGTGGATTGATAGTGCCGAAAGAGACTAATCCAATGATTCCACCATATCCTCCAGGTTTTGATGACAGCGCCCGCTGTGAGTATCATGTTGGGGAACAGGGACATTCAACAAATGATTGTAAGGTGCTTAGAAGCCAGGTTCAGGATCTGTTAGACTCTAACCGGATTTTCATCGCGCCCCAGGGTTTTGTTCAAATTAACGATTCTCCGTCATCCAGTTGTGTGGGTTCGTCAGTTAATGTCATGGAAGACTCCACGGGAAGTGTGTGTTCTGAAGAATGTCAAACGGAGAGTTCAGTTGAATATGGGAGAAGTTTCTAGAGGTTTCTGTGCCGGGTGTCGCATCTGTTTTCTCTGCCTAACCCGTTTAGCTTTTGTGCATTATTGTTTGCTGACCATCACCAGGATTGTTGGCTGGGGTCATTGTATTCGTACTCATTCGTGCTTACGTGCTGCTTTTGTTGGTTGTACATGTGTGGGAGGTGTTCGTCTTGGTGCTTATAGCTTGAGTTTCTCTTTGTCTTGTCATGAATATGTGTTTGCTTTCTGCATTGCATTATCATTTAACAAGTACATCAGAACCGTGGGTCTTATTTCCTCATCGTCCAGTTTGTTGCAGGAGTTCCTTCTGAGATATGGAACAGAATCAGGTTGAATTGATTGAAGTCCGAAGCCAGCTAGAGCAGATGATGAGAGACATGCAAGAGATGCGTCTGGAGCAGAAGATCCTCAAAGAGGAAAATAGTCAGCTGAAGACCCAAATGAGCTTGATCATGGAAGTAGTCAAGAATGTGCTTAGGAAAGAGGATGATCAGCTATTTGAAGCCGCAGTGAAGAAGCTCGTGCCACCTGTGCCTGGGGAACCTGAGCTTAACGAACGTGTTGACGAACATCAGCAACAACAACAAAGGATATGTCCGGCTCAACGAAGGATTCAGGAGGTGAGGCCAAAGAGGGTATTTGAGGCGCCACCTTCAACGTATGCTGAGCTCTTTCAGACTTTATTGAGGTTTAAAATGGTTGAAAAAAGAACAATGGAACCGCCCAAGGGAACGATACCGCCTTGTGGATACGATACCAGTAAGCAATGTGAATTTCATTCTGGGGCACTTGGCCACGACATCGAGAGTTGTCATGCTTTTAAGCATAATGTTCAAGACCTGATTGACTCAAAAGATATTGAATTCACGCCAAGCAGTATAGCTGTACGTATTGGTCCTATCCCAGTTGATGCTAAGATGATGGATGTTTCTGAAGCTGCAGTAGGTCAGAAACGTATCCTGGACTCCATGGTGTCAGAATCTCCATGCCCACAACTGTTGCCTATTCCTGGGGCAGATCTGAGAAAGAAAATGGCTGAGCATAAGGAGTGCCTTAATCAGTACGGTGGAAATCAAGAAACCAATGTTGTATTTGCTACGAAGGTTGTTCAACAGTCAACCTGGTACTAGCGACAACAGCAACGACCTCAACAGCAGCAAAGGCAACAGCATCCCAATAAGCGAAAAGCTCAAAATCAGAGGCCGGTGAGGGTATTTAATGTGCCTCCGATGCCATATGCCGAACTTCTTCAGGCGTTGCTACGATTACAGTTGGTTGAGAAGAGGAAGTTAGCCCCGCTGACAGGTGCGCCTCTAGCAGGGTATGATATCAATGAGCACTGTGATTTCCATTCAGGAGCACCGGGGCACAACATTGAAGATTGTCTGGCCTTCAAGCACAAGGTGCAGGACCTACTTGATAGTACAGCTATCAACTTCGGGCAGGAAGGGCCCAAAATCATCTGAATGAGGAGGAGGGGCTCTATAATTTGGTTGGGTCGCTGAAAGCAGATTAGGACAACATTGAGTTGCCTCTAATAACTGATTGTGAAGATGGCTGGTTCAGCAGCAGGACAGATGTGAAAGCCGAGTTCTCGGAAGCTGGCATTTTTCTTTGTTTTATCTTGTCATTTCTTTACGTTTGTAGTTTCTTTCCTGTTTAAATTGCAATCTTGTTCGTAAAACTTGTTGTTTTCATTCAATTGATGATAATGAAATAAATATGCATGTTTTGATTAAATCCATTCGTGTTCACTAATTGTTTTTACAAATGTCCAATGCTTGGTTAAGAAGGATCTGAGGAGGACGACGGAAATGAACGACATGCAACTTTCGATATTGTATGCTTTTGAAATAAAACCTGCTGATGATGTACAGGCATTGTTTCAAATCCCTAAACACCGGTGATATAAGGAAGATAATCCCTTGCCAACCCCTTTGAGCCTAGTAGTAGGAGTTCTTTCTGAAAACGAAAAACCCTCCATCTTTAACCTGGGGCAGGGTAGGTGTTAGCTAATTTGGCCGAGCGTTCAAGTTGCAAAAGGAGTGTCCGTTCGAGGATCAATCACACCTTTAGAGGTCGTGCCTAAAAAACCACAATGGTTAAATCAAGAGTGAGACAGTCATATTATTCCCCAAAGAGTCAGACAACCAGTGTCACACGACTTGTTCGGAAAAAAAAGCAGAAGAAAAAAAGAGAATCAAAAGCCCGCTAAGTCAAAACTTCAAAACAAATGACTTAGGCAAAAATGAGGGCATCCCGCTGGACTTAAAAAATCAAAAGAAACTCAAAAAGAGTCAGTCCAGGCAAAAGTTAGGGATAAGAAAACGAGAAAGGGAAAAAGAAAAGGATTAAAAAAGAAAAATCCTCAAATGAAATACGAGTCGTGTGACCTCAAGTGTCAAAGACGAAAAGTGAGTGGCTGTCACTCCACAAACCCATGGTTTCTCGAACTATCACTCCTATCTTTCAGCCTCTGAGAGGTGAGCGCTAAGGTCGAATTAGCTGAACGTAGGATGGGAGAACATCAAGGAGAATGGGTGGGTTAAAATAAACTTTGAGCCTTTATCCTTTCCTTCAAAACCGTGAACCTGACCACGTTACAACCTTCAAAAGTCCTAATTGAAGCAGGTTTGTTTCGAAAGCATACTTCGGTAAAGATCGCGTCGAAACTGACTCCTGAAAAGGTTCTTCTTACCATGTTGGTACTGATGCGGATATTCTTGATAAATGTTTTGTGCCTTATATGCCATAAACTGTTTTTTCCTTTTCCCAGTGAACAGATTGGATGTCAAAGCTGTCATATGCGTTGCATTAGTATATCTTTCATGCATAACAACTTGTTTTACTTGCGAGTAAGCGCTTGACAGCAGGAAAGTTTTCTACAATGGAAGGTATGGTCAGGATAGAATACAGAACGCCCGAATGCTTCGCAAGCCAGGGCAAGTTACATCCAGTGATCCCCAGTTAGGTCAGCCTTTCGAAGTCAGTTATCCTGGGGCAATCAGGTTGAGATTCGATAAATATCTCGTAGTCAGGGGCACTGCTCTGAATCAGCTAATCAGGGGCAAAGTCATTGCAGTCAGGGGCAGGCCATCTTAAGAGCGCAGAAGTTATTCTTTATTCGAGAAGCATTTGATGTGAAGTATCTCTCCGAAGTTCAGAATGCTGGGGCATTTCATATCAGACCATCAGGGTACAGATTTTCAGATTTCCTTTTGAGGAGCATCACCACAGAGGTCCCGCAGGCTGGGGCATATCAGAAGCGAAGGGATTGTTCTTCTCCGTATCATCAGAGTCATTCAGAGCTATTCGAGCAGATTCAGCCAATTATCGAGTGCGAGACGAATGTCGGGAAGTCGTGTTACTATCCTTTGACTCTTCAACCAGAAAACTGTGTATTCAGACAGAATGTTTTCCAGCGTCAGTTGTACCTGACCCATCACAGATAGCCTAAAAGCCCAAGTCCATGTTGGCGATCACTATGAGGCCCATCCGTGTTGGCGCATCAGTTTCCAAATCCAATCTTCATCAGTACGCAAGAAGACTTCGTCTATTTTCCCCAGCAAAAGCCCGATTTTCATTGGCACGGGTAAGCTATCCCCAGAGAAGTCCAGTCATATTTGGCACATATGTCATTCCCCAGCGGAGTTGATTTCACTCTTCTAGCATTTATTTTGCTGGAATAATTCTGTGATATCCGGTTTATCCCTAGCGGAGTTGGCTTCGTCTTCAGCATTTATTTTGCTGAAGGGGTTTTCTGTACCCGACTTTCTCCAGCAGCCCGAGCCTGCATTAGCATATTGCATACGTCATCATATTTGCATCATACTCGCATTTCATTTTCAAAATGCGTAGCATTTCCATCCTATATGGAACATTACGCTCTAGAAAGATTCAAACATATGCATATGCATACGAAGCATAAGCCAGGTTTTCTATCAGCCTCATATGGCACGTGCATTACTCTGTGATCAGTTCAGGGGCATTCATCCAACAGCAGTGTTCAGACAATTCAGCAGTTTATTCGTATTTCAGATCATACAACAGTTATGCTTTGATCAATCAGTCATCTGGTATCGACAGACTTTTCTTCCCGTCAATTCATACTGACGATGTGTTCCTCCAATAGGTGGATTTCTCCGTCTATCATTAGACGTCTTGAGTTCGAATATGGCTTTCTTCCCATCTATCATTAGACGATGTGAAGTTTCGGGTGATTTTTTCAGTGGGGTTTCAAGATGGGGTTTCTCTAGCAAGTGGTGTTCTTTCCGTCTATCCTTAGACGATGTGAGTATGGATTTTGGGTGTCTTTCCGTCTATCCTTAGACGATGTGAGTATTGAATTTTTTCCTTCGGGATGGGTGTCTTTCCGTCTATCCTTAGACGATGTGAGTATTGATTTTTTCCTTCGGGATAGGTGTCTTTCCGTCTATTCTTAGACGATGTGAGTATTGATTTTTTCCTTCGGGATGGGTGTCTTTCCGTCTATCCTTAGACGATGTGAGTATTGACTTTTTCCTTCGGGATGGTTGTCTGCCGTCTATCCTTAGACGATGTGAGTATTGAATTTTTTCCTTCGGGATGGGTGTCTTTCCGTCTATCCTTAGACGATGTGAGTATTGATTTTTTCCTTCGGGATAGGTGTCTTTCCGTCTATCCTTAGACGATGTGAGTATTGATTTTTTCCTTCGGGATGGGTGTCTTTCCGTCTATCCTTAGACGATGTGAGTATTGATTGTTTCCTTCGGGATGGTTGTCTGTCGTCTATCCTTAGACGATGTGAGTATTGAATTTTTCCTTCGGGATGGGTGTCTTTCCGTCTACCCTTAGACGACGTGAGTATGGATTTTGGGTGTCTTTCCGTCTATCCTTAGACGATGTGAGTATTGATTTTTTCCTTCGGGATGGTTGTTTGTCGTCTATCCTTAGACGATGTGAGTATTGAATTTTTCCTTCGGGATGAGTGTCTTTCCGTCTACCCTTAGACGATGTGAGTATGGGTTTCGGGTGTCTTTCCGTCTATCCTTAGACGACGTGAGTATTGAATTTTTCCTTCGGGATGGGTGTCTTTCCGTCTATCCTTGGACGATGTGAGTATTAAATTTTTCCTTCGGGATGGGTGTCTTTCCGTCTATCCTTAGACGATGTGAGTATGTATTTTAGGTGTCTTTCCGTCTATCCTTAGACGATGTGAGTATTGATTTTTTCCTTCGGGATGGGTGTCTTTCCGTCTATCCTTAGACGATGTGAGTATTGATTTTTTCCTTCGGGATGGTTGTCTGTCGTCTATCCTTAGACGATGTGAGTATTGAATTTTTCCTTCGGGATGGGTGTCTTTTCGTCTACCCTTAGACGATGTGAGTATGGATTTTGGGTGTCTTTCCGTCTATCCTTAGACGATGTGAGTATTGATTTTTTCCTTCGGGATGGTTGTCTGTCGTCTATCCTTAGACGATGTGAGTATTGAATTTTTCCTTCGGGATGAGTGTCTTTCCGTCTACCCTTAGACGATGTGAGTATGGGTTTCAGGTGTCTTTCCGTCTATCCTTAGACGATGTGAGTATTGAATTTTTTCCTTCGGGATGGGTGTCTTTCCGTCTATCCTTAGACGATGTGAGTATTGATTTTTTCCTTCGGGATATGTGTCTTTCCGTCTATCCTTAGACGATGTGAGTATGGATTATGGGTGTCCTTCCGTCTATCCTTGAACGATGTGGGTATATTTCTCTTCCTGTCTATCAGTAGGCGATGTGAGAGGATCAGGTGTTTTGTTGCAACCCTCGGGTTTGTTATCTGTGGTACCACGCGGGTAACGAGCGTTAAAATCAGGAGTTTCTCTATCAGATGATTGATCAGTTGTTGTCGGGACGACGGGACTCGGTTTTCTGGATTTCGTTCCCCAAGCAGTTTTACAGTATATTCTCACGGTTGGCAAATTTTCGGGTTTATTGGTATTCAACCGTCTTCTACCTCTGAATGTTTGAAGGCTGCGCACTCTTCAACCCTTCAGGTCCAAGCCGCTTGAATAGGGGCAGCTGTTGCACCCTAAAATTTGACCAACCGGTGCCACTTTCGGTTTATGCTTCGACGCATTTTCGCATTCACATTTGCATACTGCATATAGTGCATTTCCTCAATCATGGTGATTTTATCGGGATTACAGCCCTGTTATCGCATTTCGGGTATTTCAGACCGGTTCGGGTAATCGGAATTTATTTTGAGAAGTCGCGCGCTTCCTGGGTGTTTTCAGTACGCAGTGATTTTGGAGGTTCTTGGTGTCGGGGTTTACTGTTTTGCTTCGATCTGGTCTCGCGCTCTCTTTATATTGGTTATTTGCCTTTGTCTGCATTTTTTTAGGATTTAATAGCCTTTTGTGGATTTTAGATAGGCTTTTTAGATTTTCCAGAATTTAAATAGATTTTTTTATATTTTTAATAGCTTTAAATCATTTTTAGAGTTTATAGAGTTTTTTTAGTTTTAATGGTTTTAATAGTTTTTAATATAATAATAGGTTTTCTCTTTTATAGAAATTAATAGATTTTTCTTTTAGAATTTACTAGGTTTTAATAGATTTAATATAGATTTTATTTTTAATGTAGAAATTAAATAGTTTTATTAGAAATAAGTAGGTTTCATTTTTTTAATAGGATAAATAAATAGATATAGTTTTTCTTTTATATAGATGTAATTAGATTGGATATTAATAGTTTTCTTAAATGTTAAATAGATCTTTTTAGAGTTAACTAGAAGATTTTTGGTTTGAATTGGATTTAATTAGGATAATTGTTTAGATTTATTAGTTTTAATTGATTTGGTATTGATTAGCATTTAATCAGGTCATTAGCAGTATTTGCACTTCCATTAATTCACGTTAACTCATTAGTCAGCATTAACTGTCATTAGCCCATTTAATTTTCGTTATTAGCCATTAATCCATCAGTTAATTCATCATCTATTTGGTCCATTTCATTCATTTAGTGCCTTAATTCAGCCTTATTGCAAATTCGTTGGGCCCAGAGTATTGGAGGCCCAGTCTGAGTCCATATGCCAAGTGTCATATAAGTAGGACGCCACGCGTATCATCATAAAGGGAGCCACATCACAATTCCCACTTCACCCAGAATTCAGCCACGCGTAATCCACTTTCTCCTAACCCTACCACGTGGCCTTCATGCACTCCATCTCCCTGACACCTGTTCGCTCCTCCTCCCTCACAGGATGCATGGCCGTCGGCCATGCAACCACCGTAACCCCCAATCGCCGGCAGCCGTAACCAACCCGTAACCTACTCCGGCCACCACAACTGTTCGCCGGAAAACCCAAACTTCGCCGGAAAACTGAAAAACTCAGCAATCTTCATCCTTTCTCCCGATCTTCATCTTCCTCCTCTGGTCAACATCATCAGATTCACCAGAACGCTCATCATCTTCATCCATCTCCAGATGCCTTCGTCAAGAACTTCATGTGTTCTTCGCATATTTCCAGAAAGCCTTCAAAGTTTGTACGAATCTTCATAGTTTTCCAAGCTCCGCACCAGAAAATCCAGGGTGAATATCCAGATCATCAAGAAACCGCCAAGAGCTTCATGTGTTCTTCAATCGTTCTTCCTCCAGAAATTCGAGAACCTGCTTCAAGATCTTCGTCCAGAAACTCGTTAATGTTCTCAGACAACTCCGATAATCATCCGATCATCACCAATGATCTTCTCAAATCTGCTCGCATGAAGAACATTCATCATTAAATCTCCAGATCCTTCATGACGTTCCCAGAACCTTCAAGATTTCTTCAAGAACCGCATGCAATCATCATCAGATTCATAGATCTCCAACAATCGCCATCGGGAACCATTTTTTCCAGAAATCGTTCTTCTCCGATCAACCTTCATCAACAATCTTCATCGTTTCTTCAACGTTTCCAAAATTTCCTCAAGAACATTCGTCTTTTCCGATCTAGATTTCCCAGGACATCGTTCATCATCCTTCACCAATATCTCCAGAAACATCATCCGAGCTTCATCGCATGCAAGACCTTCATCGGATCTTCATGATCTCTAAGCTGATGATCAAATATCTTCTAGATTTGTATTACTTGCGAAAGTTGAGTGAGGAGGGAATGGTGATGAGCTTGAATGATTTGAGCGGAGATGTTTTAGAAAGATTGAGAGAGGAAGAATCTGAAGGGGAACGGGGACGAAAGAGTGAGGTTGAGAAAAAGATTGAGTGAGAGAGGTTGAGGGCGGCGCAAGAAGGGCGTGTGAACAGTGAAAAGAAGAGGAAGAAGAGGAACTAGGTTTTCTGAAAGTGGAACGAGAGAGAAGGTGGATCGCGTGTGGACTGGGCCTTGGGCCCAGAGGCTTCGATTCAGTCCGTACACCCCCCGTTTTTTTCCAAATCCCTACACCCCGTCCGTTTTTGTTTGTTATGGATTGGGCTGGGCCAACGGATGCTATCAACGCCTCCGTTTTTCTCAACTCACCCCCCCTGGGTTCTTTGTTTTTTTTCTGAATTACTTATGGGCTGGGCCCAGTTTTGTATTGTTTTTACTGCCTCCCCCTTGGTTGGGCTGGCTGCACCCCCTTTGCTTTTCTTTTTGTTTTTGTTTTTTTATTTCTTTTGTATGCATCTTTAGGAAAAGAAATAAAGAAAATATTGAAAAAAAAACAAGAGAATGTTAAGATAAAATATTGAAAAAAAAGAAGAAAAATAGAGTGAAAAAGAATACATAAAAAAAAATGTTGAAAAGAATAAAGAATAGAAAAATAGAGTGAAAAGAATATGTGAAAAAAAAATAGTGAAGTATGAAGATGAAAAAAAAACGGAGAAAAAGGAGTATAAAAATATTACTTTGTAGATTCAATATTTTTTAGAATAGATATTTTCTTCATAGGAGTTTATTTTACCTTTTTAGAGGTAGTTTTAGAAGTCCACTTGTTAGGGGACTATTTTCTATTTGATTTTTTATAGGATAGGTTTTTAGGAGTTTATTTTTTCAGTTCTCAATCATTGTAACCATTTTTCAGAATATCAATAAAACGAGATTTGAGCTGTGTTCCGAAAGTAGCCGAACTACAGCTGCTCTGATTTCTCGTACCAGACGAGGATATGTAGGCATAGGATGCGATATCCTAGCGAGCACACTAACAACTAACCTTTTGTTCTCTCGCTGCTGTGCGATCGAGACTTTCCCGCTGACGACTGATTGTTATCCTTTTCTCTTGCCCGAGTGCATTTGAGACCAGACCGTAGTTTTTCCCATAGGTTCCCGTACCTTTAAAACCAGATTAATTTCTCACTTCCTGTGTGTGAGAACACCCTGCTTAGCCATAGTTAGCCTGAACTACGAAAGCTCTGATCTTCCATGCTGTGTGGAAGTACGTAGGCACAAGACGCGAAGTCTTGGCGAGCCAATTCCCCGTAGTCCCGAACTACGTTGACTCTGACTTTCTCTCTTGAGAATACGTAGGCATAGAGTGCGACGCTCTATTGAGTCAATTCCCTTCCGTTTAGATTTAGCAGCCGTAGATAGATTATTTTTGCATCCTTTAGACAACCCAAGCAAGCGTGGATCCCGTCGAGTACGACGGACGTGAGGGGTGCTAATACCTTCCCCTTGCGTAACCGACTCCCGAACCCAGGTTTTGGTTGCGACGACCATACCTTTCCCGTTTTTGCAAGGTTTACTTCGAGCGTTTCCTTTCCCCCCGTTGGGATAAATAACGCACGGTGGCGACTCTTCTGTCAGCCGGCGCCGATTTTCGCAGTAGCGACACTATCCCTGCGGGAGCGGACCCAATGGTGGCCGCCCTTTTTGCGGCCATCAACCAGGCGAACCAGCTGCTGTTTCAGCAGAACGCACGAATTGGAGCGTTGGACCAGAATGGAGGCTCGAGGAGTCCCTCACCTCGACCCAGAAATCGCTGACCCCGGCTGGAGAGACCCCGAACAGAAGTGGTGCGAGAACGCACCAGATCCCCTGCGAGACAAGTTCGCGGGAGGCGCCAGAACGCCTCGGCGATCCCGGCCAGGAATCTGCGCGGCGAACCCCCGGTCAGGAGGATGAGGACCCGAAACCAGGCGCCTATTCTAAACGGCTCGCCTCCTCCTTAGTCACCCGCCCTCAGCGACGAAGACGACTACCGCACTCCATTGTCCCGGGAAATCATGGCCGCCCCCATCCCCCACAGGATGGAGAAGCCCCCGACACTATCGATGTACGACAGCACATCCGACCCAGACGATCACTTGGAAGACATCGAGGCCATGCTCGATTACCGAAACGTCCGAGGAGCTATCAAGTGCAGGCTATTCCCGACGACCCTGAGGAAAGGCACCATGACGTGGTACAAAAGTTTGGAGCCCGAATCGATCACGTCGTGGAGAGTCCTGAAGGACCTGTTCTCAAAACACTTTACAGCATCCCAGCGCCATCCGAAGACGGAGGCCGTCCTCGGGGCGATAATCCAAGGCCCCGACGAACCTCTCCGAAAGTACATCGAAAGATTCACCCGGGAAGCGGTGCAGGTAACAACATCCGACGAGATGAAGCGCTACCTAATGGAGCAAGGTCTACGCCACGACTCCAAGTTCTACGAGGCAGTAGGCATACACCGACCAACCTCCCTCCAGGATTTCCTCGATAGAGCTGCGCATTATATCCGATTCGAGGAAACCCAAGCAGCCAACTCCGCACGGGACACCCGAGATAGGGAGGCCCCTCGCGGACACCGAGATGACGGAGCCTCGAGCCATCGACGAGGAGCTGACCGCCGTCGCGACAACCGCCCTCGCGAACCTCGCGAACAACGCGGCCCCGCCGGTCGATTCACGGAATACACGACCCTAGTCGCTTCCCGCGAGCGCATACTGGCCGACTGCGCCAAAACCGAATTTGTCCAGGGAGGTGTCCGTTTCCCTCGCCCAACACCCCTAAACCTAACATGGACAAATCGAAATACTGTCGATTTCACAGGAGCCACGGGCACGTGACCAAGGACTGCATCCATCTCAAGGACGCGATCGAAATTCTGATCAAAGACGGCCACCTAAAGAGATACACCCGGGGAGGTGAACCCCCGAGGAAAGAGGCCCCCGAGGCCAAGAAAATCGAGGAACTCCCCTCTCCGGATGGCGACAGCAGATTCCAGGTCGCGCTGTCTGTTAGCCGTCCCGAGGATTGGTTCGCGGACAGAGAGTTCGGCCTTCCCGAAGGCCCCGACCTAGCCAGCGAGCCAATCCGACCAACCAGTCGATGGGAATACTTCGCCAGAGCCATGGTCATCTCGGGTGGCTCCACGAGGAGCCTGTCCATAGGATCAGTGAAAAGAAAGTTCGACGAGCTTATCACGAGCAACTCCGGAAAAATGAGCACACTCGAAAGATTCCGAGGTCGGTCCAATCCGATCACATTCTACCTCGAAGAACTCCCCGGGGGATCCCCCAACTCCAACATTCCCCTGCTCATACGAGCACGTATGGCGAACTTCGACGTCAGGCGCATCCTCGCGACGGGGGCAGCTCGGTGGACATCATGTACACGCACCTGTTCACAACCCTCCAACTCAACGAATCCAACCTTTCCCCCTACATAGGGTCTGACCTTCAGGGGTTCAACGGGACGACGACGAGACCTTGGGGGTACGTGGAGCTGAAAGTCACCTTCGGAGAAGAGGAAACGGCCAGGGAGATCAGCGTCCATTTCTTAGTCATCGAGTGCCCATCCCTTTACAACTGTATCCTAGGCAGAACAACAATAGCAGAACTCACCGCGGTACCTTCCACCGTCCACCTGAAGATGAAATACTACACGAAACGGGGGGCCGTGGTGACCCTCAACGGAGACATCGAGCCGCCTAGAGATGTTTCAAGGCCGCGCTAAAAGGATTAGACACCATCGCTCCAGCGACCAAGAGGGCAACTCCGATCATAACACCGAAAACCAAACCAAAAGACCTGGTCGGATCCGTGGACCTCGACAGTCGCTTCACCGAGGAGCGTGATCACGAAGTAAAAACCAGCGAAGCCAACGGACATCCCGTAGACCCAGCACGCCCCATCCCGGACGGAGAATTCGAGATCATCACACTCGAGGAAGACAAGAGCAGAACCGTGAAGATCGGCGCCGGACTTCCAGACCTCGCGAAAATACAGCTACAAGCCTGCCTCCGCAAGAACGCCGACCTCTTCGCATGGAGCGCCGCAGAAATGCCCAGACTCGACCCTGAGGTCGCCTTCCACCAGTTGTCCATCAGCCCGACCGTGAAGGCCGTAGTCCAACGTAGACGTAGACAGTCCCCCGAAAAGTCGGCAGCAGCCGAGAAAGCTGTAAAAGACCTCCTAGAGGCAAATTTTATTTCAGAAGCCCGGTATTCAACCTGGCTGTCCAATGTTGTACTCGTTAAAAAGAATAATGGAAAATGGCGCATGTGTGTTGACTATACCGATCTCAACCGGGCATGTCCTAAGGACGCCTACCCCCTCCCCAACATCGACAAGCTCGTCGACAACTTCGCGGGCTTCAGGCTCTTGTCCTTCATAGATGCATACTCGGGGTACAACCAGATCCCGATGGCCGAGCACGATAAGCAGAGCACGGCCTTCATGATGGCGTCAGGCAATTCTTACTACAACGTAATGCCCTTCAGCCTAAAGAACGCCGAAGCCACATACCAACGGATGATGAACAGGGTATTCCGGGGCGAAATCAGCGACATGCTTGAAGTATACATGGACGACATGATCGTCAAATCCGGCACAGAAGACGACCACGCGGCTCACCTCAGGAAGGTCTTCGAGACCGCGAGGACATGCCGAATGCGCTTCAACCCGGAGAAATGCACCTTCGTTGTCCGCGCAGGCAAGTTCCTCGGCTACTACCTGACCGAACGCGGGATCGAAGCCAACCCGAACAAATGCCACGCCTTTTCAGAAATCACCACGCCCACCACGAAGAAGTCCATCAAATCCCTCAACGGCGTGCTCGCCTCACTTTCCCGGTTCATCGCCAAGTCCGCCCAGCACGCCCTCCCCTTTTTCAAACTACTTAGGAAGGAAACCACGTTCGAATGGACAGAGGAATGCGAGCAAGCCCTCCGCCACCTCAAACGCGTCTTGTCCGAACCACCGGTGCTGACACGTCCCGTGATGGGTGAAACCCTATACCTATATCTGGCCGTGGCTAACAAAGCCGTCAGCGCCGTCCTAATCAGTGAAACCGAGGAGGGTCAAAAACCCATATACTTCACAAGCAAAGCCCTCCACGGTCCCGAAGTCCGATACTAGCTGATCGAGAAAGTCGCCCTAGCCCTCATCACCGCAGCGTGACGGCTCCGACATTACTTCCTCGCACACACCGTCGTGCTCCGCACCGATCAGCCCATCCGCCAGCTCCTCGGCCAGCCCGACATGGCCGGACGCATACTGAAATGGTCGTTAGAACTATCGGAGTTCGACATCGTTTACAAAGGCCGGAACACCGTCAAAGCTCAAGCCCTGGCAGACTTCGTCGTCGAGATGACCCCGACACCCGACCCCACCACCAGGAGCCACATCTGGACCATCTTCGTGGACGACTCCTCCAACTCCACGGGAAGCGGCGCCGACATCATCCTCGGCAACAACGAGGGCACCCTCATCGAGGTCTCCCTCACACTCGCCTTCCCGACGACTAACAACCAAGCCGAGTACGAAGCATTCCTGGCCTGACTCCGCCTGGCATCAGACCTCGGGGCCAAAGACATCCGAATCTACACAGATTCCCAACTAGTCGCTTCGCAAGTACGAGGAGAATATCAAGCGAAAACGACAACCTCGCCGAGTATTTGGCGCTTATCACCGGAAAACCATAAAGTTTCGACTCCGCAGAGATTTAGCATGTCCCCCGCAAGCAGAACACCCGCGCCGATATCCTCTCCAAGTTGGCGAGCACTAAAAAGCGAGGAGGCCACAAGTCAGTCATCCAAGAAGTCTTATCGCAACCGAGCACCAAAGCGACCACTGCCCTTCTCGACATCAACGCCATCGGAGACACCGACTACTGGATGACACCACTACACACCTACCTCAGCACCGACCACCTACCAGCCGACCCTAAAGAAGCAAGCACAACCAAGCGACGAGCCTGCTCGTACGTCCTCCTCGAAGGAAAGCTGTATCGTCGAGGCTTCACGATCCCACTCCTCAAATGCATCGATAATTCCCAGAGCGCAGCCGTCCTAGAGTAAATCCACGAGGGCATCAACGCACAGCACCTCGGAGGACGATCCCTGGCGCGAAAGGCTCTACGAGCAGGCTACTACTGGCCCTCGATGCAAACGGACGCGAAGGAACACGTCAAAAGATGTGACAAATGCCAAAGACATGGGGACATGCACCTCACCCCTCCAACCGAACTCAAATCCCTCTCCTCCCCGTGGCTATTCGCCTGGTGGGGATTAGACATCCTCGGGCCTTTCACCCTGGGATCCTATCAGAACAAGTACCTCATCATGGGCGTAGACTACTTCACCAAATGGATCGAAGTCGAAGCCCTGGCCAAAATCACGGCCCACAATGTAACGCCCTCATATTGCTTTCAGGATTACCGACTGACCCCACAAACCAACACGGGTCTTTTCAACATGCTTTTTCCTCACTCACATGCTTTCCGGGAAACTTCCTAGAAGGTCACCCATCCCTAAATTTCTCCAAGTCAAGCACGCTTAACTGTGGAGTTCTTATGAACGGGCTACCAAAAAGAAGATGCATCTTGTTGGTATAGGTAGTACCAATTAATCCTTATAAGCCTTCATTCAACCATGCATTCCCATACCTGCATAGCCTCAGGATCCCTCTCATTCGGATGTGAATTCGGTTTTCCCCTAGAAGCTGCTAGGAGTGTCCCATTGTCATGCCTCATGACACCGACAACCACTCCCTCGCCCACGAGTGTTACATGTAACCACCGTCCTCTTTCACCTCAAGTGTTACATGCCCACCAGCTTCCGCTTGGTTCTTCCCCGAACCACATCGTACTGGGAGAGGTATGGCTCTGATACCATTTTGTAACGCCCTCATATTGCTTTCAGGATTACCGACTGACCCCACAAACCAACACGGGTCTTTTCAGCATGCTTTTTCCTCACTCACATGCTTTCCGGGAAACTTCCCAGAAGGTCACCCATCCCTAAATTTCTCCAAGTCAAGTACGCTTAACTGTGGAGTTCTTATGAACGGGTTACCGAAAAGAAGATGCATCTTGTTGGTATAGGTAGTACCAATTAATCCTTATAAGTCTTCATTCAACCATGCAGTCCCATACCTGCATAGCCTCAGGATCCCTCTCATTCGGATGTGAATTCGGTTTTCCCCTAGAAGCTACTAGGAGTGTCCCATTGTCATGCCTCACGACACCGACAACCACTCCCTCGCCCACGGGTGTTACATGTAACCACCGTCCTCTTTCACCTCAGGTGTTACACACAACATACTCCGATTCTATAAACGAAACTTCCTCGCAATATTCAGGGTCCCACTCGCCATCGTCACCGACAACGACACACAATTCACGGACAAAAACTTCCGCGACTTCGTCACCAAGCTCGAAACCAAACACCACTTCACCTCGGTCGAGCACCCTCAGACAAACGGCCAGGCAGAATCCATGAACAGGGTCATCCTCAGGGGACTCAAACGACGACTCGGTGATGCAAAGCGAGCATGGGTCGAGGAGCTCCACAGCGTCCTCTGGGCATACCGCACCACTCCCCACTCAACCACGGGGGAAACCCCATTCCTCCTCACGTATGGAACCGAAGCCGTGATACCGGTCGAAATACGCGAACCATCCAGACGAACTGAAGCTCCCCTCGACACCGACGACAACGACGGTTGTCGCTACCGCGAAAATAAGGTGCCGGCAAAACAGAAGAGTCGCCACCTTTCATTATTTATCCCTCAAAACGGGAAAGGAAACGATCGGAAAAACCTGACGAAAAGGTATAAGACAAGGTCATCGCAACCATTGTCTGGGTTCGGGAGTCGGTTACGCAAGGGGAAGGTATTAGCACCCCTCACGTCCATCGTACTCGATCGGATCCACGCTTGTTGTGTTTATCTGACGGGTTTATTTAACTACCTACCTATCAAGGCTGGCTTAAAAAGAAAAGAAAGTGACTCGGCAAAGCGTCGCACTTTATGCCTACGTATTCTCATCAGAGAATGAGAAATCAGAGTCTACGTAGTTCGACTAACTACGGGTTATGAGGAAGGTGGCTCGCCAATACGTCAGTATTGTTCCTACGTACTCTCAACAGGCATGAGAGATCAGAGCTTACGTAGTTCGGGATAATACGGATTACGGAGATTCAGATTCATCTGTTTTTCCGAGTAGGGTTAACAAACAGTTCCAGCAGTTTGGTGTACGCAGCTCGACCCTTGGAGACTTAGGGGTTACCATTTATGGTAGAACTAGGAGTTAACGACACTCTTTTCTTCAGAAAAGCTTTCCTTTGAATTATGGGCCCACGGGGCAAAAAGGTTTGAAGTTTGTTTTCTGTCTTTTACGAAAGAAGTCTTTTTTATGGTTGTCTGTAGTTTGTACAGCACTAGAGACCATGACCTGGGAACGAATGTGTCGCATATCGTCCAAAGGACGTATACTAAACATTCTAGACGATTGAGAGGAGGCCGCTCAATCATCATTACCCAAGTAGCTTAAGGCTCGTAACACGCTTATACTAACTTGCCTTTATTACGTTTTTTTACTGTTGTTTCAAGATGAGAAGAGAACGACTTCTACGGGGAGACTATTAAGCATCCTACTATTGTCATGCCAAGGATTCATCCTATGGTTGAGGTTTGAAACAGGGATCTCCTAGAAGTTATGACGCATAAGTTTCAACCTAAAGTTCTAATCATCACTTCCTTATCAAAGGAAGTGAGATTCTTAGGGGATCATGTCAATGATAAACAAAAACAGATAAAGCATCAGCTTAAACAGTAAACAGTAAACGACTGTAAAATGCATGCAATGCAAGTGAGGGAGGAAAGGTGTGTGGGGCATCAGCCTCCACAAGCTCATCTCAACCTCAAGCCAGATATGAATAACTGCAATCATACAGAAATAAAATGCCATCAAGCAAAACACAAACCACATAGGCAAGGGAGCAAGGCTCTACCGAATACCCGCAAGCAAAGCCATACAGTAAAAATACAAGCAGAGGGAGCAACTCAACCTCTAGTGCAATCATGCTCCTAGATTAACACAATCTAAACATGAACTTATTCTAATGCATCAAGCAAATCAAACAAGTCCCATCAATACATTTTCACAGAAAGCAAACAGACAGGAAAGAAAGCAGATCAACAGCTTTCACAGCTTCACAGCAAAGCAATCCTCTGACAGCAACTCAGTCCTCAGTCTGTAACTGTTCTTCAAGGCTCTCATCTTCAATAGCAAGTATCAACTTGCTTCCTCAAGCTTTCAATGCATCAATCACAAGTATCAACTTGTTCTCCAACTTCAAGCTTCAGTTCTTTCTTCAATCTCAATTTGATTTTCTTCACACAAGTATCAACTTGTTCCTCTTGATCTTCAAGTCTCAGCTTCAAGGGCAGTCTTCAATCTTTTAGCAAGGAACTCCATCCTCTAGCAAGGGAGAAAGATTCATCTAACAAGAGCAAGGTGTGGATAGGGAGAAGCAAAGTGAAGACCAAAGGTCACCTCTAAGCACTCCACTATTAAGGAAAGGAACCCTCAAAGGTTCTACCAATTTGTGAGGAGCCAATCATCCTACCAAATGAGGGATGAGGCCTTCACAATGGGACCTTACATCATAGGGAAGAATGGAAGTGATCAACACCTTCCATGTTTCATGAAGGAAGAAAATCTATTCTAAGAGATCTCCCTAAAACCCCTAGTCCTTAACCCTAAACAAACTACACCAAAGGGAGAGAAATATTCAAGTCCAAGCTCCACCATGCATTCCACAACAGCCCACATATGTCTTCATTATCATCCAAGAGCAAGAGAAGCAAAGCCCTAGTCTAAGGGAACTAATGAAGCCATTCTAGTTGAGTTAGCAAGTTAGGATCACCTAAAACCTAGTACTAAAGTTAATTCTAAATAAAATACTAAAACCAATTGTAAAATCCTACAAAAATAACTATGGGAACCTAAGTCAATCATGACTCTATCATGTTAGTTCCAGAGATCAAATCATCCAATAAGACCTAGAAATAAATCCTACACTACAAGGTACTAAACCTAAACCCTAAAAGGAAGCACCTAAAGTTTCAATCTAAAAATCACACCTAATTTCATCACAAAAATGTGAGAAAAATACTATGGGAGCATACATGTCTAAGCTAACCACACACAAAAAATCAAGCCAAGAATCATCACCAAGTGCTCACACTAAAATTTACAAGTCAAGGTATCAACCATTATGAAATTAATATCAATTAAAATACCAAAAATGCAATTAAAATAAAAAATTCATGAATTCCTAAACTCTTAATTTACTAAAATTCTAGACTCATTCATGAGTCAGGGGAAAAAACCTGGATCAAAATGACCAATTTTCTATTTATTATGAATTAATTTCAAACTATATGAAATGATGAAAAATAAAGAAAAAACAAAAGAAAATAATGAAGCGCGTGTGATGAATAGCAAATTATATGATTTCATTTCACAGACTGGGCAAAAACGGGGGCGTGATTAGCATTTGGATCCTTAAGCCCAACGCTTTCCAATTAATGAAACGTTGCGTTTCATTCTCAACTCACTCTTTAGAGTTTGTAAGCGAATCGTGGCCTTCCATTGCTTGCCTGAGTCAAAGGTCAATAGGTCATCCAACGGCCATGGCTTGTCTTCCCCAAATTCAAATTAGATGGAGGGAATTTCCCAGACGGTGGCCTGAGCTGCAGCGCCACCGTCTTCTCCGGTGGAGTGGTCATCACAGGTCATCAAAAACAACAAATCAATACACTATCTCACTCAATTTTTTCTCCTGAACACGAATCCATCATCTAAATTGCCTAACTCTTGCTCTAACTTAAAACACGATAGGATTTTCAGAAACCAGTCAAATCTTTATCATCATCTTTCTCAAAACTAATGATACTAAATCAAGCTACACTTCTCACTGATCAATTTCCAATATCCAAACATGAACATCTCTCAAAGAATCATGAGAAAGCAGCCTCAACAAAAAATGCACCATACCTAGAGTTGTCTTTATTCCTCAGTTTCTAGACCTAGAATCCATCTACTCAATGCTATGACCTTAACCACATGAAGATTTCTAGACATCTCCCTATAAATTATGCAAGAAGTTGAAATTTACCAACCTGGTTTCAGATGGAGAACAATCACACTTCTTGCTCGATTCAGCCTTCAATATGATCCAGATTCACTCCAAATCTTCCTCTGAAGCTAATGCGCACCTCAATTTGCTCTGATTTCAACTCAATCCAAGAACACGATCTTGAGTTGCAGCTCTGAGTTTTCAATTGCTCCTTCCGTTATCAACATCGATCTTCTCCAAAAAAAACTGGCTGAACACACTCCAAATCTTATATATAACTCAATGGAATCATCCAGAAAGTTCTGTAAGCTTTCAAATGAGATTTTGCAATTTCAATTTCTCTTTCAAAATCTCATGTGCACAGTCACGAATCCAGCTCTGTTTGGGCATGAAAACACTTGGAATCTTCATCTCATGAGATATTGAATCGATTAGTTATGATCATTTCCTTGTTTCAATCCAATGGTTCATGTTGATTATGTTACTTCATCATGAAGCAAGAAAGTAAAAGTGCATGAAAATGGACTCAAACCAAAAATGTACTATTTCCATTGTTTCTAAAATGATTTTTCCAATCAATTTGACCTATAATTTTGCCTTGTTTGGACACAAATCAATTTGTTTCAAATTTTGGTCATTAAATGCCTTTAATCCTTCCTTTTTCACAACTCCTTGAACCAAGTCCTTCCTTGAGCCATTTTAATGTCTCCTTGATACATGGTCAAGGTTAAAATCCCATTTTGAGCAACTTTCAAGTTGAACAAAACTTCATTTGAGGTGTCTAAGTTGGTGAAAATGACTTATAATCAAAAATGACCTATAACCATAACTTCCCAAAATACCCCTGACTTGTCAAAGCCATAACTTGAGTTCTATAAATCCTATCAAGGACTTCTAGTACTCTATGGAAAGCTAAGAGAATAAGGAACAAAATTCATGTTGACCAAAAGTTCATAGGAATCATCCTTCTAAGTCAAAAGTTTCATGCAAGTTGGGTAACTTTCAAGCTCCAAATTCACATACCTCAGATGACCTGTAACTTGTCTGGCTCATAACTTGAGTTCTATAAACCCTATCAAGGACTTCTAGTACTCAAACTAAATCTGAGATCATGCCCTACAACAATCATGTTGGGGTCAAGATGAGATGACAATCATATCTTGAGCTAAATAGTCTTGAAGATAGGGGTCAAACTAGGGGATTTTACACTGTCAAGTCTTAGAAACCCTAGCTTGAAACTTCTCAAACTCTTCAATCATGATGAGTCAACCTTGGAATCATCCTTATAACATCTCAATGTATCAATACATGATCACATGGATCTTGAATTAAGTATCAACTTCTTTCAAATCATCAGTTGACTTAGGGTTGACCCAATCAAACCCTAATTGCACCACTCATGGCTGAGCTTTCTTAATCTTGCACAATAACATGTCTAGGCCTCAAAGTGATCTTAAACACTTCTCATGAGCTCTATCAAGACCTCAAGTCCATCTTCCTGGCCTCAGAATCATCTGATGGTCTTCCCCATAACTCTCAAGTTAGGAGACCTACACACTTGGCTTCAATCACTCTCTCCGAGGATCTTTTAACTTCTCTGACAAGGATATCAACCCTTGAACACCTGAATAAGCCTCCTTAGCTAGCTTCAAAGTCTTGTGTAGCTCTTGATTGGTAATCGTACCTCTTGATCTCCTGCATACATGTCAATGAAATGCAAATGATAATGTTAATGTGAATGAAATGAAACATAAGCTAGGTAAAGAAATGTTGGGGAAATTTTGGGGTGCAACAGTTGCCCCTATTCAAACGGCTTGGACCTGACTGGGTGAGAAGCGGACGACTCTCAAACAATCAAGGTAAAAGACGGTTGAATACCAACAAACCCGGAAATTTGCCAACTGCACAGGTACACGGTACTCTGATGGGGACAAATCTTCGGAAACTGAAATAATAGCTGCACGGCAACTAGCTGGAGAAATACTGATCTGAACCTCCGTCAGGATGATTCTCTGCTTTATCTGATATCATTGCATCCTCCAATCATTAAGGGATCACCGGTCACACGGTAACTGGTAAATGAGGGCTGATTATGCCGTCAGGCATTCTGCGTCATAGCAGAAGAATTCCTTATCGTCACCTATGGACTCATCGTGTAGCTAGGCACGTCGACAACGTCTTTGTCGGACTTCATCAGTAAGTCAATAAGGGATCACCGGTTGCCCGGTAACTGGTGAATGGCTACTCTCAAATCTCCGTCCGGATGATTATCAGATTTCACTGCAGCTTCTTCCTCAAGTCATCAAGGGATCACTGGTCACTTGGTAACCGGCGATACCTAGCTGATATTGCTGTCAGGCATTCTGCGGCGCGGCAACAGAAGGATTCCTCGGGACTCATCAGGTCATTAGGAACTTTTAACAATCTAGTTAATTATGCCATCGGGCATTCAAAGAAATTTTCGGGCGTCAGCCGGACTTCATCAGTAAGTCGGGAATAGAATTATCGGTCAATCATGAACCAAATAGGGATATCCAAACTTCTGCCATCAGGCACTCCGTATCAGCTGAGAGAACTGCTTCGACATCACAGTTGGACTTCGTCAATAAGTCTTCAAATGGAATCCTTAATCAATCAGGAACCACTAAGGATATACAACCTTTTGCCATAAGGCACTCCGCGTCAGCTAGGCAAACTGCTTTGACATCGCAGCTGGACTTAGTCAGTAAGTCTGGGGTTTTGGCACCGCTGCCGGACTTCAATCGTCAAGTCTTTCAAGGAAATTTCAGCTTCTCTTAAAAACATGCTGGGGATGACACATCTCCGCTGGGGATTCTGGAGAACTATCAAGTAACTCTGCTTCGGAGATCCAGAAATCATTCTGGGTGAATCAACTCTGCTGAGGACTTCAAGAATCATCTTGAACCAATAACTCTGCTGGAGATTTCAGGAATCATCCTGAGCAAACACTCTGCCGAGGACTCTAAGCGTCAACTTGAGCAACCCTCTCTGGCGACTTCACTGGGGATTTTAAGAATCATCTTAAACAATCAACTTCGCTGGGGAATTCAAGAATCATCTTGAGCAAACCATTCTGCGGAGGAACACCTGTAGAACAAGAACAGTAACGACCTAGCTCATGCTTCGTATGCATATGTTTGACAATGACGTAATGCTCCACACGATGGAAATGCTACGTGTTTAGGGTAAATGCTATGCAATCATGCAAAATGCTACGACCCCATCAGCAAAATAAATGCTGAAGGGAAAATCCTCCTGTCAAGGAGAAAGAACCACTCTGGTAGGGAGGAGGAATCATCCTGCCGAGGAGAAGAAGTCACACCAATCTCAATTGGACAAACCTGGGGAAACGAACTTCAGTCGACTGCTGCAGGGGAATAAAGCTCTACGAGAACCTGAACCCGCTCAACTGGGCATACGAACCACAACTGCTGAGGAAATGATATCAGTCGCAGAAATAAACTGCACGACCTTCGCGGCTTAAAACTTTCCTAGAGATAACGACCCCGGTGGGGAAATACAGCATCAGCTATTCAACATTCTACTGGGGAAAACCAATCATGGCCCAAACGGCTTCCAAGGACTCGACTCTCTTGGGGTTTTTCCAGCTCGGCCGTGGTAGAAGGGATCATCCTGCTTACTGGGGGAGAGTACAACTCTGTGGGGAATCTCAATTCCACTGGAGACTTCAGTCTTGAACTATCGAGTGCTGCACACTTGCAGATAGTCTTCTACTAAAACTGCACTTTGACCTAGTGTTGGGGAATGAACACACACTTCAGTGTATGACTCAGCTGGGGGGATGACGTTCCTTCAGGATACATCTGATTGGGGGGAGAATCTTCTCTGCTTGGGGGATACATATCAATGCTCTTATTTCTATGTTCAGACTCCGTGGGGAGATGCTGCTGAACTTGCCGGGGTAGAAGGAGCCATCCTGCTTGGGGACGCATACGGCGTACTGCTTGGAATAGGCTATACCTGCAACAACACAAACAAACAGACAAGATACCCTTCTCAAAGGGACCTATGAAGGTTATCATCTTGTGACAATGTTCAAGTAATTCATTGTTTCAACAATCAGTGGCCTAGGCCAGTAAGTTTATGTATGCACATTTTATCAAAAACATCGGCGTTCTTTTTCGCAAATAAAACAGACAAATGCTAAACAAACACACAGAATTGCTGAATAGTATATTTCATTGATAACGAACCCCTGAATGGGTAAAAATGTTTTACAACAGATGCAAGCTCCTGGAATGAGGAAGCTGTGCAAAAACATAAATATACATCAGTATATACACAGATGTCGGCAATGCGGCGTAGACGAACACCATGAGTTGATCCCTCTATGACCCACTCGACTTTGATACTTCTCTGACGCTTCAGCTTCAGAAGAGATTGATTCAGATAAACGGCTCTCAGGTCTTCCAAACCACTAAACAATGAAAGTCCATACGCGGAACGCAGTCATTTGCTTTTTCAAATCCCTAACTTTTGCCTGAATCGCCCTTTCGGGTTTTCGATTCACCGGGATACCCTTTTTTGCCAAAGTCGCCCTTCCGGGTTTTCGACTTTACGGGTGTACATTTTTTCATTTATATCCCTAATTTTTGCCCGAACCCTTTTCCTTTCTTATGGTTCGCCGGGATGCCCCATTTTTGCCTGGATATTCTTTTTCTTTCCAGCGGGTCATTTTTTAAGCAAAGTATTTTTTAACTGCGTCCGCGTTCACCGGGGATGCAAAAGCTTCACCATCCATTGTGGATAACAACAAGGCTCCTCCCGAGAAGACCTTACTGACGATGTACGGATCTTCGTAATTGGGAGTCCACTTGCCCCGGTGATCGGAGTGTGGAGGAAGAATCTTCTTCAGGACGAGATCACCCGTCTGAAAGCTTCTAGGACGCACCTTCTTGTCATAGGCTTTCTTCATTCGGATTTGGTATAGACGACCATATGCAATCGATGCTAATCTATTCTCGTCCATCAGGCTGAGTTGGTTTAGTCGGTTCTTAATCCATTCTGCCTCATCGAGTTTCACGTCAACCAAAACTTGTAAAGAAGGAATCTCAACTTCTAACGGTAGGACCGCTTCCATACCGTACACCAGTGAGAAAGGAGTTGCCCCGGTTGATGTACGTACCGTTGTACGATAACCGTGCAGTGCAAATGGCAACATCTCATGCCAATCCTTATAGGTCACCACCATCTTCTGTACAATCTTCTTAATGTTCTTATTGGCCGCTTCAATGACACCATTCATCTTCGGCCGGTAAGGAGATGAGTTGTGGTGTTCAATCTTGAAACTCTAGCACAGCTCCTTCATCATCTTGTTATTCAAATTCGAACCATTATCAGTAATGATCCGCTCGGGAGTTCTGTAACGACAGATGATGTCCCTTTTTATGAATTTAGCCACCACCTGCTTGGTCACGTTAGCATACGAGGCTTCCTCCACCCACTTGGTGAAGTAGTCGATGGCTACTAGAATGAAGCGATGACCGTTAGATGCAGTGGGCTCGACCCTTCCTATCATGTCGATGCCCCACATGGAGAACGACCATGGGGAGGACATGGCATTCAACGGGCACGGCGGCACATGAATCTTATCAGCATAAATCTGGCATTTATGACATCTCTTCGCGAATTTAAAACAATCTGATTCCATCGATAGCCAGTAATATCCTGCTCTCAGGATCTTTCTTGTCATAGCATGCCCGCCGGCGTGCGTACCAAATGTGCCTTCATGGACTTCCTCCATGAGCATACTCGCTTCTTTCTCATCTACACATCTGAGTAGTACGAGATCGTGGTTTCTTTTATACAAAACTCCATCAGGATTGAGATAAAAATTTCCAGACAGCCTCCTCAGAGTCTTCTTATCCTGGGTTGACGCTCCCGCAGGATACTCTTTAGTCATAAGGAAAGTCTGGATATCATGGAACCATGGCTTGCCATCGGAGGCTTCCTCAATCGCAAAGACGAATGCAGGTCTATCAAGACGAGAGAGGACAATCCTTGGAGCTTCATTCCAAAAATTGACTTTATACATCGAAGCCAATGTGGCTAAGGCATCAGCCATGTAATTCTCAGCCCTAGGCACATGATGGAGTTCCACTCGGTCGAAGAACGGAAGCAGCCTTCTGGCATAATTCATGTACGGCACCAAATTTGATTGACGAGTCTCCCACTCCCCTTTAATCTGGTTAACCACAAGTGCCGAGTCACCATATACATCTAGGTTCTTGATTCTCAAATCAATCGCTTCTTCCAGATACATGATGCATGCTTCGTATTCTGCTTCATTATTGGTGACCGAAAACGTCAGTCTAGCAGTGAACGGGATGTGGGACCCATGGGGAGTCGTGATGATTGCCCCAATGCCACTTCCGTAAGAATTAACCGCCCCGTCAAATATCAATTTCCATTGGGATTTCCTGTCTGGATCCTCGTCGGGCAACGGTTCATCACAATCTTTCGCTTTGAGAAACATGATATCCTCATCAGGGAATTCAAATTTCATCGGCTAATAATCTTCGATCGGCTGCTCGGCAAGGTATTCAGAGAATACGCTTCCCTTGATGGCCTTCTGGGAAACGTACTGAATGTCATATTCCGTCAGCACCATTTGCCATCTGGCAATCCTGCCCGAAAGCGCTTGCTTCTCGAAGACATACTTGATCAGATCCATCTTCGAAATTAGCATGGTTGTGTGATTGAGCATGTACTGTTGTAAATGTTTGGCAGCCCAGGCTAGTGCACAACACGTCTTTTCCAGCATTGAGTAACGAGATTCACAATCTGTGAACTTTTTACTCAAATAGTAAATGGCATGCTCTCTTCTGCCCGTCTCGTCGTGCTGACCAAGAACACACCCCATACTATTCTCAAGAACTGTCAAGTACATGATTAAAGGTCTTCCGGCCACTAAGGCTATCAAGATCGGAGGTTCTTGTAGATACTGTTTTATCTTATCAAATGCCTTCTGGAAATCCTTGTTCCAGCTAATCGCCTGATCTTTTTTCAGTAGTTTGAACATCGGTTCACACGTGGCCGTGAGCTGAGAGATAAACCTTGCAATGTAGTTTATTCTGCCCAGGAAACCACGAACTTCTTTTTCAGTTTTTGGCGTTGGCATTTCTTGTATTGCTTTTATCTTCACAGGATCAACCTCGATGCCTCTTTCACTCACGATAAACCCCAGTAGTTTTCCAGACCGTACTCCGAAAGTACACTTGTTAGGATTCATCCTCAACCTGAACTTCCTAAGCCTCTCAAAAAGCTTCAGCATATTGACCAGGTGTCCCTCCTCTGTTTGGGACTTCGCAATCATGTCATCAACATAGACTTCAATCTCATGATGAATCATGTCATGAAAAAAAGTAACCATTGCTCATTGGTAAGTGGCCCCTGCATTCTTCAGACCGAAGGGCATTACCTTGTAGCAAAATGTTCCCCAAGGTGTAATAAACGTAGTTTTCTCCATGTCCTCCGGCGCCATCTTGATCTGATTGTAGCCGGAGAAGCCATCCATGAACGAAAATACGGAGAACTGAGCTGTATTGTCGACCAACACATCAATATGAGGGAGCGGGAAATCATCTTTAGGGCTCGCCCTCTTCAAGTCCCGATAATCGACGCACATTCGTACCTTACCGTCCTTCTTCGGTACAGGCACTATGTTGGCGACCCACGGAGGGTAAGTAATGACCGCTAAGAAGCCAGCATCAAGCTGTTTTTGCACTTCTTCTTTGATCTTAACGGCCATATCTGGTCGCGTCCTCCTAAGCTTCTGCTTAACGGGAGGACAAGCTTCTCGCAGCGACAAATGATGGACCACAATGTCAGTTTCAAGTCCGGGCATATCTTCGTAAGACCAAGCAAAGATGTCACTATACTCTCTTAGCATCTCGACTAATCTCTGCTTGACATCACTCTGCAATGCGGCCCCTATCCTGACGTTCCTGATCAGTTCGTCAAAACCTAGATTCACAATCTCAATCTCTTCCTCGTGAGGCAGAATAACTTTCTCTTCTTGTTTCAACAAGCGGGCCAACTCTTCGGGAAGGTCTTCGTCTTCATCAATCTCTTCTTCGGCTTGATAGATCGGGCAATCGAAGTTGAAGTGAGTCGTAGAAGGTCCAGAGTCGATGTCATCTGCTATGTGGATCCTGCAATAACAAGGGTTAAGCTTAAAACAAGGATATGCAGGTTAACACAAACCCTATTGCCATTTTGTTGTTTTTCAAAACAAATATAAAACAGGAATAACAGAGATCACAACATTTGAATGCGGAAAAAACGCCTTTTGATTTATTGGTAAAATGCATGTACATAACCAAACAAGGCCCTGACAATAAAACCACTATGCCCCGGGTAGGACATAGGGTTGTACAATAATTGGAGAAAGTAAATCATTACTCTTTGCGTGTCACTTGGATGGTATCCCTGATGGACCAGTTGTTGAGGCTCCGGCCTGGTTTGCTTGGCTGGATCCAGGAATCCAGGTCGCAATCGCTGTCTTCGCCGTCTTCAGACACTGCATTGACACTTTCAAATATCACCCCGCCACTGGTAAACTGGATCGACCCTTTACCCCGGGACGCACTGTGAGAAGAGGAGGCTTCAGCCGTAGGAGAGTATCCTAACCCAAACTTGTCCTGTTTGTTAGGTATTTCCAAAATCTGCCCCCATCCTGGGGTGGATCCGGCTTGAACAACGGCCCGGGCTTCCTTGAAGGAAGAGAGAGTCATCTCTGGTTTCTCAGTCATTACTGGCGCCACGTCCTTGACCTTAACAGCTTCGAATGCCTGGCATAGGGTTTCGTGGATTTCCCCATCCATCTCAACGTATTTGAAGGACGACAAATGGCTCATCATTATGTCTTCCTCACCACATACAATCACGATGCTGCCTCCGACAGCATACTTGAGTTTCTGGTGCAACGTGGAGGTCACGGCACCAGCAGAATGGATCCATGGCCGGCCTAAGAGACAGCTGTAGGCTGGCATGATGTCCATAATGTAGAAGACTGCGTCGAAAGTTTCTGGCCCCACTTGGATTGGCAGAGTTACCTCTCCAAAGACATGACGCTTGGTTCCATCGAAAGCCTTCACAACCAGATCACTGGGTGTGCAAATAAATCCTCGAGTATCTAAATTCATCAATGCCTTCTTCGAAAGAACATTGAGCGATGACCCGGTGTCCACCAACACGCAAGCCATAACCGTCCCCCTACACTCTATCGAGATGTGCAGGGCGCTGTTGTGGTTTCTTCCCTTCGGTGTCAGCTCCAGGTTAGTGAACCCTAACCCGTTTCCAGCATTCACGTGGGCTACAACCCCTTCCAACTGGTTGACCGAGATTTCCTGCGGTACATACGTGGCATTCAAAACCTTTAATAGCGCGTTGCGATGTGACTCCGAACACAACAACAAATTCAGGATGGAAATTTTCGAGGGTGTTTGATGGAGGTGATCCACGATCTTGTAGTCACTCTTCTTGATCAACCTCATGAACTCTTCAGCGTCCTTTACAAGTAAGTCATTCTCTACCCCACGAGGGGTTTCCTCAACGACTTTACTCTTTCCCTTATCAGTCTCATCAGCTTTGTCCGCTTTGTCCACCACAATCTCAGGTGGAGCAAATACTCTTCCGCTTCGCGTGATTCTGCCAATTCCCACTAGGTTATCCACAGACCGCCCAAATGGTTCTAGTTTCAACTTTTGTCCGTTACAGTAGACGTCTGCCCCATAGTGCCATGGGACAACATTGGTGCTTTCAAAAGGTATTGGCCCAGCTTTGGTGATGGTAATTGTGGGCGGCCTGAGTGCAGAAATGGTTATCGTCTGGCGAGGGTTGGTGATGGTCGCAACCTCATCATCCTACTTCAGCATTACCTCTCCAGATCTACTTTCGGCCCTTCGGCTAAACTGCAAGATTCCTTCGGTCATCAGACTCTGAATCCCCTCTATCAACTGTTCACATCCATCAGGACGAGTCGCACAGCCCATACACAGTTCTCCATAGCCCGGAAAGAAGCCTCTCTTCATCAGCTTGACTTTAACGAAGCTAAGCGGTGTCCTCAGATCCTTGACATCAGTCAGCACATCTAAATCCTCTTCTTAAATAATGGTATTCACTCCACCTCTCCTATGGTTCGGCATAGGGTTCTTCATGACATTCGAAACATTATCTGAGAAATTGATGATCTTAGCATCCACCATATCTTGCACCTTGTGCTTGAAGGCTTTGCAGTTTTCTATCGTGTGGTCGGGTGCCCCTGAGTGAAACTCACACGTTGCATTCGCATCATAACCCTACGGAGGTGCCCCTGTCAAGGGAGCCAGGGTTCTCTTCTGGACTAGCTGTAACTGAAGCAGAGTTTGTAACAACTAAGCATAAGACATGGGCGGTGTCTCAAGGTGACGGCTCGACAGAGGCGCCCTGTTCTGATACTTTATGTACCCTTGCTGATTTGGCTGCTGCTGTGGCTGGGGTTGTTGGACAGCAGGGATGGTTATGCTAGCCACCTGCTGGCACTGGCCTTTACCTTTCCTTCGAGCATTGGACACGGCGCTCGTCTCTCCTTCACGCCTTTTGCCACCATATGGTTTCTTTCCTCCTCCAGCTGAGGATAGATCAACACCCTGAATTTTCCCCAATTTGATCCCATTTTCAACGTGTTCGCCAGTAATGATGAGATCAGAGAAACTTCCTGACATACCGCTGACCAATTTCTCGTAATAGACCCCTGGGAGAGTGGCTACAAACATCTCAATAAGCTCTCGTTCAACCATCGGCGGCTGGACTCTAGCTGCTAGTTCACGCTATCGCTGGGCGTATTCTTTGAACCCTTCGTTGTTCCTCTGTGACAAGTTCTGCAGTTGGACCCGGTTCGGAGCCAAGTCACTATTATACTGGTAATGGTGCACGAAGGCCTCAGCAAGTTCCTTCCACGTGCGCACACTGGTGAGTTCCAAACTCATGTACCATTCCAAGGATGGCCCGGACAAGCTATCCTGAAAGAAGTGCATCAGCATCTTCTCATCTTCAGAGTGAGCGGACATCTTTCGGTAGTATGACCTTAAGTGGACGCGAGGGCAAGTGGTGCCCTTGTACTTCTCAAAGTCGGGTACCTTGAATTTGGGAGGCACCTTGAAATAAGAAATCAATCCCAATTTAGACATGTCGACACCCATTATGTTCAGGTTCTCGAAATTCCTCATTTTGTCCTCGAGTTCCTTAAACCTCAGACGTGCTTCAGCAGTCAGTTCTCCTTCAGCACTCCTCTGTGAGAACAGATCTTCTTGATGATCTTCTAGCCATGGCTGAGGCCCATACATATTTCCAGCGCCCGTGTTGCCGTTGCCCAGTCCAGCATTGCCATTAGCTTCAAAATTTCCATTACCGACGCCAGTCATATTACCATTGGGTCCGATGTTAGTGACCACATTGTCGTTGCCACTGCCATTCCCCCCGGTCACGGGGATGCCACCCTGAGGGGTTTCAACAGGAGGAGGGGTCGGAACACCCACACCATGAAGTATACCGTTGCTGTCAACCCTTGAGATCAAAGGCTGGACCAATGTTCTGAGCTGGTCTTGGTCGTTGGCAACCACTTGCATGAGCTCCATGAAGCGGTCCATCCTCTCTCGGAGTTCCTGGACGTCAGTCTGCACTTGTTCCATTGCTCTAGCTTGATTTGCTCGGGTCGAATAGCGGTGGATTGGTCTTTGATCAATCCTGGAACAACCAACATACACAAAGGGTTAGAAAGAAAAACGACAAGGTGCTCGTCATGTAAATGCTTCATGCAGATGCAAACGTGTGTCTGTGCCTTGGGGAGATTCCCCCCCCGGATCCTAGTTTCCGAGACAGATAAAGTCTATGATCCAATCATGGAAAAGAAATCCTCATATATTCATCTGAAAAGCCCGCTCGGGTAGTGTACAACTGTAATCACATACAACTGAAGCAATAAGGCATGACCCCAACCAACAAACCTGGCGAAGTTCAACATATCAATGCATAAAAATGTACAAAGAAAGATACAAAAGATCAGGCGCGGCCACGAGCACGAAAATCTTCTATCAACTTCTTTGTAGCGGAGTGATCTGACTGATTAAGCAAACCCTGGGTCAGCAGGTCCTTCTGACTGATGGACTTTGGGAGGTTCTCGGTAACGCTCCTAGAAATACCTTCTTCGGAATGGTTCTCGACTCTTCTTCTCTTAGCATCAGCCCGGAGTTGAGAATCTTGCAGAATCGCCTCGGCCTCAGCCAATCTATACTGGACGTCATGTCGCAGGGAGGCTTCAGCCTCTGTACTCTCGTCTTTCACCATAATCTGAGCTTCTAGCTCGGCTACTCGCTGCTTCATCTTTTCTTCCCGCTCTTTGTACTTAGCTATGGTGTTGCTCCAGACCCTTTCGTATTGAGTAAGCTTCTGGTACACTCTGTCCAGATCCTGTTTCTTGGTTGTCAACACGCCATGTACCGACTTCAGATCCAACCCCAGACGTTCCCTAGCATCAGTTTCTTTGGTCAGGTTAGAGCCTAGATGGTTGATCATCTCAGTCTGCTTCTTATAGGTATATACGGCTTCACTTTTCTCTTTCCGAAGTTGAGCAATCTCTTTCTCCAACTCTTCGTTGGCCTTTTGTAGCGCTTCCTTCTCTTGGAGTACCTGGTTGAATTTCTGAATATCAACGGTAGTCAGCTCTTTGTACACAGGAGCATACAATGGTTTCACGGCAGGAAACAACATTAGAAACTTGGCAGCCGTTTCTCGAACCCAAGTCACGTACGGATCAAAGGCCTTGTTGTTGCTCTTTCCTAGCAAGACTTTCCCCTTTCGGTGAATTTTGCTCCAAGCATTCTGTACCTTGACCAAGGTGTCACCTTCAAGCAACCCCGTGAAATACAGAGATTCCCGTATTTCTTCCTCTTCAGGAGGACCTCGTAGTGCATACCCAAATTGTCGTACTAGCAGAGATGGATTGTAGTTGATACATCCATTCCTTCCGACCAGGGGGACGTTTGGAAAGCCACAGCAACTATGCACAATATCCTTGCCCATCAGATCTCTATCAAACCAGATGATATCGTCAGCAGTCAAACCCATCAAGCGTGCAGACCAAGGTGAAAACTCAGCAGAATCAATGAACGGTCCTGACTTAGGAAGATGGCTAGCAAACCATTTATACAGTAAAGGAGCACAACACGCCACGTTCTTCCCCTTTCTGTTTTCATTCTTGCTGTGGACTGAGTAGTAGACGTCTCCGAGGAGAGTGGGCACTGGATTCCGGAGGCAAATATGTCGCAAGCATCCATGCTTATGAAGTCCGGGTGACTTGGGAATAGCACGATCCCAAAGATACAAAGAGCTAAGAAGGCATTGAACACATCCCAACGATCCTTCTCGGCAAACTTTCGGGCTTTTTCCATCAGGAAAGGCAAAAGGAAACCATGAACTCCAATCTTTCTGGATACCATCCCTTCCAATTCAAACTCATCTACATGAAGAGCGTCAGTCAGCTTACTCAGTTTGGGTTCACCCTCAACACGGTAATAAGGCATTTGATTCAACAAAGGAACCCCCAACAGGTCAGAGTACTCCTCCAAGGTCGGAGCTAGGACATAGTATGTGTCGCTTGCGCGAAAATAAGGTGCCGGCAAAACAGAAGAGTCACCACCTTTTGTTATTTATCCCTCAGAGCGGGAAAGGAAACGATAGGAAAAACCTAACGAAAAAAGGGTAAGACAAGGTCATCGCAACCGTTGTCTGGGTTCGGGAGTCGGTTACGTAAGGGGAAGGTATTAGCACCCCTCACGTCCGTCGTACTCGATGGGATCCACGCTTGTTGGTTTGTCTACGGGTGAAAAACAATCTATCTACGGTTGCTAAATCTAAACGGGAGGAAATTGACTCGATAGAGCGTCGCACTCTATGCCTACGTATCCTCATCAGAGAAATCAGAGTCGACGTAGTTCGGGAAACTACGGGTTAGTTTGCTCGGCAAGATGTCGCGTCTTGGGCCTACGTATTCTCTTCAGAGAAATCAGAGCATGACATAGTTCAGGCTAACTACGGCTAGACAGGGTGTTCTCGGTCACACGGGGTGAGAGATTAAGTTGACGATACTAGCGTACGCATTCTAGCAGTTAGGTGGACGCTGCTCGACCATTGGAGACTTAGGCATACCTGTTTGCGGTAGAACGGACGTAGTATGTCGGGTTTCGAGGTATGGAAACCTACGGGAACTAGAACTACGGTCTGGTCTCAAATGCACTCGGGCAAGAGAAAAGGATGACATCAGTCGTCAGCGGGAAAGTCTCGATCGCACAACAGCGAGAGAATCAAAGGTTAGTTGTTATTGTGCTCGCTAGGATATCGCATCCTATGCCTACATATTCTCTTCAGAGAAAGTCAGAGCAGCTGTAGTTCGGCCTAACTACGGGTAGAACGGAGACCACAACACAAATCTCATTTTATTAATATTCTGAAAGAAATTACAATGACTGAGTACGGGAAAATAGACTCCTAAAAGCATATCCATCTATCATGGAAAATCTAATGAGAAAAAGTCCCCTAACAAGTGGACATTTAAATCTACTTCTAAAAGAAAAGAAATCCCCTAACAAATGGACTTTTAAAACTACTTCTAAAAGAAAAGACTCCTAAAAGAAACTATATCCTGAAAAAGAAAATATTAAAAACTATTAGCTAATATTATATTTCTTTATATTTTTATTCTTTTCTTTCTATTACATATGTTTTTCTTTTAAAAACTAAACAAATGATAATAAAGAAAAAAAGAGCAAAACACAAAAGGGGGGGGGGATGCAAAACTGCTGCTAGGGGTGCAGCCAGCAGAAAACATTATAAGGAACTGGGCCCAGCCCAGCAAAAATGAAACAGAAACGGGGAGGGGGTGAAGAAAGTGAACCGGGGGGTGTGCCCAGTAAAGACGAATTGGGCCCAGCCCATGTTCATCAAAGAACACAGAAAAAAGGAATGGAAACGGGGGGCGCTTTGGCCAAAAACGGGGGTGTGTACAGATGAAAACAATAGGGCCCAAGGCCCAATTCAACACAGTCCTCTCTCTTCCTCGTTCACCTTCAGAAAAAACCCTAGGTTTCCCCCGTATCACTGTTCACGCGCCGCCCTCTCTCCTCTCCAATTCTCTCTCTCTCGTCCATCTTGAATCTTTCTCCCTCTCTCAGATACTCAATCCCAGAACTCTGTTCATCCTCTCACCATCCTCTTTCAGTCTCGATCGCACCTTCGTCTCTCCCTCACAACACCTCTATCAAACTCCACCTTCTTTTCATTAATCCACAAAAGGAAAAAAAGAAGACTATGTTGAAACCTGGATAAAGTGAACCCTTGGATGCATGTGAAGATTTGGACCGATGATGATTGTTATGGAGATTTCAGATTGCATGCTGTAGATCGTGAGAGATCTAAGGATCTTGTTCGTGGTTTGAAGGCGCGATGAAGATTCTTGACAATAAATCTGGAAAACTCGTTATCTGATGATTCTTGGATGCTCTTGAAATCTGGACGAAGAACACGGTTGGTATTCTTGAGGCGATATGAAAAAGAGAGTTGAAGATTTATGGATCTTGTTCGTGAACGGAGATGTTGAGGTTGTGAAGAATCTTGAAGATCTTAGGATGAATTTCTGGAAGGAAATGGTAAACCGATGATGAAGTTTCAACGATCTTGATGAAGATCAGTATGGACTTCTGGGGAATAATGAAGAACTGACGAAGATCTTGGAGATCTCGACGTTGCAACGGGTGGTAGCTCATGGAGTTCTTGAGATTCAACGAAGATTTCAAGATCCAACAAGAAAGTCTGGACAAAAGTGAACCAACCTGCGATGAACGTGATGAACTCGGAAGAAGGTGGTTGATGGAGTATGATGAATTTCTGGAAAACGGATGAGAAGATCTTGAGTTTCTGATGAGTTTTCTGATGACGGATGGATTTTCCGGTGAGATCTCCAGCGAGGGCATGAACATAGTGGATGAGGAAGATGAAGATTGAAGGGTTTTCTGGGTAAAACGCAGTTTTTGGTGGAGTTTCGGCCGTGAGGACCGCCGTGTGATTTCACCGGCGAGAGCACTCCGGCGTTTGCATGGCCGGAAGGGGAGAGAGGTAGGGGACGGTACGCGTGTCAACACGCATGGTGAAGGGGAGCGAGCGGAGGCCACGTGTGAGGAGGTGGAGGAGAGAGGGAGCGCCAAGTGACGTGACATGCAGAGGGGTGAAGTGAGGTGGGAAAACATGGCGTGGAAATCTGTGATGAGTGAAACGTGGAGTCAAGTGAAAGTGAAACGTGGATGGAGAGTGGGTCCTCTGAAGCGTACGCGTGGACGCCTTTATAGATGGACACATGGACTGGGAGTTTGGGCCTCCAAAAATTTGAAACACGGCCCATTACATTCAGACTTTGATTAATGATATGATTACAATTAAATGCCTAATTAATCTAATGACTAATGCTCAATTAACTAAATGACGATTAAAACTGTAAGCAAATCCTAAATGAAAATTAAACTAATCTAATCCTAATTAATTCTAATAAATCCAATTAAAATCTAAACAAAAGATTAAAAGCTAATTAAACTCTAAAAAAAACTATTAACTTCTATTAAATCCTATTTAATCTCTAAACTAATAAAAATAGAAAAAAACTCTAATAATCTCTAACAATTCCACTAATTTCTATAGAAAAAAACTATATTAATTTCTACTTAAAAAAATACCTATTAAAGGAATATTCTATTAAACTATTTATTAAAATTCTATTTAATATCTAAAAATGACTTATTCTAAAATCTATTTAAAAATGATTAAAGAAATTCCTAAAAAAGGAAAATAAAACTAACCTATTTAAAAACAAATAATATCTATAAAAAAAGCTAACTAATATCTAGAAAAGTGAATTAAATCTATTAAAAATTCTAGAAAATAAGGAAAAAATCTAAAACTACCGAGGAAGGCCGATTAAATCGATTAGCGAACTATATCGAAATAAACGGTAAAAACCCGGACACCGATATGTCCTCAAAAACAACAGAGAGAGCTGAAAACACCGGGACGAGCACCGATTCTCAAAATACGTCCTCGTATTGGTCTGAAATGCTATCAGAGGGCCGTGATCCTGATAAACCAACCTGACTGGAAAAAGTGCCATGTACGTGGTATGCAAATGCAAAAATGAAATGAGTCGAAACATGAGCCAATTAGCGGTGAGTAGTTGGTCAAATTTTGGGGTGCAACAGCTGCCCCTATTCAAACGGCTTGGACCTGAATGGTTGGAGAGCGGACGACTTTCAAACATTCAACGGTAGAAGACGGTTGAATACCAAAGAACCCAGAAATTTGCCAACTACACAAGTACACGGTACTCTGGTGAGAACAAATCTTCGAACACTGAAATAATAGATGCACGGCAACTTGCTGGAGACATACTTATCTGAACCTTGTCGTCAGTTATCCACATTAAATTCCTCTATCATTGTCATCGGACACCGGACCTCACCGTCAGGAATTCATGAAAATAAAGCGTCTGACATCGCCGGCGGACAACCAAAACACCCAACATCGCCGCTGGAAAACTAAATCACCTGACATCGCCGCCAGAAACAAACATCCCACCTCGCCGCTGAGCAACAAAGAATTTGACATCGCCATCAACCAAACATCCAACATCGCCGCTGGAAAACTGAATCTGACATCGCCGTCGAACAACAAAACACCCAACATCGCCGCTGGAAACTGAATCAACTGACATCGCCGTCAAACAAACATCCAACATCGCCGCTGGAGAACTAAATCACCTGATATCGCCGCCAGAACCAAACATAACTCTGATAAACACCCGACATCGCCGCCAAGTACTCAAAATAATCTGACTTCGCTGTCAAGTTCTCAAATATAGTCTTCTGACTTCGCTGTCAAATTCTCAACATCGAGTCGATAAAAGCATCTGACCTCGCCGTCAGGGTGAAGAAATCCACTGGGGAAATATGAACTCGAATAATAGACTCTGTTGGGGAGAATGATAAGATGAACACGTGTCAATGATCTTGCGGGAGGTCTGGATACCACACACAAGTGAATGATACTCTGGTCGGTAGGAACATCTTCGACACTGAGCATAACAGTTGCACGGCAACCCTACTGGGGAATTGGTCACATGGTAACCGGGGAAAAGTCTGATCATGCCATCAGGCATTCAAAGAACATTGTCGGGCATCGGCCGGACTTCAACCGTCAGATTGGTCATGCCGTCAGGCATTCAAAGAAACTGGTCGGACATCAGCCGGACTTCAACCATCAGGTTGATCATGCCATCAGGCATTCCGCATTACTGTCGGGCATCAGTCGGACTTCATCAGCAAGTCGGGAATAGAGTTCTTGGTCAATCATGAGCCAACTGGGAATATCTAAACCTCTGCCATCAGGCACTCCGCATCAGCTGAGAGAACTGCTTCATCAACCCGGTCAGACTTCAATCATGGAGTCTTCAAGGGAGGTTTCAACTTCGCCGTTAGAAACCCGCTGGGGACAACGCTTCGCTGCTGGGGAATCTGGAGAACTATCAAGTAACTCCGCTCCGGGGGTCCAGAAATCATTCTGGATAAATCAACTCTGCTGAGGACTTCAAGAATCATCTTGAACAAATAACTCCGTCGGGGACTTTCAAGAATCATCTTGAACCGATAACCATGCTGGAAATTTCAGGAATCATCCTGAGCAAACACTCTGTTGGGGTTTTCAGGAATCATCCTGGGCAACCTTTACTGGGGACTCTAAGTATCAACTTGAGCAACCAACTCTGAAGACTGCACTGGGGTCTTAAGAATCATCTTAAGCAAACGACCCTGCTGGGGAATTCAAGAATCATCTTGAACCGAAGACTTCGCTGGGGAGAATTCAAGAATCATCTTGATCAAACCATTCTGAGGAGGAACATCTGCCAACAAAAACGGTGGCGACCTGCCTCATGTCTCGTATGCATATGCTTTGACAATGATGTAATGCTCCACACGGTGGAAATGCTACACGTTTTTTGAGTAAATGCTATGCAATCATGCAACACGCTATGGCCCCATCAGCAAAATAAATGCTGAAGGGAAAAGCCTCCTATCAAGGAGAAGAATTCACACCAATCTCAATTGGACTCCGCCTGAGGAAATGATCTTCAGCTGACTGATGCAGGGGAACGAAGCTCTACGAGAACCTGAACCTGCTCATCTGGGTATTCAAACCACAACTGCTGAGGAAAACGATGTCAATCGCAGAAATAAACTGCGCGGCCTTCGCGGCTAAACTTTCCTGGAGAAAACGACTCTGATGGGGAACTATAACATCAGCTGTCCAACACTCTACTGGGGGAGAACCAATCATGGTCTAAATGGCTTCCAAGGACTCGGCTCTCTTGGGGATCTACAAACTCGGCTGAGGAAGGGGAAATCATTCTGCTTCGCTGGAGAGAGTACGACGCTGGTGGGGAATTTCAATTCCGCTGGGGAAGAAGGAATCATCCGACTTCGGGGGCGAGTACGACTCTGGTGGGGAATTTCAATTCTGCTGGAGACTTCAGTCTTGACTATCAGTTGCTGCACACTTCAGTGAACAAATAGTTTCCTACGAGACATGCACTTGTGACCCGGTGCTAGGGGGATGAACACGCTTCGGCGCCTGACTCAGGTGAGGAGATGACGTTCCTTCAGGATACATCTGATTGGGGAGAGAATCTTCTCTGCTTGGGGATACATATCAATGCTCCTGATCTCGCGTTCAGCCTCTGCGGGGAGGGACTGCTGAACTTTATCGGGGATATCAATCCTGATCTGCTGAGAACAATCTTGCATACGCCTTTCAAGAGTCTGACCCTTCTGGGTAACACCTGCCGGACTATCAAGTCTGATGAGGAATACCTGTATATCAACACTGTTGGGGATATCAATCCTTAGCTACTCATTGTACAACCTGTTGGAGATGTGCTGATCCTATCAAGGAAACACCTCTGGCGTCTGCGGAAGATAACAATCGATCACTGAACTTGAATCTCACTTCGCTGAGGAAAACAACCCTAAACGGTCCCTTTTTAGAACATCCTAAGTCCTTATACGGTACGAAGCAATCTGCTGAGAAATAGCTCTTCTATCAAAATCTACCCGTCTGGCGATTACTCAGTGAGGGAATCACCGTCGACCTCTGCTTGAGGAATGAGTCAATGACCTGGACTCGGAGGGGAACGGAGTCAAACTTGGACTCTGTGGGGATACAACATTGCGTCAGTCCCACTGCTGGGGAAATAAACCCAGCTCTTCCGGTCAGGGAAAGCTTCAGTCTCAACCCACTTGGGAAATAGCACATCAGGCTAATCAACGTTCAACGCTTGGGATGGCCGTACTCTTCCGGGAATATCAATCTCGCCCTACCGAGGATAATTTTGATCCTACTCTGATAAGGGATAAATGCCATCTCAACTTGCTGCAGTCTCAAACTGTGCAGGGGAAACAATCTCAAACTGTACGTCTCTGCTGAGAAAACAATCCTGATTCGACAACATCAACACAGGGAATACAGAATACCAATCATGGAGCTGAGATCACTCGAGCCTTGTGTCGGGGAATGTGACAACATGCGAGTCACTAGGAATCATCGAGCCAGGTACAATTAGGCTTTTTTCTGGTTTAGGGATAGGTTTATGGTGATATGGATTCATTTCTGGTTACCAACAAAAGTGGATTTGAAAGGGAAATACCAGACGAGAACTAGCATTCAAGGTGGACTACCAGACGGGAATTTTCCAGACGAGAACTGGGCTTACGGGTTTTGGATGTCAGACGGGAATTGATTTCTGGTTTTCCAGACGAGAACTGAGCTTTAAAACTGTGTTGGCCAGACGAGAACTGGTTGAACAATAGGTTACAGAAAAGGTGACCAGACAGGGCTGGTTTCTGGTTTGGATTTCAGACGAGAACTGAGCTCCGGTTTGCCAGACGAGAACTGGACTTTGAAACGATTCGGTTACAAGGTTCAGCCAAGTAACGGGTTAGGCTGTAGGATAACGATCCAATGACAACAAGGCTTCTTCAGAAGGTTTAGGTTTTTGGGTAGGGTAATGACACGATTCCCCGACACTCAACTCTTGATAGGGTGAACAAACTCATTTGAACAACTTGCCCCAATGCAATTCAACTTGCCCCAATCCGACTCTTGGGAAAAAGCAGCTGGCAACAAGACAATCTTCAGATGGCTTGCCCCAACATCTGTACAACGGAAGGATTCATCCTCAATCAATCAACTCTCATCATGGTTGGTTTCAATATCTCTGAAGTAGTTTGCCCCTGAACGAGTGTTGAGCGACTCAACATGCCCTGATTGAACACTGGAGGGATCTGCCCTCAAATCACAAAAGTTCTGGATGATTGCCCCTGAATGGGTCTCGAGAAAATTCACTTTTGATCAACTGCTTCTCGAACAAACTGTCCCATAATCAACTGATGCTTCGGGACTTGTCCTCAGACAAACTGATTCCAAACTCACTAGAAGTCAATGCCCCAAATTCACAGGGCTTCACAGCATACCGTTCTGATCCAGACTACTACGATTCAGTCCTGATTGACTATTCTCTGGTTGGAGTTCCTTCGTATCGACTACTGACCTGCAATTAAAATTGTTTATTCACGAATGGTAATTTTAATGCAGTGTTCATGCAGATTTTGAAAAATGTACTGTCACTCATTTACGTGTCATGCTAGTGAGTGACGAATGAACCAGAGTTCAAACGTAGTGCTGATTCGATCAGGGAAAAATACAACAAGGATATGATTAGCAAATCAAGAAGGAGTCAGGTTACTCAACCTTATTGTAATGCACTTTCAGAATAAACCCTGCCTCAATTGGGTCTTTTAAGGGTTGTATCGTGGTCGGGTTCACGGTTCGTGAAACAAAGGATATTTGGCTCAAATTATGATTTGTACCCACCCCTTCTTCGTGATGATCTCCGATCCTAGAGTTCAGTTAACTTGGCTCGAGCGCTCGCCTCTTCGAGAGGTATGTTGAACATTGGGAACAACTGGTTAAAGAATTCACAAGGTGTTTCGGAGTGACAGTTACTCCTCTTTCATTTTGGTGTCTGTGTCTACACGACTTTGTCCTTGTTCGAGGATTTTTCTTTTTATATCCTTTCTTTTTCATTCTTTTGATTCCCTAATTTTTGCCTGGACCGACTCTTCAGAGTTCTTTTCGATTTTTCTTTTGAAGTCCAGCGGGATGCCCTGATTTTTAGCTAAGTATTTTCTTTCCAGCTTTTTCTTTTTTACTTAGCGGGCTTTCTTATTCCTTTTTTTTCCTTGGAACAAGTCGTGCGACACTGGCTGTCTGGATTCATCCGAGAGGTTTGTAACTGTCTCACTCCTGATTGGTGAGGTTTAACCATTGTGGTTGATGAGGTACGACCTCTGGGGAGGAATATGATGTGATTGGTCCTCGAAAGGCAACACTCCTCTATAAGACTTGAACGCTCGATCAAGCTAACTGACAACTACCCTGCCCCGGGTTAAGATGAGAGGGTTTAAAAGTCCGGAAAAAAACTCCTACTTCTCGGCTCGAAGTGGTTAACAAGGGATTCTCTTCCTTATCTCTCCGGTGTTTAGGGGATTTGAAACAATGCCTTGTACGTCATCGGTAAGGTTTTATCTGAAAGCAATACGATCATCGGTTATGAGTATTCAGTTTCGTCATCCTCCCTCCAATCTTTGCTAATCATAGTGATAAAGTGGAGTGGATAAAATGCAAGTGTCAGTGCAATGCAGTAAATGAGTGACAACGACATGATTAATTCAGAAAAATGCATAGTCACTTTATCAATATTACCATTCGCAACAAACAATGTTTAACAGCAAGTAGCAACTAACAGAAAAGAAACTACAAATGCAAATGATAAAAAGTCCGAGGACTGCCAATGCTGAGGACGTCTGCCTGTCTGGACCACTGGCTTCTGGAAATAACCCTCTGAATCTGCGAGCTCAAACAGCTGAGAGGTTGTCATGCACAACCAAAACTCCTTCCGGAAAGGAAATGCACCCTTTATCGATCAACTGTTGCACTTTTTCCTGAAAAGCTTTACAATCTTCAGTTGAATGCCCTGGAGATCCACCATGGTAACCACACTGAGCATGAGGATTGTACCCGGGAGGGTAAGGCTCTGGCACGGGCTTGAGAGCTTTGGGTTCCACCAAAGAATTCTGAATCAAATGTGGAAGAATCTGGCTATACGGCACAGGCACTGGATGGGAAGGAGCATTCCTTCGTTCCAAGTTGTTACGAGGTCGGTTCTGACTCTGACGCTGATTCTGATAACCTCGGCCACGGGCTCGTGGATTTTCAAGAGAAGCGACATAAAGTTCCCGATGTGGTGCCCCAGGCACAATTGTCTGTCCAGAATAACGAGACACAGAGGATACTGACCGCTGAGAAGACGGAGAACCAACAGATTTCATCGATTCGTCTTGAGGATACCCAACATCATTCATGATGGCATTGACCACAACTCCTTCTTCAGTTTGAAAGCTATAGAGAGATTCAGTTTCACTAGCCTGACCGCCTGAAACATTCTGGATTTTTCCAGTCTTTACACCATACTCGATGCGTTCTCCTGCCCTTACCAATTCAGAGAAATTTGGTGCAACTCCAAGCATTCTTTCGAAGTACGGGCTCTGCAAGGAGTTTACGAACATGCCTTTCAACTCTCGGTCTAGAAGTAGTGGTTGCACTCTAGCAGCAAATTCTCTCCATCTCTGAACATACTTCCTGAAAGGCTCATTGTTCCCTTGAGACAATTCTTGCAGCTGCATGCGACTAGGAGCTTCATCAAGATTGTAGTCATACTGCTTCAGAAAAGCATGGGCTAAGTCCACCCATGATCGGATCTGATCACTCTCTAACCGCATATACCAACTCAGAGATGCCCCAGTCAGACTATCTTGAAAGCAGTGAATCATCAACTTGTCGTCGTGCACGAATGAAGTCATTCTTCGGCAGAACATCACCAAATGTTGCTTCGAGCAACTATCTCCTTTGTATTTTTCAAACCTCGGCATTCTGAACTTCGGAGGTAACACTAGGCCAGGAACCAAACACATATCTGCAGCACTAGGGTTAACAGCGTCTTTACCTTTCAAGGCTTTGAATCTTTCATCCAATGCACGAAACCTTTCAGCATACACGGGAGCTAATGGGTCTTCATTCTTTGCTATCGGGACCTCTCTTCGGGACTTTGGCACAGGGAAGGCAAAACCCTGGTAGTCTGAGATATCAACAGAAGGATAACGTTCACTTCGGACAACAAACTGCTCACATAGACCCCGGTCTTCAACAGAAGACTGTACAGGCTGAGCTGCAGTAAGGTTGTTCACTTGCGGAAAGTCTCCGTCATGCGTAGATCCATACAAAGGATTGGACGTCACGGTGAAACCTGAAAAGGTATCAACAATCTGGAAGTCGCTCTCTGACGTAGCTACCAACAACTGTCAACTGACTTCACTGCTTGAATCTGATCAATCTGCTTCAACCCCTTGGTCGTCTTCAACACTCACCTTCAGAATCAAAATAACGGCTGGATAAGAGCTCTGACTAGCAGGCGAATGACATGCAATATGATGCAGGAACGTTCATGCAAATGCAATGCAAGATGCAACAAACACGGGATCACAGCCCCCACAAAGCTCTGATTGCTGCTGCGCTGCTGACGGGATAAGTCTGCTCTGACGAGAGAAAGCCAAGATATCGGGTAGGCTGGAAGTCAAGTTTCCTGCAAAAACCCTCCCACTCACGGGTATGGACCTAAACTGACTCAAGTTCGGCATCCTATGCGTTCATCAGCGTCACAGACTTTCAAGAGGGGTGATACGATACCCAGAAGGTGTGGCATCACCAGCTCATGAAGCGGCCTCACTTAGCTGAATCACAAATGATCGGTCCCCAGAGTCGACAATCCACCAAACCAGCAACCGTCTCAACCCAAAGGGTTGAAAGAGAAGCCAACCGGATGAACCTCGTCTGAGCGTGGATTTCATGAGACACTAGTGCCTGCAAAGCAATCACGCGCCCACTAATTTCCACTCTAAGTCTATAGTGCACTCAAGCCTGGGTCTGGCTTCTCACTCATCAGAACTCCCATCCCACAACAGCACATATAACCATATTATACTGAATATAAAATGCGGGAAATAAAGCGCGAGAAGTAAAATGCGATAAATAAACGCAACCCAACAAGTAAACATACAAGCGTTAGGATTGACTCTCGCAGGGAACCGTTGAAATCCCCAACAGAGTCGCCAGCTGTTGGGGATGACCCAGACAGCTAGGAAGAGAATCCAAGGCGAGACTCGAATAGGGAACCATCGCAACGTCCCCAGCAAAGTCGCCAGCTGTCGCTTGCGCGAAAATAAGGTGCCGGCAAAACAGAAGAGTCGCCACCTTTCGTTATTTATCCTTCAGAGCGGGAAAGAAAACGATCGGAAAAACCTAACGAAAAAAGGGTAAGACAAGGTCATCGCAACCGTTGTCTGGGTTCAGGAGTCGGTTACGCAAGGGGAAGGTATTAGCACCCCTCACGCCCGTCGTACTCGACGGGATCCATGCTTGTTGGTTTGTCTACGGGTGAAAAACAATCTATCTACGGATGCTAAATCTAAACGGGAGGAAATTGACTCGATAGAGCGTCACACTCTATGCCTACGTATTCTCATCAGAGAAATCAGAGTCGACGTAGTTCGGGAAACTACGGGTTAGTTTGCTCGGCAAGACGTCGCATCTTGGGCCTACGTATTCTCTTCAGAGAAATCAGAGCATGACGTAGTTCAGGCTAACTACGGCTAGACAGGGTGTTCTCGGTCACACGGGGGTGAGAGATTAAGTTGACGATACTAGCGTACGCATTCTAGCAGTTAGGTGGACGTTGCTCGACCATTGGAGACTTAGGCGTACCTGTTTGCGGTAGAACGGACGTAGTATGTCGGGTTTCGAGGTATGGAAACCTACGGGAACTAGAACTACAGTCTGGTCTCAAATGCACTCGGGCAAGAGAAAAGGATGACATCAGTCGTCAGCGGGAAAGTCTCGATCGCACAACAGCGAGAGAATCAAAGGTTAGTTGTTAGTGTGCTCGCTAGGATATTGCATCCTATGCCTACATATTCTCTTCAGAGAAAGTCAGAGCAGCTGTAGTTCGGCCTAACTACGGGTAGAACGGAGACCACAACACAAATCTCATTTTATTAATATTCTGAAAGAAATTACAATGACTGAGTACGGGAAAATAGACTCCTAAAAGCATATCCATCTATCATGGAAAATCTAATGAGAAAAAGTCCCCTAACAAGTGGACATTTAAATCTACTTCTAAAAGAAAAGAAGTCCCCTAACAAATGGACTTTTAAAACTACTTCTAAAAGAAAAGACTCCTAAAAGAAACTATATCCTGAAAAAGAAAATATTAAAAACTATTAGCTAATATTATATTTCTTTATATTTTTATTCTTTTCTTTCTATTACATATGTTTTTCTTTTAAAAACTAAACAAATGATAATAAAGAAAAAAAGAGCAAAACACAAAAGGGGGGGGATGCAAAACTGCTGCTAGGGGTGCAGCCAGCAGAAAACATTACAAGGAACTAGGCCCAGCCCATCAAAAATGAAACAGAAACGGGGAGAGGGTGAAGAAAGTGAACCGGGGGGGGGGTGTGCCCAGTAAAGACGAATTGGGCCCAACCCATGTTCATAAAAGAACACAGAAAAAAGGAATGGAAACGAGGGGCGCTTTGGCCAAAAACGGGGGTGTGTACGGATGAAAACAATAGGGCCCAAGGCCCAATCTAACACAATCCTCTCTCTTCCTCGTTCACCTTCAGAAAAAAACCTAGGTTTCCCCCGTATCACTGTTCACGCGCCGCCCTCTCTCCTCTCCAACTCTCTCTCTCGTCCATCTTCAATCTTTCTCCCTCTCTCAGATACTCAATCCCAGAACTCTGTTCGTCCTCTCACCATCCTCTTTCAGTCTCGATCGCACCTTCGTCTCTCCCTCACAACACCTCTATCAAACTCCACCTTCTTTTCATTAATCCACAAAAGGAAAAAAAGAAGACTATGTTGAAACCTGGATAAAGTGAACCCCTGGATGCATGTGAAGATTTGGACCGATGATGATTGTTATGGAGATTTCAGATTGCATGCTGTAGATCGTGAGAGATCTGAGGATCTTGTTCGTGGTTTGAAGGCGCGATGAAGATTCTTGACAATAAATCTGGAAAACTCGTTATCTGATGATTCTTGGATGCTCTTGAAATCTGGACGAAGAACACGGTTGGTATTCTTGAGGCGATCTGAAAAAGAGAGTTGAAGATTTATGGATCTTGTTCGTGAACGGAGATGTTGAGGTTGTGACGAATCTTGAAGATCTTAGGATGAATTTCTGGAAGGAAATGGTAAACCAATGATGAAGTTTCAACGATCTTGATGAAGATCAGTATGGACTTCTGGGGAATAATGAAGAACTGACGAAGATCTTGGAGATCTCGACGTTGCAACGAGTGGTAGCTCATGGAGTTCTTGAGATTCAACTAAGATTTCAAGATCCAACAAGAAAGTCTGGACAAAAGTGAACGAACCTGCGATGAACGTGATGAACTCGGAAGAAGGTGGTTGATAGAGTATGATGAATTTCTGGAAAACGAATGAGAAGATCTTGAGTTTCTGATGAGTTTTCTGATGACGGATGGATTTTCCGGTGAGATCTCCAGCGAGGGCATGAACATAGTGGATGAGGAAGATGAAGATTGAAGGGTTTTCTGGGCAAAACGCAGTTTCTGGTGGAGTTTCGGCCGTGAGGACCGCCGTGTGATTTCACCGGCGAGAGCACTCCGGCGTTTGCATGGCCGAAAGGGGAGAGAGGTAGGGGACGGTACGCGTGTCAACACGCATGGTGAAGGGGAGCGAGCGGAGGCCACGTGTGAGGAGGTGGAGGAGAGAGGGAGCGCCAAGTGGCGTGACATGCAGAGGGGTGAAGTGAGGTGGGAAAACGAGGCGTGGAAATCTGTGATGAGTGAAACGTGGAGTCAAGTGGAAGTGAAACGTGGATGGAGAGTGGGGCCTCTGAAGCGTACGCGTGGACGCCTTTATAGATGGACACATGGATTGGGAGTTTGGGCCTCCAAAAATTTGACACACGGCCCATTACATTAAGACTTTGATTAATGATATGATTACAATTAAATGCCTAATTAATCTAATGACTAATGCTCAATTAACTAAATGACGATTAAAACTGTAAGCAAATCCTAAATGAAAATTAAACTAATCTAATCCTAATTAATTCTAATAAATCCAATTAAAATCTAAACAAAAGATTAAAAGCTAATTAAACTCTAAAAAAACTATTAACTTCTATTAAATCCTATTTAATCTCTAAACTAATAAAAATAGAAAAAAAACTCTAATAATCTCTAACAATTCCACTAATTTCTATAGAAAAAAACTATATTAATTTCTACTTAAAAAAATACCTATTAAAGGAATATTCTATTAAACTATTTATTAAAATTCTATTTAATATCTAAAAATGACTTATTCTAAAATCTATTTAAAAATGATTAAAGAAATTCCTAAAAAAGGAAAATAAAACTAACCTATTTAAAAACAAATAATATCTATAAAAAAAGCTAACTAATATCTAGAAAAGTGAATTAAATCTATTAAAAATTCTAGAAAATAAGGAAAAAATCTAAAACAACAGAGGAAGGTCGATTAAATCGATTAGCGAACTATATCGAAACAAACGGTAAAAACCCGGACACCAAGATGTCCTCAAAAACAACAGTGAGAGCTGAAAACACCGGGACGAGCATCGATTCTCAAAATACGTCCTCGTATTGGTCTGAAATGCTATCAGAGGTCCGTGATCCCGATAAACCAACCTGACTGGAAAAAATGCCATGTACGTGGTATGCAAATGCAAAAATGAAATGAGTCGAAACATGAGCCAATTAGCGGTGAGTAGTTGGTCAAATTTTGGGGTGCAACAGTATGGAAACACAAAGCATCTGAGTTGTGGGTCGTAAAACTGTAGCAGGGCATAGAGGCCATTCAACTCGTACGTAGGAAGCTTATACATAATACTCAGCAGTCTCCCATAACTCTTTCTGAAACTCTCCATTACTGTTTTATCAGCCAAAGAAATTAAAGTCTGTAACTCTCGGATGTCAGGTATTGGCAGCTTGTAAGCCACTGTCTTCTTCAGGGATACCACATCTGCCATAAGGATCAAGATCACTAGAACCAGGGGAGAAATATGCACCTGCAACACAGAAACGCGTTAATGACATGCAAATGAGGATGCAAATAATGCAAAATGGAATCATGCAGCAGGAGATCAAGATGACTGTGCTGTTGAGGAGGTGAAGATTTTGTATCAACAAAACCACAATACTGCTCTGTCAAGAACAACCATATCTCTGATGAGAAGAAACCCCTGATACCAGACCATAAATCTGCTCTGTCAAGAACACACATATCTGATGATGAGAACCTCTGATATCAGACCATAAATCTGCTCTGTCAAGAACACACATATATCTGATGAGAAGAAACCCTGATACCAACAAAACTGATTCACTGTCAAGAAAACCAGGTAGTTTGAAGGTTAAGGTTTCCTGCAATAACCCGACCCTGCTCACAGGTATGAACCTAATCACGGAAAAGGTTCGACATCCTATGCGGTCATCAGTGTCACAGACTTTCAAGAAACGATGATACGATACCCAGAAGGTGTGGCATCATCATCTCTTGAAGCAGCCTCACTTAGCTGAATTCCAAATGATCGGTTCCCAGAGTCGACAATCCTCAGATCCAACAAACCCTCGAGTCCAAAGGATCGATAGGAAGCCATCAAAGAGAACCTCGTCTGAGTGTGGATTACATGGGAACAGCTGCAAGCAAAGCAAGCACGTCCTCCACTAACCCACTCTAATACTACGTAGCTCTCAAGCCTGGGTCTGGCTTCTCACTCATCAGAATGCCCATCCCACAACAGCACAGATAATCATATCATACTGAAAATAAAGTGCGGGAAATGAAATGCGATAAATAAATACAGCCCAACAAGTAATCATACAAGCGCTAGGATTGACTCTCGCGGGGGACGTTGGATCCCCAAATTGACTCGCATAAGGGACGTTGGATCCCTAGGAAATAATCAACTCCCCAGCAGAGTCGCCAGCTGTCGCTACCACGAAAATAAGGTGCCGACAAAACAGAAGAGTCACCACCTTTCGTTATTTATCCCTCAAAATGGGAAAGGAAACGATCGGAAAAACCTGACGAAAAGGCATAAGACAAGGTCATTGCAACCATTGTCTGGGTTCGGGAGTCGGTTACGCAAGGGAAAGGTATTAGCACCCCTCACGTCCATCGTACTCGATGGGATCCATGCTTGTTGTGTTTATCTGACGGGTTTATTTAACTACCTACCTATCAAGGCTGGCTTAAAAAGAAAAGAAAGTGACTCGGCAAAGCGTCGCACTTTATGCCTACGTATTATCATCAGAGAATGAGAAATCAGAGTCTACGTAGTTCGACTAACTACGGGTTATGGGGAAGGTGGCTCGCCAATACGTCAGTATTGTGCCTACATACTCTCAACAGGCATGAGAGATCAGATCTTACGTAGTTCGGGATAATACGGATTACGGAGATTCAGATTCATCTGTTTTTCCGAGTAGGGTTAATAAACAGTTCCAGCAGTTTGGTGTATGCAGCTCGACCCTTGGAGACTTAGGCGTTACCGTTTGCGATAGAACTAGGAGTTAACGACACTCTTTTCTTCAGAAAAGTTTTCCTTTGAATTATGGGCCCACGGGGCAAAAAGGTTTGAAGTTTGTTTTCTGTCTTTTACGAAAGAAGTCTTTTTTATGGTTGTCTGTAGTTTGTACAGCACTAGAGACCATGACCTGGGAACGAATGTGTCGCATATCGTCCAAAGGACGTATACTAAACATTCTAGACGATTGAGAGAAGGCCGCTCAATTATCATTACCCAAGTTGCTTAAGGCTCGTAACGCGCTTATACTAACTTGCCTTTATTATGTTTTTTTACTGTTGTTTCAAGATGAGAAGAGAACGACTTCTACGGGGAGACTATCAAGCATCCTACTATTGTCATGCCAAGGATTCATCCTATGGTTGAGGTTTGAAACAGGGATCTCCTAGAAGTTATCACACATAAGTTTCAACCTAAAGTTCTAATCATCACTTCCTTATCAAAGGAAGTGAGATTCCTAGGGGATCATGTCAATGATAAACAAAAACAGATAAAGCATCAGCTTAAACAGTAAACAGTAAACGACTGTAAAATGCATGCAATGTAAGTGAGGAAGGAAAGATGTGTGGGGCATCAGCCTCCACAAGCTCATCTCAACCTCAAGCCAGATATGAATAACTGCAATCATACAGAAATAAAATGCCATCAAGCAAAACACAAACCACATAGGCAAGGGAGCAAGGCTCTACCGAATACCCGCAAGCAAAGCCATACAGTAAAAATAGAAGCAGAGGGAGCAACTCAACCTCTAGTGCAATCATGCTCCTAGATTAACACAATCTAAACATGAACTTATTTTAATGCATCAAGCAAATCAAACAAGTCCCATCAATACATTTTCACAGAAAGTAAACAGACAGGAAAGAAAGCAGATCAACAGCTTCCACAGCTTCACAGCAAAGCAATCCTCTGACAGCAACTCAGTCCTCAGTCTGTAACTGTTCTTCAAGACTCTCATCTTCAATAGCAAGTATCAACTTGCTTCCTCAAGCTTTCAATGCATCAATCACAAGTATCAACTTGTTCTCCAACTTCAAGCTTCAGTTCTTTCTTCAATCTTAATTTGATTTTCTTCACACAAGTATCAACTTGTTCCTCTTGATCTTCAAGCCTCAGCTTCAAGGGCAGTCTTCAATATTTTAGCAAGGAACTCCATCCTCTAGCAAGGGAGAAAGATTCATCTAACAAGAGCAAGGTGTGGATAGGGAGAAGCAAAGTGAAGACCAAAGGTCACCTCTAAGCACTCCACTATCAAGGAAAGGAACCCTCAAAGGTTCTACCAATTTTTGAGGAGCCAATCATCCTACCAAAGGAGGGATGAGGCCTTCACAATGGGACCTTACATCATAGGGAGGAATGGAAGTGATCAACACCTTCCATGTTTCATGAAGGAAGAAAATCTATTCTAAGAGATCTCCCTAAAAACCCTAGTCCTTAACCCTAAACAAACTACACCAAAGGGAGAGAAATCTTCAAGTCCAAGCTCCACCATGTATTCCACAGCATCCCATATATGTCTTCATCATCATCCAAGAGCAATAGAAGCAAAGCCCTAGTCTAAGGGAACTAATGAAGCCATTCTAGTTGAGTTAGCAAGTTAGGATCACCTAAAACCTAGAACTAAAGTTAATTCTAACTAAAATACTAAAACCAATTGTAAAATCCTACAAAAATAACTATGGGAACCTAAGTCAATCATGACTCTATCATGTTAATTTCAGAGATCAAATCATCCAATAAGACCTATAAATAAATCCTACACTACAAGGTACTAAACCTAAACCCTAAAAGGAAGCACCTAAAGTTTTAATCTAAAAACCACACCTAATTTCATCACAAAAATGTGAGAAAAATACTATGGGAGCATACATATCTAAGCTAACCACACACAAAATATCAAGCCAAGAATCATCACCAAGTGCTCACACTAAAATTTTCAAGTCAAGGTATCAACCATTATGAAATTAATATCAATTAAAATACCAAAAATGCAATTAAAATAAAAAATGCATGAATTCCTAAACTCTTAATTTCCTAAAATTCTAGACTCATTCATGAGTCGGGGGAAAAAACATGGATCAAAATGACCAATTTTCTGTTTATTATGAATTAATTTCAAACTATATGAAATGATGAAAAATAAAGAAAAAACAAAAGAAAATAATGATGCGCGTGTGATGAATAGCAAATTATATGAGTTCATTTCACAGACTGGGACAAAACGGGGGCGTGATTAGCATTTGGATCCTTAAGCCCAACGCTTTCCAATTAATGAAACGTTGCGTTTCATTCTCAAGTCACTCTTCAGAGTTTGTAAGCGAACCGTGGCCTTCCATTGCTTGCCTGAGTCAAAGGTCAATAGGTCATCCAACGGCCATGGCTTGTCTTCCCCAAATTCAAATCAGATGGAGGGAATTTCCCAGACAATAGCCTGAGCTGCAGCGCCACCGTCTTCTCCGGTGGAGTGGTCATCACAGGTCATCCAAAACAACAAATCAATACACTATCTCACTCAATTTTTTCTCCTGAACACGAATCCATCATCCAAATTGCCTAACTCTTGCTCTAACTTAAAACACGATAGGATTTTCAGAAACCAGTCAAATCTTTATCATCATCTTTCTCAAAACTAATGATACTAAATCAAACTACACTTCTCACTGATCAATTTCCACTATCCAAACATGAACATCTCTCCAAGAATCATGAGAAAGCAGCCTCAGCAGAAAATGCACCATACCTAGAGTTGTATCTATTCCTCAGTTTCTAGACCTAGAATCCATCTACTCAATGCTATGATCTTAACCACATGAAGATTTCTAGCCATCTCCCTATAAATTATGCAAGAAGTTGAAATTTACCAACCTGGTTTCAGATGGAGAACAGTCACACTTCTTGCTCGATTCAGCCTTCAATATGATCCAGATTCACTCCAAATCTTCCTCTGAAGCTAATGCACACCTCAATTTGCTCTGATTTCAACTCAATCCAAGAACACGATCTTGAGTTGCAGCTCTGAGTTTTCAATTGCTCCTTCTGTTATCAGCATCGATCTTCTCCAAAAAAACTGGCTGAACACACTCTAAATCTTATATAGAACTCAATGGAATCATCCAGAAAGTTCTGTAAGCTTCCAAATGAGATTTTGCAATTTCAATTTCTCTTTTAAAATCTCATGTGCACAGTCACGAATCCAGCTCTGTTTGGGCATGAAAACACTTAGAATCTTCATCTCATGAGATATTGAATTGATTGGTTATGATCATTTCCTTGTTTCAATCCAATGGTTCATGTTGATTATGTTACTTCATCATGAAGCAAGAAAGTAAAAGTGCATGAAAATGGACTCAAACCAAAAATTTGCTATTTCCATTGTTTCTAAAATGATTTTTCCAATCAATTTGACCTATAATTTTGCCTTGTTTGGACACAAATCAATTTATTTCAAATTTTGGTCATTAAATGCCTTTAATCCTTCCTTTTTCACAACTCCTTGAACCAAGTCCTTCCTTGAGCCATTTAAATGTCTCCTTGATACATGATCAAGGTTAAAATCCCATTTTGAGCAACTTTCAAGTTGAACAAAACTTCATTTGAGGTGTCTAAGTTGGTGAAAATGACTTATAATAAAAAATGACCTATAACCATAACTTCCCAAAATACCCCTGACTTGTCAAAGCCATAACTTGAGTTCTACAAATCCTATCAAGGACTTCTAGTACTCTATGGAAAGCTAAGAGAATAAGGAACAACATTAATGTTGACCAAAAGTTCATAGGAATAATCCTTCTAGGGCAAACGTTTCATGCAAGTTGGGTAACTTTCAAGCTCCAAATTCACATACCTCAGATGACCTGTAACTTGTCTGGCTCATAACTTGAGTTCTATAAACCCTATCAAGGACTTCTAGTACTCAAACTAAATCTGAGATCATGCCCTACAACAATCATGTTGGGGTCAAGATGAGATGACAATCATATCTTGAGCTAAATAATCTTGAAGATAGGGGTCAAACTAGGAGATTTTACACTGTCAAGTCTTAGAAACCCTAGCTTGAAACTTCTCAAACTCTTCAATCATGATGAGTCAACCTAGGAATCATCCTTATAACATATCAATGTATCAATCCATGATCAAATGGCTCTTGAATTAAGTCTCAACTTCCTTCAAATCATCAGTTGACTTAGGGTTGACCGAGTCAAACCCTAATTGCACCACTCATGGCTGAGCTTTCTTAATCTTGCACAATGACCTGTCTAGGCCTCAAAGTGATCTTCAACACTTCTCATGAGCTCTCTCAAGACCTCAAGTCCATCTTCCTGGCCTCAGAATCATCTGATGGTCTTCCCCATAACTCTCAAGTTAGGAGACCTACACACTTGGCTTCAATCACTCTCTCTGAGGATCTTTTAACTTCTCTGACAAGGATATCAACCCTTGAACACCTGAATAAGCCTCCTTAGCTAGCTTCAAAGTCTTGTGTAGCTCTTGATTGGTAATCGTACCTCTTGATCTCCTGCATACATGTCAATAAAATGCAAATGATAATGTTAATGTGAATGAAATGAAACATAAGCTAGGTAAAGAAATGTTGGGCAAATTTTGGGGTGCAACAACGGCGCCCTGTGCGAAGAGCTCGACCTCGTCGAGGAGATTCGCTCGGGAGCAGCCCTCCGGGAAGCCTGGCTGAAACAGCAAGTAGCACTTCGCCACAACAACAATGTCCTAAAAAGAGACTTCCAAAACGACGACTTAGTTCTGCGCAGAAACTAGAAAGACTCACACGAGGGCAAATTGGCTGCGAATTGGGAAGGCCCCTGCCGTATCTGCGACAAGATGGAGCATGAGGCCTATTACCTCGAACACCTGCACGGGGAACAACTAGCTCGACCATGTAACGTTGCGAAACTTAAGCGGTACTACAGTTAAACACTGCCCGCGACGACCCATCGTCACGACCACTGAGGGGGCGACATGGTACCACCGCACTTCCTCGCGTCCACTAACGACCAGAGAAAAGCAAGCCCTGCCTCTTGTGTGCGCGGGCAGAAGGCCTTGCTCGGCGGGGAACACCTCGATCGAGATTCCCCACCGCCGTACCAAAACCGGTAGGACGCCCAGCTCGCGATGGGACGTCCATGCCACGGGGAAAACTACCCCTGAACCGGTCAGGCAACACCGCCGGCCAAACCGGCCAGTTCCCTTCACCTCCGGTAACAAGTTTGTCGAGCTATTACCCCGGACGGGCCAAAAGGCATACTAACACATGCATATCAAACATATAACTTAAGCATACAAATATGTGCAGAAATAAGACGAGCATAAACATCATGCAAAAACCGAGCGCACACTTAGAAAATTCTCAAAAGATACATTAAGCAAAAGCGGGCATCAGCCCAGTAGTCAACATTACATGAACAGGGGCACGTAGGCCCATCAAAGAAAACTAAGTTACAAAACATCGGCACGCAGGCTAGGAAACTACGAGCACGCAGGTCCGGGAAACCTATACATCCTCGCCCTCCTGCTCAGCACCCACGAGGTCAGCATCAGAAACGACAAGCTCGGGGTCAACCACCTTCCCGTTGATGATTTCATGATACGGCCCAATCCCTTCCACGACCAATGCAGCGCTGGGGTTGACAATTTGGATCTGCGCAACAGCGCTCTTGAACCCGACCTCGAAAGCGTCCAGGAAATCGCTCTCCAGCACCCGAATTCGGGCGACCAAATCAGCACGTGTGATCATCCGCCGGTCTTCCTCAGTCTCGTCCTCGGCCAGACGAAGAGCGCTATCCAGAACTTCCATGCGAACTTTCAATTCCTGCACTTTGGCTGCCGCCGCCCCCAGCTTCTCCTCTACCAACGTCACCTTCTCCTCAGCACCTTCCACCCGCTTGCGCTGGTCGGCAGCATCTTTTCGACTATTCTCCAGCTCCTCGGTGAGTTTGTCCAGGCGCGACTGCATGAAGGTGAGGTCCCCCCGCAATATGGCCAGCTCAGCAGCAGAGCATCCCTCCTTGTTCAGGACCAGAGCCGTCGTAAACGTCCGCATCATCGCGGCCAGATCCTCCGCCAAGATGCGTCGACGAGACTCCCGATCAGTATCACAGACATCCTTCACTTCGCCAGCAGAGACAGTAGGAGACCGGGCCCCGTGAAAATAACCCGGATGTTGATGGCACGGCGGGACGACATAGCCCTCCTCGGTTGAGCCAGTCGTCAGGTCAATCAGACCACTGGGGTCCTCGGACCTTGGCCTCTTCGCAGCTCCCTGAGACGTAGGAGACTGGCTCTCCTGGGGAGAAGAAGACGAACTCTGGCCGTCCGGCGTCACGATTTCCTGCCCGACCAATTGGCTCACCCGCGTCTTCGGGACCGCGGCAGTCCTTGAGGCGCGCAACTTCTTCACCCGCTCTTCGACAAAAGACATATTCGCTGCAAAAAACAGAAAGAGTCAGCAACGAACAAAACATACGATCACGAGAAAGACGAAACATCCCTACCTAGGTATTCTAGAGCATCCGCCCCCGAGGCGCAACCGAGCAGGGTCCTCGTATTAATCAGCCTTTTCTTTGTCCGCACGTTCCCCTGCGCGTCTAGGATGTACCGACCGTCAGGCGTTACCAGTTTCGACGGAGGAAGATCCCGCACAAAGGCCACTATTTTCATATAAGCGACCATGTCCCTCTCGTCGAGAGTCCCATCCCGCACGATATACCGGTCAGTACCACGGTTGAAGTACTCCGAGGTCCACAGTAAATGTACCCTGGGGAGCCACGCGAGGAACCGCTGGTCGTCTACCATTCGCTCTCCCTCGGTAAAAAGAGTGTCCGAACCTTCTTGGGTTATCGGCTTCACGAGGAAGAACCGACCCTTGAAATCTCGGACAGAGTCGCTGTACGTCTTAAAAATCTTGGTCGGCTGCTTAAACGAGACCCATCCCTGACGGCCATTCATCGATTGACGCTGCAGGTGGAAGATGCGAAAAAACAAGGGCACCGTGGCCTCCACATCGAGATAGTGGCACACCATCTCGAACGCGCGGATAAAGGCCAGAGCGTTGGGATGCAGCTGGGACGGGGCCAAACGTAACCAGTCAAAAAGGCCCAAGTGGAAGGCAGAGAACGATAGCCTGAGCCGAGCCTCCTTAAAGTAGAACTCGTGCCGGGGAAACATCCGCCGCCCATACCTCGAGCAGATACGATGATGCTCCTTCGGACGATACACCTGCCAGTTTTGCGGCTCCCCTTTCGCCCGATCCTCCATGGTAGCGTAGGCGCCAGACACATCAGACGCGAAGCAAGAAGGGGTGGACAACGGCTCTTCGGCCACCCACTCCTCGACGGGGAGGACCCGCTCGTCGAAATCTGGGATTTCAGGATCACTGTCTTCGACCATCGTCCCCGGTATCAAGGCCGACATGTACACCTGAAAAGCAGAGGACAACGGTGAATTCGATAGCCAAGATCAAATCCACCCTTCCACCGCAGGTCAAGTGAAAGGGCGACGACGACGAGCGAGCGAAAAAAAGACGAGCGCACAGGCGGTCCCCGAGGGACGCTCCCCGGGGCATTCAAAGGCTAGCCTATCGCCCCTCCCCGATGTACTCATCGGAAAAGGCACGTGTCCCCAGGGCCTTCATCGGAGAAAGCACCCGTCCCCCGGGCATTCATCAGAACAACCGAACCTCCCCTGGGCCTTCATCCAAACAAACCCAAAAGAAACCGCCAGACACATCGGATACTCGCGCCTCTCCTCGGGGCGTTCATCGCGCCCCGACCACGGACCGAAATTAAACGGCGGAAATAAAAGAAGAGAAGAAGGAAACTCACTTATGACGGCGGCGAAAGGGGTGCGGAACTAACGGCACGACAGCGATTCACAACAACAGCGGACGGGGAGGAGTTACAGAGTTTCGCAGGTAAGGAAGCAAAGTGAAAAGTAAAAAATGTGCGGGGACCCCCGTATTTATAACCCGACGCAGAACTCGAAGCGACACTAGGCCTTTGAGTGTCCTAGGGTAGCCGCCCTACTACCCACTCAGCGCGTGACACGTGGCGGTAACCTGACGGTCGCGTCCCTTCATGTTCCTTTGCCCCGCTTCCCCGACGACAGGAAGACCTCCGCGCGTGCACGCGTCCCATCGGACACAAGACCGACGAGTCACCCGCCTCGCTGCCTCTTTTCCCGAAGCAACGACCTTAAGTCCTCGCTCTTTCGCCACAGAGCTTCGACTTGGGGGACTCCTGTTCTGGTCTGGGCCCAATCTCGCGGTCCAGCCCAATAACGCACAAGGCCCAGTAAGCCGAACAGCCCGACCGAGCTCACACTCCCCCATTGGTCGAGCAGGATACGCCCCCTACCAAGCGGGATGGAACACCTCGAAGCGTCCTCGGCGTTCCCCTTAGCCGGGCCGAACAACTTCCCCAGGAAGAATCCCCTTGCCAACGGGCATGGCGATTCGCCTTCTCCGCTCTCGTGTGCTTTTCCCCGGGGAGCCACACACCGTCCAGGAATCCCGCAAGCTCACCTCCGCAGGGAGAACCTCGCGCCCCCAGGAAGTCCCACGCCCTCCCCTCCGCGGGGAGAACAACGTGCCTTGTGCGCAGTCTCCACGTGCTCCCCTCCGCGGGGACACGTCACCAACCAACTGCCCACCTCCGAAAGAGCAGGTCAAACCCACTTTCCGGAGACCACGGGACAGTTGGACTAGGGCGAAGACCATGTCCTGGTCTTCACTACGCCACGTAAGCCCTAGCAGTCACCTGAGTTGGGTCTGACCATCCAGCCCAACACAACTGACCATTGGCCCAGCGCTGGGGTCTCTCTATAAATACCCTCTTCCTCAAGAGGGTCAGGTAATCACTTTTTACCACACTTTATGTACTTTGCTCTCACTCTGCCCAATTCCTTACTTTGGCATCAGAGTGTCTTACAGGTACACCCCCCCTTTTTTCCTCCTCATCACCGGTGAACAGGTAGCAGTCCAACAGCATGTGGCCAGCCCGTGATCCCCTTCTGATCAGGTCAGATCAAATTTTATATTATTTTTTTAACATTATCTTGTTATATCTATTCATATAAAAATGTGCGTATGAATATGTATTAAAAATGTGCTTTCAATTCTAAATTATTGTATAGTGTAGTTTTTTTATTTCATTTAAAAAAAAATCCAATTCTTAACTGTTAAAGAAAATAAGTGTGAGTTGTAAGTGTAGAATGTGAGATAGAAATCTCATATTAATTAGAAAAGTGAGATTGAACACTTTATAAATTAAAGAATCCATATACCTATCATCTTAAGATTTTAAATGAATATGTCGTGTGTCTTTAATAAGGTAAGATGTGTTGCTTATAAATAAATACTTTAATATAAAAACTATTCCTTCATCTTAACACCTAAAAAATTGATTCCCCAAAGTGGTATTAGAGCTTGGTTGGCTCGGTGGGAGAGCGGAAGTGAATATTGTTAAATTTGTAATTCTTTTTGTTAAGCATGTTTGTAAAATGCGTGTTAAGCATGTTTGTAAAATGTAGGATTCGACAGAGTTGAAGTCATATGTATTCGATAGAGTAGTAGTCGAATATAGTTTATAATAGTTGAATATGCATGTATTCCACAAAGATTTGAATATAGTTAGTTGTGGTTGAAGCATCAAGTATTCGACAGAGTTGAATAACAATTTGTTGACGTTAGTTAGTCGGTTTGAGACTGAGAGATATGCAAGCAATCTCATATGTAAGTAATACAATATTCATTCAATTCAATACTTTCTTCTTCCCTTCTCCAAAACCCTAAATTCTCTCTCTCTCTCTCTCTCTCTCTCTCTCTCTCTCTCTATATATATATATATATATATATATATATATATATATATATATATATATATATATATATATATATATATATATATATATATATATATATATATATATATATATATATATATATATATATATATATATCCACTTCTCTCTCTCTCTCTCTCTCTAAAAATTATCTTCTCTTTTCAAATCATTGTGCGAGAGAATCGTCTTGCAACCAAGGTGTGGTTGAATCACCCGAGTGCATAGTATAGAACAAGAATCTTGGATCAATCAAGAAAGTGATTGAATCTTGGTCTATCAACATCGTTTCCAACATTTGGTATCAGAGTCTAATTTTGATTCTTGGGAAACAAAAAGCAATGGTTTCTCATCCAAACAAGCATTTTCCAACAAATCTCCCCATCTTGAATGGTAAGAATTATGATAATTGATATAAGCATATGAAGGTTGTTTTATGATATCAAGACGTTTAGAATCTTGTAAATAATGGAGTAAAACCAATTAGCGAGAATGATACAAATGAATAAAATATTGCACATAAAGATTTAAATAAGAAAGATTATAAATCTCTCTTTATAATTCATCAATGCGTTGATCCAGACAACTTTGAGAAATTCGATGATGTAGACTCATTGAAGAAAGCATGAGACATCCTAAAGAAATATTTTGGAGGTGTTGAGAAAGTGAAATAAGTAAGGTTACAAACTCACAAAAGAACGTATGAGTTTCTTTCGATGGAAGAAAGTGATAGAGTAGATGATTTCTTCACTAGGGTAACAAGACTGGTGAATCAAATCAAGATGTGTGGAGAAGTGATGACATCAAGATCGATAGTTGCAAAGATCCTGAGTTCATTGCTTCCAAAATTTGATCATGTGGTTGTATCCATTGAAGAATCGAAGGATTTGCCAAGCATGACAAAAAAAGCTTTAATGGATGTTTAACAAAGAACTGCTGAAAGATCAGAAAGCAAGAAAAAAGGTGATGCAACAATCACCAAAAGAAAAGAAACACAAAAGAAGATGGAATGATAATAAAGGCATAGGAGGCTACAACAATTCAAATGGTAGAAGTTACCAGCAAGAAGGAAATCTGTCGAATTAGAGACAACCCACAAACCAAAGCAATCACAGAGGTTGTTGTGCTGCATGTAGAGGAAGGGGTGGTGGAAGGAAACCTAATAAGAGTCATATTCAGTGCTTCAATTGTAAGAAACATGGTCACTATTCTAGTGATTTTCCTGAAAACAAAAGAAATAATCGAGAAAGTGATGCAAGACTTATTGAAATTTACAAGTTGAAAGTTAAAATGACAGTACCTTCGCTGCTAAAGGTATGAGTCATTTTTCGATCATGAGAAAGTGATGAGTAGGTTCATGCATAATCCAAAGTTATATCATCTTGCACCCAAAAAAAGGAGGATATTATGGTATCTCAAAGGAACGCTATACTATGGCATTATGATTCCTACAGTAAATGAAGGAAAAGAATGCAAACTAGTGGGATATACTGACTCAAGTTGGTGTTTTAATGGCGAGGATAGAAAATCCACAGTTGGTTATGTGTTTATGCTAGGTGGTGCACCATTGCATGGATCTCAAGAAAAGAGTCATTTGTAGCGCAATCATCATGTGAGATTGAGTACATAGCTGACTCTCTTTGTGCATGTCAAGCAACATGGATGGTGAATCTGATTGAATAAACTGCAGGTGAAAATCATAAAGCAATGATCATGAAAATTGACAACATGTTTACTATTAATTTGACCAAGAACCCGATAACACATGGACGAAGAAAACACATTAAGATGGGATTTCGTTATCTTAGAGATCAAGTAACAAATGGGAAGCTAAACTTGGAACACTGCATAGTTGAGAATCATATTGGAGACATCATGACGAAGGTTGTGCAGGTGGAACTGTTCAAGATATTTAGAAATAATATGAATGTGTATAACTTAGACATGATGAATTATGTGGTATTTAAATATGTAATTTTTGTGTTAAGCATATTTGTAAGATGTAGGATTTGACAGAGTCGATGTCAAATGTGTTTGATAGATTAGTAGTAGAATATAGTCTATAATAGTTGAATCTGCATGTATTCGAGAGAGAGTCGAATACAACTAGTTTTAGTCGAAGCAATAAGTATTCAACATAGTTGAATAACAACTTGTTGAAGTTAGTTAGTTAGTTTGAGATTTTTAGACGTGTAAGTGATGCGTCTGCAAGTGCGCGGAAATATCGAAGTAATATAAAAGATTATCGAACCCACAAAGACCAATGTCAACCTACCGTTATCTATTGATGCGATGTAAAGCTAAGGATAAAGATTAATTGGTTTAAAAGGAATTAAAATGAAAACTAAAATAAAACTTATAAAGTATAACGATAAGGAGAGGTCGGAATATGGATTCTGCGTTCCTAAGTGACTCTGTAGATTTTAGGCACTAATTACAATTAAACTATGTTTTGTAGAAAATATCAATTTAAAGACTCTGTCTCACACTCGCGTGCTATTGACTAAAGCCACACTCCCTAACCATTAGATTTTTCTCTCTCTCACCCATTTTAATTAAGAATCGTATTTTGAAAATCAATTAAATCCTAATCAATATCCAAAGCGCTCTCGCTGTTTTTAGGGATGATGCCTAGTTTCCACTATCCGGTTCAATCCTCACACTCTCGCGCTATCGGCTTGAACCTTAGTTTTCTTTTCACTCTCGTGACAAAAAATTAAGACATATAATTTGAAACAAAAACCAAAAAATAATTTATTATCATTTCGCGTCTATTATTTTCTACATAGTCTCGTCGGTAACAACAAACCTCATACGGCAAACTCAGACAAGTTTAGCCAGACATGGTTACGGAGACAAATAAACAATTTTGGGTATTTAAATTAACTAAAGACATAATGGGTAGTTTAAAATATTTTAAATCAATGTTTACAGAAAAAGGTAGAAGCTTGAAATAGTAACAATGGCAGAAAAATAAAGCATATAAGTAAATGGCAAAAATTAAAGGTAAGAAAATAAATGCAATGAATGTAAATGAACCTGAAATAAATATTGAAATTAAATTAAAGGTATGATTGATCCAGGAATTACATAGTTTATAGGCCTAAACATTAATAGTGTGGTAGTTCTTTGATGTGAGAAAACTACCACTTTTACATTGATTTCTGCCTAAAACTAAGAACAGCGCTTCCGCATACAAAACTTGGATGATTTGAAATGTCAAGAAAACTACTATATATAGAGGTCCCAAGTGCCTGATAACTCCCCAAAAATGTGCAGGGAAGTTGAGAAGATATGGGGGAGTGGGTAGAGGGAGTTAAAACTAACTCTACAAAATTCTGGAACTGCAACATAATGGCGAACGCCATTAGTTCGCCGTTGCCTTGATACGTAAATGACGTGGCTGGAAAGGTCAATGGCAAACGCCATTTGCTCACGGTGAACACCATATTAGTAAATTGGTAGTGTTTTCTCTTTTTACTGCTCTTTTGCTCCTTTTTCTGATTTTCTCGCACAAACGCTCTTATTCGAAAAATACCTAAAAACACAAACATAACACGACATAATAATATGAAAAACAAGTAAAACAACATTAAATTACATGCGAATTGAGTAGAAATAAGCAATATATTTTCACGTTATCAGCATGCAATCTCATTATAAATAAGGGAGATACCATGCATTTGTAAATAACACAATATTCATTCAATTCAATACTTTCTTCTCCCCTTCTCCAAAACCCTGTACTTGCTCTCTCTCTCTCTCTCTCTCTCTCTCTCAAAATTATCTCCTCTTTTTAAATCATTGTGCGAGGAATCGTCTTGTAACCAAGGTGTGGTTGAATAACTCAAGTGAATAGTGAAGAACGAGAATCTTGGATTATGCAAGAAAGTGATTGAATCTTGTTCTATCAAGATCGATTCCAACAGATCCTAGTGTGGATCATAGATAGTCAGGTGGGTGACTTACATTTGTGGGGGAGATTGTTGGGTTTCAAGTGTGAAAGTGCTAAAGTCCCACATCGACGGAAAATGGAGAAAATGTTGGGTTTATAAGAGAGGTAACTCATACCCCCATGAACGTTTAGCCTATTGACACTTTTAGTGCTCCTCAGACTCCCTAAAAAGTGGTATCAGAGTTTGGCTCGAGCGAATGACTAACTCACTATATCGAAAGTCCTTTCCACATAGTGGTGGATAGGATGCATGTGCCATTAAAAAAATGTCAATGGTGGTACAAGTGTATGTGGCTGAAAGAGTTTCTGCTTGACGGAGAATATTGTAGATATACTCACACTTGAGGGAGAGTGTTGAGAAAAACAAGTATGAGTTATAAGTATTGAGAATCAAGTGTGAGGAAGAAGTACCATATTGATTAGAAAAATGAAGATTGAACATTTTATAAATAATAAAAATTACATACCTATCACTTTAAAATTTTAGATACGTATGGTGTATCTTTTATGAATTGTTCATGATATAAAAAAATATTTGAAATTGATGCCCAACATTAGCTTAAATAATACATAATACTTCTAATATTTAATTATTGTATTGATTAAACTTGCATTTATATATGAGAATAGGTTGGAGTTTAGCTTTACTTAACAAAATCAAATATATTTTAAAACATTAAATTGTGATATGATCTTATTATTTATTATTAGAAAATTTATTTTAAAATTAAATTTGATATTTTTAAAGTCTAATCTAACCTAATAAATTGATTTAAAAATCTATTTTATTAAAATATTATTTTATCATATTATTTTTTTAATATATATATATATATATATATATATATATATATATATATATATATATATATATATATATATATATATATATATATATATATATATATATATATATAATTTAATTAGTGTAAAATTCTTTTACATTGTCAATCAATCACCCTTGTGTATCCTGCCACATCATACTGTAAATATTAAGTTAATGATATGACATGGCAGATTGATAAATTCATATTAAATGACACTGTAAAATTATTTTATACATTTAGTGCATAACAAGATTAAACCGAACCTTTAAATCATATACTTATGTGAAATGGCTTATTTTCATCCATATTATTTCATTTATACTAATATCAATTTTTTATTATATTAATTAGTTTTTTTTTCCAGATAAATTGTCTTTAAGATATGACCCATTTTCGTATAATTAAAATAGATATTCTTTGCAATTTTAATGGTGAAGAGTCACTTTTAAAAATTTTGAAAATGTTTTTGGTGTGAACCCTTTAAATACCCATCAAAGTATTTTGTATTTCATAAGTGAATTATTCCCTTTTGTTAAAAAATAATTCAAAAGTTAATTTTTATATTGATGGTAGAATGTGTTTGTCGGTTAAGTTTTGAATTAACTTTAAATATATTTTTAAGAGAATAATTGTTATGTATTGTCAGTATAAAATATTTAACGGTCAGTGCATCATAACATATACATGATACTTTATATGTTATTCAAGAAAAAATCAAATATTTATAAAAATTTAACGGTTATAATTTACTAACAGTGTAAAACTTCTTTACATTGTCAGTCCATTTCAATTAAATTCTATTTTTAACTCATGATAATATTTTTATTTTACAATTCATTGGATAATTTAAAAGTTAATTTCAAAATTATCAAGTTGAAAATGAATATAACACCACCACCTTAACTGTTAACTTTCGTAAACTATACAGAAATTAAAATTTTAATTATTTTAGTTTTTTCCTAACTTAGGTATGAAATTTGGTTGTGGTTGTATTTTGGATGTATCTGAACTGCAGTAACGATTGTGTCTATAATATTCTGCAATTTGCAGATGACACGATTCTAACTGGTGAAGGTAGTTGGGAGAATCTCTGGACCTTAAAGGATATCTTTCGGGAATTTGAATTGGTTTCAGATTTGAAGGTTAATTTCTCAAAAAGAAATCTTTACGCCGTAAATATTTCTGATTCTTTTCTTGAAGCAGCAGTAGACTTCCTTAGTTGTTGTGCTACCATAATCCCTTTCAAGTTTCTCGGTATCTCGGTTGGCTCGAACCCTAGAAGGGTTTCTTCATGGTCAGAAGTAATTGAATTTTTATAGATCAAGCTTTCGTCTTGGAAAGGCAAACTCCTCTCTATCAGTGGTAGAATCACACTTCTTAATTCAACTCTTAACAGTATTCCCATTTATATGATGTCCTTTTACAAAGCGCTGAAAATAGCGTTGAAATCTATCATCACCATTTAATCAAGATTCTTATGGCAAGGAGAGTTAGACAAGAAGGGGATTGCTAGGGTTAGTTAGAAAATTGTTTGCAAACCCAAAGAAGAAGGTGGAATGGGCGTTAAAGACATCTCAATTTTCAACAACGCTCTTTTATCTAAATGGAAATGGAGGTTCATTCATGATCGGAAGGCGATTTGAAGGGTCATTCTAGAGTTTAGATATGAAAACCTTTTGGAAGATATCTTCAGTCCTTCTCCATCCAAATCTTTGAAGCCTTCCTCCATCAAATTTGTGCTTGGTGGGATCCAAAGTCCTCAATAATAAGAATTGGTTCGGTGATGCTATTCTGTATAAATTGGGTAATGGTGACAAATTGTCCTTCTGGTGGAACAAATGGTGTGATGCGGAATCTTTGGGTTCAATATATCAGGATCTTAATGTTGTGACTCCCTTTTCTGCCTCTATCTGTGAACTTGGGCGTTGGGAGAACAATGCTTGGATTTGGAACTGATCTTTAAATTTTGCTGCAGGTCATAACAATAGTTCTCAACTCTTAAAGCTCAAGGAAGATTTATCTTTCTTCTCCCCTGTATCAGGGTCAATGGACTGCTTCCTCTAGATAGGAGATTCATCAGATCATTTTTCAGTCAAGTCTTGTTATTCATTTTTGTTTAAAGAGCAGGTTGTTAGAGTGGAAGGTCTTGTTAATCTGCTGCATTTGAAATCCCTTTGGAAGACTAGAGTACTGTAAAAATTTCATATATTTGGTTGGCGTGTGTTTATTGATAGGCTTCCTTCAAAAATAGAGTTAGACAAGAGGGAATTTTTTTCATTCTACCATTGATCTCATGTGTGTTTTTTTGTTTAGCTTTAAAAGAAGATCTTTTCCATGATTTAATTTCTTGTCCTTTTGCTTCAAGAGTTTGGGAATTCATAGAAGAGTGGCTTGAGATGGATCATATAGTTGAATCCTCAATTCTTAATCATGCTGAAAATTTCAAGGCCAACATAAGTGGTAATGCTACCAAGAATAAGAAGATGTTAATCTAGCTTGCAATTTGTTGGTGCTTAAGGCTTCAGAGGAATTACGTCATTTACAACAACACGGTGTTTAGGGGAATAGAGGAAATAACTTATTACATTAATTTTTTGCTTAAATGCACTTTTTATCCCCCTAGTTTGGGAGTTTTAAACAATTGGTCCCCCTATTACAAAACCAACAGTTTTGGTCCCTTAATTTAGATGGTCTTTGTATTTTTGTGGTTCCCCTCCACTTTTCGTTACATGGCATTGATGATTGAGATAAAAAATAATTTTTAATGATATGTCATTGATGACTAGAATAATTTATTAATTAGTATTTTATAGAATAAATTAATAATTAATTATTTTAATTAATATTTTTAAATTTAATTATTTAAAATTTTGAAAAGAAGGATTGGGCCTAAGCACAATTTATAATTGCATCCATTTCAGGCATGTACCAAAGATGACATTGGGTTAGGCATTGTTTACTTTTATAAACACTAAAATTGATTATGAAAAAAACGATGTGCATCATCAAATGAAGAATCTGCAAAAGAACTAAAGAAGTATTATTGTCTACTGCATCAATCATACATACATTGTCTGTTGCACACACATACATACAGAGCAATTAATTCTTCCTTAAGAACATCCCACAATAGATAAATTCCAGTTGTTTGCTGCCATAGTATTTTTCCAAATTAAACTACTATGTGTCTATTGAAAATAAGAAAGTAAATGTCCCAAAAATGAGGCAACTAAGTACTCATTGTGTTGTGTATTTTATTAAATGTTTTCAATGCTTCTTCACTTAAAGTAATAACAGTCCAAGTAATACAAACCCTGTCATCATAGCAGTTCAAGTAATACAAACTATTGTGATCATAAACGATACCTTTTAACAAATCAAGATTGAGAAACAGAGTTCTTGGGTGAACAATAAAATCAGTTATAACAAAGAGAGAAAGAAGAAAGGATAAAGAAAGAAGAAGAATAAGAAGGATTAGGGAAAATTGCTATACTATTCACTTTCTCAATATTACAAAAGATTACAAGTGAATAACACAATCTGACCACACTCAACAAACTGAGTGATCTAGCCTATATATAGACTAACTAGATAACTTGCAACCCAAGCTATCTAACTAATTGGATCCATAACATAAGGCCCAATTCTACATACATTTCGATAATAGATATTAGAATATAATTTGACTACAATATGTATCCTTCGACCATAACATGCGACCCATCTTCGACTTCATGCTTGTCTCCTGTCGAAATACATGAAAGTTATTTTTGCGCCATAGCTAAAGTTCGACCCAAATTCTCACAAATCTCCACATTGGATCAAACCCTACAACAACAGGGAATAAACTAGCTCTCATCATGTAGCTTTATCAACTACATATAGTGGAAAAATTTGCAACTTGGCAATGTTTTGGTGATCATATCAGTATCATTGTCATCAGTCAAAACCTTCAGCGCCTGGACTTCACCACGCTCGACTATCTTTCTGACGAAGTGCATCCTCACATCAATGTGCTTGGTTTGCTCATGATAAGCTGATTTCTTTGACAGATGTATTGTCCTTTGGCTATCACATTTAACAGTGATACTTCGACCTTGAAGTTTCATCTCCTTTACAAAACCTTCAAGCCACAATGCTTCTTTCACTACTTCAGCGAGGGAAATATATTCTGCTTCAGTGGTTGATAAGGAAACAACCTTCTGAAGTGTTTCTTTCCAACTGATTGTTATGCCGAACATAGTGAACACATATCCAAAAATAGACTTTCTGGAATCCATACAACCTACATAATCAGAGTGGACAAACCCTTCGATTTTGACTATGCTATCATCACCACAGGCTCCACTATAAATCAAAAGTCTTTTTAGAGACCCATTTATGTACCTGAGAATCCACTTTACAACTTTCCAGTGCGCCTTTCTAGGATTGAACATATACCTGCTTACAAGGCTCATACCATACGTTATGTCTGGCCTCGTACAAACCAATACGAACTTCGTCACTATGGCCAATAATATTCTAATGGATCTATGCTTTACAACAGACGAGAACACATCATTGAAGTTGACACCTTCTTTCTGAGTGAACCCCCTAGCAACCAATCTTGCCTTAAAGCGCTTCGACATCACTCATTCGATTCCTTCCTTGACCTTGAAAATCCACTTACAATAGACTAACCTTGCTTCTGCAGGTTTCTCAATCGGTTCCCAAGTGTTATTATCATGAAGAGATTTCATCTCATCATCCATGGTTTTTCTCCATTTAGTCTTATTTCGACTCCTCATAACTTCCATGTAATCTCTAGGTTCTTCCTCAAGCACCTCACTTGCAGAGGTTAAGGAAAAAGTTATAACATCTGCATAACCAAGTCCCTGAGGTGGCTTGATGACTCTTCTCGACCTATCTCTTACTAGTAGGTAGTCATCGAAAATTTCCTCAGTCTCTTCAACACCTTGCTTTTCTTCTTCGACTTCATTTATGTTATGCACTTCAACATCACTATGCTCCACCTCAACAGGAACCTCTACCTGTTCTAGCTCCTCTTCAGGGATTTCTACACTTTGACCCGCATCACCAATTTAATTGAACACCATCTCGACTTCATTAAAAACCACATCACGACTTGTGATACATCTTCTGCAACCTGGTTCTAGGCACCACAACCTATAACCCTTGACTCCCTTAGGATATCCAAGGAACATGCATCTCAGAGCTCTAGGTTCGACCTTGTCTTGCCTAATGTAAGCATAGGATAAACAACCAAATACTCT